>CAMAPF010001060.1:0-1200000 GCA_945859915.1 Cuscuta epithymum | reverse complement strand
ATAGTATGTTAAATATTTTATCTTTCAAAATGACAGTGATATCTGAACTATATTAAATTCAGCATATGTATTTTATCTTTCTCAACTGTGTATAAGATTAGTTTTTTTGTTTGTTAGGTACACCATTGACAATATTAAAGCATATCATGCACTATACATATTTGTGAATATGCCATTATGATGTTCACCTCAATTGCATATTATGTTGTTTTATTTTATTTTGTTCTTTCATCATGTTTTCATTTATATTTTTCTTTTATGTTTATACTTCATATAATTCAAGCTTCATTTGTCCAATTCCTAGGTTATTGATTACTGGGAGAAAAGTGACATTCACTGAGTAAGTTTTGTACTCCTTCAAATGTATTTTAAATGCATGCAACTTTTCTTAAAATTTGATATTGTTTATTGTGAATAGCAACTGGTATGTTTGTATTTATACAAGATACATTGTCTGCCGACACATATGTTGGTTTTATGGTTAAATTTAACTTTATGATCACATTATACGTAGTATGATTCTGTTTTACCTTATCAGTTCAGTGACATCCAAAAACAAGTTAGTATTTTGGAACTCCTATTTTACAATAGTAGTTATAAAATTTACATTTTTGGACTCAGGATCAAAAGTAGAAACAAAACTACTGTCATGTACTCAATTTTTCTGATGTTCTCAATTAAAAAAAGTGTTTTTAAAAATAATCGGACTGGTGTGAGAAAGTAATTGATTATATGTTTAGTTAAGCTCATTAGATATGAATCAATGTTTGAGTTAATTTCCCAGAATATAGGCCCTGTTATGAGTCTCAATGTTTATGTAAGGCCTTAAAGTGTACTGTGCTCTGTTTCTAGAGTTACTTTTTCTATGTGACATTTTTCATATATACTGATCGAATAAAAGAATCCTCATAAGCTAGGGTAAAGAAATACGGGACAAAAAGATATCATTAGTTAATTAACTCGTTTATTTGGCTTTAAAAAACAAGTAGAAATACCATTAACAAAATAGTAGATGAATGGATTCAAGTTTTAACATGATTAAGAGAGAAAGCTTCTCAAAGAAACCAATTTGACAAGAATTGCTTATAAGTATTGATACTGTGGAATATTACCTCATTGTTGGGCTTCTCATGTGCTTTCAAACTTGCATCATCGCACACGTTATCACTGTGATTTTGAAAGAAAATATTACACATGCTTGCGCATAACATACTTGTTAAATTTATTTTTAGGTTAAGAAAACAATATTTACCTAGAAGAGATTTGAATCACAATTGCATCATTCTTGTCTTCCTTGATGTTGATGGGAGATGTGCAAGAATCCTCATCTAAGTTGATGAACCTTGTCCGTTTTGCTGTAGCAGTGTTTCTGTTGGCAGCCATTGGCGCAGGCTTGAGGGAGAATTTGCGGGGAGAATTGGCGCAGGCTTGAGGGAGAATTGGCGCAGGTTTGAGGCAGATGAGCGTATCCTATTGGCGCAGGGTTGAGGGATTATATAGAGTTTAGGTTTTGTAAAGTTTCCTAGTTCAAATACAACACAATAAGGTAGTATCCTATTGTAATAGAGATATGTATTTCTAACTCTCAAGAAAAATAATTGTACAAAATAAGAATATTTGAACCGACAAAAATAATAATTTCACTTTGAAAATAGGAATATAATGTGTGAATTAGTGGTGGGAAAACTGGATCCGGCGTGGTACGGGTTTTTGTTTTTAAATTGTGAGAATAATAAATATTTGGATCGAACCCGAATATTTGGGCTTTAAAATCTATAATCCGGCTTGGACTGATAAAAACCACAAACAATTAACTTTAATATAAAATCAATATTATATACGAATCTAATGTATAAATAATTTCTAATATATGAATATTATTATTATGGTGGATGAAAAAAGGACTTAGTAATTTTTAGTGAGTACAAAAATGTTCAATTTTGTATATCGTAATGATCATGAATATTTTATATTATCCATAAATATTATTTAGTACAAGCATTGTTTTCGGAAAATCTATATTATTTATTTATATGCGTCTAGATTTGTCAAACATTTTATTTTATTTTATTTTTAATTTTAGTTCTATAACAAATATATATACCTTTAATTATTTCCTAAGTTTACCATAAGATAAGTGGGTTGAATATATTATTCAAAATCTTAGGTCTTTCAACATATTAAAATATTTTTTTGATTTTAGATTATAATTTACACAATTGTTGAAAGAGTTAGTCCTGGTTTGGAAATTGAAACTTTAAACTCCTGTGGTTGAAATTATCCTTTTATTATTATTATTATTATTATTATTATTATTATTATTATTATTATTATTATTATTATTATTATTATTATTATTATTATTATTATTATTATTATTATTATTATTATTATTATTATTATTATTATTATTATTATTATTATTATTATTATTATTATTATTATTATTATTATTATTATTATTATTATTATTATTATTATTATTATTATTATTATTATTATTATTATTATTATTATTATTATTATTATTATTATTATTATTATTATTATTATTATTATTATTATTATTATTATTATTATTATTATTATTATTATTATTATTATTATTATTATTATTATTATTATTATTATTATTATTATTATTATTATTATTATTATTATTATTATTATTATTATTATTATTATTATTATTATTATTATTATTGTTATTATTATTATTATTATTATTATTATTTTGATCGTTTATTATTATTATTATTACTATCATTATTATTATTACTATCATCATCATCATCACCATCATCATCACCTCATGTTCATCATGATTCTCATCACCATCACCATCATCATTCTCGTGATCATCCTCCTCCTCCTCATCATCATCTTAATCATTATCCTCCTCCTCATCATCATCATCATCCTCATTATCATCATTATCCTCCTCCTCATCATCATTATCATCCTCATGATTATCATCCTCACCCTCCTCCTCCTCCTCATCATTATCATCATCATCATCATCATCCTCCTCCTCATCATCATCATCCTCATGATCATCATCCTCATCCTCATGATCATCATTATCCTGCTCCTCCTCCTCCTCATCATCATCATCATCCTCATCCTCATGATCATCATTATCCTCCTCCTCCTCATCATCATCATCATCCTCATGATCATCACCATCATCATCATCATCATCATGATATCATCATCAGTATCCTCATCATCATCATCGATATCCTCATAATCATCATCATTATCCTCATCATCATCGTCATCATCATCATTATTATCCTCATCATCATCCTCATCCTCATCCTCATGATCATCATCATCCTCCTCCTCCTCCTCCCCCTCATCATCCTCATGATCATCACCACCACCACCACCACCACCACCATCATCATCATCATGATCTCGTCATCATCAGTATCCTCATCATCATCATCGATATCCTCATAATCATCATCATTATCCTCGTCATCATCGTCATCATCATCATCATCATTATTATCCTCCTCCTCATCATCATCCTCATCCTCATGATCATCATCATCATCATCATCCTCATGATCATCCTCCTCCTCATCATCCTCATGATCATCACCATCATCATCATCATCCTCATGATCTCATCATCATCAGTATCCTCATCATCATCATCATCATCATCATCGGTATCCTCATAATCATCATCATTATCCTCATCATCGTTATCATCATCATCATCATCATCATCATCATCATCATTATCGTCCTCCTCCTCCTCCTCATCATCATCATAGAATAGTGAGTCGAATATATTATTCAAAATAATGTCTTCTAGTATACTTCAATCGATGAGGTTCTACGTGTAGAGGTGAATATATGTTTTTATCAAAACCAATACTATGTATTATTATTATTATTAATATTATTATTATTATTTTTATATTGTTGTTGTTTCTATTGATATTATTAAAAATAGGAAACTAACTTGAATGTGTTTACGCCCACATAATTGGTATTGTAATGTTCAGATAATTGGTATTATTTAAAGTTATTTATAAAGTATGTATTATTATTGATTAATGAAAGGTAGTTGATATTATTTAAAGGAGTATAATGTTTAAGTCATGATAGAGTTATATTTTCATCATCCTCATCATCATCATTATCATCAACATCCTCATCATCATCATCCTCATGACCATCATCATCATCCTCATGATCATGATCATCATCATCACCATCATCCTCCTCGTTCTCATCCTCCTCCTCCTCCTCCTCCTCCTCATCATCATCATTATCATCATTATTATCCTCCTCCTCCTCTTCCTCCTAATCATCATCATCATCATCATCATAGAATAGTGAGTCGAATATATTATTTAAAATACTGTCTTCTAGTATACTTTAATCGATGAGGTTCTACGTATAGAGGTGAATATATGTTTTTATCAAAACCAATACTATGTATTTATTTTTAAAACCAAATATATATATATATATATATATATATATATATATTAATACTACTACTATTATTATTACTATTATCATTACTTTTACTACTATTTGTAGTTGTATTTTTATTGAGTTTTTTGAAGTGAAATAGTCACGTGGATTTGAATCACGAACTAAGCGCAAAACATGAACCATCAAAATTAATGCAATAAAACACTTTTGTCTCTGTCATAAAAATAATAATAGTAATAGTAATAATAATGTAAGAATAATAATAATAATAGTAATAATAATATTAATAATAATAATAATATTGTCACTGAAATTATTATCTAAGTATTCATACCTAGTCACTTTTTGTTACTAGTATTATTTAATTTTGTTATTACTATATTATTGATAGAATTACTATTATTATTAAATTATGATATTATTGGAAATATTATATTATTAGAATATTAGCAGTCTTACACTAGCGAAAATAAATCTGGATTATTATTAAAATGTTATTCTAGTAATTTTAGTTACTATATTTATATTCAAATATTACATTGTAGTGATTGTAAAACTTACTAATAATAACTTATTGTCACATTTTTGTCTATAATTAATAATAAGTAATGTTTAGGGCTATTTTTCCAATAGAAATTACTAAACAAATAAATAGAATAAACATAGGCAGAACGTTATCCATCCATTTAAAAACAATATAATTACATCCATTTTAAGATCTGTGCCTTTTAATTGAAGCTAGCTTGAACTAGAACATTAACATGTCTGTGAAGTTGATTCTGCATCCGTAACAATACTTTCATAACTTGACAGAATAAGCACTCTTTTTTGTATCTTTTTTGTATGATCGTGTATCCATCTCTTAAAAACCCAAAGAGCTAACTTCTTTTTATCTGCCAATCATGTCAAACTTCTCAATCCACAAATATTGGAACTCTCTTGGTTTAATTCGGACTGCTGATAGCAAATTCACATCATCTATCACCCAAATATGCTTTAAAACAGGTAGTTACTACACTCATTTGTCAGGTGATGCATGCAATGTCAAATTCTTGCTACCAAAAGGATTAGTAGAGCTGGCAGATCTTAATTCAATCCCACAACTACCTGATACCAAGGATACTAGAACTCTAGTGATGGTGTAATCTAATTGGGATACTAGTTTCTATTTGAATTATTTAGACACACCACATGATCCACATTATACACTTGATACCAGAAAAACTAACAAGAATAAACAGTTCACTAGGCAGCATGCAATCCAGCTTCCTCTGTTTTAACCACTCTTTCAGGCAATATGTTCTCTAATGCCTACCTCAAATTTATGAATAAACGGCTATGCAAACTCTATATATTGGCAATAGTGTTTCTCTAAACCAATCTAGACTTCAGTGAAGCTTTGAGGTATACATTGAGCACAGGGATTGTATAATTAATTCATGATGTGTGGTAGAGAAAACAAATGGTGTTCATGATATATATTAATATATAGAATAAACAAAATTCACAATAAGAAATTGCATGTGGTTTGCTTCTGCCTCAATCAACAATGTGAATTGCATAGTCTATCCTTGTCATCGAATATAATTCCCAGAAAGACCCATAACTCATCGAGCCTTTTTGAACCCTCGAAGAAGTCTCATAGAAGTGGTACAATTGGAAGCAGAATCATCAAATTTCTCTAATGTCAACAATCTCAGTAATGCTACATCCGTCTTCATAATCTTCTAGGTATGGAAGCAACATATCCTGTGGAATGAATGAAATGACACAAAAAAATAGTCAGTATGTAACATACTAAAACTGCAGCATTTACACAAATACAAATACAGTTATAAGTAAAGTCGGCAACAAAACATACTCTAGACTAAATGAGAAATGTGTGCAGAGCATTGACAATAACATATATACACTTATAACATATACCACAAACATACTCCATATATACACACTTACACACGTATCAACTTCCATTTCCATTCTTTATTCCATCTTTTGCATTTCTTTCAACCTCCTTTAGAGTACTCACAAACTGCAAAGACAAAAAATGCATTATATATACGAATACTTTCAAAATCAATACTATGTATGTAATCGTTCAATAAACAATAACAAAATAATCACCGAATTATGATATCCATGGTATGGATATCCCTGATGCAAATCCTCCATAAGAGTGCGCATGAAACATTGCAGCAGGCTGAGTGGGATATTGAGGATGAAATTGCCAATTGGATGTCATATAACCATTGTAATTAGTATGATGGACTGGTATGTTGTTATAAGAAGGCATTTGTATATGTCCTCCTTGGTGATGATGATCTTGTGCAAGCATTATGTCATTTGCAAGTTCATCCTATAAAAATAGTGAAGATATGATAAAATGCATTTTTACTCTGTTAAAAATAGTGAAGACACGATAAAAGGGTGTCTTACATTAGCATTAGTCACTGGTAAATTGATATGACTATTATTCCCTCTATCAACAGCCTGTGCCATATCCATTTATACATAGTTAATACAATTTCAAAACACTATAACTAAAAATAATTTCAAACTCCATTAAAGAACTTACATCATTAGTGTTTGCACATCTAGTAGGATCTTCTGTGTTTTTCCTCTTCTTTTTATTTTTGTGTCCTTTACTTCCAAGCATATGAGCATTGCCCTTAATAACAAAGAAATGATTAAAAGAAAAATATTTAATCCAATTGCTTACTTATAATCTAATGGTTATAGAAGCAAAGTGATCTTACATTATTAGTGGTGCCAGTATCATCAGATTGCTCAGATGACTCGTCGTTGCCCTCCACCTCCTCCTCCTCCTCCTCCTCAAACACATGTAGTTGATCACGATTAATCAACGTAGGACACTTGCGTTTCGTATGACCATGTCGCTGACAATGTCCGCATCTTCTCCTCTTTCTAGTATTTCTGTCCTTACGAGGAGCACCTTTAGTCTTCACAATTGTTGGATCAAGAACCTTAGAGCCATTATTCAGATTAAGTGCATCACCACCACGCTTTTCAAATTTGCCTATCAAGCTCTCAATGTCGGCAATGAACTCGGAATAAAGTGATGGTTTTTTACAAGCTGCTCTATATAACTTGTTACATGCCGCAGAGATAGCACCAGACCTCAACATGTCCAAGTTGGATAATTCAGAATCGTCACCATTACCATCAATTGAGGACATGGAATCTAGTTTAGCTTTTTTTGTCCATCTTTGGCAAATAAGACTACTCGGAACTGAATCAATATTTTCATGCCTCATAGCGCAAAATATGTGTGCACAAGGAATACCACGAGACTCGTACAATCGACAATCACACGCAAAATTACAGCCACCCTTATCATACATAACAAGGAACTCGGTGTCTGGACTGCCGAATTTATTCATTCTGAAACAAGTATTATCACCACCATGCTCAACCCTTTCAACTAAATTAAGTCTAGCAACATTCTCAATCTGTTTCCTAACCTCACAAAATTTATTCCTTGTAAAGACTTGTGAAGCCCACGACTCATAGACATGTAGAGGAGTGGTCAACAGAGGGTCAGTATACAAGGATTTAAAATCAGAAATTAATTCATTATGTCTATACTCTTTTACGGCTCTTTCAAAATTATGCATAAAATCAACAAGGCTGTTTTTGTTCTGCACATACCGCTTAATGAATGAATTAATTCCTTCACAGATGGACGTTGTCCGAATACCGGCAAAAAACTTGTCACGCATATATGCACTTGCCCACATCGTCTTCATGTCATAAACTTTCTTAACCCAATTATTGTTTGCAACTCCATGTTCATCAACGGTCTTCTTCCACCTGCTTTCAAAATCATCAGGGCTAAAGTTACCATAAATTAGAGGATTAAGATCTTCTAGAAAACGTGAGTTCTTAACATTATCGCATGCATTTTTGTGAAGATGCCAAGCACAAAGCCTATGAAAGGAGCTCGGAAGCACTGCCCTAATCGCTTCACGCATCGCACCATCTCCGTCAGTGACAACTGCCTTAGGATGTTTACCAAACATGCATTCACAAAAAGTTTCCAGAACCCACTTGTACGTTTCTGTCTTCTCATCGGATACTAAGGCACACGCAAAGATAACTGTTTCGCCGTGATGATTGTACCCAGAAAAAACAACCAAAGGCTTGTTATACTTGTTCTTTTTGTACGTAGTGTCAAAAGCAACATCTCCAAAGCAATGGTAATCAAGCCTGCTTACACCATCCGACCAAAACAAGTTATCGAGCCTCCCCTCTTCTGTGGTTGTGAACTTGGAAAACATAAAACTATCACTGTCTGCTTTGGCTTGGAGATAAGATAATGCAGCAAATGCATCGCCATCATTTATCTTAGCTCTCTTTTGCTGATCAATGTAATTGTACAAATCCTTCTTGTAGAACCCAACATCGGCATGCCCACCCTTTTGACCAATAATCAGCCCCATGATGTGACAAGTTCTAACTCCATGCAACTGTAAACTATCTACCTGTGCTTTAATGCCGTCACTAATGCTGCTGTAAGCTGGCATTAAATGGACATACTGTGATGGGGTCATCTCATGGTTGTGAGTATCCTCGAAATCAACAATCATCCACTTTCTTGTATGGTTATCGAACTCTGCGTGAAGTCGTGCCATACAGTTGGTACGCGTGATAGGCTTTGGCTCCCTAACACGATCGTTCCTTTCCATGTGCTTCTTACTTCTCAATCCCGCCCGATTGCAAACCAAATTTCTCATTATAATATTATTATTTGACTCACGACGCACATCATCTCTTCTGACACAAAAGCCATTAATTTGGGCATAACAAGAATAAAAGGCATAAACATCATCCTCAGAGTCAAATTCGAGTCTCTTAATATCAGCAGGTGTCAAATCGGAAATTTTTTTATAGCCCTCTACTGATTGCCCTTCACCATCAAAATTACTTCCATCATTCAGACTTTTACCAACCTCTTCATTAAAATTGACTTGAACTTCTTGACAATGCTCTGACATTTTTGAATGACTGGAAGAAGGTCCTGTAGAAGAAAAATATGATTCATTATAAGAACAAAAACGAAATCTATAATAAGACCGCTGATTCATACTCTGAAATATAAGATTTAAAAAAGGAAGCATTGGGTGACTAAGTATAAGAAATAAGGAAGTGATAACTTAAAAGAAACAAGATTTTCAAGCCTATACGTCTCACTAACTTGTGCAGGTCATTGAATTTAATTTGCTGAAAATATACTAGTTGAAACATATTTTCGAAATTATGAACATACTAATAATGTTTGCAAGACAAGATGGTAATTTAAATGCTAATTATAAGGACAGATGATCAAGTCCTTCTACTAATACAGGATGCTAAACGGAATGTTGTATACAAGATACAAGTGGAAAGATCACAAATGCTTTGCACAAGGGCTTAGAAAGTTCTGATTGGAATGCAGTCTATATCTTAAACATATGTAGAATTGATCCTTCAAATTAGCTTAATTTCTTTCTTTTTTTATTATACCACGTACGGTTGGAGCAGATTGGGAGTGTCAAAGGGTTTATTCAGCATCTATTTGTTTTCTTAGTTCCTAGGAAATAGGAATCTGTATTATATTCTAAATTGTATGAAAGAGAATATTTGTAGGACTTGGTTCATTTGTGACCATTGTGATTATCATATACTCCATACATGGTAAAATTGTCAACAGAAGGCATATGACAATAATTAATATAATTGTCATATCCAAGATTTCTACTTTACATAATTTAACATTGCTCTCGAGTTGGACAATATTAAGCCATATTAAACAGTTTATAAATATTTTTCAAGTTTAGCACTACATGTGGTTGCCTCTCTATTGGTTTTTTAGCAAGAAAAAACATGGTATTAAACTGTTTTGTTTAATTATGAGCATTATTACTCACTATAAGCTGTTAGTGATGGTGTATGCTCTGTAAAGATTCCTTTTTTCCCTCAAATGTACTGATGATTGATCACCATTTATTCACCTTCTTGTTGATGTCATACATACAAACAAACCTAACAATATACTACCACAAAAAAATATAATCTTATATAAAATGAGAAAGATTTAATTAGGTTGATTTCAAATCTTAGATCAGACCATAGCTGAATTGTATAGACTAGACCATACAAGATTTACAAAGATTGGTCTGACCCCGATGTGCAGGTTTTTACTTTAAGAGAGCCTCTAAGAACATTCATCCAAATAAGCTTTTGTTTTCTGTGTGAAATCAACATATTTTTCTGTGTCAATTGTGAGTCCTATGAGCAGTATAGTAAAACATTGCTCAAAGAAAGGGAGCTTTGAGCAACATAGTAAAAGATGAGATAAAACATTGCTAAAAAGTCACATTTTAAAGAGGAAATAAACCAACGATCAGAAAGAAGAGCAATAAATAAAGAAAGAATGAGAGAAAAGAAGCGGGAGTTTCCATATTAACTTTGATTGGTTTAGAAGATTTCGAGATTGTATATTTGTAGCTAGGGCAGGGTCCGAAAAATCGAAAACAAAAAACCGAATCAAATTATTCTGAACCGTAGCCAAATAAAACCGAACCGCTAACAAACCGAAACTGAATGTAAAAAACCAAACCGAACCGTAGTTGTTTGGTTCTGTTGGGCCCTACGTACCTACATGTGCATGCATATGTTTTATTATCCTAGGAGTTCCTTTTTATTATTTATTTTCCTAGGATTTATCCCCTATTTATTCGAATGTATAGTGGGTGTACAGCTGTAGTTCTTATCAATTAGTTACATACACTAGCTATCACCTGTATAAATGTATACGCATGTACATTTTCAGTAAATCGAATAAACAACACGTTTGATTCGCATAAGATTTTTCATGGTATCAGAGCGGGTCTTCCGACTCCTGAACCTTTGAACGACGAAATTGAAACCTGAGTATTCCTGCGGAATACATCGACTGAAGTTATGACGACTGGTAGAGGTCGAGCTCTCGCCAATGCCGTGATAGAGACCGGTGCGGAAGGAAGTAGTGAGCGGCGAGAAGACGGGCAGATTCCGGGCTTTACAAATGAATAGTGGCAAGGCCTCGTGAAGCTTCTGGAGAAGAGTAAGATGACTGCTTCAACTGAAAAATTAACTGGTAAGGATTTTGATATTAAATGGTTGCTGGACTCGGGTGCTTCGTACCATATGACTAGCTGTGCACATTTATTGGTGCATAGGGAAGAGATGCCACCCGTGGCCGTAATATTGCCTAATGGAGAAATCACTCATGCGACTAGTATGGGAATTGTGAAATTGAGTTCACAAATTATTCTCAGGAAGGTTTTGTTGGTTCCTGGCCTGAAGTGCAATCTTATATCTATAGCACGTTTAATTGATGACCTAAAATGTGATGTATATTTTACTAATCAGTTATGTGTAATACAGGACCTGCCTACGAGGACGCTGATTGGAGCGGGTAGACGGCAGGACAGAGTATACTATTTTCACGGTTTTGACACAATATCAGCTCATCAAATAAGGAAGCAAGACTCAAGCAACTTGTGGCACTCCCGGTTAGGACACCCGTCCTCAAAAGTGATGCGTTATATTTTTAGTTTGAATAAATTTGGATCTGTAGATGAGTTGAATAAAGTGTGTGATGCATGTTTGAGAGGAAAACAGACTCGTGAAGTTTTTAAAATTAATAACACGAGAGCTGTGGAACCTTTTGAATTAGTACACTGTGATGTGTGGGGTCCCTATCGAATACCTTCTTCTTGTGGTGCTCATTATTTTTTTACTATCGTTGATGATTTTTCCCGGGCAGTTTGGGTTCACCTAATGACATCTAAAGATGAAGTGATAAATATTTTTAAGCAATTCTGTGCCATGACCGAACGCCAATTTAATAAAAATGTGAAGGTCGTGCGAAGTGATAATGGTACAGAATTTTGAAGCTTAAAAATTGTTATCTCGACAATGGTATAATCCATCAAACCTCGTGTGTGTATACCCCACAACAAATTGGAAGAGTAGAACGCAAGCACAGGCATATATTAGAAATGGCGCGTACTCTACGGTTTCATGCAAACCTACCTCTTGAATTTTGGGGTGAGTGTGTTTTGGCGGCGGGTTATTTAATTAATCAGTTGCCTACTCCGTTACTAGCACACAAAAGTCCCTACGAGTCGTTGTATAACAAGGCACCACTTTATGGTCATTTAAAAGTTTTTGGATGTTTGTCTTATGCACATGCTCCCAATGTGCGTGATAAATTTAGCCCAAGGGGTGTGAGGTGTGTTTTTCTCGGGTATGCCCACTCTCAAAAAGGTTGGAAAATGTTTGATTTAGATAACAATCGACATTTTGTTTCACGGGACGTGCACTTTGTGGAAACCAAATTTCCTTTTAAAAAAATGGTGGGGTCGTGTCATGATGATACTCATGATGATACTGCCCAAAGCTCCATGAATATGGACGGTCAACCCACGGATGAAAAGGAGGAATTTAATTCATGGGATTCGAATGCTGCCAGAGATATTCCTTGTACTCATGGTGACACCCAAGCAGATGAGATACCACGTGGTGGACATGAAGAGGAGAGATTTGTAGAAGGACCGCATGATAAGGATAGTTCACGGGACGACGCACAACAGAACATGGATTTGCATGGGAGCGATACACTTACACATGTGGCTCGACGGGGAGTTCGTGTGAGGCAGAAACCTTTTTGGCATTCAGATTATGAAGTTCAGTTAAATACCGTGAAAATTAATGCTCCATCTGTCGTTCTGCCTTCTCCGTCGGTGTTTTCAGGTAAGCCTTATCCTCTATCTGATTATGTAGCATATATTCGTTTTTCGGTTTCGCATCGTGCTTTTCTTGCAGCTATTTCAACTGTCAAAGAACCAACCACTTACAATGAGGCAGTACGTGATTCCAACTGGCGAGAGGCGATGAAACGAGAGGTGGATGCGCTCGAATGCAATGGCACTTAGACTATTCAAAACCTGCCACCCGGCAAAAAGCCTATATTTTGTAAGTGGGTATATAAAATTAAATACAAAAGTAATGGGAGTCTTGACAGGTATAAGGCTCGACTGGTGGTTTGCGGGAATA
This sequence comes from Cuscuta epithymum, assembly GCA_945859915.1. Lineage (NCBI taxonomy): Eukaryota > Viridiplantae > Streptophyta > Magnoliopsida > Solanales > Convolvulaceae > Cuscuta > Cuscuta epithymum. The sequence goes on along the minus strand of CAMAPF010001060.1, from coordinate 1,186,437 downwards.
GACAAGTGGAAGGTATTGATTATCATGAAACCTTTGCTCCGGTAGCAAAGATGGTCACAGTACGGACCATTGTGGCGGTTGCTGTAACACTTGAGATTTAATATAAACAGATTAATAGTACCACTCATACCAACAGAGGTGCATCTCCTTTTAAGGGAGCTCATCACCCAAGAACTCCAAAGTTAAGCGTGCTTGCACGGGAGTAGTCTTGGGATGGGTGACCCCCTGGGAAGTTTCTCAGGGCGCGCATGAGTGAGGACAAAGTGCGCGGTAAAGGCTCGTGGTGGTTTGTGGGGAAAGTACTAAAGGTCTGGAGTAACTACCTCGGGGCCTGCGGGGCCGGGGTGTTACAGGTGGTATCAGAGCAACCCTGCGACAGTGTGTTGATCCGTTGGATATCGGGCGGGCACTTAGCAGGGGAAAAAGATTCTGGGGTGTGATTGAGATTGGTTTAAGGGCGCAACGAGGACGTTGCGATCCTAAGTGGGGGTGATTGTAACACTTGAGATTTAATATAAACGGATTAATAGTACTACTCATACCAACAGAGGTGCATCTCCTTTTAAGGGAGCTCATCACCCAAGAACTCCAAAGTTAAGCGTGCTTGCACGGGAGTAGTCTTGGGATGGGTGACCCCCTGGGAAGTTTCTCAGGGCGCGCATGAGTGAGGACAAAGTGCGCGGTAAAGGCTTGTGGTGGTTTGTGAGGACAGTACTATTGGTCCGAAGTAACTACCTCGGGTCCGGTGGGGCCGGGGTGTTACAGTTGCGGCTTGTCAGCGACGGGAATTACACCAGATGGACGTGGACAACGCTTTTTTGCATGGGGGTTTGGATGAAGAAGTTTACATGCACCCACCTCCAGGTTATTCTGTTTCTCTAGGGCATGTGTGTAAACTCCTTCGATCTCTGTATGGTTTGCGTCAGGCGCCTCGTTGTTGGTTTTCCAAACTAACAGCAGCTTTGCGTACCTATGGTTTCAGTCAGTCTTATGCTGACTATTCTCTCTTCACTCTGTGGCGGTCTGACAAAATTCTTTGTGTTTTGGTTTATGTGGATGACCTCCTTATTACAGGAAATTGTCATTAAATGATTGTTCATTTCAAGAAATTCCTAGCTACTTTTTTTCCTATCAAGGATTTAGGCAATATGAAATATTTTCTGGGAATCGAGGTGGCACGGAATCCCAGTGGTATTTTCTTGTGTCAACGTAAATATGTGTTAGATATCCTGGCTGAAACTGGTTTGAGTGGAGCAAAACCGGTAGCATTTCCGATGGTACAAAATCACTGCTTACAACGTGACACAGGTCCATTTTTTCCTGATCCTGAACGATATCGGCGGCTTGTTGGGAAGCTTATTTATTTGACGCTCACGCGGCCGAATATTTGTTATTCGGTTCATATTTTGTCACAATTTTTGCAAGAGCCGCGTGTTATACACTGGGAGGCAGTATTACGTGTATTGAGATATCTCAAGGGACATCCCGGACAAGGTGTTCTTCTCCGCAGTGACTCCTCATTAGATTTAGTGGGATATTGTGACTCTGACTGGGCTAGTTGTCCTATCACTTGTAGGTCCACTTCTGGATATTTTGTGATGTTGGGCTCATCTCCTATTTCATGGCGCAGCAAGAAACAACTTACTGTGTCATGCTCTTCGGCAGAAGCCGAGTATCGTTCCATGGCTTCTTTAACTTGCGAGTTGATCTGGCTCAAGAGTTTGCTCTACATATTGCTTCTAATCCGGTTTTCCACGAACGGACCAAGCACATTGAAATTGATTGTCATTTCTTACGAGATCATGTTCGGGATGGTACTATCACTCCATTTCATCGTTCCACTACTGAGCAATTGGCTGAGATCTTTACAAAGGCTCTCGGGGCGCACCAATTTGGATACTTACTTTCCAAGATGGGCATTCGAGACCTCCATGCTCCATCTTGAGGGGGGTGTTGGGCCCTACGTACCTACATGTGCATGCATATGTTTTATTATCCTAGGAGTTCCTTTTTATTATTTATTTTCCTAGGATTTATCCCCTATTTATTCGAATGTATAGTGGGTGTACACCTGTAGTTCTTATCAATTAGTTACGTACACTAGCTATCACCTGTATAAATGTAAATGCATGTACACTTTCAGTAAATCGAATAAACAACACGTTTGATTCATCTACTAGTCAAAGTTTATCATATCGTTGTAACTAACTGTAGATATAACAAAATGACTAACTACACGTATTTGATCACTATACAAATATCTTTACATCCCCTCCTCAAGTTGGACTTTGGTTGGTGCAACAAGTCCCAACTTGGAGATAAAAGACTGATGATGTTTTGCTCCTAATGCCTTTGTAAAAATGTCTGCAGGTTGTGAGCCAGATGATATATATCTGGGTTCCAAAAGGCCTTCTTGAAATCTTTCCCGTACATAATGACAATCAATCCGAAGATGTTTTGTTTTGTCATGAAATACAGGATTCTGGACTATATGTTGAGCAGCCATATTATCACAATATAATAAGATGGGTTTTGGAATCTCATGTTGTAATTCCATAAGTAATCCATCAAGCCAAACAATCTCGGCTGCAGTGTAGCTCATACTTCTATATTCTGATTATGCAGTTGATTTGCTAACAGTCTTTTGTTTCTTTGTTTTCCAGGAAATGAGTGACCTTCCCAAGAAGATACAATAGCCAGACAAGGATCTTCCTGTCATGAAACATGATCCCCAATCAGCATCACAAAAGGCAGATAACTCAAGTGATGTTTGAGCTGGATAGAAGAGACCAAGGTTGATGGTATTTTTCAGATATCTTGCAAGAAACAAGGCAGCTTGCATATGGCTTATCCTTGGCTCACTCATAAACTGACTTAGTTGTTGTACAATGTAAGATATGTCTGGTCTTGTTAAGTTCAGATATAGAAATCTCCCAATTAATCTTCTATATTGCTCAGGTTCCTGAAGTTTTTCACTTTTGTCAGCAGACAGTCTTAGTCCAGTAGGCATAGGGAATTGTGCAGGTTTACAATCAATCATTTTGATATCATGTAATATATCTAGGATATATTTTCTCTGATTGAGAATAATGCCTTGGTCATTTCTTGCTACCTCTATTCCCAAGAAATATCGGAGTGAACCAAGATCTTTAATGGTAAATGCCTTATCTAATGCATCTTTTGTATGTTCAATGCTTTCTTTTGAGTTTCCAATGATCAGCAAATCATCCACATATGCAAGTAATGCTGTGAATGTTTCTGATTCTAACTTGATAAACAATGAGTAATCTTGTTTGGACTGCTGAAACCCCAATTTGAGTAGAAATTTTGTGAGCTCAAGATTCCATTGTCTAGATGCTTGCTTTAGACCATACAATGATCTTTTGAGTTTGCATACTTGTCCTGTCTGAGCATTAGAGTACCCATCTGGAACTTGCATGTACACTTCTTCATCAATAAATCCATGTAAAAAGGCATTTTTTATGTCTAATTGTTGTATCATCTATCCTTTAGCTGCACCTAAAGCAATTAGTGCTCTAACTGTAGTGAATTTTGCTACTGGACTGAAGGTGTGTTTAAAATCTTTCCCTTTGATTTGATTGTAGCCTTTAGCTACCAATCTGGCCTTGAAGCGTTCAACTGTCCCATCTGGTTTAAACTTGATTTTATATACCCATTTAGCTCCAATGGCCTTTTTCCCTTCTGGTAATGAAGTTAATTCCCAAGTTTGGTTTTTTTCAAGTGCCTCAATTTCTTGTTCCATTGCTTTGACCCATCTTTCATCTTTCTTGGCTTGTGCATAAGAAGCAGGTTCATGAATTGAAAGTACATTAGCTAATGAAGCTACATATTCTGATGTGAAGTTCTGCAAAGAGGAGCAGATCATATTTGCAAGGTATGTGTCATTACCCATGCTTGTTGTTGCAGAAGAAATCAATGACTTTGGAAGATCTTTGCAAACATAATCTTGTAATCTGTGAGGCATAGTTCTGGATCTTGTGGATCTTCTTGTATGTATGGATATCTCTGTATCATCAGATTCAGGTATTCCAGAATTTTCAAATTGATGTTCATTTTGAAATGAATCATTTTGATTTATGGTTGGAGTGTCTGTGGAAGAATTATCAAGAGGAACATTCATGAGTAGTCCAGAAGGATTGATGGAGATGTTATTAGGTGTGTTTTGAGTTTGATCTTCTTTGAAAGGAAAAGCATCTTCCTTAAAGATAACATCTCTGCTCATCAGTATCCTTTTTGACTCAAGATCATAAATTTTGTATCCTTTTTGACCAAAAGGATATCCAACCATGATACCTTTAAAAGCTCTCGGAGAGAATTTATCTGCATCCTTTATAGCAGCAAAGCAAAGGCAGCCAAATACCTTTAACGTGTCATAATCTGGTTTCCTTTGAAATAATATTTCATAAGGAGTTTTCCACTTGAGAACTGATGAAGGCATTAGATTAATCAAATGTGTGGCAGTAAGTAGACATTCTCCCCAGAACTTTTTAGGTAGATTTGCTTGAATCCTTAGAGCTCTTGCTGTTTCTAAGAGATGTCTGTGTTTCCTCTCAACTCTCCCATTTTGCTGTGGATTTCCATGGATACTCCTTTGATGAATTATCCCAATTTAACAGAAAATTCTTGTGCAATTTGATTGAACTATTTCAGTTCCATTATCAGACCTGATTACTTTGATTCTTTTCTGAAATTGTGTTTCCACATAAGCAATGAAATTATGAATGATGTTGGAAACTTCAGTCTTATCTCTTATTAGATAAGTCCAAGTATTTCTACTATTGTCATCTAGTATGGTTAGGAAATATGATGCTCCAGTCATTGATTTCAGTTTGTATGGTCCCCACATATCAACATGAACCATTTCAAATATTTCAGAAGCTATTGAATCACTCTTTTCAAAAGGTAATTTGTGATGTTTTGCCATAATACAGACTTCACAAAACAAACTATCTTCATTATTTCCAAAACCAACATGTTGTAACTTTGACAAAGAAGTATGACCAAGTCTGTTATGCATCAATAGTAAAGTATTAGAAGCTTTACATGATTTATTTGCTAAACATCTTGCTTTATTCTCCTTGAAACATGATGAATTGACTTCACTGATGCCTTTATTTGCTTCAAACAGGTAGAGACCATTCTTCTTCCTTCCCAGGTTCATCTTCTTCTCAGTTGAAGGGTCCTGTATATAGCATCCATGATTATTGAAATTCACTATCAGTTTAGTGTCTTTCAATAATTTCCCTACTGACATCAAGTTATGTTGAAAACCAGGTACATACATCACTCGTTTCAAGCTGATTTCTTGAGAAATGTTAACATCACCAATTAATGTTACCTTCTTTACACTACCATCTGGAAGAACAATTTTGCTGGGCTCAATCAGGTATGTTTTATTTTCCAATATCTTCAAATCATGTGTCATATGATCTGTTGCTCCAGTGTCTATTATCCAAATGTGTGATTCATGTTTTCTTGCTTCTAAATCCACACAAGAGACATAAGTCATACCTGACATGTTGATGGCATTTGAAGATGATGTGCTGAAGTCATTTGAATTGTTGCCTTGATGAGAGGTATCCTTTGATCTCTGAGCAAGATAAGCTTGAATGACTTGAGGATCTAACTGTTTCAGAATCTTGAACTGTTTTCCTTCATCTGAATCAAAAGGTGTCTCAATCTCTTCAGCCTTATAATCAGCACTCCCAGCAAATCTTTTGTTATTTCCTGATTTTTGTGCATTGTTCTTTCCTTTATTTCCTTTGTACCAGTCAGGATAACCTTTTATCTCAAAACAGTCCTTCATGATGTGTCCAACCTTGTTGCAGTGAGTACAAACCAAAGATTGTTTCTCCAGCTTCATTTTTTGGTATTCTGCTTTAGACATAGGTTTGTTCTCTTCAATTTTGTTTTGAGTATCAGAAATCTTGCTGTATTTGTTTGCTGCCATAGCCATTCCTCCTGAGATATCTGAATAGTTTCCTGTTATTGACTTTTGTGTCTCAATTTGCTGGATTCTGAAGAACGCTTGATTCACAGTAGGAAGAGGATCAATTGTCAACACATGATTTTGGATAGACTCATAATTATTGTCCAATCCTATCAGAAATTCCATTAACCTGTTCCGATTTTCTTTCTCTATGATTTTCTTCAGCAGATTACAGGTGCATGACTTTAGGGCTCCACATTCACACATCAGAAGACTATCAAGTGTTTGAATATCCTCCCAGATAGATCTGAGTCTTCCAAAGTAGTCAGCTAGTGATTGTCCCTCTTGCACAACCTTAGTAAGATCTTTTTTCAATTGATACAAATACGGTGCGTTCGTTTGGCTATACCTCTCGTTTATTTCTTCCCAAAGTTGATTAGATGATGTCACATACTGTAAGGAATAAATGTAATTAGATTTTGATGATGCTATAGGATTAGAAAGTTAGAGTACCCCCAATTAGATTTTATATATTAGAATTTCTCAATTGTAAGTATTAGTGTAGTCGACGATCAGAGTTGCTCTGTTTTGGATCAGATCAGTAGTGCATCAGAATTGCTCGACCAGACTTGCTATATGAGAAATGCTCCATCAGAGTTCTCGTATCAGAAGTCCATCAGAGTTGCACCATGAGAGTTGCTGATAAACTTGAACATCTGATAACCGATGAGAACTACATATCAGAGGTACTCATCAGCGGATCTATCAGAGTCAGAGTTAGAGATCAGAAAGCCATCAGAACTCAACTCCTCAGAAAGCCATCAGAATTCAATACTTCAGAAGAGCCTGATCAGAGCCCGACTAACACTTAGAAGATTTCAAGCAACATCCAACAGCTATGAATCCAACGGGTAAAAACATCCAACGGCTAGAAGACTGTGCATGAAAGGAAAGCATTTAATGCACATTAAATGAGCCTGATACGCTGAAGGATTGATTGCAAATGATTGACCAAGGAATCCGGGAAGATATATTATAAAAATAGAAACCTTCCAAAACGGCGGTCAAGTCAACTGTACGCGCATTTAATGCAGTTGTCTCCTCCTCCAACGGGCAGACAACCTCAGTATATAAGCTACTCACCGAAGAACGGGAAAACAACTCTTTGCAGAACTTTTGCTCCATTCATCACTCTGAACATACTTCTTGAGATTCAATCTTCATAACACTTTACAAGAAAAGTCCTACGTTGGGAAGATTCAAACTCCAAATCTTTTATCCCCAACAACGAGCAAAGTTCATCCTGTTCTTCAACTCTTCAAGAACTTCATCAAACATTATTTGTGACGAAGCAAGTTAGAGGAAAAACTTTGTGTTTTTCAAAGGATCTTCTGCAAAGAAGGGCGTCCAAGTAACTGCAGCAGTGAAGTGGTGATACTTCCGGGAAGCTGAGTGAAAGGACCAGTCATCAGGAAGCAGGACTGCATCCCGGGTGACAACTAGGCTTGAAGAAGGCGTGGAGAACTTCTTAAGTACTAGGGATTAGCTTTGTAACCGATCTACTTCAAAGCTAGTGGAACAGTGGACTAGAGGAACGCGTTGTTCCTTGAACCACTATAAAAATATCCGGTGTCATTTACTTTACTGCAATTTATATTTCTGCACTTAGGATATTAACTGTTTAACTCTAAGACTTGGAATCTGTGTTCAGCAGATCTTGTTGATAGAGTTATCAGAAAGGCATTTGCCTTAGTGTTTCAGAGGCTACCCGGACAGATCAGAATCCGCTGCCAAGGCCAGTTCTGATATCAGAACCAGCCTTTCTCTGTCACCAGAATCAGACATTCTCTGATAAGTCATTTTGGACTTAGAGAAAATTTGAAAAACCAATCAGTCTATTCACCCCCCCCCCCCCCTCTAGACTGATTACCACATTGAACGGGACCAACAAGTGGTATCAGAGCCTCCTTGTTCTTGTAATCTTTTAGGTTACTCTCTGAACAAAGATCCACTTGTTCTTAGCCTCTTTATTTATTATAATGGATAACTCTCTTGCAAAGCACCTCATGTTTTCAGATCAGAAGTATGATGACTGGAAGATCAGAATGAAAGCACACCTCTGCGCTCTTCATGATGAAATGTGGGAAGTCCTTGAAGAAGGACCTTTCACCAAATTTATGAAGGTGAATACTGAGCATACTATTGACAGGACTCAGCCTGAGATGATTGAAAAAGCCAGATCAGAATGGACAAAGGAAGAAAGGAGACAGTACAATCTTGACAATATTGCCAAAGATATCCTCTACAAAGCCATCGACGACAGATACTTCAACAGAATCAAGAAGTGTCGAACTGCCAAAGAAATATGGGACAAACTTGATCTCATAGGAGCAGGTGATGAACAAGAAAGAGACAACAAACTGACAATAGCTATGAAGAAGTTTGATGACTTCAAACTTCTGCCAGAAGAATGCATTGCTAAGATGCATGAGAGATTGCTGATTCTCATCAGTGAGATTTCTGAGCTTGGGAAGGAGCTCACCATCAAAGAGGTCAACATGAAGATCCTCAGGGGACTACCTTCAGCCTGGAAGATGAAGGTGATTGCAGTCCAGGAAAGCAAGAACATCAAGACCTATGCCACTGAGAAACTCATATCTGATCTCAAGGCTTATGAGTTTGAGATGCATGAAGAGAAGGAGGAAGTTCCTGATGAAAGGACCACCACTGCTCTCACTGCCAGCACCTCAAAGGTAAGTAACTTTGACCCCTCTACTCTTTTATCTGATGAGTATATGGCTGCTTTTGCCAGGAAGTTTAAGAAGTTTATGAAGAAAGATGGAAGGAGTCCATCTTCCATCAGAAGACCTCATTAGAAGACCAAACCTTCTGAAAGCAATGGAGAGTACCTCTGCTACAACTGCAGACAACCTGGGCACTTCAAAGCAAACTGCCCCTATCCAAGAGTGTCCAAGAAACAAGGACATGAAGAAGAAAAGAAGCCTGAAGATCAACACAGAAGAAGAAGAGCATTCGTCTCAGAGCAAGCTGAGAGAGATCCACTCTCTGAATCAGAGTCCAGTTCAGACTCTGACTCTGATGAAGCTTTCTGCTGCTTGGATGCAGAAACTGAAGACCTTTGCCTCATGGCACAATCAGATGATGAGGTATGTTCTACAACTGATTCTATTTCTTCTTCGGTAGGCACAGCCTTAAATGATGATCCAATGTCATCATTTTGGGAAGAGTTCAAGACTATCCAAGGATCTTATTCCTTTATTAAAGAAGAGAACAGTAAGCTGAAAGCTGAAAATGAGTCCCTTCTAAAGAGAATAAGAGAAATTGAACATCTTGAAGTCAGATACAATAGCCTTCTGAAGATGCAATCTTCTATGAAGGGTATCAATGACTTTCACAACTCTACCCCTGGTCTTGGATATGTTGAACCAGAGTCTGGTGAGCCTTCTGTAAGGCCTAGCACCAAAGTTGCTAAGGCTAAAAAGGTCATAGTGCCACAGACTCTGAGCCCCAATTGTCATGCTAGTACTTCTGGTACTAAAGTTGTTCATGAGAAGGTCATACCAGAGAAACAAACTCTAAAGGCCAAACCAAAACAAAGTTTGAAAACTAATGAACCTGGCAGAAACTCTAACAAAAGGAAGAGTTTTCAGAAAAATAATAATCAAAGGCCTAATCCTATCAGACAATCTCATGACAATGGTATCCGAAACTGCTATCAGAAAGGCAAATATCAAGAGAAAATTAACTATAGACAAATGAGGTTGTCTGGTCAACCTCAGAAGCCTAAAGTTAAGCGCTCCTCTGATCTTGATAGTATATGGGACTTCTTTCCAACAAAGAAGGCTATGCAGAAGTATGCAAACAGAAAGCATGATCCTCACAAGCATCTGCCCAAAGTGAATCATACATCTGTTTACTACAACTACCAGGTGGACAATGGGTACCATCCACCGAGGTTTCAGTTGATGAGACCAAAATGGTACCAACTACCAAGACTGCATTACCCCCCAGGACCCAACATTGCTTGGGTACCTAAATCTTCCTTTTAATCTTGCAGGAACTGTGTGCTGGAGCCATCTCAGAACAAGAATGGTATATTGACAGTGGATGCTCCAGACACATGACAGGTGACAAGAATTGCCTATCAGAGTTCCAGAAAATCAATGGACCCCGAGTCACTTTTGGAGGAAATGACAAGGATGGTCAAACAAAAGGAAGAGGGAAGCTGATCAAGAACCAGATAATCATTGAAGATGTCTCATATGTCAAAGGTCTGAAGTTCAACTTGCTGAGTGCTAGCCAATTCTGTGACAAAGGCTACACAGTTGAATTCACCAAGACCTTATGCTATGTCAAGCATGAGACAACCAAAGAAGTGGTTCTTACAGCCAAAAGAAGGAAGAACATCTATGTTGTTGATTGGCAAACAGCAAAAGATGGAACTTGCCTGATAGCTAAAGACAATTCAAAGCTAAGCTGGGACTGGCACAAGAAGCTTAGCCACCTGAATTTCAAAACCATCAACAAACTGGCAAGGGAACACATTGTAGATGGTCTGCCTGACATTGTCTACAAGAAGGAGACTCTCTGCAGTGCTTGTCAGAAAGGCAAACAAGTGAAGACCTCATTCAAACCCATAGCTGGAGATCTTTCCACTTGTCCTCTAAATCTGATCCACATGGATTTATTTGGACCAGTTGAAACTCCCAGTGTTGGTGGAAAAAGATATACTCTTGTTATGGTTGATGACTACTCAAGATACACATGGACTGTGTTTCTGACCAAGAAGAATGAAACACTCCAAAAGCTGCCATCTCTGCTAAAGCAACTTCAAACTGAGAAGAACATGAAGGTCAGGACAATCAGATCTGACAGAGGAACTGAATTTGTCAACAAAGTGATCAAGGACTTCTGTGATCAGAATGGCACTTTTCATCAACTTTCTGCTGCCAGAACACCCCAACAAAATGGTGTTGCAGAAAGAAGGAACAGAACTCTGAAGGAAGCTGCAAGAACTATGATTGCAGAATCAGGCCTGCCCATCAGATACTGGGCTGAGGCAATCAACACTGCATGCTACACCCAAAACAGGAGCATGATCCACAAGAATCATCAGAAGACCCCCTACGAGCTGTGGAAAGGAAGAAAGCCAAACATCAGCTACTTCCATGTGTTTGGATGCAAGTGCTACATTCTAAACAATGGAAAGGAGAACCTGAAAGTATTTCAAGAAAAAGCTGATGAAGGTGTATTCTTAGGCTACTCAAGTTCAAGCAAAGCCTATAGAATACTTAACAGGAGAACTCTACAAGTTGAAGAATCCATTCATGTCAAGTTTGATGATGGTACCTCTGCAGAAGAATTATCAAAAACCCTGCAGAAAATCAACCTTGAAGACAAGGGTTCAGAACCCTCAGAAGAGATCACCAACAATCCTATATTCTCAACTCCTCCTGCCAATCCAATTCTGATAGACAAAGATGAAGATGAAGATAATGTATCAGAAGATGAATCATCAGAGTTACCTAGACAGCAACTGTCAGAACCTGATCTAACTTGGTTAAGAGACCATCCTCCTAACCAAGTGATTGGTCAAGTTACTAGTGGAGTAAGGACCAGATCTGCATCAAGAAGAGAAGCCATGTTCACCTGCTGTATTTCCCAGATGGAACCAATGTGTGTGGAAGAAGCTCTAGAAGATTCAGATTGGATCAATGCAATGCAAGAAGAGCTAACACAGTTTGAAAGGAATGAAGTGTGGAAACTTGTTCCCAGACCAAAACATCAGAATGTCATTGGAACCAAGTGGGTATTCAAGAACAAAGCAGATGAAGAAGGCAACATTGTAAGGAATAAAGCAAGGCTTGTTGCAAAGGGATACTGTCAAGAAGAAGGCATAGATTTTGATGAGACCTTTGCACCTGTAGCAAGACTGGAAGCAATCAGGATATTCCTAGCCTATGCTGCTTACAACGACATCAAAGTATACCAAATGGATGTCAAGAGTGCATTTCTGAATGGAGAACTTGAAGAGGAAGTTTATGTTGAACAACCTCCAGGTTTTGTCATTCCTACTCAATCTTCTTGTGTCTACAAGCTCAGAAAGGCCCTTTATGGTCTTAAGCAAGCTCCCAGAGCTTGGTATGACACATTGTCCCTATTCTTAGTGAACCATGGGTTTACTAAAGGAAAGGTTGACAAGACTCTATTTCAAATTTCTGTTGCTAATCATATTCTATTAGTGCAAATTTATGTTGATGACATTATATTTGGAAGCACTAATCCAGAATTATGCAAGAAATTCTCTCAAGTTATGCAGAACAAGTTTGAAATGAGCATGATGGGAGAACTCAGTTATTTCCTTGGATTGCAAGTCAAACAAGTTCCAGAAGGCATCTTTATCAATCAAGGGAAGTACACCAGAGATCTCATCAAGAAGTTTGGAATTGATGGAAAAACTTCAGTCAAAATTCCTATGAATGCATCCCAAGGAATTGGACCAGATGATGAAGGAAAGGATGTTGATGCTACAACATATAGAGGAATCATTGGATCTCTCCTCTATCTGACTGCAAGCAGACCAGACATAGCTTTTGCAGTAGGAATCTGTGCCAGATACCAATCAAAACCCAAGGAGAGCCATCTAATTGCTGCTAAGAAGATTATCAGATACATCAAAGGAAATCCAAACGCAGGACTATGGTATCCCAAGGGAGGTAATTTTGAACTAATTGGTTATTCTGATTCAGATTTTGCAGGTTGTAGATTGGACAGGAAGAGCACTTCCGGTCATTGCCAAATGCTGGGTGGGAGACTTGTCTCCTGGTTTAGCAAGAAGCAGAATTCAATCTCAACAAGCACTGCTGAAGCTGAATATATTGCTGCTGGAAGCTGTTGTGCTCAATTGCTCTGGATGAAGCAACAACTCAAGGATTATGGAGTGCAAGCAAAGGAGATCAAGCTGCTGTGTGATAACACAAGTGCCATTGCCATCACTCAGAATCCTGTGCTGCATTCAAGGACCAAGCATATTGAGATCAGACATCACTTCATCAGAGATCATGTGGAGAAGAAGCATATCTCAATTGAGCATGTACCAACTGAAGACCAGCTTGCAGATATCTTAACCAAACCTCTCTCTGAGACAAGGTTTAACAAGCTAAGGGAAGAATTGGGAATGATGGATGATCTTCCCAGAGATACATGAATCAGAGTTGCAGAAGTATCAGATGTGGATTCATCAGAACATTCCATCTCTGATACCTAAGCTCTTATCCATCAGAAGCTTGAATCAGAATTGAGAAGGAACAGACTTGGTATTCATCAGAGGTCCTCATATCAGAACATCTCTATCTCTGATACAAGGGCTAATACTTACCAGAGTGGCTGTGGACTTAGCAAATTTTTCGGGCGAGACTATTCAATAAACCGGAAGTTACTATTGTACCCCCGGTAGTTATTACCATATTTGGAAAACGGCTTTCCGCCCACAATCCATTTAATGCGACCTCGAAACCGTAAATTATATCAAACGTCCACTAACCCAAATTCATATATACTCATTCTGAAACCTAAATCGCTACTGCAATTTCACTCTTTGTCTTCAAGCTTTAATCTCTCTAAATCTCCAACCTTCAAACCTCTCAAATCCTTTCAAGAATCTCACAATGAAGTTCATCAACATCAACGATCTTTCTGAATCTGAAGCTAAGACCCTAGTGAGCAACATTGTCACAGGAATGAAGGTAGATATGTCTTCACTGCCACTGTTGGCAGCAAATCAGAAGATCATGAACGAAGTAATTCAGGGAATGAGTGATTCCCAGTTGAGCAAGATCGTTGCCCATCCCTATGAGCACTTCAGCAACGTTGATGTCGCAGAATTCTACCTCAACGCGTATATCTCCAACAATACTATCCACTCACAGGTTCAGGGTCAGAACCTCAAAATTGATGCTGATGCTCTCAACGAGTTCTTTGGCGTCACTCTGGAGCCTCAAGAGGAGGGCACCACTGACTTCATCGAGCTTGATGATGTGGACATCTCAGTCCAAAACTTCGTAGCAACCTACTGCCGAAAGGATGCAACAGGCGTAGAGACCCTGTATATGAAGAAGAATGCTCTCAAGAAGGACTTTGAGAGGCTGATGAGCATTATGCATCGGTGTTTGTGGTGCAAAACAAGTTCAACTGATCAGATGAATCACACCAACTCAAAAGCCCTATATGCTGTTCACAGAGGGATGAACATCAACTGGGGTAAAGTGCTGTTCCAATCCATTTCTGAATCCATCTCCAAGAAGGACAAAAAGACTGGTATGTTCTCTACGAAGATGGGTCACGGACTTCTGATCTCCAGGCTCATCTCTAACTCCAAGATAGCTCTCAGAGAAGCCACCTCTGTGGACCACACAAAGACCATCTTCCTCACCATCTCTCCCAAAGTAAACGTGGCTATTGCTGCTGAACTGAAGAAATCCAATAAGCTTGAGCAGAACAGGGAGAAGCTGGCTGAGAAACCCAAGTCCAGCCCCAAGAAAGCACTACCAGCTCCCAGTTCTGAGCAACAGAAGAAGAAGAAGCTTCAGAAGAAGCCTAAGACTACCTCTAAGAAAAATGCATCAGAAGAGGATGCATCAGAACCGGAAACTTCTGTTGTGGCTCCCAAAGTCACTCCTGTCAAGAAGGTGAGCCAAAAGAGGAGAAGAAAAGCTACAATTCAGAGTGATTCTGATGCTTCCACTTCTCCTATCAGAATGAAGAAGAAGCAAGTGACCAACTCTCCCCCAAAGGAATCAGAGGCTCAGGGGGAACCAGCATCAGAGTTAGCTGCAGCACTAGTGATCTCTGATGGTCAGGGGGAACCTGAATCCGAGATCCAACCCATCTCTACACCAGATCAACACATCATCTTAACTCCACCAGAGCATCTCACCATTCAAGAACTGGACCCCCATGCTGCCCTAGAAAGGCAATTTCAGAGAGTGGTAACTTGGAGAAAATGGAGGATGGGACCCCTGCAGCAGATACTTGCCCAAGCTGCCACTTTTGAATCTGAGGAAGAAGAAGTCCTCAAGTGGGCAGGTGTAGATGACATCTCTCTCTGCTTCGATCTTCAATTCCTACACTCTGTATTGGAGCAGAAGAAGGGGAATCTCAAAGGGAAGGAGAAGATGACTACTTCACCATCAGAAGAGTCTGTCAAACCTCTATCAGAGAGAGAGATTCCACTTTTCGAGGAATGGCTGTTAGAAAAGAAGAGGAGGGAATCACTGATCAAGATGAAGCCCATTCCAGGTACAGAAGGTGAACCCTCTACTGCAAATGATGTGCCTCTGGCCATGATGAACCTGATCAGAGAATGGAGAGCCTCACAATTTGAAGAAACCATCTTGGAGGTAATTCCCATCCCCTCTACTACCCTTATTACTGCTAAACCTCTACCATCACCCTGCCATCAGATAACTCCCATCAGAAATCGTTCACCATCACCACCCCCATCTCCAAAACAACCTGCATCTCAACCTCAATCTTCACCTCCTCAGCAACCCACTTCTCAGAACTCTCCACCAGCACCACCACAGCAATCATCTACACCATCCCCGGTGCCTGTACAAACTCTTGCCACAGGTCCTGCAACTTTTCCAAACTTCATAGCAGATATTGAGCTTGTTGGCAACTAGATAGCCAAAGGCATGGAGAAGATACTAGATGCTGAGTATGACACTGATTCTCATCTCGCCAGAGTAAGTGAACATCTCACAAAAGGCATCAATATGCTATTAAAGCACGTGGGCATCATTGCCACAACCTTTGAGGTTCACAAGGACAAAACTGCAGAGAGTCTGGGCAACATCTCTAAGGAAGTGGATGGAATCTCTGCCGTGTTATTTCATCACACTAAGGCCCTTGAAGAGCAAGACAAGGCTATCAAGAACATCTCTGATGCAGTAAGTGATCTTCAGTGGTCTCATGACAAAAATGCAGAACTTCTGCAAGATGTGGAGGGCATTTGCAAGACAAACAAAGAGTTTGGTCTCAAACTGATTAACAGTGGCAAGGAAAGAGATCACAAGTTGACTCTCCTTGAAGCCACTACTAAAGATATTCAGACTGCTGTAGATAAACAGAAAGAAATCATTGAGGGTCTTGCCTCTGTAACCCAGACTCTGCCAAGTGCCCTTGAGGTCATTAAGGAGAACCAGGCAACAGAATTCTCAAAAATCGGACTCCTACTTGGTGATCTTGCTGATGCCAAAAAGGGGGAAGATACCAGAGATTCTGCTAGAGCCATCAGAGCTGCAGAAGGATCAAGCGCCAGAGCTCTGACTCCCATCTCTGGTACCCCTGATCCTGCTATATACTTTGAGAAAACCAGGCAGAAGCAGATTGCTGCTGGTATTCAAAGACCTACTCCTCCAAGATCAAAGAAAGGAAAGAAGACAGCCTCCACTTTCACTTTGGCCCAATGGCTCAACAGTGACTTGGCTAAACCTGATGCTGCTCAATTCAGAGAGATGAAGAAGCATATGACCCCTATTCAACAAGAGAATCTCATTCTGGATAAAGATGGGCTAATAATAATTAACCATGGTGGGTCAATGCAAGAAGCAGAAGACTGGTGGCACATGAAAGTGATCCCTGGCAAGGACTTCTCTGAAGCCATCAGAAATTATCTTGATTGCAAGCTTGAACCTGCCTGGTCAGAATGTCAGAATCCAAGGAACCTAGCCTCCATCAGAGCAAAGGTAAATGCTGATCTAAAGGAAATAGAAGCAAAGGAAGCTGAACTAGAAGAGGAAGATATCTAAATTCTATCCTCTTGTTGCCAGCTTGCCTCTATTTTGCATGGTAATTTCAAATTATGTCTATTTTGCACTCTGATTAATTATGCTCTGATACCAATTGTGTTATTCCTTATTTGATTATTGCGTGATTGATTGTATCTTACTCTTACTATCTTCCTATGCCAAGTGCCCACCAAGATTTTAAATGAAAGTTTAGTTTTAACTTATTTTGTTTATGGTGAAAGGCACTTCTCTGGAAATAGTATAAGGGTTTTGGCATCATCAAAAAGGGGGAAATTGTAAGGAATAAATGTAATTAGATTTTGATGATGCTATAGGATTAGAAAGTTAGAGTACCCCCAATTAGATTTTATATATTAGAATTTCTCAATTGTAAGTATTAGTGTAGTCGACGATCAGAGTTGCTCTGTTTTGGATCAGATCAGTAGTGCATCAGAATTGCTCGACCAGACTTGCTATATGAGAAATGCTCCATCAGAGTTCTCGTATCAGAAGTCCATCAGAGTTGCACCATGAGAGTTGCTGATAAACTTGAACATCTGATAACCGATGAGAACTACATATCAGAGGTACTCATCAGCGGATCTATCAGAGTCAGAGTTAGAGATCAGAAAGCCATCAGAACTCAACTCCTCAGAAAGCCATCAGAATTCAATACTTCAGAAGAGCCTGATCAGAGCCCGACTAACACTTAGAAGATTTCAAGCAACATCCAACAGCTATGAATCCAACGGGTAAAAACATCCAACGGCTAGAAGACTGTGCATGAAAGGAAAGCATTTAATGCACATTAAATGAGCCTGATACGCTGAAGGATTGATTGCAAATGATTGACCAAGGAATCCGGGAAGATATATTATAAAAATAGAAACCTTCCAAAACGGCGGTCAAGTCAACTGTACGCGCATTTAATGCAGTTGTCTCCTCCTCCAACGGGCAGACAACCTCAGTATATAAGCTACTCACCGAAGAACAGGAAAACAACTCTTTGCAGAACTTTTGCTCCATTCATCACTCTGAACATACTTCTTGAGATTCAATCTTCATAACACTTTACAAGAAAAGTCCTACGTTGGGAAGATTCAAACTCCAAATCTTTTATCCCCAACAACGAGCAAAGTTCATCCTGTTCTTCAACTCTTCAAGAACTTCATCAAACATTATTTGTGACGAAGCAAGTTGGAGGAAAAACTTTGTGTTTTTCAAAGGATCTTCTGCAAAGAAGGGCGTCCAAGTAACTGCAGCAGTGAAGTGGTGATACTTCCGGGAAGCTGAGTGAAAGGACCAGTCATCAGGAAGCAGGACTGCATCCCGGGTGACAACTAGGCTTGAAGAAGGCGTGGAGAACTTCTTAAGTACTAGGGATTAGCTTTGTAACCGATCTACTTCAAAGCTAGTGGAACAGTGGACTAGAGGAACGCGTTGTTCCTTGAACCACTATAAAAATATCCGGTGTCATTTACTTTACTGCAATTTATATTTCTGCACTTAGGATATTAACTGTTTAACTCTAAGACTTGGAATCTGTGTTCAGCAGATCTTGTTGATAGAGTTATCAGAAAGGCATTTGCCTTAGTGTTTCAGAGGCTACCCGGACAGATCAGAATCCGCTGCCAAGGCCAGTTCTGATATCAGAACCAGCCTTTCTCTGTCACCAGAATCAGACATTCTCTGATAAGTCATTTTGGACTTAGAGAAAATTTGAAAAACCAATCAGTCTATTCACCCCCCCCTCTAGACTGATTACCACATTGAACGGGACCAACACATACATCATCGTTCTGGCAATCGCAGGCATTAGAGAATGTAAAATCCAGCTCATAACAGTGTAATCGACTCTGAGCCAATCCTGGAATTGATCATCTTCTTCTCTAGGTTTCTTCAGTTTTCCTGTGACAAATCCGAGTTTATTTTTGGAAATTAGAGCCATCTTTACTCCTCTGGACCAGTTCAAGTAGTTGTTCCCGTTGAAGATTTCATCAGTGATCTTCAAGTTCGAATGATCTCCAGGCGCTAGGTAGAGCGGATCCTTATACGAACCCGTAGAGTTCGCTGTAAAGGATTGATTCACCGTCGAGCTGTCTGGCATATTGAAGATCTTCGAAGTTTTCGAAGGTGTATTAATGGCGGATTTGGTTGTTTGGTAGCCCTGATACCATGTGGAATTTCGAGAAGAAGAAAGAGATAAGAAAAACGAACTGACTTTTATTAAGCTTTCAAAGTGTATTTATACAATAGTTAGTCAACTATTCATCTACTAGTCAAAGTTTATCATATCGTTGTAACTAACTGTAGATATAACAAAATGACTAACTACACGTATTTGATCACTATACAAATATCTTTACAATACGCATGTACACTTTCAGTAAATCGAATAAACAACACGTTTGATTCGCATAAGATTTTTCAGGTTCGGTTTTGGTTTTTACCCTTCAAAACTGAAGCTTTGATCATTTCTACATACAAATTATGATTTTCTTGGTTAATTCTCTACCTAATTCCAATCTGAAGATTATAATGTTATTGAATTTATTCCAACAGCTTTGATCATTTCTACATACAAATTATTCTTGACATAGCTAAATTTCATGGAGGCTGCTATATGTAAAACTATGTTTTCCAAAAACGAATGTGCAACAGCAGAGTTTTGACACGCAAAATAAGTTGAGGCGACAAGTCCTACAGCTAGAAAATCTTAGATGCACAAAAACACTCATAGGTGAATTAATTAAAGGGACGACTCTATGATGACATACATCAATTGTTATATATGGGCTACTAAGAATATTTCACTCGTCGCATAGTACTTCCTCTCTTTCTTAAAAGTTGCAACATTAGGATTTTTGCACTATTCACACACCTTATTTTGACTACGATTTTTTAATAGTATATATAATCAAATAATCATGTATAAAATGCTATTAAATTTCTATTAATGTAAATTTTTAAAATATCAACTTTTTTTAATTTTTACTAAAACGTAATTAAATATAATTACAATCAAAGTTATGCGTTAGCAAACGTGAAAGTCAAACGGTTGCAAATTTTAAAGAACAGAGGAAGTATAATAGATCATGATACTTAGCCGCTTGAACAGTACCTACGGACCTATGGTGTGATTTTGTTTCACTTGATCCAAAAAAGATGAAATCTAGCTCCCACCCGGATAGGCCTGTCAATGGGTCGGGTCTAGACCCAGACCCAACCCGGACCCGGTTATTTTTAATGGGTATGGGTCTATGTTTTATTCCGTTTACCCGTACCCGAACCCGGACCCGTTAATATTTTTAATAAATGGGTCGGGTATGGTACATATGATTCTGACCCGTTAAGGACCCGGACCCGTTTATAATTTTTTTATTAATATACTATCCTCCGTTTCTTTTTAATCGCAACATGTTGAATTTTACACTATTCACGTGTTCTACTTTGACTACATTTTACGGTATTATTTTACGAAAATTATTTTTTTAAAAAGATATTGTTCAATTCATCTCATTAAAAATTTTCAAATCCGTTTTTTAATTATTTTTAACTAATAGAGATTAAGATATAATTACGGTCAAAGATGTGCGTTGGCAAGTGTGAAATGTTGACCGTTGCAACTAAAAAAGAACAGAGGAAGTATATTTCATATACTAATATAGTAATACGTACCTAAAACTAGTATCCCATTAATCCATATTAAAACAAACTGGGATATTCTATTTTAGTTTTGTTTATTTCACTATCAAAGACATTCAGGCTTTGTTTGCAACCACTTGTGCTTAAATAAAAGCACTTTTGGGGGAAAAGTGATTAGTAGTAAAAGTTGGTAGTGTTTGGTAAAATAAGTGCTTTTTGTGTAATAGAAAAAGTAAAAAGTAGATTCTACACGAAAATCGAGGAAGTAAAAGTTGGTAGTGTTTGGAAAAATAAGTGCTTTTTTCTTAAAAAAAAGCCAAAATCACTTTTTTTAATTGGTTGCAAACAAGCCCTCAATACGTTTCGATGAAAGTACTGGTTTCTTACGTGAACATAATTTTTTTTTTTTAAAATAAAGATGTGTTTTACTTATTACTCCATATTAAGGATGATTGAGATCTAGATGTAGCTAGTTTGTGGAATTGCATTACATTCATGATTCATATACACGTTCTGTTTTATATTTGGTGGGTCTAATCTTCCAAAAAAAATGGCGGGTCTACCCGACCCAGACCCGAGACCCGTTGGGTCCGGGTCCGGGTCCAAAATTGCAGACCCGACGGGTAAACGGGTCCGGGTCCGGGTCTCTTATTTACTTAGCGGGTCCGGGTCTGGAACACTACATTCCGGCCCGGACCCGACCCATTGACAGGCCTACACCCGGAGCCCTCCACGCCCCCAGGGGCGGAGCCAGGATATGACCGGAGGGGGGCCAAGGTGAAAAAAAAAAAACATTTAAATATAAATAAAATAAAAATTAATTAAATGATTTATTGGTATTTATCCGAAAAAATCAAAGTACACAAGTAAACGCAGTGTGAGTTATAAAATTTAAAACGTTACTAAGTATTCAAGTAGTAAGAATGTTTTTACTTGGATTATAATTTGTGTCAGACCAGACCAGAACATCGAATTACAGTCCAACTAAAAACATCCTAAAACATATCCCAGTTTGTTAACGATGCTAACAAAATAACATTCAAGATTTACATATCTAAAATTAAAACAAGTTATACAGCTTAACTAAGTATGTTAGACTTGCTAGTCAATATAATTAGTAATGAACTTATGAAACTTTTTCAATTTTAATTAATTAGTAAAAAGCGAAAAAGGTAATACTTTACCTCACTAGGAATAATTGCCGGTTGCCGCCTTGCTGGCTAACAAGAGCGCGCTGAATGAGCTCTCTCTATTATAACTAATAATTAGTACGTATGCTAAATTAGTAAATTATACTCCCTCTGTCCCAGAATTAACTTCGGTTTTGACTGGGCACGGAGATTAAGAAAGTGAGAAATGTGTGGTGGAGAGTTGTGCAGAGGAGAGAGAAATGTGTAAGAATGGTTGTGAACCACAAATCCTTTGCTAAAAAGGGAAAGAGGAGATAAATTTGGGACGGACCAAAAAGGAAAGAATGAAGATAATTATGGGACGGAGGGAGTAGTAGTTACGTATAGTATAGTATGGGGTTGCTCTATTATTTAGTATTTCATTTGACTAATAGAATAGAATATTATAGGGACCTCTATGTAAATACTCTTATTATTATTATTATTATTATTATTATTATTATTATTATTATTATTATTATTATTATTATTATTATTATTATTATTATTATTATTATTATTATTATTATTATTATTATTATTATTATTATTATTATTATTATTATTATTATTATTATTATTATTATTATTATTATTATTATTATTATTATTATTATTATTATTATTATTATTATTATTATTATTATTATTATTATTATTATTATTATTATTATTATTATTATTATTATTATTATTATTATTATTATTATTATTATTATTATTATTATTATTATTATTATTATTATTATTATTATTATTATTATTATTATTATTATTATTATTATTATTATTATTATTATTATTATTATTATTATTATTATTATTATTATTATTATTATTATGGAAAGGCATTTTATTAGGATAAGAACAGTTGAAGGATTACAAATAACAAGTGGGGAGCCTAGCAACAAGTTGAGCTCCAACCCCTTTTTGGATGGCTAATCCAATCCTAATAAAAAGAAAATTGCCAACTCTTAAAGTGGAATCATGTCTAGCAATATGGCTCTTAACACGTTTAAGAAACAAAATGGATTCCGGTCCGAGTTCCCCCAAGGTGGTGAAGCCCAAGGTACCAAATTTGTGCCCATTACTTTTGCAAATATCTTCGTATTTATGCTTCTTCCTCTCAATAGCTCTGGTTAAGGCTGTACCGGGTTTAAAATGTTCAAGATTAACATCCCCTGCAAAAGGGGAAACAATAGTAACATCCAAGCAAACATCAACACCCTTATCCCATCCATAAAGAAGAACATCAGCAGGTTTAGCCCCACCCCCTTGCTGCGTAAGGAACCCCAAGGGAGCCTCAATTCTATGAGAAATACCAGCCCGGAAACAAATGTCAGCCACAGTATCCCTTACCAAATTATGCCTGTATTTGGGGCCAATCTGACTGGAGCAATGAAGGGCATGATCCCCCAGGCATCCATACTACCAAGGCAACAAGAACAAGTAGCACCATACTGAAACAGGGGGATGCCAAGTCTGTATGCCAAGATTGCAGTAAAGTGTCTAGGACTAATGGTTTGTCCTAGACCTTCAGCAGGGATAGCTAGCAGAAAATCCATAGCATGCTTCATCTTGTTACTTTTCCAAAGAGCAAGATCCCTGTAACTCATATTATACTTAGACTCCATTTCCTTAACTACACAATTAAAATACTGTAGAGCCAGAAATTTCATAGGGTGTGGGGCAATAACAGTTTTCTCTTGAGTAGAAGGAAACCCACATGCATGGTTAAAGTTGTTCTGAGCTTGCTGAAGAGGTGGGAAACATGCAGAGATTGAAGTGTGTTTAAGAATCTGGGCTTGCAATTCTTTAGTTTATAACAAAAACGTACCCAATGATAGATGCTTGGACATAGATGAAGGACTTCATTCAACATAGCAGTCCTGTCAACCATATTGAAAGCATTCTGGAAATCAACAAGCAGCATGGATTTGGTATTATCTTTACCATATTCATGTACCATTCGGTTGACAGAATGTAAAATGGCCTCACCACCACATTTAACCCCCACACCAAACTGAAAATTGCACAAATATGAAGCCATATCCTTATTAACCATGGAAGCTGCAACTTTGGACACAAGTCTCCTCCAAATTGTACCAACTGCTATAGGTCTGATACCACCATCTGGTTTGAGCAAAGGAGTAAGAGGTGCACTGGCAATAAACTCACCAAGTTGTGAAGGACATCTACCAGACAACAAAAGATTGACAATAGCAGTGATGGAATTAAGGACCTCATTACCAATTGCTGCAGCAGGACCTGTGAGTGCATCAAGTATGTGTTGAACATGAAGGCCATGAAGGCCATCCCTACCACAACTAGTACCTTTGGGGAAACTACACAATCTGCTAAAAACCATGTCTGAATCAGCAATAAGAGGTTGCACTTCAGATAGTTCAGAGGAGAAGGCAGGTGGGGGGGCAAAGGGATGTTTGGACTGAAGAGAAGCTAAAGTAGCTTCATTTGGAGGGGCAACACCATTGGAAGTGAGGATCCTGATAGCAGCAGTATAAGCTCCTGTAGCTAATTTCTTTTTACAAAGCTGTATATTAACATTAGCTTGGCTCTTCACTGGTATAGATGCAAGCCTAACCTGAGACTTGTGATCATCAAGCAAATCCTGGACCAGATCAAGACATCCCTCACCTATACCCCATTTGTGTAGAGCCTGATGAATAGCTTTAATCTGTAATTTCCTTCTATTGCCAGACCTTTGTTCAGCACAGGTTTTAGGAGAGTAGACCCTTAGGATACAAATAGGGAAAATGAGAAGTCTAACCCAACAAGCAACCTCCATTGGATTTAGAATAACCCTATCCATAGCATATTGAAAAGCTCTAGAAAAGGCCAATCTACATTGTGGGGGAATGTGTCTAGCAGTATGGGTTTGGGTACAAAAAACAAGATCAAGCAATGCAACATCAAGATGTAAAGAGTTACCAGAGCTAGATTCCCCAGGATCAATAGAGTTACCAGAGCTAGTAGATGGTTTTGTAACACCATGAATAAGAAATTCAAGAACCCCCAGCTTAAGAGGTGCCTCAATACCTCCATGTTTGTTACAGTCCTTACTCTAGGAATGAAGCTTCATACATTGGGTGCACAGCCAGCATTTCATTTGTTGTAAAACAGATTCCCATGCCGACCAAATAACAATATCAGTACTCAATCTCTCCCTACAGGTATCATGTCCTTCACCATGAGCAAAGTGGAAATCCTCCAGATGTCTGCCAAAGGATGTAAACTTAAGCCCCCTGCCATTAACACCATCAGTGCATTTATCAAAACCACGAAATGGACAATGAATAACTTTGCCCCCAGGTTTATTATCCCCGATTTGAGAATTAGGGGAAAACAAATCATTCGCAGAAGCAATCTCACTATCCTGAATCATAGCCTTAACGAACCTCTCCATGATAGGAAACAGACCTAAAATTAGTTGAATCAAAACCAGAAGGATCGGGAAATAATACAACCAAATTGAGGACTGATTCGAAAGGAAAAACGACGAAAAGCGAGACGAAGCAAGATTGGTAGGAAGCAAGATTAATAATATTATTATTATTATTATTATTATTATTATTATTATTATTATTATTATTATTATTATTATTATTATTATTATTATTATTATTATTATTATTATTATTATTATTATTATTATTATTATTATTATTATTATTATTATTATTATTATTATTATTATTATTATTATTATTATTATTATTATTATTATTATTATTATTATTATTATTATTATTATTATTATTATTATTATTATTATTATTATTATTATTATTATTATTATTATTATTATTATTATTATTATTATTATTATTATTATTATTATTATTATTATTATTATTATTATTATTATTATTATTATTATTATTATTATTATTATTATTATTATTATTATTATTATTATTATTATTATTATTATTATTATTATTATTATTATTATTATTATTATTATTATTATTATTATTATTATTATTATTATTATTATTATTATTATTATTATTATTATTATTATTATTATTATTATTATTATTATTATTATTATTATTATTATTATTATTATTATTATTATTATTATTATTATTATTATTATTATTATTATTATTATTATTATTATTATTATTATTATTATTATTATTATTATTATTATTATTATTATTATTATTATTATTATTATTATTATTATTATTATTATTATTATTATTATTATTATTATTATTATTATTATTATTATTATTATTATTATTATTATTATTATTATTATTATTATTATTATTATTATTATTATTATTATTATTATTATTATTATTATTATTATTATTATTATTATTATTATTATTATTATTATTATTATTATTATTATTATTATTATTATTATTATTATTATTATTATTATTATTATTATTATTATTATTATTATTATTATTATTATTATTATTATTATTATTATTATAAATAGGATGCTAAGGCTTCCAATAGGGAAAGCCATTCTTTACTCTCAATTTTTCTCTCACATGGTATCAGCAGCCTAGGTTTCTGTTCCATAACCTAGATAATATGTCGACCGGCTCTACCCAAACTTCGGCGCCCGTCTCATCGGTGTTGCCGCATACTGCCGTCCCTCTTCCGCAAACAACTGTTGCAATCACCTCATTGGCACCCGCCCCATCTGGCCTGGAGCTGCCTTCGTCTGGTGTTACTCTCTCGCCGCAGCTATCTGCCGCGCGGCTTCATATGCCTTCAACCTTGAGCTCTGCCCGATTATTTGGCATGCCTGAGCCCTTCACATGGCAGCCAACGGTCACGACGCAGGTACCTACTCCAGCCGCACGTATGTCGGGTCCGGTTTCACCTGCACTGGTTCCCTTCTCCGGTCCGACATTCGCCCGACATCCAGGCCCTATCCCTTTTGACGTTCCTTCGTCATCACTGCAGCCAAACCCCACACCGGTAACATCTATTCAATTATCTTCCTTGGCATCTCAGTTAACTTTTTCAACACCTAATGTGACCAATATCGTTACCACCCGATTGGATACGGTAGAGGATTATTTACCCTGGCGTACACAGTTGGAGTCTTTTTTGGTGTCACATGGCTTGTTGGGAATCATCGATGGTTCTGTTGTTGCCCCTTTGTCATCTGACCCGGATTATGATTCATGGCTTAAAATTGATCAAACCGTTCGGTCTTGGATTTTTGCAACTCTTTCCCGTAATATTTTACTTGAGGTGCACACTTTACGCTTTTCTGCCTTAATTTGGGAACGGCTAGAAACCAAATTTATGGCAGCCAGTATTGCTAGAGCTATGGAGCTCAAACGCCTTTTGTCCGTTCTAAAGAAAAAGGAAGATCAGTCTATGGATGATTATATACGAGAAATTATTGTTTTGACGGATGCCTTGAATGATATTAATTCACCTGTCAGTAATCGTGAACTCCTGCAATCTATGATTCAAGGGCTTGGTCCTGAGTATGAGTCGGTGATTACTTCTGTTACGTTGTTCCCGGATAGCTTTACATTCGACTCCCTTTGTCCGCAATTAATGGCATTGGAACAAAGAGTTTTGTATCTTCGCTCTCAGGCATCTGCTCCAAATCACCAGGCCTTTGCTGTCCATGATGCTGCAGCTGTCCGCCCTCAGGGCCGAGGGGGTGCCCAAGCTCGCGGCAATGGCGGGCGCGCGTATCGGGGAGCTGGCCGAGGCCGTGGTCACCGCGGACGGGGGTCGCGGCTATGGAGGGCAGCCTCATGGTCAACCGCAGCAGCAGGTTCCACCTCCCGGAATTGTCCAGCCCCCTGGACAGTACGCATGGCAGCAGCCGGCTGTCCCTGCAGGTCTTCCATATCCACCACGTGGTCATGCTCCGGCTGGATTCCAAGGTACGGTGTATAGTAATGTTGGTGATAGTTTGTCCTGTATTAAAGCTACATCGTATTATGGTACGCACCCATTTTTTACAGGATTTCCATCCAATGAGAACAATTACTAGACCCCCCACCACCCGTTGTGTGCCAGCTTTGTTTTTCTCCAGGTCACTCGGCTCTTGCTTGTCTTCGGTTTGCTCATGCTACTCCAGCATTGGCGGCTATACCCACGGGTGAACACAATGCCTCTGTGTGGTATCCGGATTCTGGAGCTTCTGCTCATATGACACCACATGAAGGTATTTTATCTTCTAAGTCTAGTTACACTGGCTCATCTTCTGTTCAAGTTGCAAATGGTAACAAACTTCCAGTTTCTTATATTGGTAATGTTAGCTTAGCCACTGCCACTCGCCCGCTTCTTTTAAAGTCAGTCTATCATGTTCCACATATTAAATATAATTTGTTATCTATTCAACGTTTATGTGCGGATAATGATTGTTCTGTAATTTTTAATAAAAATTGTTTTTTTGTTAAGGACAATCAAACGGGAGCCACACTTCTCCAAGCCTCCACTAAAGACTCCATCTATCCCTTTAGAGCAGCTTATCGGTCTACACCATCTCTTGCTTTAAAGACAACACTTGTTTCTGGCCCTGTATGGCACAAACGTCTTGGTCATTGTGGGGATCGTGTTTTACTGTCTCTTAGGAAGAATAATTTTATTTCCAGCACTAGTAATTTTTCACATGATTGTGTTTCGTGTAAGATGGGCAAGTCCCACCGTCTTCCTTTTCAAGATGCTACTCATGATTTTACTGCTCCACTTCAGCTTATTCATTCTGATGTTTGGCAATCACCTGTGTTATGTAATTTAGGCTTTAAATATTATGTTTCTTTTATTGATGATTTTTCTCGTTTTACTTGGGTATATCCCCATGCGCAAGAAATCTGAAGTTTATTGGGTATATTCTCTCACATAATATTGCTAACAAATACGTACTTACGTAGTACTCAAAAGGTTTGGTAGCTAGAGGGGGGCAAAATACGGGAATCCTCAACATCCCTTGCCAAATTACGCGAAAAAAGCCAAATTACGGGAAAATAGGGTTTCGAGTCGGAATTGGCTCTTCCGACTAGAGTTTAAGTTTTTTTTTTTTAAAAAGGTTGGGCTAGTGGTCGGATACACCAATTCCGACAAGGTGTATATTTTATTTTTTAAATTCAGTTTTATTTTTAATGAAGTGCTTTGAAAAAGGGGCTGAAAAAAGTTCGTATTTTTTTTGATGAAATGCTTTAAATCCCGAATTGGCACCATCCCTTTGAATGATTTTTTTTTTATGTTTTAGAAAAACACTATAAAAAAACACGCGTTTAGTCACGGACGGTAGTCACGGATTTGGTCCGTGACTAGTCTAGTCACGGACTAGTCACGGACTAGTCACGAAAATTTAAGAAAAAAATTAGTCACGGCTTTGACCGTGACTATGGCCGTGACTACACTTAGTCACGGTCGTGGTCCGTGACTAACATCCTCCGATTGGCCCGTTTGATTCTCCGGCCTGGCTTGTTTTACTCCGGCGACTTAGTCACGGCCAAATCCGTGACTAAAGCCGTGACTATAATTAAAATTTTATTTTCGATCTCCCATATATTAATTCGCAACGGTATTATGTACGGACAAATTTAGTCACGACCATGTCCGTGACTATTTGCGTGACTACTTTGATTAACACGTCATTTACACGGGTTGGACGCGTAATGGACACGGTTTTGGTTAGTGACGGACAAATCCGTGACTAAGTCCGTGACTAAATTTTTTATATATGCAGGAGCAGCTCATTCAACAGAACCACACCAATTCATTCCCAGTATATACAGTATCTGTTTGAAAGATCGAAGATCGAAGGATGTAGTCTATCTTCTATCATTTTCCCCGTTTATGCAGTTAAGGTATGTTATTTGAATTATTATTTTTATTTAGAATTAGTTGGTTCAATTTAAATTATTAAAACTATTAAATTAGTGAGGTTGTTAATTAATTAACAACATATTCAACTGTAAGCGTAGTAATGTCATAAAATTAGTTAAACTGTTAGGTTTATAAAATAATTTAATTAAAATTAGTTAGCTAAACGTAGTTTTAATCGAAATGATGTTTATGTTAAGTGAAATTAGTTAGTTAAACGTACGTTAGTAATGTGTTAATTAAGTGTATTGTGAATTGTTATTGTAATTGTGTATTATTTATTAATTCAAATGACTTTATATACATGTTCAAATTATTGGGTTAATTTGATCATATTATTTAATTTAGTGAATTGTTAATTGTGTAGTACTAATAAGATTAAATGTCATTAACGTAATAATTTAGTGTAGGTTTAAATGTAGGTTTACAAAAATAATTTAATTAAAATTCGTTAGCTAAACGTAGGTTTAAACGTAACTAGTGATGTGTTAATTATGTTAAATTAGTTAGCTAAACGTAGGTTTAAACGTAGTGATGCATTAAAAGGGGACGGAATGAACTAGTTAAATTTAGTTAAATTTAACTAAATGAATTAGTTAAATTTAGTTAAACGTATGTTTAATTTAAATGTAGTGTTAAATTACTTAAATTTTTTGTAATATTAGTTAAATTTAAGTATTAGGTAATTACTTATATTTTGTGCATTATTGTTATGAATTGTGTGGATTTCATTTAATTTAGTGAAAATTAGTTAGTTGATTATTTAGTGAAATAAATTACTTAAAATTACTTAGTATTATTGTTACATTAATAACCTTCGTTTTGAACGTGTATACTTTTTTATTATAATATTCAGGCATAATGTATAAACAAAATAGAAGTTGGATGTATGATAAAGATGCGGTATTGTACGGAATGCAATCAAATTTTCTCGAGGGAGTCGGGGAATTTATTGAATTTGCACTTGAACATCCGGCTTATATGAGTGGTGATAAAATAAGATGTCCATGTTCAAAGTGTAAAAATCTCAAATTTAAAGACCCACACGAAGTTGGGTATGATTTGTACGCGGTCGGTTTTGTTCCCAATTATTATAATTGGACTTCTCACGGCGAACCTTTGGATCCATCTGTTATACCACAAACGGTAGGTTCGTCTCGTTACGTCCCTCCAGAGATGAGTGCGTGGGGAGACCGTGCTGAAATGAGGTGGGACCAACAAATGGTATATGACGCATACGGTGTACCGATGTCTCAGTTCAACCCCCCACAACCACCTAACGACCCCCCTGAAGCCTCAACCTCGTATCAACCAGATGCAGATGAAAATCCGACATTTTATCAACCTTATGTGGATGAAGGTTTGGCTGAGAGATTTCAGGATGTTCTAAAAGCTGCCGACCAACCTCTGTATGCTGATTGTGAGGGATACTCTCAGCTATCCGCCGTTACTGAGTTCATGAACATAAAAGCCGAATACAGTCTCCCTGAAACTTGCATGAATAGAGTCTTGCAGTCAGTAGGAGGGATGCTACCACGAGATCATACCCTTCCCGATTCATATTACCACATGAAGCAGTTAATGTCTAAGTTGGGGCTACCTTGTGTTGAAATTGATGTGTGCCTGGAAGGATGTATGTTGTTCTGGAAGGAGGATGAGGCACTTGAGTTCTGCAAGTTCTGTGGTGGAGACAGATACAAACCTGTTCGTCAAGGTAAAAAGAAACCACGACATAGGTCGGCACTGTCTAAATTGTATTACCTCCCAATAGCTCCTCGACTGCAGAGGATGTACGCTTCGATTGCTACTGCGAAGCACATGACATGGCATGTTGAGCACGAAACCAATGAGGGGATGATGGCTCACCCTTCGGACTGTGAAGCCTGGAGACACTTTGACCGATGTCATCCTCAGTTTGCTATGGAGCCACGAAATGTGCGACTGGGATTGTGCTCGGATGGATTTGCTCCTTTTGGCAGGTTTGGCAAGAACTATTCATGTTGGCCGGTCATGTTAACTCCTTACAATCTCCCTCCCGACATGTGCATGAAAAGTCATTTCATCTTTTTGTCTTTTGTAACACTTGAGATTTAATATAAACGGATTAATAGTACTACTCATACCAACAGAGGTGCATCTCCTTTTAAGGGAGCTCATCACCCAAGAACTCCCAAGTTTTAAGCGTGCTTGCACGGGAGTAGTCTTGGGATGGGTGACCCCCTGGGAAGTTTCTCAGGGCGCGCATGAGTGAGGACAAAGTGCGCGGTAAAGGCTCGTGGTGGTTTGTGAGGACAGTACTATTGGTCCGGAGTAACTACCTCGGGTCCGGTGGGGCCGGGGTGTTACATCTTTAATTTGTCCGGGTTCCAAGGATTCTGGGCGAAAGATAGACATTTATCTCCAACCCCTTATCAAGGAGATGAAAGAACTGTGGGCCGTTGGGACACCAACTTATGATGTTTCATCAGATAAAATGTTTATCATGAAAGCTGCCATCAGTTGGACCATTAGCGACTTCCCTGCCTATGGCATGCTTTCGGGATGGAGCACACACGGTCTGATGGGATGTCCGATATGCATGGAGAAATCAGGTGCCAACTGGATCAGTTACAGCAAAAAAGGAAGTTACTTTGATTGTAAACGCAAGTTTCTCCCGGAAAGGCACCGATATTGAAAGGACAAGAAGTCTTTCATTAGAGGCAGAATGGTACGAGAGAGCCCACCCCCGAGATTGACC
This sequence comes from Cuscuta epithymum, assembly GCA_945859915.1. NCBI lineage: Eukaryota > Viridiplantae > Streptophyta > Magnoliopsida > Solanales > Convolvulaceae > Cuscuta > Cuscuta epithymum. Next base: position 1,154,262 of record CAMAPF010001060.1, on the reverse strand, counting down.
GGTGAAGAAATTTATAACCGGGTTCGACGTTTTCCTACGGCTATGGAAGAGCCAAACCAAGAGCCATATGGGTATTGTGATACCCATAAGTGGACAAAGAGGAGCATATTCTGGGAGTTGCCTTATTGGAAAGATCTTCTCATCCGTCACAATTTAGATGTCATGCACACTGAGAAGAACGTCTTTGACAATATATTTAACACGGTGATGGATTTGAAAGGCAAAACTAAAGACGGTCTTGCAGCTAGGAAAGATATGACTATTTGGTGTGATAGACCCGAACTTTCTGTTGATCTAGAATATCAGGGCAAAGAAGTTCCAAAAGCAGTCTACCAGGTCACAGAACCACAAAAGGCAGCAATATTTAAATGGCTGGCGTCTCTGAAGTTTCCAGATGGCTACTGTCACGCCCCGGACCTCCCCGGACACGTCAACAACCCGCCGTACAATACGAATAGTCAACCGCAGTCCAACACATTCATATTATACAAGGCGTCATGAATATCATTCACACATAAGTCATCCATAAACAACATAATAAGTAATTCATAAAGCAGCGGAAAACCATTGTTTAAAACAAAAGGGCCACACAGGGCTATTCATGAGCACGCAGGCTCTATAATAAAATATCCATGAGCAAATTTGTTAATGTTTCAAATAGAATGGAGGAAGCACGAACCAAGTCTTCTCTCCACGGATTCACCCGATCAACAAGCGCAGGATGCAAGCTCAAGCCTCAACCTGAAATGGTGGTGGGACGCCCCCGAAGGGGTCAGTACTCTATACGGCTATAAAGTACTGGTGTGGCAGGCATCTAATAGATATACAACAAGTATTTCAAACACAAGACCCTCAAATAGGGTGATAGTACATTATGATTGTAACCCTAAGTTACCCCGTTTAAAAATATACTTACTTTATATAAAAGTCAAGTAGCCGGCCCGTGGGCCCATGTTCATTTGGAAATCACCATTCCCAACCCCGTGACTATAAGCCACGACAACTCCTAGAGTCCAACCCTAGTACATGACATTGTATTCTAGAGCTCGGCTCTACCACATCACCATACAATTCATATACCTCGGGGTCAATTTCCCTACCTTGCGTTCTAGAGCTCGGCTCTATCACATCACCACGCAAGTCCTAGAGCTCGGCTCTAGCTATACAATACATAGACTCCAAGTCTACACCTTACATGCATTCTAGAGCTCGGCTCTATCACATCACCATGCATTAAGGTCCAATTCTCAAGCAACCCTATGCCTAGAATTAACATATCATTAAACTACCATGGGTCATCCTTAAAGACTTCCCATAACTTAACCTTAGTTCCATACTAAGTATTATATACACTTGAACTATATTCAAGTACCTTTCATACAATCCAATCCCTAGGATCAATTTAATCAACAAGTCCCAATAATCACTAACTAGTGTTTCAATACTATTAAGATTATTGTTATCATACCATTATCCTCATTATTTGTAATTCTCTACATATTTATCATTATGTAGCAGCAACTTAAGTATTTAATCTCAATACACAAATATTCATTTATGTATCCACATAATTCATACATGAGCAAAATGCCTATTTCACAAAATAGTTCATTTATACTCCTTTAATCTCATATTATTCATACATTCTCAATTCATTTCATATTTCATTCTTTAGCAACTATATCAATATTTCATCAATATATAATCATCATAATCCATGAAAAATAATGATTTAAGCATTTAGGTAATCTCATGCTTAACCTACAAGTTGTAAGCAATTAGATGTCCATTCTCACCTCAAATGAGCTTTAAAACCTTCCTTCTCGATCCAATGACCAAAGCCTCGGCCAAGGAAGATTGAGATCTGGTTCCTTGCTTGAAAATGGGTGTTAAACAGCTTCCTCAAGTTGCTATTTCAACTCCTAATCGTTGATACGAAAACAGCCCCTAGAACGCACTACAAGAAAAGTGCACATAGACTGCACATGGACCACAATTTTTTTTGCGATGGCAGCATAACTGTCGTTAAAAACACCATTAACCACACAATTTTTTACTTACCACACACAAAAATGTGGTAAAAGCTTAGAGACGACAGTTGTTAACCGTGGCCAATATTTTTACCACGGCTGTTGTGCCGACGCACGTAAAACTGTCGCAAAACTGTCGTAAAAACATAAGGAGGAACATTTACGACATTTTTGCGTCAGTTTTACGTGCGTCGCCACAACAGCCGTGGTAAAAACATAGGCCACGGTTAAAAAATGTCGTCTCTGACCTTTTACCACAGTTTTGTATGTGGTAAATAAATAAATGTGTGGTTAATAGTGTTTTTAACGACATTTATGTGGTCATCGCAAAAAAAAATTGGTCTATGTGTGGTCTATGTGCACTTTTCTTGTAGTGACGGGTGTTTTCCGGCTAACTCGATTCATAGTTTTCCAATATTTGTTCTAGGTTAGTATCTAACCTTTACATCAATAAAATAACCTTTCAAGGACCTATTATACACTTGGATTAGTGTACAATAGTCCCACCAATCGTTCATATCATTTGGAAAATGAATGGAAAGGATTTGGGGTTAACAACTCACTTTAGAAGAGTAAATCCGTTTCTGCGAGGTTGTGTTTTGCTCGGACGATTTGGAAGCCTTCCTCTACTCCGATTGATGCAAACCAGACCTTCACGGATTCCTCGTCTTGAGAGCTTTCTTTTGGTATCTCACACGACTTAATTGGATTGGTAAAACTCGGGATATCAACCAAACAGTCTCAGCACTCTCACAGCTCGAGTTCACAGACCACCACTCACTCCAGCTCGATTTTTGTAAGATAAGCTTTCTCTCCTCGAACAAAGACCACTCAATTGAGATACTAGACTTCAAAGGCTATCCAAGGACACCTTATACACCTCATTTGGACGAGTACAACTCTCAAAATGAAGGGTGACAAAACAGCACACCTGTTTGTGCGAAAACAGTGGTGGTGGCCCCAAAATTTGATTCCTATCAAGTCTTGTGCAGCTCCTCTCCATGGTGGTCGGCCAAGGTAAGTTTCCTAACCCATTTTTATTTGTCTTGCAGGTACTAATGTCATGTGGAGTGGTTCCCAATTGATCCCAATCATTTTGGGATTCAAATTATCTACCAATACTTCCAAAAATGAGGAAAATGGGTCCTATTGTTTTATCTTTGTCAAAAGATGTCTTTTGTACTCATCCTAATTTATTTAGAACAAGTCAACTTCCTAAATCACACTATTGATCCCCAATATGTGTAGGCTCATCCCAATAATTTACTTGATGGATATTATAGGAGGAAAATCCTACTCCCATTATTTAGCTCAAAAATGCCAAAGATAGGGTTGTAGGCATTGGTATTCTTCTTTAATCATTCGATCACTTATTTAGATAACGTTGGGCTCTTTTATTCATTAATAAGTCCCAGAAAGTGTTTGCAAACCCGACACTATCATACGAGTTGAACAGTACGGTATTCAGTCATGCGCTACGTAAAACATTAATCGTTTTACAATTGTTTGGCAATCGGAAATTCAATACATAAATGTTAAATTTTTAAATCGAATTTTCAAGGACGTTCGGGTGCGGTGTCACAGCTACTGCTCCAACTTGTCTAGATGCGTGGACATGAACAAACTTACCACGACGGCGAGCATGAAAACTCACGATGCTCATGTAATAATGCAAAGACTTCTACCAATTGCACTGAAAGAGATGCTCCCTGAACACGTATGGTCCTGCATTACTAAAATCAGTTTGGTGTTTCAATCGATATGTTCCAGCGTTTTGGATGCGGCATCCCTCCAGAGACTACAAGAGTCTGTTCCCATTCTGATGTGTAATCTGGAAAAGATAATGCCTCCATCGTTTTTCGATACAATGGAACATCTTATAATACATCTTCCGTATGAGGCTTTGACTGCTGGGCCCGTCTTCTATCGCTGGATGTACATATTTGAAAGGTTAGTCACAATTTCATTTAAAAAATGAATATTTGTTTCATAATAACTGTTAACATGTGTAACGTTGTTCTATTGCATTATTGCAGATTTTTAGGAGAGTTGAAAAAGAAAGTGACCAACAAGGCACACGTTGAGGCTTCAATTTGTCAAGCGTATCTTCAACAAGAAATCTCAACGTTCTCGTCTTTTTATTTCGAGCGTGACGTCATCACCAGAAGGAAGAGACCTGCCCGGAACGATGACATTGGCGAGGATTTATATGAAAATGTAGTTTCCATCTTCAATTACCCAGGCAGAGGTAAAGGTGCTGTGACACAACGATACATACTGGGTGGGGAATTGCAAATTGTACATACTTATATCCTCATGAATTGTCCAGAAATCTCACCGTTTTATCAGTAAGTTAAATTTGTAGTTATAATTGTAATACTTATAAATTAAATTTGTAGTTAATTTATAATTTTTTTATTTTTGAATTCACAGTGAATTCAGAGCTTCTTTATTAGCCTTTCCTGAGAATCAAATTGATGCATTGGTAGACTCTGATTTTGTAAATTGGTACAAGTATCAGGTACTCCCTCTGTCCCTAAATGTTGTTCCAACTTTCCTTTTTGGGATGTCCCAAAAAGAAGTTCACTTTCCCTTTTTGGCAAATAATTTGTGGTTCACATCATTTCTCTCTCCTCTGCACAACTCTCCACCACACAATTCCCACTTTCTTAATCACCGTGCCACTTTAATTTGGAACAACAATAAGGGACGGAGGGAGTATATATATACACACACATTAATTATATATATATTATTAAGTAAGATTTTTCAATATTTACCTAATGTTATTATCATGTTTATATTTACAGATCAATAGTCGTGGGATTGTCGACCCTTTGTTAGTATCATTAGCGTGGGGCCCTAGTGCCAGTGCCAAAGTGTGGCGGCAATATGTGATAAAAGGTTACACATATCACACAGCCGATTACGGAGAGGGCCGACCAACAACGAACACCGGGTTATGTGTCCCGACCATCGGTTATGATAACTCGGAAACCAATTTTTTTGGTGTCCTGCAGGAGATTCTGGAACTTGAGATGCCTTCTGGAGTGCAAAAATTGACATGCGTTCTGTTCCGCTGCACATGGGTCGATCCCACACGTGGCGTGCGCAAAAATCCGAAGTATAATATGATTGACGTCAACCACTCTCGTGTGTACCCGAAAAATGAGCCTTTCATACTCGCCCAACAAGCAGCGCAGATTTATTATGCAGAATATCCTTCAACAAGGCGGACACAGAATCCTTGGGTGTGTGCATGTCCTGTCCGTCCGAACAAAATAAAATCACAAACTCAACACAAGGACGTTGATCTAGATGCTTTTCAGCAACAATTTTTCCAACCTCCGCCTATTGTTGAGACGGTCAACTATGACGTCCAATTAAGTGATCCAAATGGAGGACGTGTTGAAGTCATGCCAGAAACGCACCTTCCGTACCCAACCATTCCATCTGAGCACGAAATTGAGGAAATGTATGTAGCACAACAAAACGCTCAATATCAGGAAGAAGGTGAATGGATAGACGGTTCAGATACAGAAGAAGATACTGTATATGTAGAAAATGACGATTCTGATAGCGAATAATTGTGCTGTTGTAATTTCAATTTTATTGACTTCTAATATTTGTGCAGATTTCTTCATCATTATATTACTCCAACAATATTTGAATTTTTTTCTATCTTTATCATTATATTTGAAAATTAAAATTTACCCAATACAAAATATGAAATTACTCTATATTATATCCATGTAATTTCAAATTCGAAAATTCAAAAATTATTTTTAATTTTTCTAAATTCGAAAATTTATTTTAATAATTTTTAATAATTCGAAATTCGAAAATTAATTTTAATAATTCTAAGTCTATTCGAAAATTAAAAAAATTCGAAAATAAAAAAAAAGTAATTTACTTTTACTAATCTGAATATTATAATAAATTTAGATATTAATAAACAACTAACACAGATTTATTTATCAAATTTCAAATATAAATACAAAACACACAATGAAATTGTCACATATTATTTATCAAACAACTAACATAGATTTATTTATCACATTAACCTAACTAATAATATTCATTCCTCAATCGGAAACTTTCAAGAGGCCTAGCCCACAACTCCTGAATTTTCGTTCGAGCTTCTTCGTTGATCGGGTCCATATACTCTGAAACTTCTTGTGCACGTTGAAGCATCCGACACAAATTTCTTGCTTTTGACTTGCCCAATGAGTCGGATTCTTCATCTTTATAATCGCCAAAACTTTCAAGGGGTCTAGACATCAACTCCTTGATTCTCTCGTATGCTTCCACGGTTTTCGGCTCCATAAGCTGTGTAATCAGCTTAAGTCATTTCATACCTCTACACATCGAATCCCAGTCAATTGGACCTCTATTAGCCATTTTTTTTACAGTCCAGTCTTGGGCCGGAGAAAGATGATTTATACTAAAAATTTCAAGTTGTCACGGTCTTAGTCACGGATAAAGTCGTGACTAACCTGTCAGTCTGGCAGCCGGAGAGGTGTCAGGGCCGCCGGTCTAGTCACGGTTTTACCCGTGACTAGAACCGTGACTAAATTCAAAATTTGAATTAGACACGGACTTAGTCACGGATAAAACCGTGACTAAACCGGTCAAAGGCGGCTGATGCCGCGTGGCTGATTTCGTTGATTACGAAGGGTTTAGTCACGGATATATCCGTGACTAATACCGTGACTACGCCCTCATATAAAAGCAACCCTTAGCGATTTTTTTCAAACCTACGCTTTCCCAAACCCTATTTTCCTCTCAAACTCTTTCTCTTCTAACTTCTCCTTCCACTGCCGCCGGTCTGAGTGCAACGCCGCCGCCGTCCGCAGTCCACTGCCGTTGTTCGCCGCCGGTTGCCGCCGACCACTGCCGTCGTCTACCAATCCTCTTTTTTCGCTCCTCTCTCCACATCAAGGTTATGTTTTCTCGATTAATTTTTTACTCACAAATGCGTGTTTATGTACTCAAATGCATGTTTATATGCTCCTATGCATGTTCTATTTATTGAAAATTGCTTGCCCTAATGATTTATTCTACAATTACATATTTATGTGTATGTTTTTACGTTTATACATACAAATGAATGTTATTATTATGTTCGCATGACAATATTAATTTTGTAATATTGTAATATTAATTTCGCATAACAATATTAATTTGTATGCTCAATATTAATCTCTCCATAATTCTTAGTTTTGTTTTAGTTTCGAATTACAATATTAATTTGCATGCTCAAAGTTGACAAAATATATTTTTCCTTTTTTGTTTGATGTCTAATACGCATGCTTTAGATATAGTTTGATTCAATTTGATTTTTTTTTGTATAAGTTTAATATGCATGGCTAAATATGATTTAATTTTAGGTTAAACAACATGCATGTTTTTTCAAACTTTTTTTTTCCGGACTTATGCATGAATTATTTAGACATTGTTAGGATTATTATTATTTTATCATCAATCGAATTTATTATTTCCAAATTATTTAAAAAATACCCCCTCATGTCAAAGTTCCAAAAAAGTTTAACATGTTAATTATAAAATATTAATTTAGACATTAAAAACTATTTTCCGAAATAAAATATAAAATATATATTATAAAAAACAGTTTAATAATATACTGTTTTTTATTAAACAGTTTAATGGAAAACAGTTTGACAAAAAAACAGTTTAAAAAAAATAGTTTGATAAAAAACAATTTAATAAAAAACAGTTTTAAAAACAGTTTAATAATAACAGATTTCAATCAAATAAAATCAGATTTTAATAAAAAACATTAAAAACTGCTTTCCAAAATAAAATATAAAATATAGATTATAAAAACAGTTTAAAACTTTTTATAAAAACTGTATAAAACTTTTTTTTATATAAAACTGTTTTTTATAAAACTTTTTTTAAATAAAACAGTTTTATATAAAAACAGTTTTGTATAAAAACAGTTTTGTATAAAAACGGTTTTGTATATAAACGGTTTTATAAAACATAGTACGAAAAGTTAAAAAATAGTACGAAAATGCAAAAAAATATATTTTTTAACATGTACGAAAATAAATTTATGTTCCCTCATGTAAACTTGCCAAAAAGTTTAACATGTTACATTTAAGAACAATTTATAAAATTACCACCCCTCATATTAAACTTACACACAGTTTAATATGTTTTACACATTTTCAATTGATAAAACTTGTATAAAAATTTGATCTTCTATTATGATCATACTAACATTTAAAAATATTAAATGTTTTTATGCAAAAATATCCCCTCATGTTAAACTTCCAAAAAAGTTTAACATGTTAATTATAAAATATTAATAAAGACAGTAAAAACTGTTTTTCGAAATAAAATATAAAATATAGATTATTAAAAACACTTTAATAATATACTGTTTTTTTATTAAACAGTTTAATGAAAAACAGTTTGATAAAAAACAGTTTAATAAATGTTTTTTAAACTTGCCTAAAAGTTTAACATGTTACATTTAATAACAATTTATAAAATTACCACCCCTCATATTAAACTTACACGCAGTTTAATATGTTTTACACATTTTCAATTGATAAATGTATAAAAATTTGATCTTCTATTATGATTAGACTAACATTTAAAAATATAAATTAATATATTTTAGATGAGCAATGAACAATCAACCTCGCGTACCCGCCCAAACTATTTGCCCTTAACCGAAGCTGAGCACAACAATGAAAATGTGTTGGTCCCTATTTCTACTCTATAATGTATAAGATCTGATTAATAGGAGTAGAAGAAGCTTTCCATTGATAGCCAGAAAGTTTACACAAAGATGGTGAAGAATGTTAGCGTAAAACTTCCGTAGGCTCTATTCTATGCGCAGGGAATTTTTCTAAGGGAGGAAAGCTTTAACCTAGCCATTCCTAAGGGGTCTATTTATAGCCTCCTTAGAATGGTAGGTTTTACAATGATATGGGCTCTCCTTTTTAGGAGGCCCATTCCTAATTTAGCTTAGTAGCCTTTTCCATTTAAGGCCTATTAAATACACAATAAATACTACCAAGAGGCTAGATAAAATACATTGATCACAACACTAAAAATATCTCTAACATTCTCCCCCTTTGTGATCAGATGTCCGTTGTTGGCTCTTGTGGGTTCTTCTGCCTCTTGTAGTAGTTGCTTTGCAGTGCTAGAGCATGTTCATATTGGCGCAGCATTCTCCTCTTTTCGAGTCGAGTGTTGATTGCATCTAGCACCGCCTTTAGTCGATCAAATTCTTTCAGTTCAGCTTCTTTTGTCTTCTTGGAAATGCTTCATGAAGAAATCCTTACAATCTCCCCTTTGGTGTTATTCATTCAATTCGTTCTTTGATGTCGGGGTTGATGGATTCTTCAAAATCTTGCTTTTAATCCTTGTCTTTCAGAAGTTTCTGTTGATCAGCTTGAATGAATCCGATGGCGCCTTTAGAATGATTGTTCTGAAGAAATCTAGGCGCATAAGGGATTCGTCTTCAGTATTGATCACCCGACCTCTGTATCCTCCAGAATGTAGCCTTTTCTGACTATTCAGTTGTGAATGCTTTTGAGGAGCAGTTGTCGGTGGCACAGCGGAAAATGATGGTTGGCTTGTGAGCAGGGCTGACCTTTAGATTTGAAGCTGACTTGGCAGTTGATGAATCTGAAGGAGTAGAGAGCCATCGTTTTTGGGCTGGAGGAGAGAAGTGTCCGAGAATGATTTTTGAGTGTAGGCAGCATGTGAACCACTCTCCCTCTCATGACGATCCCATGTATCGAGATGTCATGCCTTTATTCTTTTATTCTGGAAAAAGAAATTGGAAGAAAAATTAAAAGATAAGAATCGGAGACATTGGGGTGTTCCGTTAACACAACATCAAAGTAAACATTGATGTGTGGCCTGTATATAATGATAGAAACATTGTAGCTCTAACAGGACTTCCAACCAATCATTGTGAAACATCTGAAGTAGATGTCACTCTGGTTGTTATGGCATGATCACTAGGATCAGCATGGATAATTGTAGCCCCCGGGGTCGTGTAGACACCCGTTATCATCACTATAGAGACGAACTCTAAATGATGGCCTGAAATTGTTGGTGATTTCTATGTTGCAACATCAGGACTTCCTTCCAATCATCGGTCTACATCTATATTAGATGAGCCCTATGGAAGTTCTCGCATGGTCACTTGGACCTGCAACTGACTCTAAAAATGTGTCTGTGTCCTAGAAAATTCAAAACATTTAGGAGTGAGATAACTAGACACGACGTGATCAATGAAAGTTTAGTGGCATGGGGCTGAGGGCCACTGTAGTCAGTATCAGTCGCCTCAGAAGGAGATGGTGATAATAGATGAGGTTCCCCGTGAACAGTGATTAAACACCTGTCTGTTGGGAGACAGGTGAGTGGTCTAGGGTAGGGTTGTGCACGCGCTGTTTGGACAAAATGCAGCGACTTCTACCCGGGATCTGAATAAATTCAGTCCTGAACCTATGGGGATTGTCCGGAGTATTTGAGTGACTGGGATTGATTCCACGATTGATAGCTCATTTGAGGTAGCAAATTTGTCATTGATTATTATCTTCTTGCTCATCGGAGCCTTCTGCTTCCTCACTCTTATAATATTCACTCATTCACTCACTTTCGGCTTTGTCCCTTGGGTAGGCTTAGTTGGGTTTACTAAGCCATTGGGACTTATCTCTCATTGATCTTGTTTATTTTCTCTCTGTGCTCCCCCTCAATTGGAGAACTCGGTATGCTTTGTCATTGTTCGTCACCGGGAGGAGAAAATAGAACCCCCCTTTAAAAAATGTGCATCCTTGAGAGAAACCTTGCATTTATCCGTATTTCGCGCAGCTCAACCTCCTGAGTGGTATGGCTTTTGGGTCGGCTAGATGATTGGGGTTGTTGGTTGTTAGAGGATTCAGGTTGTGGTTGTTGGCTAGTTGACGCAACATGCTCAAGTGTCCGCTGCCTCTTATTCTCCCCCTCATGAGGATCCGAATCATCAAGGTCCTCATGCGAACGTTTGTGACGGCGGAGACTGTCACTGCATGTGCTGTCGGTTTCTTGCTAGCATAATAGATTGGAGTTCCTCGAAGACCATAATGCGTGGATTAGGGTAGGGTGTGGTTGATATAGGGGAGGACACTAGTTTTGTATCCTGGGTTCCCCTTGAGGTGGTAGGAGTCGTAGGTTGTGTGGTGGAGGGTTCAGAATTTTGACGTGTAAGGAAAGGGGTAAGTTGTTGTTGTTGAGAGTGTGAGGATGATGGTTGAGGTTGGATGATGTCGTTAAACAGCGTCGGGGTGTTCGTGAATTCCTGTGCCCGAGCGGTTATTGCTTCGTGCACCCATGGCTTAATGGTGGAATCCATGAAACGCTGCAAAATGACTAAAAGGTCGATAGGGTCAGAGTTTCCGGTTACAGGGGTAGTAACCGTTGTCACAACATCAGTAAAAATTACCGATATGTGGCCTGCAGGTAATGATTGAGTTATCTGTTGAGCAGCAGGACTTCCGATCATCATCGACTTATCTCCGATCGTTGATGACAGGTAAAGTGGACCTGTAGATGTGGTTGTGTGAGGAGTGTATGTGTCCTAGAAAATTTGAAAATGTAGGGAGTGTGACACCTATACTCAATGTGATTGAAGAAGGGGTAGTGGCCCGGGGTGATAGACCACTATGTATGTCCTCAACTGCTCCGTAAGGGGGCAGAGAGGTGGGTATAAGATCCCCTATTTGTGAAACTACTACCTGTTGGGAGGCAGCAGAGTGGCTAGGTGAGGCTTGTGCATGCGCAGTTGGGCTAGATGCTGCGTCTTCTACCTGGAAACTGAAAATATCAGTTTCTGCTCCTAAGGGGTTAGCCCGGTTTACTACATCTAGGTTTGTATACTCGTCAAACATGACTAATTCTTTGGTCAGGCTGCTTGTGGTTTGTATGTAGGAGTAAATGATGAGGGTGAGGTGTCATTTTTATGCTTGGGGCGCGTCGCACTTATAATGATTCCTTCTGTGTTCCTCCGCGAGTAAGACTCCTCTCTTTCTGTTGCCGTGGGGAGCCTGATAATGAGTCGGCGTTTTTGTACCGGAGGCTCCCTGGTTTGATTAGCGTTGTCGTCCGCATCATCATTAATCTCATCATCCTTGTTGACTTTGTTGCGCTTGTAAGCCTTGCTACCGGAGCCCTCATCGTCAGCGTTTATTGTTATGGCTACGCTTGGCGAATCATGGGAAATCTCCTCAGCAACTTGGGATTGGCCCTCAGCAGACGTAGTCTGATCATCATGGGGCCGACTTACCACTGGTCTTTGTGGCTGGGTAGAACTCTCAGGACCCTCACTATCTCTCGGGTGACTCCCCGGGGTAGGCTCAGGGGGGTTTATCTGAGCCATAGGGAGTATGATATTGTTCTTCTAGCAGTAGCGTCAGACAGATGGATCATTCAGATTAGCTAGCTGCAGCAGAGACACAAGTCTGGTGAATGGTAAGAGTGTAGGATCCTCAGTCACCATTTGAATGTACTTGAGGGATGGAGTGCTGACGTTCTCAGAATCTCAGTAGATAGTCTTTGGTGGATAGTTGGAGTTGTTCTAGAGACATGTCGCATCAGCATAGAAAACCATCTCATATATGGTAGATGTTTGTATGGATCGATGTTTTTCTTCTTCCTGATGTCGTCCCAGATCAGCGAGACAAAATCGTCGTTTTTGTTGAATGCCACACCATGGAAGGCAGTCAGAAGATAAATGATACACATGTCGAAGCTAGTGTGTTTGGCAATGCAACACTTGTTCAAAGTTGCCATCAGAGTCCTCCATGGTCGTGGTAGTCTGTCGGGCTTGACCTGGGAGATGAGCTTGATTGCTTGTGGATGGCCAAATGTGATCATATCTTCCATGATGTCTTCCTTGTTGGCCAGTTCATCGTATTCATCTTCCAATTATCAGCTCTGGCGGATGTGCTCTCGTCCACTTTCTCTCATGATTGGATGATCTGGGTCAGTGTAATCTTGATTCGGTTGTGCTTCTAGGGTCTCTTGCGTTGCAGTTACTTCAGGCTGATCATATTGCGGGGTAGATGGTTCATGTTCACCTTCATCATCTGAGTGCTCATCATCATTCTGAGCGGAAGTGAGTGTTACCTCTGCGGTGGGAGCATATAACAGGAAGGTCTGAGAATTTGTTGCGGTTGTAGCTGGTGATGCACGTGGTTGACTGTAAAAGTGCTCGAACAGAAAATCTAGTACCACGTGCTCATCCGATCTTGTCTCATCTCCCTGTCCTCCTACTTCAGAAGATGATTGAGCCTCTTTGTCTTCAGTTGCTTTCGGATCAAGCTTCCCCCTAGCATCCCTATCATTCATAATGTAGCACTTGTAGTCAAAGACACGGAAGAAGGCAATGTCAGGGACTTGCTTGAACACAATCTCATCGCGTGTCTTGTCAAATCGTCTGTGAATCACCATCCAATTCTTTGTGAAGCAAGCCGTGTTGATAGCTTCAACCCACATGAAATGAGGAAGCTTTGACTGTATCAGTATGGTTCTGGCTCCTTCCACCAAGATCTTGTTCCATCGTTCTACAACACCGTTTTGCTGTGGTGTTTTAGCTGCAAAGAACTGTTGTGTAATTCCCCGATCTTCGTAGGACTCGGTCAGCTCCTTGTTTTTGAACTCCGTCCCATTATCAATTCTTGAGTTTGGAGCACTTGATGCATGAACTCTTTGGTGTTGGTCACCTTGGTGTCGTCAATGGTGGCTTTCAGAATTCTCGCACCAGAGGCATTTCTTGCTTAGTTGAGTGTTCTCCAGAATTGTTAGAGATACACCTCTGGTGCTTCGGTAGTTTTTGTTCAGGGCCTTCTAAATTTTGCGCCTTGTCAAAACAGCCACCATGACATCATCATGGCAGGATAAGACCTTTGGGTCCAACTTCGAGTTGTTCTCCTTGATGGGGTACCAGTTCTGGATCCCGTAGACGGTCTTGATTGTTACTAGTTCTGCCGTGACATCCTTGGTTTGTCTTGCATTGATCTTTGATTGACGCCAGGAGAAGAAAATGTAACTCCCCCTCAGAATGTGCAAGGTGTTGTTTGTCACCCGAGGAGTAAAGTAGAAAACTCCCCCTTGATATGTGCTTTCTTCGTTGTAAGGCACCAGGAGGAGTGAAAAAGAGACACTCCCCCTCAGAATAAGCACTTGTTGTTTCTTCTTGGCATGTGTTGGTGTTGAGGTGTACATTTGTTGATTTTCTGCTCAGTGGGGTAGTATACATGCCAATACTCCCCTTAATAATGTGCACCAATTGATTGCTCACAGCTCTTCTCACCCGCCATGTGTGTGGAGCAATCGGATCAGATACCACACATGACGGACCTGCAAAACAGATTAAGTACATTTCGGTACCCACCTCCAAGTGGGTCCTTCCTTATCAATGTCAAAGAAATGTTTCAGCTTTTGTTTTATTTGGGAACCTAGGCCAGCTGATTGAGAAGTGTTTGGCGTTCTTAATTTTTCAGCTTCGGCCTTAGGAACCCATTGTTGTTTGAACTTTGGAGCAAGGGAGATTTCATTAACAGTGAGTGAATGTTCAGACAGATGATCTTTTAAAATTGTTTCTTGAGAGTGTCTTTTCAAATGTTTAAGTGAGTGAACCTTGAGGGGATACTTTAAACAAGGCAATTTGTACTCTCCCTCAACGTTCACCTTCACAGAAGTTGATTTCTTTGGGCATCTCTGAACATTCACATTCTTATCTTTGTTGGAGAAGGAATCAGAATCAAAACAACAAACTTTCATCGACTTAACACAATTCAGAGAACAAGTACTAGAGCAGCGATTCTTAAAAGATGTCTTAGAACTAGAGAACTTAGGAGCCACTCTTTTAGCATTACTAGTCGAGGGTTCGCTTAGGAAATTCCTAGGAACACCACTTCTAGTACTACTAGTTGAAATCTCACTAATGCCAGATCTAGACTTATTCTTTACGTAAAACAAAGCACTTGAATGTTGATTCTTATTTCCTAGATGAGATTCTTCTTCTTTCTTCCTCCTTCTTAACTTCTCCTCGATCCACTCTCCTCTCTTCTCAACTCTCTTCTTCACATGGTTTCCGGTCTGAGAAGGAGGCTCAGAGTGAGTGGAAGAAGTTTTAGAACTGTTGGTTGAATTTTCTAAACATTTTTCTGAGGAGAGTGGGAAGAGGGTTGAGAAACTGTGATGGACTGAGAGGATGTTTTTAACATGGATATTTCTTTCAAAAGTTGATCTCTTTCAAGTTCAAAAGCCTGTTTTTCTTTATCGAAAGATTCTTTTAACTCAGCAAACTTTCTCACAAGAGGTGGAATGTATGCTGGTTTGACTACAGGTTCTAAAGTTGAAGGTTCCTCTCCATCTTGCACAGTTTCCTTTTCAGGAGCATAAGTTATGACTTCATCAGCAGGAGTCAAAGGAAGTGCTTTGGTTTTGTAACTCTTGTTTAACTCAGTATAGTCAAAAGGAACCTCGACACCAGCCTTTGTCTTTCTCTTTTCATCCTCGAGGGCATTCGTTTCTTCAGCACCAGTGAAGGCCATGAGTTTGGTCAATCCTATTTTCATGTATCTAACATCATAGAGTTGTCTACAGTTGACCTTTTTCAGGTTTTGAGGATTGGTCAATCCCAGGCCCTCCTTGGCATTATAGAAACGAGTGTCCTTAGGCTGATTAAGGAAAATAGTCTGGTCTGTTTGGTCCCTCTTGGCTAACAGGTCTTCGAGTTCTTTAATTTTAGTGTAAAGAGCACCCCTTCTTTCCATAAGTAAATTGTTTACACCAAAAAGTCTAATTCTCTCTTTCTCAGTTGTTCTAAGCTTCTCTGTCAGTTCTTTTTCGCTAGCACTAAGTCTCTTATTTTCAGTTGTGAGCTTAGTGATAGTTTTCTCTGAATTGATTATTTTGATGTTTGAGCATGTCTGTTTTTCACGCAGTTGGTTATAGACATCATACAATCTATCATATTTCACTTCTAGCTCCTTAAATTTATCATGCATATCAGTTTTTGAGCAAGAGCAAGTATGAGCAGAAGGATTAGAAGTACTTACAGTGCTGTCTGCATTCTTGTTTTCAGCAGAGAGGGCAGTCACTTTATCAACAATATTGGGAGTGGTCATGATTGACTGTTGAAAAATGATCGTTGACGTGTGGTTGATTGAAGTTTTCTGAGAATCACGCAAGAGAAAAAAAAACGTGCAACACCCTATTCGCGCAGAAGGGCAACGCTATGATCGCGCAGGTGTAAGTGAAATCGCGCGATCACAGTTGAATCGCGCAACTCAGATCACACAAGGGAAAGATTGCGCACAAATATGTTTCACGCAGGCTGTTCTGGCTGGGGAAGATCGCGCAAGGATAGCAGTTGGACAAATCTTTTGCTTAAGTGTTGAGATCACTCAAGTGTTGAAGGATTGCTCGAGTTGTAGAAGGATCGCTCAACTTTTGAAGGATCGCTCAACTTTTTAGGATCGCTCAACTTTTTAGGATCGCTCAAGTTGTAAAGGATCGCTCAAGTTTGTAAAAGATTGCTCAACTTTGAAAAGATCGCTCAACTCCTTAAAAGATCACTCAACTTTAGAAGATCGCTCAACTTTTTTTAAAGATAGCTCAACTTTGAAAAGATCGCTCAACTCTTCCAAAGATCGCTCAACTCCTAAAAGGATCGCTCAACTCTTCCAAAGATCGCTCAACTCCTAAAAAGGATCGCTCAACTCTTCCAAAGATCGCTCAACTCCTAAAAAGATCGCTCAACTTTTACAAAGATCGCTCAACTTTACAAAGATCGCTCAACTCTCAAAAGATCGCTAAACTTTTACAAAGATCGCTCAACTTTACAAAGATCGCTCAACTTTACAAAGATCGCTCAACTCTCAAAAGATCGCTCAACTTGCTAGAGATCGCTCAAGTGTAAGATCGCTCAACTCCAAATCTCTCAACCTGTAAATAGCTCAACTTCAAATCGCGCAACAAGAGGATCGCTCAAGTGTAAAGACCGGGCAAGCTGTATTTCCGCGAACTTGAAATCGCTCAAGTGAGTAGAAGATGGCGCAAGTCCAGAATTGCTCAAGTGTTGGATCGCGCGAAGTTGAGATCGCGCAGAGGGCAAGTTGCGCGAAACTCGAAATCGCGCAGAAGACTAGTTGCGCGAACCTGTTCTTCTTTTCAGGGAATTGCGCGAAACTGCAGGATCGCTCAAATCTGGCTTAACCTGTACGCCAAATTTCAGGGTGCAATTTTTCACAGAGTGAATTCTTGCAGGTCTAGAAACACTTCCCTGTAAACATTTTCCTGCAAAAATAACAACAAAAGCAGTATAGAAAATCGCTCAAGTAGCAAAAAAACTTCGCCGATGAGTTTCACGCAAGAGTTTTCTTCTGTCTTCACTCGATCGATAAATTTGCAAAAACTTCAATCGGTCACACGCTCGGCTCTGATACCAGATGTTGGTCTATATTTCTACTCTATAATGTATAAGATCTGATTAATAGGAGTAGAAGAAGCTTTCCATTGATAGCCAGAAAGTTTACACAAAGATGGTGAAGAATGTTAGCGTAAAACTTCCGTAGGCTCTATTCTATGCGCAGGGAATTTTTCTAAGGGAGGAAAGCTTTAACCTAGCCATTCCTAAGGGGTCTATTTATAGCCTCCTTAGAATGGTAGGTTTTACAATGATATGGGCTCTCCTTTTTAGGAGGCCCATTCCTAATTTAGCTTAGTAGCCTTTTCCATTTAAGGCCTATTAAATACACAATAAATACTACCAAGAGGCTAGATAAAATACATTGATCACAACACTAAAAATATCTCTAACAAAATGCGCTTTGGGTGACGCCCCACATGGTTGCGAAGTAAGTAACTATGAATTTTATCTAACGTGAAATAATTTTTTCAATGTATCATAATGTAATCAAAACTTTTATAAATAAATAATATTAATTTTTTGAAGCGATCAAGAAGTGTTGGACCAAATCAAACTCATAATCGGAGGACACTTTCTTGGGAACTGGGCAGCATACACGGAAGTTGACCCCAAGGTTTGTGAACTTTGGTGGAACCTTTTCAAGGTAAAAAAAATGAATTTTCTCTGCGTAATTGTATTAACGTAACATTTGATAAAAGATAAATTAATTTATTTGTTTTTTATAAAGGGTCAGTTTCGATGGACTGAAGCCCAAGGTCCCGCTATTCTTAGAGCGTATAACACTAGGATTTCAAACTGGCTTCGTCCTACTTTTAAGCGTGCCCGAAGGAGCGGGGTAAAGTCTGGATGGTGTTCGGATGAGGTGTGGGCTAACCTCGTCCGTCACTGGTCTTCTGATCCAAACTTCTTAGCAAGAAGTCAATCCGGTAAGAAAAACCGGATGTCCGAGAAGGCCTTAGAAACCCAATGGCATGGGGGCCGCAAACCTCAGAGTAGACATAAAGAAGATCTTGTAAGTATTTTTCAAAAAACCTTACACAATTACAACCCTTCATTTTAACATTTAATTATGGATCTTAAGCCTTTTTTCCAAACTGTAGTCGGGGCCTGAGAAGAAGAAGGTCTCAATTCTCAAGGTCATCAAGCACTGCTGGACAAAGCACGGCGATGAGTCCGATGCCGATCTGCCACCACGCCTCGCTGAAATCGAAGTAAGTAACATTATTTTGTTACTTATTTCCATTCAAAATCAAATTGAGTAACATTAAATTAACAATTTTTGTACATGTAGTCGAAGTATAACACAAATGTTGAGAAGAGGCGGGCAGAATTAGGCTTGACTCAGGAAGATGAGATTGATTCTGATGTGGAGGATGATGCCATCTTTGAGGCAGTTGGGGTGTACAAGGGCCGGGTCCCGTGCATGGGGGCTGAGGGGCAACGGATCTTGTACGACCGCAGCGGCGCTTCATCTTCCCGATCAAGGCGCGGAGAGGATCCGCGTATCGCTCAAATGCAGCGGGAGATGGAGGAGCAGCATCGGGCCTTGGATGAGCAGCAGCGTTGCTTGGAGGAGCAACGCAAAAAAGAAGAAGAAACAAGGGCCCGGCTGGAAGCGATGGAACGGATCCTCAGCGCCGGAATTCGGAATCAGCCTCAGCCTCAGCCTCAGCCGTATGTACTGCACCCCGAGCAGACTCCTCAAGTTCCGCACATGGGCGGTGATTTCCGTTCCAACTCTGCTACCGGGTTGCCTTCATTTGGTTCTATTCAGGATATCAATTTTCACAACCTGTTTCAAACATCTGGAGGCAGCCAAGCAGTAGGCAGTCGCGGAGGTGGCAATCGCGGAGGAGGCAGTCGCGGTGGCAATCGAGAAGGCCAAGCTGGAGACAACCGAGAAGATGAGACCGAAGAAGATTATCTATATGATGATTCTAGATATTATCATAATGGTAGCTGGAGGAGCTTGTAAATGATATACATTTTTAATTGAACATTGTTTATTTACTATAATTCTATTGTGCTTATTATTACTTTTATTTCAATCTGTTTGGTTATGAAATGTGTGTTTTAGTAGTCTGTTTATTACTTTTATTTTACAAATATTTTTTTATTACTTTTATTCTACAAATATTTTTTAAAATAAACTTTTCTAAAGAAAATTTAAAAATAAATTTATTTTTTTTATATAATTTTTTTTTTAAATAAAAAACTTTAGTCACGGATCTGAGCCGTGACTAAATTCTAGACCGATTTTTTTAAAAGTTATTTTACAAATTTAATTTTTTTTTAAAACAATAAAAAAGTAGTCACGGATCAAGTCCGTGACTAAATTTTAAATTTTTAAAATTTAAACCGTAACATTTGGCGGTTCATTTTTAAAATTTGAAAGTTTAGTCACGGATTGGTCCGTGACTAAATATAGTCACGGAAAAGGTCCGTGACTAAGTCGCCGGTGCGGTTATTCCGGTGACAAGTTAGTCATGGATACGGTCCGTGACTACGCTTAGTCACGGATAAAATGTCTGTGACTAGAATTAGTCACGCCCAAACAATCACGGATTTAGTCACGGACAAAGTCCGTGACTAGCAGAGTTAGTCACGGATTTTTTATACTACGGTCCGTGACTAAATCCGTGACTAACTCCATGTTTTTTTTGTAGTGAAAGTCAGTTTTTTGGAATCGAAGTAATACATACCGTGCAATTTATTTAAAATGAAAAATATGCATTTTGATGTTTTGAATTAAAAAAACAATGATTACTTTGTTTTATTTTTTAATTCATCCCTATTGTTAATTAAATTCATAAAATGAAGTACAAATTTAATTTGTTTTAAATGCAATGTTTGTAATTTTAATGGAACTGAAAAAACAAATGTAGTTTTCTATGTAATTTATTAATAAATAGATAGTACGTGCATAAAATAATAAATTTAATACTACATCTAAATTTATTAATTTATCTTTTAATTCATTCCTATTGTTAATTAAATTCATAAAATGAAGTACAAATTTTCATTTGTTTAAAATGCAATCTTTGTAATTTTAATGGATGTGAACAAAACAAATGTAGTCTTCAATGTAATTTATTAATGAATATATAGTACGTGTATACAATTCTAAATTTAATACGAGTACTACATCTAACGTTGCTTGCTTGGCCCTGACATGTCACCGCCGCCAGTGTTCCAAAACCCCGATGTGTCTTCAAAAGTGGAAAAATATGCACCTGGTTGTGTAGAATATTGATAAGAACCATAATACGATGGTGGTTCAAAAAGTGTGAAATCTTGATGCGACAAGAATTGAGGGGGCGGTTGTGATTCCTCACCCCCACCTTCATCTTCAGCTGCATCACCCTCTTCCTCAATTCCACCGTCACCTGCATCTTCATCTCTATCTTCATCAGTGTGACCATGTCTACGACCACAGGCAGGAACATCTCTTCGTCGATTAGGCCTACGATGAGGGACGGGAGCGGGTTCAACTTGTGCATTCGGGTAAAAAAATACGCCCTGGTGGACCATCGCTTCATCACCTAACTCAATGGCCAACCGCTCAAGTCGTTCTTTAACGTTCTCTTTAATGTTCTCATGATCCACCGTGTCCGGGTTGACCCGTGACCCGTCCATTTGTCCGAGTCGCTTCCCGGTTCGTTTTTTACAACATAGGTCACTAGTATTGAATGGGTCCTTATTTAATTGAATGAGTCCTTATTTTTTAAAAACATGTAGTGTACTACTACGTACTACGTACTCCGTATTATTTTAACTAGTGTAATGTACTATTCTTTAAACTAGTGTAATGTACTATTATCAAAACACCTAAAAATAAATTACATGATTAATACAGTGAACTAGTCTTATGTGATGAATTTTTATCTGTTTAATTTTTATTATAGATGGGTCAAATCCGCACGTAACGTAGAGTTTTAGAAATTGTATGCAATTCATACAATTTTTATGAATGGTCTCATTTGTCGGATTTTGTCTAATTATAAATTTATAATTACAATAGTATATAATGATATAATTTCTATGTACTTCATTCGTCCCTCACTTCTAACATGGTTTAGAACACTCTCGTGTATAGTGGTAAAATCATCATCTTCACTGATGAATAGTACCGCCCTAGGAGGTATGGAGTACTCTATTTCATCATCTTTTTGAAATGTAGAACCATTCCAATGAACCATAATAAGAACATTACTCTCACTAGACATTTGTATATACGGAGTGGTATATATGAAATATATTAAGAAAGGAAGAAGTTTTTTTTTCCTGTATTAAAATTTTGAGGATGTGGGATGCGATGTATAGGATAAATGAGCATGAATGTTAGGTAGTATAATTTAATTTAATTTGGCAATTTTCCGTGAATTAATTTAATTTCGGAAAATCCGTCGCCTCTAACATGATTTAGAACTTTCTCATGTATAGTAGTATAATCATCTCCTTCACTAACCCATAGTACCGCCCTAGGAGGTATGGAGTACTCTATTTCATCATCTTTTTGAGATGTAGAGCCATCCCAATGAACCATAACAACAATATTACCCTCACTAGACATTTTTATATATGGTATATATTATAAATATAATATGAGAGGAGAGTGGTAAACAAAAAAAATAATGAATATATTAAAGTGTTTTTGGGTGAATATGGGGGTATGTGCGGATGGTATGTTAAGAAAGAAAGAAGTGTTTTTGGAGTGTGTTTTTTAAGTGTTCAAATTATTAAACATCTCACCCATTCGAAACATTAAAAAAAATTAAAAATATCACAATACACTGTTTGGCACTGTTTAAACACTGTTTGACACTGTTTAAACACTGTTTGACACTGTTTATCTCTTTTTTGATGTAGATAATTTGCCAAATAAGGAAAGTATTGAAGTGTGAAGTTAATTTTGGGACATCCATTTAAGGAAAGTGGGAAGTTGTTTTTGGGACGGAGAGAGTATTAAACATCTCACCCATTCGAAACAAAAAAAAAATTAAAAAAATTACCCTAGTCGGATTCCCCAATTCCGACTAGGGGTGTTTCAAATTATTTGGAGCTATTAGAATTTAGACACCTCACTCATTCGAAACAAAAAAAAATAAAAATATTACCCTAGTCGGAATCCTCAATTCCGACTAGGGGTGGTTCAAATTATTTGGAACTATTAGACACCTCAGCTATTCGAAACAAAAAAAATAAAAATATTACCCTAGTCGGATTCCACAATTCCGACTAGGGGTTTCAAATTATTTATGAAACCCTAATCTCTAGTCGGATTCCCGAATTCCGACTCCCGTTTTTTGGTAACCTAAATCACTTTCCCGTCTTTTGGCATGTCAGACCCCATACTCCCGTCTTTTGGTAATTTCTTCGCCCCTGCACGCCCCAACCCGACATGGCAGATGGGAGGTGTGATTTTGTTTCACAATTATGTTAATATGTGATACAATTATTACTTTTGACTATGGAATTCGTTATTGCACAAACCTATATATTCTTCTCGAAATAATCCAACACAAATTACTCTAAAAAAAATCCAACACAAATTCAGAAATTCTAATAAATACGGAATATAAAACAAAATATTTGAATAAACTAAAGTAGCTACTAAGAGGTAACTCGTACGTAACATTCAAGAAGTCACAATTTAGAGATGAGAAATTTAAAAAGCTATAACTAAAAAGAAAAGTAGCTACAGAGGTAATTAATGTAACATTCAAGTAGTCTTAATTAATTTAGAAAAAAAAATAATGAGATAATTTAGAGATGAGAATAATAGAAACAATCCATAGAATCATTCAATGAGATAATGTAGCATTCCAGAATGGCTCATCGTTTGGGTCAATAATGTGGATACTTTTTTCACCAAAGAACCACTCGACCATCACCTTCTCCATTGTCTGGTAGGTACGGTAAAAAGAAACAGTTAGAATTAAATTTATATCGAATATACTTTTAATATTACCTTTTATTTTAATATTGATATAGGTATGACTACTATATACTATCCTCCGTTTCTTTTTAATCGCAACATGTTGAATTTTACACTATTCACGTGTTCTACTTTGACTACATTTTACGGTATTATTTTACGAAAATTATTTTTTTAAAAAGATATTGTTCAATTCATCTCATTACAAATTTTCAAGATCTGATTTTTAATTATTTTTAACTAATAGAGATTAAGATATAATTACGGTCAAAGATGTGCGTTGGCAAGTGTGAAATGTTGACCGTTGCAACTAAAAAAGAACGGAGGAAGTATATATTATTATTGTCCTTATTGTTCTTCTCATTCTTATTATGTTACGACTAATACTACTTGCTGTCCTAACAGGCTAACATATAAATTTAAATTCGAATATATTTACATACTCCGTACTATGGTTTGCTCATGCATATTTCAGTTATTTATCTCCATTTTACTATCAATACATCGTAAACTCTCTACGCATCCCACTATCTTTTTGCATGTTTTTTTTTCTGTCGTACCACTAATTTTTTCGCATGGAAATCAATTAAATTTGATTGGTTAATTGGTTCCATATCTTTACAAATTCAACATTAACCTTGTAGTTTTATTTTTCTTAGTAATTTTGTCATTCCTCCATGTCTAACTGTCTAAGTATTGTGGGACATTCTTTCAAAAAAAAATATATTGTGGGACAATGTAACATTACACTTCGAATCCATTTTTATAATTGTACTATACGCTATTTTTTAAACTGAACGGTGAAACTATAGGATTAGTGATCGAATACTGTAAAATAATGAAGTAATTGGTGAAATGAAGGAACTATATAGAAGAAAAACTTAAATAAAAACGATTAAAAGAGATAATATTGGAAACAACGATAGGCAAGCAAGAAAGAAAATTTAAAATGTGGATCATAATTAATGACAAATAATAAAAAGGGAGGAATACCTTTGACGTTTTGTTTTGGGGAAACATGGGTTTCTTCAACCCTTTCAGACCGAAGGAATGGCCAAACTGTGAAGTTACCAAGTACCCATTAGTGGCCGATGGGGTAGGCAACGCCTTTATTATTTGTTGCCTGAAATCTATAAACACATAATAAATCTCGTTAATAAACAACATGTGCTTAAACTTGCGTTTTCATGTATATTGACTAATTAATATTGGGATCGTATCCTGAAAAGAATAATAACTATATCACCATATATACATACTGACAGGGGCGGAGCCAGGCACCGGACTGGACTGAGGCAGTACAAAGAATATTTTTAGAAAAAAAATTACATGAAATTTGTTACCTTAAAAATTAAGCTATTTTTAAAGTTTGGGGTGGGCCATGGCCTAGGTTGGTCCACCCCTAACTCCGCCCATGCATACTGAGACACACACATCTATGTGTGTAGAATTTAGATTAAATGAAAATAAATTTAGAATTGTACACTATATAAAGCCGGATTGTGCACTATCACAAATAAAAAAACGCTGTTTCATTTTTTTAAGAAAATAATTTAATTCAACTTTAATGCACCATATATTTAGGATTGTTCTCATTTCTCGGCGAGATCTGCTCCACCTAAACCGCTCTCTTTGAGGGTTTTTCAAAAATATTACTAAGATTAAACATATTTACACAAATATGACTAATAGTTATTACAATCTAGTATCATGGTAACTTAATCTTAAAATTAACATAAACTACTATGATTTCATTACTACTCTAATGTCTAGCCACATTTTTGTAAACAATCTCTATTTTACTCTTAAATATGTAATTATTTCTTGATTTTGATTATTATTATGACACTAATACCTTCATATTAATGTCAGATAATGCCAAAATATGACAATAATATAGTTTGAGGATAAAAATAAAATAAAGTACACTTATTTAAAAACAAAACACACTTCTGTATTTTGTAATTTCACATTATTGTTGCTCCTATTTGGAAACTTTCCGATGAATATTAAAAAAAAATGGCGCTTAAACTGCATCCGTAGAATTTCCAAATTTTGTTAGCTTAAAGTAAGATAGATTATAGAAAGTAAATGCAAAGCTTTTTCAAATGTATGACCGATTGGACTTGGAAAAATTTGGACTCATTATATATATGTAATACGTAGTACTCCCTCCGTCCCCTAAGTTTGTCCCGTTTTACCTTTTTCGTCCGTTCCATTAGGTTTGTCTCATACCATATTAGGTAATGTTTGAGTGGCTAGAATTCATTCTTATTTTATTCACACTATATCAATTCAATACCAACCACACAATTCTACTTTTTCTTAAAAGCCACACCACACCCCTTTGTCCCAAACTTAGGGGGACGGAGGTAGTATTACATAAGGGTTATGATATGGATTAAAAAATAATATGAATCCTTAATAGTCACGGGTTTGAATTGAATAATTACTGTGCTATAAAAGAGATAGAATATACTTAAGTGACAACTCTGGTACCCATTTAAAAAGGTAGATTCTATGGTACCCATAAAGTATCATACATTTGTCCATATGGACTAATGAGAATGTTGTAGTTGAATTATTTAAATCTAAATTAAAAATGATAAAATGATGTGGTCCAATCAAATGAATGGTAGGTACGGTACCCTTTTTTTTAAGGTACCGGAGTTGTCACCTTTAAAAAATGGGGTATCATACCTACCATTCACTTGATTGGTCCAAATCATTATATCATATTTGTTTTAGATTTAAATAATTCAACTGCATCATTCTGATTGATCCATTTGGACAAAGGTATAATACCTTAAGGATACCATAGAATCTACCATATGCTTAAAGTATAAACATACCTTTTAACAATTCCATATCACTTGGAGTAACCGTGTGATTCATTATCTGACCGTGTAAGCCCTCAGAAAACATATTCCGTATCTTTCGAAAAAACAAAAGTATAAAAACTTAGTTAAATAATACAGAGGAAAAACCTGATCGAAAGTTAGCTTCACAATAAAACAGAGTAATAATAAATCCATTATCATAATAGACTAAGTACATTATGTAGCTATAAGGTGCAAGGAGCTAACCTGATATGAATCAAATGCCGAATTCAAAAGGTATATGGGAGTTTTTATGTACTTCACCAATGTTTTAGGAAAGAAGCACTGCACGCACCGCGTCGGTATTATTGCATTATTTACATACAAGTATACTTAATTATATAACTAAAGGATTTGATTGAACACAATCTATAACTAAATAATAGGAAAAGATCCTTTCCAATATCATGTTTAATAGGGTTTTTTAACTAATAATAATAACCTAAAAGAATAAATAAAAATTAAAAAGCACCAACACCGTACCATGACCCCAACCACTGTTGATCCACGGAATAATGGCCGATTTGCAAAAAAAAATGTCATTATGGTAGCAATTTTGAAAGAAACGTTTGATAAATGTGTATTTTTACAAAAGATGGCACCATTTTTTAGCATTCGAAGATTCAGAGGTGGCGGTGCTGGGAGATGCAAAAAGATGTAGCGGCAGAGGCTACATATTTTTTAAAATATTCACAATATTTTCAAGTTACTTATTTATCTTTATTTTTTAATTTATTTTTGTTTATTTTTATTTATATTTTAACGTTTTTATTATTAATTTAAAAAAATAATTTTCTTAGTTTTATGTTTTTATTATAAATAAACTATCATTTTTTATTAATAAAATAAGTTTCAATGGAGATTTTGGGAAGGTGGAAGGTATAGAATATGAAGATGGCGGGGATGGCGGAACATATATTAGTACTACATTTTTTTGAGAATAAAAAGAGTATAGTTCTACTAGTTCTCTATTGCATTTCTGAGTAATTATATTCCTACAAGGTTAATAGATGTTTTTCTTTAAACACGGGTTATTACTATCATCAAAAACAGGAGCTAGTATACTATATTACTATCATAATTGACAGTAGATTGATAATTAATTGAACGTTTCATTCTTACCAATAGTTATTCCTATTTATAAAATAATTTCATAGTATATTTTGATATTCTCAAACATTTTCTACTCATATACAGCACAACGTCTTTAAATAATATGATGTACCGCTGATGGGCTTCGTTCCGATGTGCATTCTACCGGCAATGCCTTGGCGCTTTGCTGCAACGTAACTCATGCAATATCAAAATGAGAAAATTTTAAAATAAGAGTGCCATGATTTTTTTCTTAAATAGATACGGAGTATAAGTCACCCTTATTCCGGAATTAAAAATATTAATTTCCTATTTTGAAATTGTCTGACGTTTTTTTTCCTATTTAGCCTAATTTAATTTTTTTGTAAGAATACCGGCATACCGCAATATCGATTAACTTTTCTAAGTAAGATTAAAACAATGAAGAAATTCATAAGCATGATAATCGTGATTTTATTTGCAAAAAAGACATATTCACTCTTATTTTGGAAAGGTTTATTCAAGAAAGAATGGCAAAAATATGATTTTTACTTTGAAAATGACAAAAATAAGACTAAATCTCGTTTGAACAAAAAACTAATGTGCAACAGTTAGGCGGTGGTACGTGTCACTTATAAAGGTTTAATGTATTGAATGAATACAAACAATTATGCATCAGAGTATTTATACATACATGCTACGTATCGGATAGGAGCATCGTATGTGATAAGATAGTCTAACAAACTACCTAAGTGTGTGTGTGAAGCTTCGTAACAAATACACGGATATACATTGACTAGTCTAAGTACATGATAATATCAACAATAATTAATAGAATATAATTTATGTATTATTATGCCCCCGCAAGATGGAGGTTCCATCGGAAACTCCCAGCTTGGACCGAAACCGTTCAAAAAGAGATCTGCCAAGTGGTTTAGTCAAGATGTCTGCAATTTGAAGTTTATTTGAAATATGATGAACCATGAGTTGACCACTTTCCACTAGATCCCGAACAAAGAAGAAATCTAGGGCAACGTGTTTCATGCGGGAGTGAAATACAGGATTAACACAAACATAAGTAGCGCCTTGATTGTCACAAAATAATGTGGGTGTAGTGGATAGACGAACACCGAGTTCGGAGAGAAGATTCCGCATCCATAAAATTTCAGCACTAGCATGGGCTATAGCACGATACTCCGCTTCCGTGGAAGAGCGAGCAACTGTCTTCTGTTTTGCTGATTTCCATGAAATAATATTGGAGCCTAAATATAAGACATATGCAGTAGTTGACTTCCCCCCATCATGAATGCCACCCCAGTCAGAGTCCGAAAATGCAGTGAGGGTGAGAGGGGAATCACGTTTGAGAAACAAACCATAATTCAAGGTTCCTTTGAGATAACGAAGAACACGTTTCACACCTTGCCAATGAGCCTCCGTAGGTGCATGCATGAATTGAGAGAGACGATTAACGGCAAAAGAAATGTCCGGCCTAGTGAATGCCAAATATTGAAGTAGGCCAAGAGTTTTCCTATATTGATGGGAATCTGTGCTAGCCGTACCATCAGTGAGATGAAGAGGTGAACTAGAGCTCATTGGGGTAGAATTTTCCTTAGCTCCATCCATACGGCACTCTTCAAGAATATGCAAAATGTATTGACGTTGAGAGAGAAACATGCCTTGAGGATGAGAGATAGTTTCTACACCAAGAAAATGATGCAAGGGCCCAAGATCCTTTATAGAAAACCGGCCAGTGAGTTGACTAACAAACTTCTGCAGTGCCGAAGGATTGTTACCTGTAAGTATAATGTCATCAACATAAACAAGAAAATACATTAGGATGTCACGGTGAGCATAAATAAAAAGTGAGGCGTCCGCCCGAGATTTCCGAAAGCCGGTTGATAGCAGGAACCATGACAACTCTAAGTACCATGCACGGGGCGCCTGTTTAAGGCCATATAACGCTTTGTTGAGTCGGCATATGTGTGTGGGTTGAGCAGAGTCAACAAAACCCGGTGGTTGTACCATGTATACCTCTTCCGAAAGTGACCCATGAAGGAAAGCGTTGTTGACGTCTACCTGCCGGAGAGGCCAGTTACGTGCTAAGGCAATTGCCAGAACAAGACGGATGGTTGCCGGTTTGGTAACCGGACTAAAAGTTTCGGCATAATCACGTCCGGGCTGTTGTAGAAAGCCACGAGCCACCAGTCGTGCTTTAAAACGGGCAATACTCCCATCTGCATGCCGCTTGATCCGAAACAACCACTTACATGTTATAGGTTGCTGAGTTTGACGAGGAATGAGCGTCCACGTTTGATTGCGTTTAAGTGCATTCATCTCTTCTTCCATTGCGGTACGCCATCGGGGATCACGTAAGGCCTCCTTCACACTCGTAGGTTCAAGGGTTGTGGGTAAAGGGTGACGGGTAGTGAGATTTACAAACGGACTACCAAAATATTTTGGATTGGGAGCCCGATTCCGAGTGGGACGAGGCGGTGTAGGAGATATGGTAGGTGATGGGGCCGGTGAAGTGTCCTGGGTGATAGAAGACGGAGGGGGTGAGTATAAAGGTGTGGGGTCGGGTTGATGTGAAGGTTGGTCGGAGGGTATGGGTGATAAGGACAAAGTATTATGGGGAGGGGGTGTGGGGTTATTGGGCAGGGATAAGGACGATTGATTATTAGGATTACAATTATTAGATGTAGGAGATGAATTGG
Source organism: Cuscuta epithymum (assembly GCA_945859915.1). Classification (NCBI taxonomy): domain Eukaryota; kingdom Viridiplantae; phylum Streptophyta; class Magnoliopsida; order Solanales; family Convolvulaceae; genus Cuscuta; species Cuscuta epithymum. The sequence continues at coordinate 1,124,161 of CAMAPF010001060.1, read as the reverse complement.
GTATTGTTGAGGTTGGTGAGAGAGGTACGGAATTTTGAATTTGGGTGAGTTGGTATGAGGGAGATGCGGCTGAGTGGGAGGAGGTTTGACCAGAAGTTATGGGTTGATATGGGATAGGGATAGGATGTGGTGACGTGGCAGAGGGGGATATAGGTGGGATAGGTGAGACGAAGTTACGGACTTGGTTGCAGGAACTGCATGGTTGGGCGGAAGGGCCAGAGAATGTGTTGGGACGAGAAGGATATATATCGGGTAGAAATTTAACATGCCGACTTACATACACCTTATTATTTGAGGGTGCAAAGCACATGTAAGCCGATTGAGATAACGAGTAGCCCACAAAAATACAAGGGGTGGAGCGAGGGGCGATTTTATTAGGTGCATACGGACGGAGCCAGGGGTAGCACAAACAACCAAAAGGTTGCAATTTCATATAATTTGGGTGTTGTTGATGTAAGCGGAAATACGGATTGTCGTTGTCAAGGACCGGGGTAGGGAGCCTGTTAATTAAATATACTGCGGTTTGAAACGCATAGGACCAAAAAGTAGATGGAAGACCAGAATAATGTAACAAAGCAAGACCCGTGTTAACTATGTGACGATGACGACGCTCAGCCAGACCATTATGTTCAGGTGTATGAGGTGGAGTTGTGAGATGAGAAATACCATGGGTATTAAGATAAGACCTCAATTTTATATATTCACCTCCATTATCTGAAAATAGAGTGCGAATTTTTGCATTAAAAAATTTTTCCACCAAACGATGAAATTGTGGAAACACACTTGATACATCAGATTTGTGCTTAATAGGATAGATCCACATGTAGCGTGTGAATAAATCCACAAAAAGCACATAATAGGTGTAGCCATCAATTGACTTATCAGTCGGACCCCAGACATCAGAATATATAATTTGGAGTGGAGATGTTGCACAAATAGAAGAATTGGAGAATGGTAATTTAGTACTTTTATTAATAGAACACGACATACAATGGAATTCAGAAGAAGGATTGCAAGAAATAACATTTTTATTTTGGCTAACTAAAGAATTAAAAACACGACTGGAGGGGTGGCCCAAGGCATGGTGCCACCGAGACACAACTGTGAGCTGAGTATTATTAATCTGGGACAACTGGCTGGCTGAAGCATAGTAAACATCATTAATGTTCTCCCCGCGTAGAAGTGGCGCCCCCGTAACCCGATCCTTGACAAGAAAATGAGTAGGAAAAAATTCAATGGAGACATGGTTAGTTTTACAGAGTTTGGCAACAGAAACTAAATTTTTGCGAAGGCGAGGAACACATAAGATATTAGAAAGAGACAAGGGACGGGAATTGGTGGATAGGGTAGTAGAACCAGTGTGAGTGATCGGAAGAGTCTTACCATCCCCAAGACGAACTGCATCAGGACCGCCATAATCAGCATAATTAGGAAGTGTGGTGGGATCAGAAGTAACATGGTGAGAAGCACCACTATCAAACATCCAGGGCTGAATAGAGGCATTGGATGTTGTAGCGACGTGATGAACTGCCGGGCTTATGTGCTGAGACGGGTGAGGCACCTGATTATCACGAAGGAACCTCTGAAGTTTCCGGCAATTTTTGACGTCATGACCCAAATTATCACAAAATCGGCAGATAATTGGGGACTGTCCAAATCTTGATTGGCCATAATTGTGGCCACCTCGCCCTCTACGAGGATTACTGCCACGACGCTCAGCATTTGGATGAGACCTCCTATCTTGAGTGGGAGAAGAGTTGTAAATTCTTTCTGTGGTTTGAGTAGCATGGGCCGTAGGAAGTAACGTTGAAGCAGTGGAGGCTGCCTCATGCACACGATTTTCATGCTCAAGTAAAATAGTTTGGAGTTCTGCCAGGGGAAGGGCAGTCGGGCGTACACGTATGGCGGATGTAAGATCCGTGTAATCGGACCCAAGGCCATTAAGAATATTGATTACCAGGTCCTCTTCAGAAATCGGACTCTGGGCAAGAGCAAGTGCTTCGGCAATAGCGGTCATCTCTGCCATGTATTCTGTGATCGAGCGGGCACCTTTGGTTGTCCGGGCTAGCGTAGTTTTTAGCGAAATGATGCGACCACGAGATGTACTAGCATATGTGAGAGCTAGTTTATCCCATGCTTGACGTGCAGTTGCGGGCTTGCGGCCGATGAGATAATTGGTTGAATGGTGTCGGAGCAGCTACCAATTAGAGCACTGAGAATAGTTTTGTCTTGGCGATACCAGATGGTATAACACGGATTGATACGTGTTTTGGCCACATCAATAAATTGATCTGGGATGGTGATGGTACCATCAACATATCCGTCAAGTCCGAGGCCGATAAGAGCGGCATGAACTTGGCATTTCCAAACAGGGAAGTTGGAAGAGGTGAGTTTGATGGGAAAATTGGCGGTGGCAGTGAGTTGAAGGACGGCAGTATCGGCAGTGATAGCCATGATTGGGAGGAAAAAAAAAAACTTATGCTCGTGGGAGAATGGCTCTAGATACCATATAAAGGTTTAATGTATTGAATGAATACAAACAATTATACATCAGAGTATTTATACATACATTGACTAGTCTAAGTACATGATAATATCAACAATAATTAATAGAATATAATTTATGTATTATTATCACTATTATCTAGGTGTCAATACGAAGCCGAATGTCATTGGAATTTTCAATTGTCACCATAAGCTAGTCACTGTAACCGGAGGGGTATATTTGTGATGACATTAGTCACTACTTTGGAAAATTTTGAAAAAAACACTTGTTTTGCCCATAGGTTATTGTTTAGTAATAATTTTGTCAACTCCTGTAACTAAACCATTTTCTAAAAATCATATCCTTAATTAAGTCTTATTTGATCAATAAACCATATACTAGTATAATTTTATTTTAGAACTTTAACTGTGTTTTGGTCAATAATTAACAATTATTTCTATTTATTTAATTAATTACCTGTAGTTCAACAACCGTGCCAAATATAGTCTTGAAAAACATGGCACGCTTGGGATCCTTCCTGCAAATACCAAAATTTGAAACATAAATAAATTAATTGACCAATAAATAAATATAATTTCTGAATTATAAGTACAAACAGATTGTATATATGTCTACGCTTACAATTTTAAGAACAAAGAGCTATCAATATAACACTTGACGTTCACAGTCGGGTGAAATAGGCTTCTAAAATGATCGCAATGGATCATGGCACCTATTCCACCGGCAGAACCTCCGGCAAGGATCACCTGTTGCAAAGAAATTAAAGATGTGTATAAAATAAAATAAAAAATAGGATTTTTATTAATTAATTCACTTATGACGTATAGTAGTAATCATATTTTACATTTTCGGCATCTTCCATGCCTTTAGTCATTAACTCATTTATCACAGCTTTGTAAATCCTGGCGCCTCGGTAGAAAAGCTTTGTTGCCTATTAGGAAATTAAAAGTGAATTAATTAAATTGATTGAAATATTATTGTAGATAATGGAAAGAAACAAATTAAATAGAGTACATACCGGATCGGGTTGATCCACATCTCCTGAGAATGAACCGCCGTCACAGTATCTCACGATGACACGGTTCCAATTGTAAAAATAAGACTGGTTCTTTTCATCGGAAAATATCCCTTCAAACAGGAAATCAGTCATATTGAAGGAAGATCCTAGATCAGACGTGGCACGGTCAGTGCAGCTTTCGGCAATGGCGTTCGTCATATTTTTGTATATGGTGCTGTTTAAACACCACCCTCCTCCCTAATTAAATCACCATGTGACATATATATATATATATATATATATATATATATATATATATATATATATATATATATATAAGCTTTACTGAATTTAAATATTATAGGTGACATCGACTTAAATGAAACAAAATGTGTATATATAATACGGAAGAATCAATTTATCTTGGCATGGAAAAGAAACTCATGCGAGCGTTATATGCACATTTGAAGTTTTCGTCTCAAAGTATTTAAAACAAAACAAGTTATTAATTAGAATGTAAAATTCATGAAGCGACGAGAATTATATTTTAAAAATTTTTTGCCTCAAAACAATGTTATATCATTGGTACGTGGAATTGAAAGCGTATTAACAGAACAAGAAATCTATGGGTTTTAGAGTGGATGCATGATAGCTCATTATATACTACGGAGTATCTACTAAGTACTCCTTAGTACTATATTTGTTTTAAAAACAGCTGTTGGTTTGGAATCTATTACCTAAGGGTGCTTCTTATGTCAACTTTAAATAATGCTGACGTAACAGCTAGTTGTATTACTGAATCATGGATATGAAAATTATATTGAATATTTAATATTTGAAACTGAGATAATTCCTCTATAAATTGTAAGAAAAAGTAATATACGTAAACTTTATACTATCGTATGAGTTTTGCATCCAGAAATTAAAATAGGGACCCTGAAAATATGGGCAGCTTTAATTAAATGAAAAAGCTTTTAATTAGATTAAATGCAATGACAGTAGGTCTCTAGGTTAACTTTTTTATGTACTTCTTAGTTCTTATTGTGCTTATCATTTTAGTAATTAAATTGTAACAGTACAAATTAAAAGGGCAATTACTACATGCACAATTGTGAAAATGGAGCTGATGGGCTGCCAGGCATGTCACTAATTAAATGATACAGCTTGAGTTACTACTAATGATCATAATCATAACTATGCGTGTGGAAATACTGCGTGGTGCATTTATGGGTGTACTTCAAATTTCTTAATTTGGCACAATGAACTAAACTTTTCAATCCACTAAAACAGACATGCCATGCGAAGAAAAAAAACTCAGTATGTTATTTTAGAATAAAGTTCAAAAGAAGAAAGCTATTGTAATATTTAAAAATTTCCATTAATTAACATTTGATATATAATTGATGCTAGTATAGAGTAAACTCACTCCCAAATGGACCAGCCAGTTTCGTGCACCGGAACCTTTGCCTGCATCATAATGGTACGCGGGCGGGCTTCCGTCCAAACACACTATAATAAGCACAATAAATCTTTCAATTATAGAGTTTCGATCTTACCCTCCCATGACGCCTAATGAAATAAAAATGCTCTAACATTGTGAAAACATGACTATACCTAATTTCAATATATGTATGTGCTTATACATAACACTCAATTAACTAAGCATGTAAGAATGCTAAGCTTGTTCAAAATTTATGCACATTCATAAATGTTCAAGTATTTTACCGGCTCCTTCAGCAACGGCGCTCGGTATCAAAGTCTTGCTAACATTTTTGTCAGCCTTTGATGGGTCGACAATCAGAGCAGCACAAAGAAGGAACCAGTAGAACATTATCGTTGACATCTCCTGCAACAGTAAAAAGTAAACCACATCACTAAATAAAAATGATAAAAAAGGAAGTAAAAATGATAAAGAGAAAATAAAAACGTGACACCAAACCGGCACTTAATTATTTCAATAGGATCATATCATGCAAATGGTAGATGTATGAATTTATCTGAATCAAACTCTTGTTCCGCTTCAAGTCCATGAAGTATCATAAACAGTTTGGTTGGACACAACGTGGAACTAAATTGCAAACAAATGATGTGCATGTGTTTGGAATTGTGTGAATGAATAATATATTACTTGGGTCATATTACTTCGTATACAGCTAAAAGAAACATAAGAAACCGGGACAAATTATGTATGGATGCCCCGGTTTCAAATGGCAAATTAAGGTCTCCTAAAATAATAAAAATAGAAGTCTGTTTTATACAAAAACATATGTATGAAACCTAACATTATTTTATCCTAGAAGAAACATTACAAAATAAAACAGGTAATCATAATATTGTAAAATCTCAGTAGTACAAGTATAAAAAATTACAGAGCCGAAAGATATATGTGACGATTTTATGCAGGAAAGAACTCAAAATGAAGAGAAAAATTGGAGTAGAAAACATTAAAAAGAAATAGCTAGAGATGGAGCTTACCATTCGATCAAGGCCAAATGAATTGACGAAATTTGTAAGGCTGGAGAATTGAAGACTGAATGAGATCTGAACACTTGTAATATGGAAGTGAATGAGTGAATGAGAATGACCGGGGTTTAATTTATAGTGCTTTAATTACTAGGGGATGGAGAAGATGGATTTATTGAGCTGCTTTGGTAATTATGAGTATCCATAAATGCACGCATAAATCATACTCCATACTTGGTACTGCAATATATTATGCTTCACCCGAATAGAGAATCTAGAAGAGGTTTTTCAATTCATTTAATGTACTATGAGATGATACTAAATGTTTAATTATTACACTGCCCATACTATACCCTGATCATCTTTCAAAAAAAAAATACTATACCCTGATCAATATCAGCCATGATGCCATGTAGGTACTACAAAAGGAAAGTCATTCTCCACTACATACGTACGCAGTTGAATTGGAGAGATTTACTACGAATGATTTACTTTTTACTCTTGGCTTGTAGATTGAATGAACACATGATTAAATGAACACATGACCGTCTTTTAGGATGTGCAATTTGGCATCGGAACCCACTCTTGTAGGCCTCTAAAAATTTAGAATGTACTATTAGGTATATTTTGTTATTTCTAGCTGTTATGTTCGTAATATTATTCAAGATTGCAAAAGGTATATAACTTTAGATTCTTGAATTTGTGTACTTTAAACACTATAAAATTTATATTTCATTGAATTATCTAGTTTATTTGTATTTCGTTGTAAAATTTGATATTTTTCCTTATTTTAGGGGACCTTAATTTGCCATTTGAAACCGGGGCATCCAAATTAGACGGTCCATTCATACATCAACGACAATGCTGTGCTGTGCTGCTTGATTCTTTTTGCTGTTTGGCACATCAAAGGCGGAGAAAAATCTCACCACCATTTTAATGATTTGGATTGCAAATTACTTGGGGCCTGTTTGCAAATTACTTAGTCCATCAGCAATAGCACTCTTAGTAGTGGACCGGACCCACCACTAGATGTAAGTATGCAAATTCATTGCAAAGGCACTGTAGCAGCGTTTTCCAAATTTGGAAAACTAGTAAAAGTCACTTCTCCAAATCATTAAGGAAAAGAGAGACATGTTTCATTTTTTCCGTTTTGAAAAACGATTTGGTAAACGCGTTTTTCTTTTTTCCTTTCTCCAGTTTTCCAGGAATTTCTTTGGTAAACACGTTTCCTGTTTTCTGTTTTCCAGTTTTCTAGAAAACTGGAAAATATTTCTGTTAGTAAACAGGCCCTTACCTTTTAAGGGTGTTTGTGTATTTTGTAATTCTTAGGTTTTTAAGGTTGATTGTCAGAAAAGTTATTTTAGATAATGAATTATATACTGCATTCAGAAACTACAACTATAAATCTCTATGAAATTGCAAACTCTAAATTGAAACTAGAGTGTGTTGAAAAAGAAAAGTAGATTTCACAAATAATTAACATTATAAATGAGGGACTAGAGTTGATAAAGCTTACCACTCTTCTATAATAAGCTGTAGAAGGACAATAAATCCATATGTATAGGTAGTATTACATCCGCTCTGTTTTAATTGCAACATCGATATATTTTATACGAGAAATGATCTGGTCAATCCAGATTGATATGATGGGAACCACCGTCCAGCCAAGTCCGTTTGAGGCCCTTCGACGTCGAATTTTTTCATTAAATTTTGAGAATGTTCTCATTAAATGTTGAACACTCACACAAAATTTCAAATTAAAACTTAATCAAGACGTCAGTTAAATAAACTATTTTCGTTCTACTTTATAATAATTTTTTATGAATTCGAGGTAATGATTATTATTATGTTGGCATAAATTATTACTACTTTAGATACACTGCTTCCGTTCTTTTTTAATTGCAACAGTGCACTTTTCACATTTGCCAACGCACAAGTTTGGTCATTAATTTCATGGCAATGGGTCGGGTCGGGGCGGGTATTGCAAGACCCGGACCCGCCCCGTGACATGGTGGGGCGGGTCCGCCCCGCCCCGTGACCTGCACGGGTCCAAACTTGTTGACGCATGACCCGCCCCATGCGGGGCGGGGCGGGGCGGGGCGGGTCTGCCCTGCCCCGCCGCTACCTAATTAGCTAGTATGTATTTTTATTTGTGGGAAGATGTTACCAATTGAATCTACATAAAGTTTATCTCTAAATAATAACTAAAAATCAATATATTAATCAAATTGATGCTACATTAAAAATTTCAAAAATTAAGAAAAAATTACTGAGACTTGAATAGTTAATCTAATTAGTTATATTAATGATTGAATACATGTATTAAAATTCTATGTATAAAGAAGACATGATAATCCGTCGTTCATCTCATTCTAATATATATTCACATATTATAAGATTAAAGAATTTATGATTTATTGTATACACTCATATGTATGTTGAAGTATATTTGTAGTATAATTTAAGAAAAAGTATGTATACTTATATATTGAGCGGGTCGGGGCGGGTCGGGTCGGGGCGGCACGGGTCAATTCTAATACCCAGACCCGCCCCATTGTATAGGCGGGGCGGGGTGGACCCGCCCCATTTGCAAGACGGGGCGGGGCGGACCCGCCCCAAATGTCTCGGGCCAGGGCGGGTCATTGTGGGTCGGGTTTTTTTGACATCCCTACTTTCGCTCTTTGTTAGTAAAAAATTTAAAAAGAAATAGATTTTAAAAATTAAAAGGAGCGGGTTTTAACAATATTTTTTATAATTTAATTTTGTCAAAGAAGCTTTAGATGTTAAAGAAGCTTTGGATTGGATCAAGTCCAAGGAGTGGTCACGGGTCAAACTGGAGACAACCTCACTTACGGTGACAACAAGGATAACGACGGAATTTGGGAATTCTTATTTAGACGTTGTCGTTGAAGACATCAAACAGAGACTTAGGGGCGAGGAAGGCATTGAGATTGTCCATTGCAGGAGGAATGCAAACAAGGCAGCCCACAACTTGGCTAGGAAGGCCCTTCTTAAGCCAGATGGTGTGGTGTTTTATGATTGTATACCAAGTTGTATCGCGAATCAACTAGCTAACGATATTTTGGCTTAATAACATTGGCAGTTTTCCTCTCAAAAAAAATATTGTTTATAATTTAATTTAAAATACATTAATAAATAAAATAAAATAAAATAAAATAAAATACGTGAATAATTTAAATAGTCAAATGTTTCATTGAAAAGAGAATGAAGGTAGTACTTTTTTACTTTTCTTGTTTTACACACAATTTAAATTTAATATGCAATGTCGATGGAGTTGATATTATTTTGTCCGAAATCACATATTCCACAAACTATAACAAATGCACAGTAATAAATTCAAACCATACTAGCTGAACTATCGCAATTATAACTTCTTCTGTTCGATCCGTTTAAGTGTAGAGTAATAAATGTAAACTAGCATGAAAGTGGAACGATATATATAGCTCAATTGCAAACTGTCTGTGACTCCATTCAAAGAGGCTAATATGTCACAAAAGGTACTAACTAGTAGCAAATGTAGCATGGGGCAAATTACTGAAATTAGGTGTTCAATTGAACACTTTGATTCTTTGAAACAAGTGTAAGTCCCCCACCGCTAACTAATACTACGTACTTATTATTACATCCGCTCTCTTAATATTACATCCGCTCTCTTTTAATAAGTTAAAATTACTCCGTAATAGCTGCTGGGAAGCGAGCCACATGGACCATTTGATATATGATACTACCTACGTACGTCCCAATTTACTTAACCATCTTTAATTTTTTCAATCAAAGGTGATAAACTTTGATCAATAATTTTAACTAATATATTTATGCAAAATATAATAATTTTATATTTTTATGATAGTCTGCAAAATGATACTAATATTATTTTCATATTATCAATACTTTCTTTATATAAACATATAATCGGTTAAAGTTAGACGTCATAGACTTGAAAATTCAAGTTTGGCTAAATAAAAAGGAAGGGAGCGAGTATATGATATATATGCGCATAGAGCACAGGCATGAACAGGCCATGCATACAAGGCTTCAAATCAAACAGTAAAAGAAAGAGAGAGTAGAGTGAAGCCGAAAGAATGGCAATTTGTAAGGCCCGGAGGAAAAGAGAAGACTTTTTGTTCTATTTTATGGTTATATATATGCAGGACCAACTCATTCAACAGAACCACACCAATTCATTCCCAGTACTATATAATACAGTATTTGTTTCAAATATCGAAGGATGTAGTCTATCTTATGTCATTTTCCCTGTTTATGCAGATAAGGTATGTTATTTGAATTATTACTTTTATTTAGAATTAGTTGGTTCAATTTATATTATTAAAACTATTAAATTAGTGAGGTTATTAATTAATTAGCAACATATTTAACTATATATAAACGTAGTGATGTCATAAAATTAGTTAAGGTTTACAAAATAATTTAATTAAAATTAGTTAGCTAAACGTAGTTTTAAACGTATTGATGTGTTAAGTCAAATTAGTTAGGTAAACGTAACGTATGTGGTGATGTCATAACATTAGTAAAAATTTTAGGTTTACAAAATAATTTAATTAAATATAGTTAGGTAAACGTAGGTTTAAACGTAATTATGTGTTAATTAAGTTAAATTAGTTAGCTATACGTAGGTTTAAACGTAGTGATGCATTAAGCAAAATTAATTAGTTAAACGTAGGTTTTAACTAATTAAGTTAGATTCCTTAAACTTTTGATAATATTAATTAAATTTAAATATTATTTAATTGAAATGTGTTTAAAAAAAGGTTGTTAATTAATTAACAAAATGAATTAGTTATATTTAGTTAAATGTGGGTTTAATTTAAATGTAGTGTTAAATTACTTAAATTGTTTATAATATTAGTTAAATTTAAGTATTAGGTAATTACTTATATTTTGTGCATTATTATTGTGAATTGTGTGCATTTCATTTAATTTAGTCAAAATTAGTTAGTTGATTATTTAGTGAAATAAATTACTTCAAGTTAGTTAAACGTAGTATTATTGTTACATTAATTACCTTAGTTTTGAACCTGTATAATTTTTTATTATAATATTCAGGCATAATGTATAAACAAAATAGAAGTTGGATGTATGATAAAGATGCAGTATTGTACGGAATGCAATCAAATTTTCTCGATGGAGTCGGGGAATTTATTGAATTCGCACTTGAACATCCGGCTTATATGAGTGGTGATAAAATAAGATGTCCATGTTCAAAGTGTAAAAATCTCAAATTTTAAGACCCACACGAAGTTGGGTATGATTTGTACGCGGTCGGTTTTGTTCCCTATTATTATAATTGGACTTCTAACGACGAACCTTTGGATCCATCTGTTATACCACAAACGGTAGGTTCGTCTCGTTACGTCCCTCCAGAGATGAGTGGGTGGGGAGACCGTGCTGAAATGAGGTGGGAACAAGAAATGGTATATGACCGGACTTTATTTTAGAAAGGAACCGGAGTTGTCACCTTATATATATTATATATAGTTCTACATATTAACATTATTATCAGGGCCAACCTAGGGTAGGGTTGGATTGGTTCCGGGCCGGGCTTGACCGAACTTTTTTGGTAACATTTGAGGCCCGGAACCGGCCAGGTTTTCCACCGGGTCCGGGACGAGCCTCGGGCCAGTTCATTTTTTTGGCTTTTCTAATATTATACAGGTTAATTAACCCTAGCCCCCCCCCCCCCTCCTCATCCCCCAAACCCCCCATAACACCCAGCCCAACCCGGGGAAACAGAAAAAAATTGAAAAAAAGGCCCGAAACGGGCCCAGACCTGCCGGGCCGGTTCCTATTTTGGGTGACCCGAGCCCGCCCTATATAACCCCCGGGTCGGGACACCGGGTCGGGCCGGTTCGGGTCTCTGGTCGGGACACCGGGTCGGGCCGGTTCCAAACAGTGCTAGGCCGGGCCACGGGCCGGTCGGCCCGGAACCGGTCCATCCCTAGCTCAGGGCAAGTGCTAGCAGTGCATCCGCACATGGCCCGTAAATTTTGAGGGTCCAAATTTTTAGTAGTCCTCCTGTTATTATTAACCAAGCAAAACCCAATAGGTAAATTCCACTGCTTCATTTGAAAAGTTTAATGCCAGGGGTTTTTAAAATTTAAACCCTGGCAACTCTCTCACGTAGGTGGAATTCAAACCAACTCAACCATCTAGGTTATGTTGGTTGAAGATGGAGCCTTGTTTGGAATGCAGGAGTATATACCCGACCGGGTATGTTGGGTTACCCGATCGGGTATGAGGTGTTCATGGGTCGAGTATTTTCCTGGTTTCTACACTCGATCGAGTATTGATCATTACTCGGTCGAGTATGCGTGTAAGGGTTACTCGGGTTATATTCTGGAGTTTATACTCGATCGAGTATGGAGGTATACTCGGTCGAGTATGTGTAAAAACACTACTCGGGCAGAGTTCTGGTGAACATACCCGATCAGGTACAAGGGCTGTACTCGATCGGGTATACGGGAAAAATTAATGACGGGATTAATTTTTGGGCCTGCGGCCTTAACCCTTATTTAGGCTTTCTTAAACCTATTTAAACATCCCTAATGTATCTGTAAACATATCAGACGCTGGAATAAGAATACATCTCTCTCTCTCGTTCGCCGTGGACTAGCGTAATCACTCCGATTGCGTGAACCACGTAAATTCTTGTGTTCTTGCTTTAAATTTATCGTTTATCTTAGCCTAATCGTGATAATTAACAACTGGTATCAGAGCTATGGCTGACGAAGGGAAGGTTAAGATCGATAAATTTGATGGTCAAGATTTCGCTTTCTGGAAGATGCAAATCGAGGATTATCTCTACCAGAAAAAGCTTCATCTACCCTTGTCTGAGAACAAGCCAGAGACGATGGCGGAGGCGGAGTGGAACTTGTTGGACCGACAGGCTCTTGGTGTGGTGAGGTTGTCGGTGGCGAAAAACGTTGCTTACAACATCGTCAACGAGAAGACAATGTTTGGACTGCTCAAGGCGTTATCCAACATGTACGAGAAACCCTCAGCGACCAACAAGGTTTTCTTAATCAGACAGTTGGTGAATACAAGAATGAAGGAAGGTGCATCCGTGAAAGATCACATCAACGAGTTTAATTCAATCATATCCAGGTTAGGCTCGGTTGAGATTAAATTCGATGATGAAGTTCAAGCACTACTTTTGTTATCATCTTTGCCCGATAGTTGGTCCGGTACAGTCACAGCAGTTAGTAGTTCGGCTGGAACCACTAAGCTTACCTTTGAACGTATTCGTGACTTAATCCTTGGTGAGGATATCCGGAGGAGGAGTTCGGGGGATAGCTCCAATAGTTTGTTGAGTACTGAAGCTAGGGGCAGAAAATCCACTAAAGAGGGTAGCAAGAAAGGAAGATCAAAGTCGAGAAAGAGAGGTCAATCCAAGAACAGGAAGGACATCAATTGTTGGAATTGCAAGGAGAATGGACACTTCAGAAATCAGTGCCCAAAAGCCTCAACAAATAAAAGCAAGAAGGAGGTGAACGTGGCAGAAGATTATGAAGATGTTCTAATTTGCAGCGTTGAGAATTCAGTTGAGTCCTGGATCATGGATTCAGGTGCGTCGTTTCATGCTTGTCATTGCAGGGATTTGATGAAAAATTTCAGGCCCTACGGAGGAAGAGTTCGTTTGGCGGATGATAAATCCCTGGAGATCACGGGTATTGGGGATGTTGATCTCAGTACCACTTTGGGTACAACCTGGAGGCTGAAAGATGTCAGGTATATTCCAGACCTGAAGAAGATGTTGATCTCAGTAGGACAGCTTGATGAGGAAGGCCATAACGTTAGTTTTGGCAACAAGCAATGGAAGGTAACAAAGGGAAAGCTGGTCATTGCTCGTGGACAAAAGCATGGTACACTGTACATGGTTCAAGTGTCTACAGATGGAGCAAACACAGCAGTTGAAGATACAGGGATCTCTACTTTGTGGCATCAAAGACTTGGGCACATAAGTGAGAATGGAATGAAGATGTTGTCTTCAAAGGGCAAAATCCCAGATTTGAAGAATTCAAAGTTGAGCTTTTGTGAGCCATGTGTTCTAGGCAAACAAAAGAGGGTAACCTTTGTGAAGACAGGACAGCAACCCAAGACTGAGCGGCTGGAGTTGATTCATTCAGATGTCTATGGACCTACAAAGGTCTCTTCAATTGGAGGTTCCCGCTACTATGTTACATTCATTGATGACTCTACACGAAAGGTATGGGTTTATTTTCTTAAAAATAAATCCGATGTCTTTAACACTTTTAAGCAGTTCAAAGCTGCAGTTGAGAATGAAACAAATCTCAAAATTAAGTGTTTAAAGAGTGATAATGGGGGTGAGTATAGTAGCACATAGTTTTGTAGAGTATTGTGCTGAACAGGGGATCAAAATGCTGAAGACGGTTCCAGAAACACCACAGCAAAATGGTGTTGCAGAGAGGATGAACAGAACATTGAATGAGAGGGCCAGAAGCATGAGATTGCATGCAGGACTTCCCAAGATGTTCTGGGCTGATGCAGTGAACACAACAGCGTACTTGATCAACAAAGGACCCTCATCTTCCATTGGTTTCAAAATTCCAGAAGAGGAATGGAAAGGTCGTGAGGTATCTCTTACTCACTTGAAAGTTTTTGGTTGTATTTCTTATGTCAAAGTTAGAGATGCAGATAGTGACAAGCTCGAGGCAAAGGCAAAGAAGTGTATCTTTATTGGGTACGGGATGGATGACATGGGCTACAGGTTCTGGGACAACCACAGCAAGAAGGTTATCAGAAGTAGAGATGTCACTTTCAACGAGAATGCCCTATATAAAGATGGTCTTGCAGCAGATACGAGCAACGGCAAACAACCAGAAACCAAACAGCAAGTGGTGTTTGATGGGATGACTGAAGATGACATAGCACAACCTGCTAGTTGTGATGAGATGATTGGAGGCTCAGGGAGCAGTGGGAGCTCAGGAGATACAGGAATGTCTGAAGATAGTGGGAGTGATGAAGACAGTGGGAGTTCAGAGGCAGCTACTCCACACATCAGACAGTCCACCAGAATCAGGAGACCTCCTAACAGGTATTCTCCTTCAGCAAATTATCTGTTGCTGACCGAGAATGGAGAGCCAGAATCTTACTCAGAGGCGCTGACCATGAAAGATTCCATACAGTGGAAGAAGGCCATGGAGGATGAGTTAGATTCACTTGACAAGAACCAAACTTGGTCCTTAGTCAAGCTACCACCGGGAAAGAAAGCTTTGGAGAACAAGTGGGTGTTCAGAATCAAAGATGAAGCGGATGGAAGCAAAAGATACAAGGCGAGGTTAGTTGTCAAAGGGTTCCAACAGAAGAAGGGAGTTGATTACAATGAAATCTTCTCTCCTGTTGTGAAGATGACTACTATCAGGTTGATCCTTGGTATTGTTGCTGCTGAAAATTTGCATTTGGAGCAGCTGGATGTAAAGACTGCTTTTCTTCATGGCAACCTTGAAGAAGACATTTACATGGCTCAACCAGTAAGTTTCCCAGTGAGTGGTAAGGAGAAGTTGGTGTGCAAACTCAAGAAGAGTCTATACGGACTGAAGCAAGCTCCCAGACAGTGGTACTTGAAGTTTGACAGTTTTATGCAGCGGAATGGGTACACTAGATGCAAGATGGACCATTGCTGTTACTTGAAGAAACTCGAATCATCATACATTATTCTTCTTTTGTATGTTGATGACATGTTGGTGGCTGGAGCAAACATGCAGGAGATCAACAAGCTCAAGAAGAAGTTGTCCGAAGAATTTGAGATGAAGGATTTAGGGGAGGCGAGACGGATTCTTGGGATGAGCATAGTCAGAGACAAGGTGGTAGGTACTTTGAAGCTTTCACAACAGAAGTACATTCAAAAGGTCCTTGAGAAGTTCAGAATGACGGATGCCAAGCCAAGGAGTACACTGACGTGCACTTTGTCGTAATGTGCACTCAAAATAATAATACAATACAACACTTATACGTAGTATAGCGTAGTAAGGTTCGTATCTGCAGGGAAAGGAATACTTCTCTTTTTATAACTAGTAACTAGTAATAAGGGGAGGTTTTAGATCTGTTGTTGAAGAACTTTTAGAATATTTAAACACAAAGATGAACGAGTTATGTAGTTTAATTAATGAGAAGAAGACTTGGTTAATGAAATGTTCATCGATCCCGGTTATATCTTTAACTATCTTCCTCTCGAATACTCAATCGAGGAGTATATCTAGTTCATCGAGGGTAGTTATTAATAACGAGAAGCGTTCATTAATAAAACTTACTACCGAGTCAATATAGAACAGGCGCCGTATATTAACTTGATAGTAGCAATAAAATCAAGATGAAAACGATTGAGATTGATAACCTCAACACAAGCGGTTTATTGGTTTAATCAATATAATTAATTCCCCTTGGCTTGTTAACCATGAAAAGCATGTATTAACAACCCAAGTTTACTACCATGAAGGACCGAATTAATAACAAGCGTATTAACCGACCGATTCTAGTAATAACTAATATATAGAACAAAACTAGTTGATCCTTTAAGTAATGTTCAAAATATTGATATGAAATATGAATAGGAATTTATTAATACTCAAGAAAGAATATTAAAGAAGATGAATCCTACTATAGTTAATATCAAGATGTTAACTAATTGTCATCTTAGTAACACTCCCCGATATTAACGTAGAGGAAGAAATAACTATTACTATAACTAATGTCAAGATGTTAACTAATTGTCATCTTAGTAACACTCCCCAACATTGATATAGAAATAGTATTTAAAGAAAGAATTAATATTCAAGGAAGAAGATTAAAGATAATAACTCACAACTTACAAATTCATTAAGCTTCAAAGAAGCAAAACCAAGATGGAAGAGTTTAGCTCCTCATTTGGAGACTAAACATGATGAAAAATATAAAGAAAGAACTTGTCTAAACTGAGCTAAGAAGTATATGTGAATTGGTGCCTTTTTTGTGAAGGAAAGGAGGTGTATTTATAGGCTTTTTGGGGTGCAGGTCGGATACTCGATCGAGTATATATATGTACTCGATCGAGTATGTGTAGAAAGCTGAATTCGATCCATACTCGATCGAATTTTAGAGTAGAATTCATAGCCATACCCGATCGAGTATGTCGGTGTACTCGATCGGGTATAGACATTCGACCGTGGGGAAATCTTCTTCTACATGTTCCTTTGTTTTCGGATCCGATCCGATTTGAAATTTCAACCAGATACTCGATCGAGTATAAGAGATACTCGACCGAGTATAGACAAAAATCAGGATTTCCTTCTTTTGTCTTGTGATTTTGCACCTTCCTTCCATTTTTGGGGTTCACCAACTGTCCTTGAGTGATGTTAGACCTGTTTGAGCTCAGAATAAACCTAATCTAAACAATTTACAAGAATTTAACAAACTAAACTATTACACCGAAAGTGTGTAATTTCCGAAATACTAAATAACCAAAAGTAACTAAAAATGTAAATAAACACACGGAGTTTACAAACGTATCATACACCTTTAGGGAGTCAGCTGAAACTCTCCAAGCAGCAGTCTCCAAAGACCAATGAAGACAAAGATGAGATGGCTAAAGTTCCTTATGCATCAGCCGTTGGCAGCTTGATGTACGCAATGGTGTCAACAAGGCCGGACATTGCTCATGCAGTGGGAGTTGTTAGCAGGTTCATGTCGAATCCAGGGAAGGAACATTGGGAAGGAGTCAAGTGGCTACTACGCTACTTGAAAGGCACTTCTGGAACTGCTCTAGAAGGATTTGCTGATGCTGATTTGGGGGGCTGTTGTGATTCCGGGAAGAGCACTACGGGTTACATATTCACAATTGGACGCACGGCGATCAGTTGGATGTCTAGACTTCAAAAGAGTGTGGCTCTTTCGACCACAGAAGCAGAGTATATGGCCATTGCTGAAGCGGCCAAAGAGTTGATCTGGTTGAAGAACTTTCTTTCGGAGTTGGGCATGGAACAGGGGGATTGCGGACTGCACTGTGACAACCAGAGTGCTATTCACCTCGCGAAGAATCCAGTGTTTCACAGCAGAACGAAACACATCAAGATGCGATACCATTTTATCCGAGAGTTGATTGAAGACGGTATCATAAACTTGAAGAAGATCCTTGGTACGGAGAATCCAACAGACATGCTTACCAAGGTGGTGACAACGGAGAAGTTGAAGGTATGCATGGCTTGAACTGGCCTTCCAGATACTTGATGGGAAGGTGTGAACGAGAGATAGAGTTCAGGAGTGTTGCAGAGGATACATGTTCTTGGGTGGCAGATGACTGTTGAACAAGCCTCCAAGTGGGAGATTGTTGAAGATAGAGCCTTATTTGGAATGCACGAGTATATACCCGACCGGGTATGTTGGGTTACCCGATCGGGTATGAGGTGTTGATGGGTCGAGTATTTCCCTGGTTTCTACACTCGATCGAGTATTGATCATTACTCGGTCGAGTATGCGTGTAAGGGTTACTCGGGTTATATTCTGGAGTTTATACTCGATCGAGTATGGAGGTATACTCGGTCGAGTATGTGTAAAAACACTACTCGAGCAGAGTTCTGGAGAACATACCCGATCGGGTACAAGGGCTGTACTCGATCGGGTATACGGGAAAAATTAATGACAGGATTAATTTTTGGGCCTGCGGCCTTAACCCTTATTTAGGCTTTCTTAAACCTATTTAAACATCCCTAATGTATCTGTAAACATATCAGACGCTGGAATAATAATACATCTCTCTCTCGTTCGCCGTGGACTAGCGTAATCACTCCGATTGCGTGAACCACGTAAATTCTTGTGTTCTTGCTTTAAATTTATCGTTTATCTTAGCCTAATCGTGATAATTAACAATGTTAATGATCTTTCAATTTGAGTTTCTATATCATACAATTATTAATATTATGTACACTTATCGATATTTATTTGTAATCATAATATTAACTATTTTTTGTATTGCATGCCATTATTAAACTAGTAAACTACTACATATTTATGAAATATTCATTGCGTTTATCAATTATATTTACAATTATTTATATAAATATTACTTTGACAAAATATCCATTTAATTCCAAACACATATAAATTCATAAATTCATTTGATATAGTGATTAATTAATTGTTAATATAATCTTATACCCATGATTACATTTTAAAGAGAGTTATTTTTCAGCACAAACTTAACCTTTAATCTAATATATTATATATATAATATCTTCTATTTTTCTATACACGTTGACCGGGTTGACCTATCGTTGACCGAGCTGACCCACCTGGTTCCAGTTTGACCCTTGACCTGGCCGCTTGTCCAAGTATTTTGTTAAGGAATGCTTGTATTCTAACTATTATTTTAGTGAATAACTTGTATTTTAATATAAATTATTATTGTAGAAAATTATTACAAATATAATCTTCAGTTATATTATATTTCTATCCATTTTAGAAAAGGCCCACATTTTATTTTTGCACAGGGCCTGTGTTTACTCAGGACCGGCCCTGTTTATCATGTAACACTTGTGTAATATGTTTGTGTAAAACAATTAGGGTGGATTGATGGGGAGAATAACTAACTCAACTAACAGAGAAAGATTTTTTTATTAATGCTGTGTAATAACCACCACACTACACACACGCTTATTCTTACTACTTATAGTAAGATGTGTACATACACAATGTCATATACATCACGCACAACACATATCACATTTTAGCAATTTGAATTACATATACAACACTCCCCCTTAATTCAAAAGCTCTTATATTTTAAACTGGAGCTTTAACTCCAAGATCTTCTCTGAATTTTCTGAACTTGTCAATTGGCAGAGGCTTGGTCAAAATATCTGACACTTGTTCCTCACTGCTGCAAAACACAAGTACCAGTTTTCCCTCTTTCACTTTCTCCCTTAGCCAATGATATTTAGGTTCAATGTGTTTGCTTCTCCCATGTGAAACTGGATTTTGAGCCAAATTAATTGCAGATTTGTTATCAACTAATAGCTGAAATGCCTCTTGAACCTCACCAAGTATTTCACCTATTAATGTGTTCAGCCACATTCCCTGACATGCTGCATATGCCGCAGCCACATACTCAGCCTCACAGGTTGAAAGCGCCACTTTTGGTTGCTTTTTTTAGGTCCAGGATATAGAAGCTCCATGTAGCATAAATGTATATCCTGTAGTGCTTTTCCTCTCCACAGAATCTCCCTTCCAATCTGAATCTGAAAAGCCAACCAAACCCTCCATTTCATATTCCACATTCTTAGGATACCAAATCCCATAATCCTCTGTACCTTTTAAGTACCTTAGAACTCTCTTAGCAGCTTGATAATGTGACTGTTTAGGAGCTTGCATAAATCTGCTAATTAATCCAACACTATATGCAATATCAGGTCTGGTATTGCATATAAACCTCAGGGACCCAACTATATTTCTGAAAATAGTACAATTAGCATCCTTTTCAGATACACACAGTCCCAGCTTCAGCTTTGGTTCCATTGGACTATGTGCGTGGTTACAGTCAAGCATATGAAACTTTTTTAACACATCAAGCACATACTTCTTTTGATGTATAAAAATCCCATTATCAAAGAAGAAAAATTCCATTCCAAGAAAGTATGCTAACTGTCCCAAATATGTCATGTCAAAAACCTGTTTCATTTGAGCCTTAAGAGACTCAATTTGAGCACCAGAGTTACTTGCCACAAGTAGATCATCAACATACAGGCAAATCACTATAACATCAATGTCAGTTCTTTTGATATAAACACCATGTTCACTGATACAACTTTTGAAACCAAGCTCCTGCAAGTATGTATTAATCTTTTTATTCCAAGCTCTTGGAGCTTGTTTTAAACCATATAAGGCCTTTTTCAGTCTAAGAACCTTATCTTCAGCACCTTTTACTTCAAACCCAGGTGGTTGAGTTACATATACCTCTTCCTCCAACTCCCCGTTTAGGAAAGCAGATTTCACATCCAACTGAGCCATACTCCATCCCTTCCTATTAGCCAAGGCCACCACCATTCTTATTGTTTCAATCCTTGCTACAGGTGCAAAAACCTCAGTATAATCCAGGCCTTCCTTCTGTAGGAATCCCCTTACCACAAGCCTAGCCTTATACTTTGAGATTGTACCATCAGGTTTGTATTTAGTTTTAAACACCCACTTCACACTAATTGGTTTCTTGGTTGGAGGTAAGGAGCAGAGTTCCCATGTGGCGTTCTTCTCAATTGCTTTGATTTCCTCAATCATTGCTTCCTTCCACTCTTTCTGACGCAAAGCCTGCTTCCAGTCCAGAGTCTCACACTCAGCCTGTAAAGCAAAATGCAGTAGCCCACCTACTTCATTGATCTCTGTATCATCATAAACCTCATACCCAACAAGTCTGGTAGATTGTTGCCTATTTCTCTGAGGCCTTTGACTCCCAGCATCAGCCTGATTCCCAATTGTCACATGACTGATGTTCTCAGGATTGGACTCAGGTTCTTCATCAAGCAGCCTGACAACCAGTCTAGTTTGTTGTTGAGTTAAGTTCCAGTTCCAACCTTGAGTTTCATCAAAAATCACATATTTGCTGTAGGCAAAGGTTTTAGTGTGTGGGTCAAACAATTTATAGGAACCTGCAACATGATATCCAACTAATACCATAGGTTCTCCTTTAACATCTAACTTCCTTCTTTTCTGATCCGGTATATGTTTATAGCATAAATTGCCAAATATCCTGAGATTCTTCACACTAGGTTTTACACCAGTCTAGACTGTCTCAGGCACCATACCCTTCAACTTCTTTGTAGGACATTTGTTTAGCAGATATACTGATGTGTTCGCTGCTTCACCCCAGAGATATTTAGGCATATCCTTCTCTTTTAGCATGCATCTAACCATATTGAGAATGGTTCTATTTCTCCTCTCAGCTACTCCGTTGTGTTGAGGTGTATAGGGTGATGTAACTTCATGTAAAACACCATAGTTTTCACAGAATTTGTTAAAATCAGCTGAAGTATACTCCCCTCCACCATCTGTTCTAAGAATCTTGATTGAACTCCCACTCTGGTTCTCAACAAGCTTCTTGAACTTTATAAAGACTCCCAGCACATCACTTTTACATTTGAGCATATAAATCCACATCATTCTGCTAAAATCATCTACAAACGTAACAAAATATTTGTTACCTCCCAAGGTAGGTTGCTCAAATGGGCCACACACATCCGAGAACACTACATTCAGCACTCCAGTAGACCTCACAGGCACCTGATGCTTGTAAGTGTCTCTATGTTGCTTCCCAGCTGCACATTCACCACATATTTTATCTGGCAAACTGATATGTTGAATCCCCACCACCATTTCCTTATTGTGTAGCTGTTGAAGACTCTTAAAATTCAAATGACCCAACCTGGCATGCCACAACCAAGTATTATCTTGAACAGATGTAGCTTTCAGACTCTGTACCTCAACTGTATTCACATTGATCTTAAAGGTCCTATTCTTAGACAAAAGAACCTTAAGAACTAACTTATCACAAGAGTCAAATAGTTCCAGATGATTGTTTTTAAGAACAGTCCTGAAACCCTTCTCAAGTAATTGCCCTGGACTCAGTAGGTTGCATTTCATCTTAGGAACAAAAAGAACCTCCTCCAAAACCACCTTTTGTCCACTCTTTCCAGTCATGACTACATCTCCAATCCCTTCTGCTTGTACAGAACTTAGGTTAGCAAATTTCACACTACACTGTTGTTTGCTCCTGAAATTCACTAACCAAGATCTGTGACCTGTCATGTGGTTGCTACACCCTGTATCAAGATACCAGACATCACCTATATCTGTATCTTCACATGTTGTAGTCATAAGCACAATTAGTTCATCATCTTGTGAGTTTTCCTCTTCTGCAGTATAAGCTTCTTCCTCCTTGTGCAAGCTCTTGGGCCTTTTATCCTTCCCTTCACCAAACCAACACTCATCAGCAAAATGTCCCCATTTCTTGCAATTGTAGCATTGGATTTTCTCCTTATCAAATTTCTTCTTCTGTGTTTTTGGCTTATCATTCTCATCATTAGAAACAGACTCCGTTCTGTCAGGTTTTCCAATACTGTGAGTCTTACCCTTCCCTTTTCCTTTCCCTTCCTGATCATTCTTCCTTGCACCCCCTTTCTTAAATTTCTGAACCAGGAGAGCCTATTCTTGCATATCCTCAGTATCTCTTTCCATTATTTTTTGTTCATAGATTTCAAGAGTGCTCTGCAAATTCTCAGTAGTCATAGACCCCACATCTTTCGACTCTTCAATAACGCAAGCAAAATAATCAAATTTCTTTAACAAAGATCTCATGATTTTTTCATTAATATCAGACACCTTAACTTCATAATCACATCTTTTCATAGAATTGGAAAGAGACACAACTCTATTGACATAATGACGTGCACTTTGTCGTGAGTGCACTCAAAGTAAATTCAATACAACACTTATACGTAGTATAGCGTAGTAGAGTTCGTATCCACAGGGAAAGGAATAACTTTCTTTTTATATAAATAGTAAATAAAAGGGGGGGGTTTTGATCGAGTGATTTGATTAAAATTAAACACGAAGGTGAACGAGTTATGTGGTTTAATTCAAAGATAAAAGGGGCTTGGTATTGCTACTTTCCACTTGTTGATATATTTTAGTCGATCATTGTTATATCTATAACTTATCTCCTCTCGAATACTCAATCGAGGAGTATACCCAATTCATCGAGGATAGTTATTAACAACGACCGTTCATTAATAACCCTTACTATTAGTCAAGTATAGAACAACGTCATATACCGGCTTGATAGTAGCATTTAATATTTTAACTCCTTGATGAAATCAATTGAGATTGATAACCTTAACACAACGGTTTCGGTTTAACCAACAAAATTAATCCCTCTTAAGTTTACTAACCACGACCGTGCATTAATAAACCGAAGTTACTTACTTGTGAAACCATCAACGATTAACCATCGGTTCGTTGATCGTTTCTAGTAATAATTAATATTTGAAACAAAACTAGTTGATCTTTTAAGTAATGTTCAAAATATTAATATGAAATATGATTAGGAATTAATTAATACTCGAGGAAGAATATTAAAGGGAATGAATCCTACTATAGTTAAATATCAAGATGTTAACTAATTGTCATCTTAGTAACACTCCCCGATATTAACATAGAGGAAGGAATAGCTATTACTAAGACCAATATCAAGATGTTAACTAATTGTCATCTTAGCAACACTCCCCAACATTGATATAGAAATAGTATTTGAAGAAAGAATTAATATTCAAGGAAAGAGGTTAAGAGAATAACTCACAACTTTAATAATCAACAAGCTTCAAGAGCAATACCAAGAAATGGAAGTTTAGCTCCTCATTTGGAGACTAAACATGCTAAAAGAAATATAGAGAAATGCTATTCTAAACTGAGCTTAAGAGTATATAGGAATTGGTATCTAAAAGTGAAGGAAAGGAGGTGTATTTATAGGCTTTTTGAGGTGCAGGATCGAGTACTCGATCGAGTATATATACATACTCGATCGAGTATGTGTAGAACATCGAATTCGCCCTATACTCGATCAATACTCGGGTAGTTTTTATAGCTATACCCGATCGAGTATATAAGTATACCCGATCGGGTATAGACACTCGAACGTGGGAAAATCTTCTCCTGCATGTTCCTTTGTTTTCGGATCCGATCCGATTTGAAATGTCAACCAGATACCCGATCGAGTATATGTATATACTCGATCGAGTATAGACCAAAATCAGGATTTTTCCTTCTTTTTGTCTTGTACTCTTGCACCTTCCTTCACCATTGATCATTTGATTGATCTTGGACCTGTTTAAGCTCAGAATAAACCTAATCTAAACAAATTACAAGAATTTAACAAACTAAACTATTACACCGAAAGTGTGTAATTTCCGAGATATTAAACAACCAAAACTAGCTAAAAACGTAAATAAACACACGGAAATTACAAACGTATCAACTCCCCCACACTTAGTTCTTTACTCGTCCTCGAGTAAAGTCAAAATGTTTCAAACAGTTTTAAGATCATTCCATGAGTTCAAGAAAGAAAGGAACTAAGACCACCAAGAAATACGAAAATGATTTTACAAAACAATATTTTTTTTTCTTGGGTTTTATGATCTTCTATGCTCCATCTTCTTGCCTCTTCTTCTTTGCCTTCTCCTCTTTCTCTTCAAGAGATCAAATGAGTTCCTGCACACAACAAATACTTCTCTCATATCTCTCATTTTGTCTAGGAGCCTTTTCAGGTTTTCATCCTAGCATCTCTTTTTGTTTTTCCATCCTTACTAACTCACTCATTTTTTTTTATAAGCCATTTTTGCTTAGATTGCCCATTCTTGGGTTTTCAACCTAACTAGCATTTCAATTCTTTTATTTATTCTTTTTTTTTTTTGTTTACAAAGAGTAAAAGAAGTTCATGCATAGTAAAGTGTGAAAATAAAGATTACATACCATGATGAGTCTCCTCCCCCACACTTAGTATAAGCACTGTCCCTAGTGCCCGCCTTCTCCACCGTAATAACTGCCCCCAAAGCCGCTTCCGAAGCCTCCTCCAAAGCTCCCATCGCCCATGTGGGTGTCGCCGCCATCATCCCCTCCATCAAAACCTCCACCCCCGGAGCTAGATCCTCCAAAGTTGCCCCATTGAGAGGGGTCGTACCAAGAGGGGGGTGGTGGTGGCTGAGCCATGGTGTGGAATTGGCCTTGATGAGCCATGTAAGAGTACATAGGTCCATAGAACCTACGTTGGTCTTCCTCATACCTTCGGTTATCCTCTGCCCGTTGTTCTTCTAATCTTCGAAATCCTGCACTTTGTTCCTCCCTATATCGTCCAACTTCGTTGGTCACCTTGTTGAAACCATCAAGTAGTTGTTGGAAATAGTCGGGAGGTAGGTGACCTTGGGGCTGTTCGGGGATGTGCTCATGTATGGCCTCGGGTTCTTGGTACTCGGGTTGAGGCTCTTGGTTGGGTTGGTCTTCGGGGAGATCTTGAGCTTGTGGTTCTTGGAGATGTGGTGGTAGGGCGTGAGGGAATAGGTAGTGGGGCACCTCGAACTCCGGCCTGTAGATGATTTTGGGAGTGTCGGGGTTTGGCAAAAGGAAGTATTGGACCGGTTGGACGTGTATGATCCAGTTGTACATGTGTTTTGGTTGGTCTCCAATGTACACTGTCACGCCCCGGACCGCGTCCGTGCCACGTAGACAACCGCCGTACAACCCAATAAGAACAACGTAGTTCAATCTTATTAGATCATACAAGGCGTCCGATAGATTCTATTGCCAAACCGATTAGTAAACTCATACAATCAACATCAATATAACTCAAACAAATGCGGAAATAAAATATGTTTGAAGTTTAGCCACACGTGGCAAACATAGGCACGCAGGCCCCCAAATAGTTTAATAGAAAACATTGTATAAATATCCATGAGCAGTTACATTGTTTCAAGTAAGAGTGGAAGCACGAACCACGTCTTCCTTATTCGATGATCACCCTGGGCAAAGGTGCAGGAGTAGGACTCTAGCCTCAACCTGAAAAATGTGAGGGCCCCCGAAGGGGTCAGTACTCCATAGAAGTACTAGTGACAAGCAGGCTAGATGAAGAGTAACTAATATTTCAAACACAAGACCCAAAAATAGGATGATACATATATTTATAGGCATAACCGTAGTTACCCCATTCCCAAGATAATACATACTGTATATACTTGTAAAATACTTGACCCGTAGGTCCTTTTCTTTGAAAGAGTCTTTTTAGAGATAAGGTACTCACCCGACCTTTCCCATCTATTCCCGAATGCCTAGCTCAATAGCTACATTCTATCTTACTAATATCCTACCGAGTTTCAGGATCATTTACTGTCCCGAGGATACTCAACCTCAACCGAGTTTCAGGATCACGCCCGTCCCGAGGATACTCAACCTCAACCGAGTTTTAGGATCACGCCCGTCCCGAGGATACTCAACCTCAACCGAGTTTTAGGATCACGCCCGTCCCGAGGATACTCAACCTCAACCGAGTTTTAGGATCACGCCCGTCCCGAGGATACTCAACCTCAACCGAGTTTTAGGATCACGCCCGTCCCGAGGATACTCAACCTCAACCGAGTTTTAGGATCGATTACGTCCCGAGGATACTCAACCTCAGTCTAATTCCTCACCAAACCCTAACCTGGATATGGCTAAACTTTCTTTCACTTAACTATGGACAATACCTAGTCCTATAGTTGTATAATAATCACTAGTAACCAACGTGGGCGGGTCCCACTTGAACGGCCCACGTTAACCTGCTCAAAACTGCCCGTTTTGGCATAATATCAATACCCTATCGGGTACCCACCCATACTCGGTCGAGTATGGGAGCCAGTAGCTCCAAGTATACACTTCCAGCCCATACTCGGTCGAGTATACACCCATACTCGATCGAGTATGGGAGGCAGAAACTCCAGAATAGCACTTTCTGGCCATACTCGGTCGAGTATATACCAATACTCGGTCGAGTATGGGAGTTGACTTGGCGTTCAACGCCCGTTTGGCCGCCCAAACGAAGTCCGATTAACGTGAAATTTGACATGCGTGTACCTCTAGACTTCCTTAACCCAAAAATACCATTTTGAGTCCTTGGAACATCATGTACACTAATTTATAATATTTTCATTTGTCAAACTTGTTTAACATGCTTTTCACTATGTTATGTTCTTCTATAAGTCATAACACATGCTTTAATACCATTAATCAATTCATAAAACATATTATTGATTAATTTAGGTAATCTTATGCCTAACGCAAAAGTTACAAAGCATATAGCCGTCTTCTCACCTTAATGAAGCCTTGAAGTCTTGGCCTTCCTTATTGAGCTCCGACGAAACTCCGGCGAACTTCAACTGACTCCGGCGACCACTCCGGCGACTCTTTCAACTCCGTGAAAGTTCTTGAAATACCTTATACAAGTTAACAACAAGGTTTTATCATCATAAAACCCTTAGCAACACAAATAACCTCCAAAAGGTTATTTTCCGGCGAAACCGCCTACTTTGTCTTCTAAGTCCGTTCTTGGACTTAGAGCTTCCTTTCCAACTCCATTCTACACTTTCACACGTGTAGAACTACCCTAGGAGTATGAAATATGATTAAGGAGAAGAAAAAGGATTAATGAAGTCATTACCTTGTTAACCACAAGTTTTCCCACCTAAACTCCTCTTTTCCCTTCTCTTTTTCCTTCCTCCTTCCTTCCCTTGCTTTGGGCGTGTATGGTGGATAACAATGGAGTTTTTGCAGCACTCTCTCTCTCCTTGGATGTGGTATAGCCGAGCTGTGATGATATGGGGTGATGGAGAATGCCTTTTTGGCATTTCTCTCAAATATCACATGGGAGGGTCCCATATATTTTATTACATTTGTTCCCAAATCAAATCCTGCCCCTTCTCCTTTATTATTGTGCGGCTCCCCTTGGCAAATGCAGCCCAAAGTCGTGGGGTGGCCCCCACTCATGTGGGAGGTCATCCCTTAATGTCCCCAAGTGTACAATTTGTCCCGAAAGTTGTATTTTCTGGACTGTTTTAACTATATTTCATTTTATCGGGTCCAATGAAATATTTACCATTCCTCCAATCAATATTGGCTTTTTAGATAGATGTACATTCCCCAACTTTTAATTGACGGACTCCATAATTTATTATGGTCTTTTATCTGTCAGTACTCCGGTACCGGTAATTGGGCCTTACGTACACAACTGACCACTCGCATGGTTTCTATAGCCCAACAAGACTATCCACTATCATATAAACATCATCTAAGCCCAGATGAATATAATATGTAGTCCCGATATTCCCGGGCGGTCCCCACCTCCGGTGTGGGCCCCACGTGAAGTTTACTATTCACGTAAAGAAATGATAAAAATTTACAATCGCGTAAAATACGTTTATTCATTTCTCATGGTTCAATACAACATTTAATTGAGTACAAATACTTGGGGGCGGTGTTACAAGTTCTACCCCCCTTATTTGGGATTTCGTCCCCGAAATCCACGTGTCTAGTCAAACAGAAATGGATATTGTTCCCTCATCCAGGTCTCCACTTCCCAAGTTTGCTCCTCGACACGATCACTCTTCCAAAGCACCTTCACCATCGGTACCTCTTTACTCCTTAGCTTCTTTACCTGTCGGTCCATGATCTTTACCGGTTGCACCGCATAGTGAAGGTCTTCTCGGATTTCCACCGGTGGTTTCTCAAGAATATGTGACGGATCCCGTACATACTTCTTAAGCATAGAAATGTGGAACACGTTATGAATCTTTTCTAACTCTGGAGTTAACTGAAGTCGGTATGCCACAACCCCAATCCTTTCAATGATTTTGAATGGGCCTATGTAGCGTGGGTTAAGCTTACCCCGACTGAGAAACCTGATGATCCCTTTCCAAGGTGACACCCTCAGAAACACCTCATCACCGACCTCAAACTCCAATGTCCTCCGACGTTTATCTGCGTAGCTCTTCTGCCGGTCTTGGGCATCCTTGAGCCTATCCTGAATAATTTTCACCTTTTCCTTGGTGATCTCAACTAACTCCGTACCCTCAAGCTTGGCCTCGCCAACCTCATCCCAACACAAAGGTGTCCGACATTTCCTCCCGTACAATGCTTCGTACGGAGGCATGCCAATACTTGCCTGATAACTGTTGTTATAGGCGAATTCTACTAACGCTAGTTGGTTGTCCCAGCTCCCCTGGAACTCCAAGGCACATGCTCTCAACATGTCCTCCAATATTTGAATCACCCGTTCAGATTGCCCATCCGTTTGAGGATGGAATGCTGTGCTAAACCTCAATTTCGTCCCCATGGATTCTTGGAACTTAGGCCAAAACCGTGATGTGAAACGTGGGTCTCTATCCGATACTATAGTAACCGGAACCCCATGCAGTCTCACGATCTCATCAGTGTACAGCTTGGCCAAACGCTCAAGCGTATATGTGGTGTTGATCGGTAGGAAATGAGCGCTCTTGGTCAACCTATCAACCACCACCCATACCGCATCATAGTTTCTAACCGTCCGTGGCAGCCCCACCACGAAGTCCATAGTGACGTGCTCCCACTTCCATTCTGGAATGGTAAGTGGCTGTAATAACCCTGCCGGATGCTGGTGCTCTGCCTTGACCTGCTGACAGACAAGACAACGGCTCACATATTCAGCAATCTCTCGTTTCATCCCCGACCACCAGTAACTCTCCTTCAAGTCCCGATACATCTTTGTACCGCCTGGGTGCATAGCATAAGCAGATGAATGAGCCTCCTCAAGAATAGATTTCCGGAGCTCCTCATCTGATGGTATACACACTCGTTCTTTGAACAGTAAGAGTCCATCTTCTCTCTCACGGAAACCCTCCACGGGTCCCACGAGCATCCGTTCCCGAATCTTCTGAAATTCCTCATCATTACCCTGACGTGTCCTGATCTCGTCTAGCAATGTGGGTCTCACCTCAAACCTGGCCAACAAGGCCCCATCTGTGGATACCTCCACACG
This sequence comes from Cuscuta epithymum, assembly GCA_945859915.1. Lineage (NCBI taxonomy): Eukaryota > Viridiplantae > Streptophyta > Magnoliopsida > Solanales > Convolvulaceae > Cuscuta > Cuscuta epithymum. Next base: position 1,093,588 of record CAMAPF010001060.1, on the reverse strand, counting down.
TGCCCTCAATGCTTGTAGGCATGTGAGTAAAACTCCCGATGAACTCTTCCTACTAAGAGCATCAGCTACCACATTAGCCTTACCTGGATGATAATCAATGATCAAGTTGTAGTCCTTGATCAACTCCATCCATCGTCTCTGTCTCATGTTCAACTCTTTCTGAGTGAACACATACTTCAAACTCTTGTGATCGGTGTAGATGTGACACACCTCACCGTAGAGGTAATGCCTCCAAATCTTCAAAGCAAATACTACAGCCCCCAGCTCCAAGTCATGGGTGGGGTAATTCACTTCATGCTTCCTCAGCTGTCGAGAAGCATAAGCAATTACCTTACCGGATTGCATCAGTACACACCCAAGTCCCTGAATGCTAGCATCGCTGTAGATGTCATACCCTAGCCCCTGCACGGGTAGAGCCAGTACCGGTGCTTCAGTCAATTGTTTCTTCAGCTCAAGAAACCCCTTCTCACACTTGTCATCCCACACGAACTTGGCCCCCTTTTTGGTGAGCTTCGTGAGTGGTGATGCTATCACTGAGAATTTCTCCACGAACTTGCGGTAATATCCCGCTAAACCAAGAAAACTCCTGATTTCCTTCACATTCTTGGGTCTCTCCCAATTAGTGACCGCTTCAATCTTTGAGTTATCAACTGAAATGCCCGAGCCCGATACCACGTGCCCAAGAAAGCCAATCTCCTCGAGCCAAAACTCACATTTAGAGAATTTGGCAAAGAGTTGCTTTTCCCGCAGTGTTTCAAGCACGAGCCTTAGATGTCTCTCGTGTTCTTCTTCATTCTTAGAGTATATCAAAATGTCATCAATGAACACTATGACGAATTGGTCCAAGTATTGATGAAATACTCGGTTCATGAGGTCCATGAATGCCGCGGGGGCATTTGTAAGCCCAAACGACATCACTAGGAACTCATAGTGACCATACCTTGTACGGAATGCACTTTTGGGTATGTCACTCTCTTTTATCTTTAGTTGATGGTATCCCGACCTCAAGTCGATCTTGGAGAACACGGTTGCCCCCCGCAATTGATCAAACAAGTCGTCTATCCTTGGCAAAGGATATTTGTTCTTTATTGTGACCTTGTTCAATTGACGGTAGTCGATACACATTCTCATTGTTCCATCCTTCTTCTTCACGAAAAGGACTGGTGCCCCCCATGGTGAATGACTCGGCCTAATGAATCCGTTGTCTAGTAATCCTTCTAGTTGGACTTTCAACTCTTGGAGTTCGGCCGGTGCCATTCGATACGGAGGAATCGAGATGGGCTTAGTGCCTGGTTCAACCTCGATCTCGAACTCAATTTCTCGATCTGGTGGGAGTCCCGGGAGTTCTTCTGGGAAAACTTCTGGGTACTCACTCACCACCCTCATTTCCGTGAGGCTCTTCTCCTTGCCCTCCTTGCCTATGACATAGGCTAGGTAAGCCTGACATCCTTTCATCATCATACGCCTTGCCCTTAAGGCCGATATGATACAAGGACTGAATTGTCCTCCATCCCCCTCGAAGTATAGAGGGTTTCCCTCGCCATCCTTCAGTTCTAACACCTTGGTGTAACAATCTACCTTTGCATGGTGTCTTTCAAGCCAATCCATGCCAAGTATAGCATCGAACTCAAGCATGCCTAATGGTACAAAGTCGCCCATTAGACGGTGTCCCCCTATCTCAACATTACATGAAGGATAGTAGTGCTTTCTTTCTACATCATCTCCCAATGGTGTAGAGACTAACAAGGGTTGTGTCATCGCCGTTAATGGCACGTTCAAACCTTCGGCGAATGCTTCGCTCATAAATGAACGTTGCGCCCCGGTATCGATGAGAATTCTTGCTTGTCTACCGTTGATCTTTAGTGTTCCTACATATATCAGTCATGTAAGGCACACTACTCAACGACCCGACTAAAAAGGAGCTAAATTTTTTTTTTTTTTTTTTTGCAAAAATTTGCCCTATACCCGGTCGGGTACTACCCCATACCCGGTCGGGTATGGCCCAAATTTTTTCGGAGGAAACTTTCTGGAATCCCTGCTCGATCGAGTACACACCTCAAACCCGGAATTTTACTCATACCCGGTCGGGTATATACCTATACCCGGTCGGGTATCACCCAAAATTTTTGTCAAAACTTTCTGCCTTCACCATTCGATCGAGTACACACATCGAAAGTGAAAATTTACTAATACTCGATCGAGTATATGACCATACTCGATCGGGTATAGATTCCAGTGAATTTGCCAGGCCAAAATTTCCTAATACTCGGTCGGGTGACCTGCCCTACCCGGTCGGGTATTGGCCTAATTTCATTGATTCTTCCCCGATTCAACCCCGAGTTTGTGTGTTCTTGTCCCCTAGGACTTATAACTTCAGTATAGGCCTAAAAACATGTATAAGTTTAGTACATACCTGCGACGGAGTCCGGGTTGGCCCGAGCATCGGCCTCGGTCATCGCGTACACCCGCGCCTGGGTCCTTCCTTGGTTGACGGACGCGGCGTTACTAGCCGTGGGTCCGCCCCTTCCCGTGCCACCCTGAGATGGCCCCGCACGACCCCTACTAGACGTAGGTGCCTCAACAGCCCCTGACGGCCCACCCCCACTCAACATTGGACATGAGAGTTTTAGGTGGCTGGTGCTCCCACACTTGAAACATCGGGGTGGCTCATTGCACCTCCCGGCGTGGTTCCGGTTGCAGTTTGAGCACCTCGGTGGCCTCATACCCCCCGAGTTATGCCCCTGCCCTCCTGGGCCTTTGCTCTTCTTTGCCGGTGGTGCCGGCGCCCTGAAGGAACTCCCACTCCCGGCATGATGCTTCCGGGAATGGTCTTGGGGTCCAGAATTCCCCCATCTTCTTTTCTTTGCCTCCTCGGCGTCTCTCTTCTTCCTCTCATTCCACTTGGCTTCCCCAAGTAGACCCTGGTCCACGATCTCGCTGAACGTCATGTGATGATTGAAGGTAGCCCGATCACGGATATCCAGCTGTAGGGTATCCCAGAAGTGATTGGCCATGCGGTTCTCATCCATGGCGTACTCAGGTATGTATCGTGCCAAGTCCCGGAATCTCTGTTCCAGTTGCCTCACCGAGCAATCATCCTCTTGTACCAAGGTCATGTACTCCTTCCTCTTTTGGTTCTTTTCGAACTCCGAGTAGTACTGGTTATAGAATTCTACCTCAAATTTCTCCCAGGTGGTCTCACCGTGGAACTTTCCTTCCACGCCTTCCCACCATACAGCGGCTACTCCCTCCAGTAGCCTGGTAGCAATCGTCAGCTTTATGTCAAGCCCAATCTGCATATCTCTAGCAGCCTCATTGAGCTTCTTTATCCAATCGGCAGCCACCGATATATCGCCCTTGCCATCAAAGGACTTGCACCCCAAGGCCCTAGCCTCCTTGAGGTATTTGGAGACTCTTACACAAAAGCCTCCTCCCTGCATTCCCTGTGACACCACAGGAATGGCCACTGAAGCCCCTTGACTTCCCTGACCCGAACCTCCCTGGGGTGCGCGCCTGGCTTGGTGCCTGAGATCTCTCCTCAACTTCTCCTTTTGATACCACTCAAACAGTTCACCCATCTGGGCGAATCTGGCATCACTCTCATCGTTGTCATCATCAGTATACGTATCACCCCCATCATATGGGGTCTCCTCATGTTCCGTCTCGGGAACATATGTAGAGTCGTAATCCTCGGTGTGAGTTCCGTGCACCGAGCTAACATGGCCATCGCTCACGGTTTGAGCCCGACGGCCTCCCCGGCCTCCACGGCCTCCACGGCCTCTCCTACCGCCTCTCGCGCCCCGAGATGCAACCTGGCTAGCCCCTTCGGACGTCACCGGAGTTTGCCCTCTCGGGTTGTTCCTCGTAGCCATGCCTCTACCCTCCATTTCTGAAAGAAATTTGGAATGAGCCGTTAGACTCGTATCAATGTCAATTGACGGAATAGTACAAAAGACACCACTTGGTCCAACATTATGGCCAACAAACTGTTAAGGGTACCGTCTTAACAATAAGAGGTCAATAACTTGGTTTCCAACGGTTCCTTAAGTACAAAAACTTTTGCTCATGGTTTTGCTCAAAACATTTTTGATGATGCTATATTGAGAGGTTAATTATATAGTTTAGAAACCGATGGCTCTGATACCACTTAATTGTCACGCCCCGGACCGCGTCCGTGCCACGTAGACAACCGCCGTACAACCCAATAAGAACAACGTAGTTCAATCTTATTAGATCATACAAGGCGTCCGATAGATTCTATTGCCAAACCGATTAGTAAACTCATACAATCAACATCAATATAACTCAAACAAATGCGGAAATAAAATATGTTTGAAGTTTAGCCACACGTGGCAAACATAGGCACGCAGGCCCCCAAATAGTTTAATAGAAAACATTGTATAAATATCCATGAGCAGTTACATTGTTTCAAGTAAGAGTGGAAGCACGAACCACGTCTTCCTTATTCGATGATCACCCTGGGCAAAGGTGCAGGAGTAGGACTCTAGCCTCAACCTGAAAAATGTGAGGGCCCCCGAAGGGGTCAGTACTCCATAGAAGTACTAGTGACAAGCAGGCTAGATGAAGAGTAACTAATATTTCAAACACAAGACCCAAAAATAGGATGATACATATATTTATAGGCATAACCGTAGTTACCCCATTCCCAAGATAATACATACTGTATATACTTGTAAAATACTTGACCCGTAGGTCCTTTTCTTTGAAAGAGTCTTTTTAGAGATAAGGTACTCACCCGACCTTTCCCATCTATTCCCGAATGCCTAGCTCAATAGCTACATTCTATCTTACTAATATCCTACCGAGTTTCAGGATCATTTACTGTCCCGAGGATACTCAACCTCAACCGAGTTTCAGGATCACGCCCGTCCCGAGGATACTCAACCTCAACCGAGTTTTAGGATCACGCCCGTCCCGAGGATACTCAACCTCAACCGAGTTTTAGGATCACGCCCGTCCCGAGGATACTCAACCTCAACCGAGTTTTAGGATCACGCCCGTCCCGAGGATACTCAACCTCAACCGAGTTTTAGGATCACGCCCGTCCCGAGGATACTCAACCTCAACCGAGTTTTAGGATCGATTACGTCCCGAGGATACTCAACCTCAGTCTAATTCCTCACCAAACCCTAACCTGGATATGGCTAAACTTTCTTTCACTTAACTATGGACAATACCTAGTCCTATAGTTGTATAATAATCACTAGTAACCAACGTGGGCGGGTCCCACTTGAACGGCCCACGTTAACCTGCTCAAAACTGCCCGTTTTGGCATAATATCAATACCCTATCGGGTACCCACCCATACTCGGTCGAGTATGGGAGCCAGTAGCTCCAAGTATACACTTCCAGCCCATACTCGGTCGAGTATACACCCATACTCGATCGAGTATGGGAGGCAGAAACTCCAGAATAGCACTTTCTGGCCATACTCGGTCGAGTATATACCAATACTCGGTCGAGTATGGGAGTTGACTTGGCGTTCAACGCCCGTTTGGCCGCCCAAACGAAGTCCGATTAACGTGAAATTTGACATGCGTGTACCTCTAGACTTCCTTAACCCAAAAATACCATTTTGAGTCCTTGGAACATCATGTACACTAATTTATAATATTTTCATTTGTCAAACTTGTTTAACATGCTTTTCACTATGTTATGTTCTTCTATAAGTCATAACACATGCTTTAATACCATTAATCAATTCATAAAACATATTATTGATTAATTTAGGTAATCTTATGCCTAACGCAAAAGTTACAAAGCATATAGCCGTCTTCTCACCTTAATGAAGCCTTGAAGTCTTGGCCTTCCTTATTGAGCTCCGACGAAACTCCGGCGAACTTCAACTGACTCCGGCGACCACTCCGGCGACTCTTTCAACTCCGTGAAAGTTCTTGAAATACCTTATACAAGTTAACAACAAGGTTTTATCATCATAAAACCCTTAGCAACACAAATAACCTCCAAAAGGTTATTTTCCGGCGAAACCGCCTACTTTGTCTTCTAAGTCCGTTCTTGGACTTAGAGCTTCCTTTCCAACTCCATTCTACACTTTCACACGTGTAGAACTACCCTAGGAGTATGAAATATGATTAAGGAGAAGAAAAAGGATTAATGAAGTCATTACCTTGTTAACCACAAGTTTTCCCACCTAAACTCCTCTTTTCCCTTCTCTTTTTCCTTCCTCCTTCCTTCCCTTGCTTTGGGCGTGTATGGTGGATAACAATGGAGTTTTTGCAGCACTCTCTCTCTCCTTGGATGTGGTATAGCCGAGCTGTGATGATATGGGGTGATGGAGAATGCCTTTTTGGCATTTCTCTCAAATATCACATGGGAGGGTCCCATATATTTTATTACATTTGTTCCCAAATCAAATCCTGCCCCTTCTCCTTTATTATTGTGCGGCTCCCCTTGGCAAATGCAGCCCAAAGTCGTGGGGTGGCCCCCACTCATGTGGGAGGTCATCCCTTAATGTCCCCAAGTGTACAATTTGTCCCGAAAGTTGTATTTTCTGGACTGTTTTAACTATATTTCATTTTATCGGGTCCAATGAAATATTTACCATTCCTCCAATCAATATTGGCTTTTTAGATAGATGTACATTCCCCAACTTTTAATTGACGGACTCCATAATTTATTATGGTCTTTTATCTGTCAGTACTCCGGTACCGGTAATTGGGCCTTACGTACACAACTGACCACTCGCATGGTTTCTATAGCCCAACAAGACTATCCACTATCATATAAACATCATCTAAGCCCAGATGAATATAATATGTAGTCCCGATATTCCCGGGCGGTCCCCACCTCCGGTGTGGGCCCCACGTGAAGTTTACTATTCACGTAAAGAAATGATAAAAATTTACAATCGCGTAAAATACGTTTATTCATTTCTCATAGTTCAATACAACATTTAATTGAGTACAAATACTTGGGGGCGGTGTTACATACACTGTATGAGAAAAAGAGGTGCAGCCTGATCGGCCTAACCAACCTATGTCCATCAAACAATATTCGGGTATAGGAGAGTTATCCGTATACCCGAATTTACCGGCCAAGTGCATAATTACCCCTCCCAAAACAATGGCTCCTTTGGCTACGCTTTCTTTCTTCAGATGTGCCCACATGAGATTGCACAGATTAAAGTCTACGTGACGACGGAATAGGGCCACGGACATCAAACAAACGTCCCCAATTCTAGTGTGATGGTTGTTGGGACGGCCAAGCAAGCAATTGGCTAAGAATTTCAAGAATATCCGGAGGACGGGGTGTTGGACATGACTAATATACATTTGGGAGGAGTTAAAGCTCACTTCCCCGGTCATCTTTGTCCAAAGGGAGTGCCCAAAAATGGTGTTATCCGAGATGGCTCTCTCGTAGGGCACCGGGATACCAAAGTGTTCAGCAAATTCGAGTTTCGTTATTGAATAATTTCGGTTAAACAGACGAAACTCGAGTCTATCATCCCTAAAATCCGTCTCATCACTTTCAAACTTTACCGAACTTAAGAATTCGTAGATAATTCGTGCATTAGAATTGTGTTTCATATTGAAAATACGGTCCATATCTAATGCATGAAAGAATTTTCTACAACTCTTATAGACTCCTAATTCTCGTAGAGCATCATGGCAAAGAAAACGGGAAGGTTTTACTTGCCTTTTTGTTGTTGATAGGAGTCTAGTTCGGTGTTCGGCGTCGGCGGGAATGATGTCTTCAAAGCCTGGAATAGGTGCCATGGAGTTTGAACTTTCTCCCCTTTGCTTCCTTGGAGCCATTTGTGAAGCTTTGGAGTTCAAATTTGAATGAGATAGGGTTTTTTTAGGGATTTGGTGGAGGTTTGGGGAAGATGGGATTTATGGGTATAGATATGGAGAGGAGAGTGAGGGGAGTATTTTGGTGGAGGAATGGGTTGATTTGGTGGAGAATGGAGAGAGTTTTGGTAGAGAGAAGGTGGAAAAATGGAGTTTTGGGGGAGAGGGGTTCGAAAATTTGGGTGTGTTTGGGGAAGATGAAGTGTTTTGGAGTGCATTTGGGGTTATAATCGCAGGGGTACCCGATCGAGTATCCCTGTATACCCGATCGGGTACAGGAGACAGGGGCTGGGAAACTGGCTTTTCTGAGCATACTCGACCGAGTATTAACCTGTACTCGATCGAGTACTGGAGACAGATTTTTCCTTCCTCTTATTTCAGTTCATACTCGACCGGGTATAGAGATATACCCGATCGAGTATGCTCCCAGACACTTCAAAACCTGCATTTTCTTTTTCTTCAAAACAAACATGTGATTAGTTCCCTCTCTCTCTTTTCTCTCAAATTCACACAAAAAGGAAATAAAATCTAACTAATTGACTTGGGTTGCCTCCCAAGAAGCGCCTTATTTAACGTCGTGGCACGACGTTTTATTTTTATTTTTATTTTATGTGGGATCGTGAGCATCCCTTCCTTCATCTCTTTTCTTTAACCTTTTCCAGTAAGGCCGACCTTTCTTCTTTGTTCCCGACTCAATTAAAGCATTTGGTGTTGGTGGTTCAAAAACATTTAAAGAGCAAAGAGATTGATTTTTAATTTGTTTTTTCGTAGAGTCAAAGATATTGAACTCTACTTTTTGGTCATTGAACTCTAAAGTTAATGAACCACTAGACACATCGATTTTTGTTTTTGCGGTCTTTAAGAAGGGTCTTCCCAAAAGGATGGGCGCTGTTTGGTCATCATTCCCCATTTCGAGGACGTAGAAGTCGACGGGAAAGACCATATTCTCTACTTCTACTAGCACATCTTCTAATACACCCTTCGGGTAGGTACTAGAATGATCTGCTAGTTGAATCACTACACCGGTTTGATGTAGTGGGCCAAGTTGTAGGGTTTTATAAACGGAATAAGGAATGACGTTTATAGATGCCCCCAAATCTAGTAAGGCCTTAGGAAATGTGGTGTTTCCTATCGTGCAAGGAATAGTGAACATGCCCGGGTCGTCACATTTTTTTGGAAATTTTTTCTGAAAGACGGCCGAGACATGCTCACTAACTTCAACCTTTGGTTTCCCCTTTAATTTATCTTTCCTTTTTATTACACATAGTTCTTTCAAAAACTTTGCATAACGGGGAGCACTTTGGATCAGTTTAAAGAGTGGGGTATTTACCTCACAATCGGCGAAGGTCTTATAGATGTCCCGATCACTCTCTAGCTTCCTTGTATCTTTCAACGCCTCAGGGAATGGAGGGATTGGTTCATATGATGATAGTGGAGGAAATTTTCTCTTCGTTGGCTCCTCCTCCTTGTGGTCAATCTCCTCTTTTTCACTTTCCTTGGCTTGTGATTCCGGGCTACTCCTTAGCATGATGGCATTGACTTGTTGCCTTGGGTTCTGTTCAGTTTGGGAGGGAAGCCTACCCGAATCTCTTGCTTCAAGTCGGTTTATAGCATTCGAAATTTGGCTAACTTGAGTTTCCAAATTTTGAATGCTTGACTTTGTTTCTTGTTGAAATTGCACCACGTTTTGTTGTAAGGTGCCCATGGTGGTAGCAAGAGTTCGAATCATGTCTTCCGTAGACATACTCGATTGAGAAGGTGGGTTGGCTTGTTGAGGGTTTCCATACCTTAAGTTTGGATGATCCCTCAATCCGGGATTGTAAGAATTTGAGAACGGGTCATACCTCCTTTGTTGGTGGCCTTGGAAACCCAAGGCGTTGACATGCTCTGTGGTGTCTTCTTGAAGAGTTGGGCATGAGTCCGTGGGATGCCCGTGTTGTGTACAGATACCGCAGACCTTGACTTCTTGGGTCTTGGATTTTAAAAGGAAATCCTTAACCAAAGAAGTCAAGCCGGTCACTTGACTTGTCAAGCCGTTCACTTGACTTTCCAACGTGTTGTTGGATTCTGCTGCCATAACCCTCCGAGTTGAGGACCGCCCGTTATAGTGTCTGGAGTTCTCGGCTAATTCCGAGATGAGTTCTCTCGCTTGTGAAGGAGTTTTGTTGACAATGCCCCCTCCACACGCCGCATTTACCATGCGGCGATCTTGATCCACAAGACCATCGTAGAAGTAGAGGATGAGGTCTTGTTCGGTGTATCCGTGATAGGGGCAACTTGCACATAGCTTCTTGAATCTCTCCCAATATTCATATAGGGATTCATCATCTTTTTGTTCGATGTTGCTTATTTGCTTCTTGAGTGATGATGAAATAGAAGCGGGGTAATACCTGTCAAGGAAAGCCTTCTTCATTTGTGGCCATGTAGTGATACTTCCCGAAGGAAGATAGAAAAGCCAATCCTTTGCAGTATCCGTCAGAGAGAATGGGAAGGCCCTCAGTTTGATTTGCTCCTCGGACACACCATTGGGGCACATGCTTGTGCACACAATATGGAATTCCGACAGGTGTTTGTTCGGATCCTCCCCTCGTAAACCATGGAATGATGGAAGGAGATGAATGAGCCCAGATTTTAGCTCAAATGTGACCCCCGTATCAAGAGTTGGAAAAGTGATACATAGAGGTTGTTGATCAAGATTCGGAGCCGTGAGCTCCCTCAATGTTCTCGTCTCAAGAGCCATAGTGATTGACTCTTCGGTCTCGCTAGATTGAGAACTAACACTTGATGATTCCTCCGAAGAAGTATTTGGAAATAAATTCCTAAACCTTTCGAAGGCTTGTTCCGTTTGGGGGGTTGTTCGGTAGATGATTTCGTTTATAGATCGGGTTCTTACCATAAACTCAAACAAGCTCAGAAGAAATAGAAATCTTTATACTTCAACTATTTTTTTTTTTTTTTTTTTTTAAGAAAAGTGGAATAAAAAGAAAAATAAATTGCCTTTCCCCGGCAACGGCGCCAAATTTGACGTGCACTTTGTCGTGAGTGCACTCAAAGTAAATTCAATACAACACTTATACGTAGTATAGCGTAGTAGAGTTCGTATCCACAGGGAAAGGAATAACTTTCTTTTTATATAAATAGTAAATAAAAGGGGGGGGTTTTGATCGAGTGATTTGATTAAAATTAAACACGAAGGTGAACGAGTTATGTGGTTTAATTCAAAGATAAAAGGGGCTTGGTATTGCTACTTTCCACTTGTTGATATATTTTAGTCGATCATTGTTATATCTATAACTTATCTCCTCTCGAATACTCAATCGAGGAGTATACCCAATTCATCGAGGATAGTTATTAACAACGACCGTTCATTAATAACCCTTACTATTAGTCAAGTATAGAACAACGTCATATACCGGCTTGATAGTAGCATTTAATATTTTAACTCCTTGATGAAATCAATTGAGATTGATAACCTTAACACAACGGTTTCGGTTTAACCAACAAAATTAATCCCTCTTAAGTTTACTAACCACGACCGTGCATTAATAAACCGAAGTTACTTACTTGTGAAACCATCAACGATTAACCATCGGTTCGTTGATCGTTTCTAGTAATAATTAATATTTGAAACAAAACTAGTTGATCTTTTAAGTAATGTTCAAAATATTAATATGAAATATGATTAGGAATTAATTAATACTCGAGGAAGAATATTAAAGGGAATGAATCCTACTATAGTTAAATATCAAGATGTTAACTAATTGTCATCTTAGTAACACTCCCCGATATTAACATAGAGGAAGGAATAGCTATTACTAAGACCAATATCAAGATGTTAACTAATTGTCATCTTAGCAACACTCCCCAACATTGATATAGAAATAGTATTTGAAGAAAGAATTAATATTCAAGGAAAGAGGTTAAGAGAATAACTCACAACTTTAATAATCAACAAGCTTCAAGAGCAATACCAAGAAATGGAAGTTTAGCTCCTCATTTGGAGACTAAACATGCTAAAAGAAATATAGAGAAATGCTATTCTAAACTGAGCTTAAGAGTATATAGGAATTGGTATCTAAAAGTGAAGGAAAGGAGGTGTATTTATAGGCTTTTTGAGGTGCAGGATCGAGTACTCGATCGAGTATATATACATACTCGATCGAGTATGTGTAGAACATCGAATTCGCCCTATACTCGATCAATACTCGGGTAGTTTTTATAGCTATACCCGATCGAGTATATAAGTATACCCGATCGGGTATAGACACTCGAACGTGGGAAAATCTTCTCCTGCATGTTCCTTTGTTTTCGGATCCGATCCGATTTGAAATGTCAACCAGATACCCGATCGAGTATATGTATATACTCGATCGAGTATAGACCAAAATCAGGATTTTTCCTTCTTTTTGTCTTGTACTCTTGCACCTTCCTTCACCATTGATCATTTGATTGATCTTGGACCTGTTTAAGCTCAGAATAAACCTAATCTAAACAAATTACAAGAATTTAACAAACTAAACTATTACACCGAAAGTGTGTAATTTCCGAGATATTAAACAACCAAAACTAGCTAAAAACGTAAATAAACACACGGAAATTACAAACGTATCACATAATCCGCTATAGTTTCAGAGTCCATCATTTTAAGCAATTCAAACTGGCGTTTTAGGGTTTGCAGTCTGGCTTTCTTTACCTTATCTCCGCCAGAATGACTTTGCTCTAATATCTTCCCGGCCTCTTGACTTGTCTTAGCCATAGAAATTTTCTGAAAATGTGAATCATCTACAGATTGGTGGAGAAGAAATAGAGCTTTGCAGTCTTTCTTCTTAGCCTCACGATAATCTCTGCGTTCTACTTCTGTTGGATGCTCTCCCAGACTCGGAATTCCATCTTCGATGACTTCACTAACTTCTTGGAATCCGAAAATCACTTTCATCTGTATACACCATTTGTCCCAGTTCTTCGCATCAAGAACTGGTAGATTAATTACCAAGAAACCCGCTTGAACTCGACATCGAAGGAGCCCAATCAGAACTCAGGTGGTTGCAGCGCCGTTCGCGGTGGTTAATCGGTCTGAAGGAGCGATGAGCTCTGATACCAATTGATGGGGAGAATAACTAACTCAACTAACAGAGAAAGATTTTTTATTAATGCTGTGTAATAACCACCACACTACACACACGCTTATTCTTACTACTTATAGTAAGATGTGTACATACACAATATCATATACATCACGCACAACACATATCACATTTTAGCTATTTTTAATTACATATACAACAGGTTCCTCAACACAGAAACTCAAAAATTGAATGAATAAATAGGAAGTATAAGTAAATGCCCTTAATAGGTCAAAGATACAACTTTTCTCCAACTTGTTCAAGATATTAAGTAAATGCCCTTACAGAGTATTACAATTTTGTTATACACTTTTGGAATTGTGGCTTTTTACATTATGGTGGTGTATTGGTGTCTCTGTTGCATATTGCTGAGAAAATGATGCTGGTGTTTTAAATAAAAATTTTGTCAATACATACCAATATTATACACTATAAAGATGGGGTGATGGGTGACAATTCTCTCATCTTTAGAAACCAGAGAATTGATTCAAAACCAATCATCATGTTGATGTGTTCCACATGCAATGAGCCAACCCGACCCAATAATAGACCAGACCAGACGAGACCAGACCAGAGTTGCATAATTATAAAATACAAAGAAACCAGACTAGATTAGACCAGACCAACAAATTACAATCCAAGTAAAAACATCTCTAGTTTAGTTTTATAATAAGTTACATAATCTTGTAAATATACACAACATTTTTAAAAGGGAAACTGTCAAATAGGTCATCGAACTTTCATTAAAAGGTCAAATAAGTCCTTATATTGGAGGCTCTGTCCGGCCATCGCGATTTGGGGCGGTTCCTGGTGGATATTTTTTTTACTAAAATTTTCGAGCATCTTATTCATCAAGTCTAGTTTAATCATGCCAAATTTTAGCTAAAACTTCAACCGGGAACACATTCAAATTAATTCTTTAAGATAACTGTGCAGTTAAATGCGCGGTTATCTTCAAGAATTAATTTGAATGCATTCTTGATTGAAGTTTTAGCTGAAATTTGGCATGAGTAAACTAGACTTGATGAAAAAGATGCTCAAAAAATTTCATCAACAAATTCCACCAGGAACCGCCCCAAATTGCGACGGCCGGACATAGTCTCCTATATAAGGACTTATTTGACCTTTTTATGAAAGTTCGAGGACCTATTTGACAGTTTCCCTTTTTCAAATTCTAAAATTGTGGAACGTAAGCGCAATGGGGAGTTAAAAGGGAAAAAGAAGAGTGGAAGTGCTTCAAATTACTCCTTCAGTCTCGAATTAATGATGACAATTAAGTTCAAATAAATTAATTTATTTTTAATAATAAGTAAATCAAATTAATTATTGAAATTTACATAGTTTAGAGTAACAATATAAAGTTTAATAAATCGTAAAATTGAATTTAATAAGATCATAATTTAATACATAGGTGTAAAATCAAAAATTAAAATAAAGACAATTAAGTTTACGTGATAGAAAATTTTTGCCTTTGAAAACAGAGAGAGAATTTATATTTCAAGTTTACGTGGCCTTAGTCAATTCCCTTTGTTATTTCCAAATGATTTTTGCATTTGAAATGAAACACCCAGTCTATTAAAAGAGTAAGAGTATATTTGTAATTAAAACCCTTCAATTATTTATATATTCAGTTTATGTTTACCATTATTTTAACTACTTGATTGCGTAGACCTAATTTGTAAATTTATTCTATAGATTTAAACAGTATATAATTTGCTTGATGAAATTGAAAATGACATAAGCCTAATTCTACCTAATTGGCCCAACCAGATAAACACATGGGCATCACCCATGATCTTGGTTATTACCCTATTAATTTGATTATTAATTTTATTTTATTTAATATAATGATAATGATTTGTGGTTAGCAAGGAGTTAGCGCAGGTTACCCATTACTATTCATACCTATTTAAACGGCACTTGCCTGAAGCTCATATGTCATATACTGATATACGAAGTATACGCTTTGGATACTCCATTATTAAAACTGAGATTGAATTTGCTTTGTGCTATCTTTTTCTTTGTAAGCTCCTGCATTCCTAAGACGCCAACTCAAGGTCTCAAGCGGTAACTTTTGATATATATATTTGTGTATAAAAATTCAGTTGAGTTTATTTTTTTTTTTTTTTGCTTTTCTACATTTACTTTTACTTTCAGAGGACTGAAGCTTGCATGGCGCGGTATTGTGTTTATATTACTAATTTACTACTCGTATTAGAATATAAAGAAACTTCAGCCCCATCTTTTTCATGAGTCTTTTGGTAATATCTAGTAATTAAACCAAAGTAAAGAAAGTAAATTATGATTAGAAGATTACATATTTTGCAACTGATGGACTTCATTTTCTTGCCTACACAGATCAGATGATGAAGATACAAGTTTTCTGCTTCCTTCTTACCTTGATGGCAGGCCCGTGCTTAGTTTTCGCACAAAACGAGCCGAGCTTTGCGTGTGACATCGACAGCAATGAACTTCTGGCCAACCTCACATTCTGTGACAAGTCCTTAGATGGGGAGACGAGAGTTAAAGACTTACTCAATAGGCTGACTTTGAGCGAGAAGATCTCATTTCTGGTCACCGGGGCAGGGAATGTGAGTAGCCTAGGAATCCCAATATATCAATGGTGGTCCGAGGGACTGCACGGTGTTGGGAGTAGTAGGGGTGTTAACTTCACAAGCCTCATCCCCGGTGCTACCAGCTTCCCTGCTCCTATTGTAATTGCTGCTTCGTTCAACCTGTCGTTATTTCAATTCATTGCAGAGGTAGTAAATAAATGGAATGACATTATAATGTAATGTTGAGTAAAATTGAATTCGTTTATTCTTAAGGAACTTGGGTTTGAACGGCACATTCTTTTGTATATATATACTGTGTAGGTGATATCCACCGAGGCCAGAGCAATGCATAATGAGGGATTGGCTGGTTTAACATATTGGACACCCAACCTGAACATTTTTAGAGACCCGAGGTGGGGTCGTGGACAGGAAACTCCCGGGGAAGATCCACTTCTTACTAGCAAGTATGGAGTTGCACACGTCATCGGACTTCAACAATCTCGTGAAGACCAACCGGAGAAACTCAAGGTGGCGGGGTGCTGTAAGCACTATACGGCGTATGATTTGGACAGATGGAATGGAGTCCTACGATATAGCTTCAATGCTGTGGTATGCATTCTTTAGTTTAACTGTTTTTGTCATTCATTTTCTTGCTTCTTTGGGACAGTGATCGATGGGATTAGCATAAGACGGAAAAACAAATGTTTAAAGTTAACCTTGTCTGTTTTGATAAATTGAATCAGGTGACTGAGCAAGATATGGAGGACACGTTTCAGCCTCCATTTGAAAGCTGTGTTCGGGATGGAAAGGCAGCAAGCTTGATGTGTTCCTACAACCAAGTCAATGGGAAGCCAACATGTGGCGACCCTAAGTTGCTACTTGGAGTGGTCAGAGAAAAGTGGAACCTGAAAGGGTAATTTAATTTAATTACTACTCGGAATTTTTACTAAACCCGTCCCAATCAAGCTAGTTGTTGATAGAGACACGGGCAACTTTAATAAAGAAGACAAATACTATAGCCATGTTTATTCCTATGTTGTAAGACCTGAACTAGACCTGGCGGGTCAACCCGGAAACTGGTCACCCGGAGCTCAATCTGGTCCGGTATCTCATCAAACCGCTAATCCAGCGGAACCCGGATTTACCCGGCTGCCCGGCCGAACCTGGACCGTGACCAGGATGGCCCAAACCCGGAATCATGTGCAAAAAAGTACATGTCCGAAGGGATTCGAACTTGGGTATACAGATAGAACAACCATCATCCAAACCAGCAAACCACGCTAGGTTGTTTGTTCATGCTAGTTTTTAATTGTAGTTAATGTGTTTCGGTCAAATACATTAAAAACTAACTAGTACTTGTTAATATAATAAAATTAATCATAATGAAATAAAAAAATATTAATAGATGCCAAGTACTATTATAAAAATGATAACTGAAAGTATTTACATAACATTAAATTTTTGTAATAGGCATGAAATTTGTATTTGTAGTCAATTTAATTTAAAACACATTTTAGATTTTGTTAAAACTTGTGTAATTTAGAATGATAACTTAATATCTATGTTGATCGGGTTTTCCGGCGTTGACCTGGTTGACCCTCCGGGTCCGGGCTGACCCGTGACCCAGTCACTCGGCAGGGTTGCTTCCCGAGCCGGTTTTTACAACATAGGTTTATTCTAGAAGAAGGAAGTAGTTTAGTTGTTATTTCTATTAACTACTTGTAACTACTTACGGTTGGGAGTTATGTCTATAGATAGAATAAACTAGTGAGCTGGGAGGTAGGCTGTTTTTCAGACGTATTGTGTTGGCTGGGAAGTTGGAGTATTATCTCCTTCTTTGGGACTCTCTAACTGTTTACACATATCAATCACTGTTGATTGTGTTCTTTATCTTGATTTCTTTTGTTGAGCTATATTTTTGTTCCAATTACTATCTTCATTACTGCGTAACTCTATCAGTTGCAAAATACCCCCATACTTTGATGCTTCTAACTAATGGGATTAAAAAATACTCATTGGCGTTTCAGATACATTGTGACTGATTGTGACTCTCTTTACAAGATGTACGCCATTCAGAATTACACAAAAACTCCAGAAGAGACTGTTGCTCTTGGGTTCAGAGCAGGTAACATCATATTTTCTTTATCCCAAACTACTCCTAGCTAGTTTCTCATAATAGCAAAGGCAGACAGAACTTGTATGTTATGGATTTCAATAACTTTGATTTGCTGTATTTTATTTATATACCTAGTATTTATTGTTAACATCTCCATTATGTTCATAAATTCATTTTATATCTTAGGAAATTTGTTATTTAGTCAAAGAGAAAAGGGAAGTGGGAATATCACTACTGGTAATATAATAACTTACTAGATTGGTGTTGCAGGAGTGGACATCAACTGCGCTACATTTTTGGGAAACTACACCCAATCAGCAATAGACAAGGGGCTAGTGAATGTAACTGATGTGGACAGAGCATTGACAAATAGTTTTGGCACTCTAATGAGGTTAGGCTTCTTTGATGGAAATCCTAGGAAGCAATTTTATGGGAATCTAGGTCCCAAAGATGTCTGCACCCAGGAGAATCAAGATCTAGCCCGAGATGCTGCGAGACAAGGCATAGTCCTGCTCAAGAATTCCATTGCTTCGCTCCCTCTCTCGCCCACCTCTATTTCATCTTTGGGTGTAATTGGGCCCAATGCCAACGCAACTCAATCCATGCTGGGAGATTATGCAGGTCCCGGTTTTATACTTTCTTGTTTGTGTAAAAGAAGTTCTATTTGACAATGGTTAAAGTTTTTAACAACTATCAAATATGCAGGCATCCCTTGTCAGTATATCAGTCCTTTACAAGGGCTGACAACAATGGTACAGACTGTGTACACACAAGGGTGCGATAGCATAGCGTGTGAGGAAATCAGCACAGATGAGGCCACGAAAATAGCCTCAGACTCTGATGCTATTGTCTTAGTAATGGGTTCTGATCTCTCGATTGAAAAAGAAGATCTCGATCGAACCAACATTACTCTTCCGGGAAAACAGTCAGTTCTAGTATCCGAAGTCGCTAAAGCTGCCAAGGGTCCGGTAATATTAGTTATACTTTCTGGAGGAGGCATGGATGTAACTTTCGCTGTTGATGATCCAGCTATAACAAGTATTATTTGGGTGGGCTTCCCGGGAGAAGCTGGTGGTGCAGCCCTTGCTGATGTCATTTTCGGGTTGCACAACCCAAGTGAGTATTTCTCTTTTCCACAAGAAAACATGCTAGTCTATTAAGCTTCGGAATGGTAAGAAAAGAAACAAAATATCGTCGATGAAAATGGTTTTCAATGTCTGGTTTTACCTTGAACATGCAATGAAAATTATATTTAAACATTGTATCCTTCATAAACAATTTTTAATTTCAAGAAATGTTTACTTTACTTTGAAAATTACTCCCTCTAGATTTTGTTTCTCTGCCAGTTTCAAGTTTCAAACCGCCCTTTAGGTTCCTAAATTCCAATATTTGATTCTAACCAATATACACTTGTTGTCTTTCATTAAGGTGGGAAGCTTCCGGTGACCTGGTATCCGCAATCCTACGTAGACGGTCTACCCATGACTGATATGCGAATGAGACCTGATCCTGAGACTGGTTATCCCGGCAGGACGTACAGATTCTATAGTGGATTGACGGTGTTCAACTTTGGCTATGGTCTAAGCTTCACAAGCTTCGATCATACTGTTCTGATTGGACCGCCAGGAACCATATATTTGCATCCCAAAGGAAGCCTTGTTTGCAATAGCTACCAGTGTGAGCAGACAGGGGTGGAGCAATTCTCATTTGATATGCAAATGCAAATCAAGAATACTGGAAACTACAGCGGCTGTGACACAATCCTCATTTTCTCATCTCCACCTCCCATTCATAAAGCTCCCCAAAAGCACTTGCTGGCCTTTGATAAGGTCTGCCTCCTACCTGGTGATGATGGACTCGTGATGTTTACAGTAAATGTGACTGATTTAAGCATTGCAGATGAGGATGGAAAAAAACAAATTCTCTTGGGAGAGTATGTCCTTCAGTTGGGAGAAAAAAGTCAAACTTTCAATGTGACTTCCTAATTCCTACTAAATATATGCATTTATGTTTTGGGATAATGTAATCAAGTATTCAAGTTCCACTTTAATTTACTTTGAGACAATCATACAAGTGATCGATTCTCTAGACGGCTTAGTTTTCATTTTCAAATTCTCTTGGGAGAATATTGACCATGTTAGTACTAAATTTATATATTCACCTTGTTGGTATATATTTTTACTTCATTCCATTGGGCGACATTATTCCTTCAATCATCACTCTTTAAGCACAAACTAATCAAACCGTGATTTTATTATATATAATGACTATATATAGAGCACTTCACAAAATATTAATGAGTTGGTCATTGTTTAGAATTTAGAAACTTGGACATTGTTTAAATGACTTTTTGGGTATGAGATTAAAAAAGAAGTGTATTTAAATTTGATAAGAAATTAAAAGATGTATTTATAAAATAGTCCATGTCATTAATTATGGAGATATTACCCGAAATAAGACTAAAAAGGTTTAAAAATTCCAAAATAGAACTGTCATGTTTTTATTCCCAAAATAGGACTAATTACTGTCATGTTTTGGCAGTAACAGACTTCAAACATGGCAGTATTTTCTAAACTTGATAGTAATTACTCCTATTTTGAGAATAAAAAACATGTTAGTCCTGTTTTGGAATTTCCAAACTATTTTAGTCCTATTTCGGGAACTTTCCCTTAATTATGTGTTGGGAATTCTATTTTTTCGATAATATGTAAGTATATTAGAAACCGAAAAATAGCATTTTACAATGCATCAAATCCAAATCAAAATGACTATCTAAGCTAGAATAATCTAACCTAGATATAATGCATCAAAATAATGGGACAGACCCCACTTCACAAATCACTAATTATAAATTAAAAGTCTAGCCCATCTAAGGAAGCCATAGTTTCCCCATCCAAGAATTATTTTACCTTCCTTCCAATCATACTTCCAAGCCGTCTTTTATACTTCTCATTGGTCTCACCCTTTCTTTTCCTACTTTTTTTGGTGGTTTTCAAGCTTCACCACCAAAAACACTAAAATCCCCTATTTAATCCCAAAAAACAATCTGAAAGGAGTAGTGAACTTTGAGTCAAAGCAAACTTCCCCTTTTTTCCTCGTAACTCCTGACAAACCTTCAAGACATTTGGCCGTGAATGTTAAGCCCTTTTTATCCAAATCATCCGTATGTCGGAGAGAAGTATCCACTCTAATTACACTATCATGCACGGATCTAAACGGTTTGACACTTAGCTTAAGCGTCTTACCGTTTATCATCTCACATTTAGTGACAACATCATTTTGCCTTACTTCACTTTCATCAATCACAACCCTCACGGCATCTTCCAACACGGCTTCGGAGGTTTTACCAGCTTGTTTTGTAGGCTGTCCAGCAGGCGTAGGAGCAAGAACCGCGGCAGTCGCAGTCCCCTGGGCAGGTTGTTGAAGCGTGGCAGCAGGTCGCACAACCGCGGCAGATTTGGCAGGTAGCTCAAGGGTGGCAGCAGGTCGCACAACCATGGCAAATTTGGCAGGTTGCTCAACTCCCTTGGCAGGTCTCTTAGGAGCTCCCTTGGCAGGTCCCTCAGCTCCCTTAGTTGCGGCAGATCCTTGGGCACCAGAGGCAGCTGCTGCATCAGTCAGGGCATGAATTACTGCAGTTTTTTCATGAGCAGTAGCCGGCCCAGTTTGCTCATTCCCTAATTTTTCATTTTTCCCCCTGCTCTGTTCTTTCTCTCTTTCTCCATCATCCCGTTTGGCAAGCTTCTTACAAATAAATGGGTGGTGCCCAAATTCCTTGCAATGAAAGCAAAAGTTAGGAAAAGTTTCATAAAGCACACTTTGTTTGATTACCTTTTGGGAAGGTAGCCGTATATGAAAAGAAAGTGGCGGTGGCTTTGAAACATCAACTTCAATGAGCACTCTAGCATATTCATTATTTGTCCTCTCTTGAGTGATCTTGTCCGTAGTAATTGGGACCCCAATCATAGATGCCACTTCACTCATAGCTTCGTCGTTCCAAAGCTTCATAGGTAGTTTGGGGAACTTCACCCAAATTGGTACTTTAAGAAATTCCTCATCTTCAAACGAGAAGTCTTCCGAAAGTACTTTGAGCATAAGAAGTTTCCCAAAAACATTGTAAGGTCCGTCATGTAGTACCTTCAATCTATCCTCCTCATTTCCAAATTTAAAGATTACCCATCCCTTGTTATGGGACCTCACAAGACATCTTACACCCCACGTAGCTTTAAGATCATGCACCGCTTTTAGTCCGGGAAATTTGCCGGTGAAGTGCCCAACTAGGCAATAGCCCCACATTTCAACCATGGAAGGTAATACCCGATCCCCAAAGTCCAAAGTTTCTCCTTTAGGAGGAACATATCTCAATTTGATGCCATGTGCCGGATCTCGGTTATCCTTAAACAGGTTTGACCATGGAGCTTTGTTTTCTGCCAGAGTTCTAACCTGACCAGCAGCCTTGTTCTGTCCTGCATTCTTGATTGCATCAGTCCCTATATTCCCAGGAATTGGGATATCAATTGTATCACAGGTCCCAACATTCTTTTTTCCTCCAGGAGTCTGGTCTAATGCTTCAAAGACAGCCCCCATCACAGCCAAGGTCGGTTGTTTTTCACTCTCACTCTGGTTAGTTTTGTTTGGAACAACCACTGCCTTTTTAACTTTGTTTCCAGAGTTAAGAGCTGGGAAATCTTCTTCCAAATCCTGTAAAGCTGCATATTTGGACCTGGTAAATCTCGTATTGGAGGAGTCCCCAACGGCCTGCTTCGTTTTTCCCATCACAAGTACCTGCAGCAGCACTTCAAATGACAAAAAACGCAGCAAACCTGGTTACTGCCAAGGCCAGTAAACTGGCGCAGCAGGTGTGTTCGTCACAGGTCTTAGGCAGCCTTCATCCCAGCTGAAATTGCGACCTGAGCAGGCTCAGTTCAAAGGTCTTAGACGCCCAAACCAAACACAACAAAACCCCAAAAGACGGAGAATAATCGCCAAACCACTTCAGTTCGCACCTAGCTAGACTCTGTTTTCAGAGCAGTAGTCTAAATAAGTTCCGTAAGAAGATCGTTTTCTAGATGTCCCTAACACAAATCCAAATCCAAAGTCGAGAGCATATTCAGAAGCATTTTCCGACCTTGTGCATGTTGTGTAGGTTGTGGGTCGATCAAAGGAAATAAGAATGCAACGGTATGCATATAAATCGGTGTGTTGGGAATTCTAAAAAGACAATGATGGAAACATAAGATTAGTTAGTAGTGGTATGCATATAAATCGGCTACTTTTGCGAATTAAGGTCAGCCAACCTCAATTCGCATATAAATTGGCTATTTTTAAAAACACATTTGGTCATCATGGTGCATTTTGATTGCTTGTATCGTTGTATCTAACATCCAAAACCTAAAAAAAAAACAATACTTAATTTCGGGTTTATTGCACCAAACCGCCTCATGAAAACTAAATTTGGCGTATTAGTCCCTCTAATTTAAAAAATATGTCAAACCCCCCTATGATATAGTTATTCATGCGCAAAACCCCCTCCAAGAAAAAATTTTATAATTTTGAAATCACTTTTCTTAAAAATATGATTGAACTAGTAACACCCGGGGCATGCCCCGGTAGTGTCACTTTGATATGCATTAAAATAAAAATAAACACCAATAAAGGTTAATTTAATTCACACAATCATATAAATATAAAATATTAGGAAAGAAGATTATATTATACGTACTAATATTTTTTTAAGATATGAGAATGATCGATTCAAAAGCATTAATGTGTATATTATTTATTGTAATTTTGAAAATAAATGAAAATATAAATGCGTTAAGTACTACAGAGTGTTCATAAGCTATAAACTAAATTAAAGTTTTTTGCACACAAAACTTATCGTTGTATTGCATGTACTCCTCCACCCAACTAATTTATCTTCACGCATTGTTATGCATTGGTTAGAAGTTCTTGGATAATATTTGCCACACTATCATTTTCCCATGCATGGTGCTTTCTTGTTTAGATATACACATGGTCCATGGATCATTGTGCTTTGCACTGCATTAAATAGCTCGTAGTCGAGATTCGGAACCGGGAATTCGACTATAATCTATATCATCACACTCCCTTAGTTTGAACTCTGGTTGTAAGAAGAACACAATATGGGCGTGCGGCAATCCGCTTTTTTGAAATTCGATCGTGTAGACCACTGCATGTAAAATGCGACATATAGGCAAATGAAATTGCTAGAAATATGGGAAAATCAAGAGAGAGAAAAGACAAAATAAGTTCTCACATGAATTATTTAAAGAAAGACTTCTTAAAATATTAGCTGCGAATTGAGGTACCATATTATTTCACATTAATTGCTACGGGGGAAAGGTAGGATATAGTCATAGTTGTTTTATTATTATTATTATTATTATTATTATTATTATTATTATTATTATTATTATTATTATTATTATTATTATTATTATTATTATTATTATTATTATTATTATTATTATTATTATTATTATTACTATTATTACTACTATTATTATTATTTATTATTATTATTATTATTATTATTATTATTTATTGTTATTATTATTATTATCTTTACTATTATTATCTTTATTATTATTATTATTATTATTATTATTATTATTATTATTATTATTATTATTATTATTATTATTATTATTATTATTATTGTTATTATTATTGTTTTTATTATTATTATTATTATTAAAATTATTATTATTATTATTGTAGTCGTATCATTGTTATATTTTTCTTTATTTTATCCAAATTTGGATGTACATATAATATTCTACTATCACTAAGAAGCATGATTTAATTAAATATCATAGTAAGTGAAATGTTACAATATAAAAATGTCATAAATGTGTATTTGTGAATAAAGGGAATAAAATTATTTTTAAAAGTATTATGTTAATAGAGAAAGTAGAGGGTTGATAAAATAATCTAAGGGATGGTAAAATAATTCACTAATACACATTTATCACATTTTTTAAAATGTAATTATAAAATTTTTAGGACAATTGTTTTTGTTAATTATAATTTTTTTAATGTAGTTCACTTTATTAAAAATGTTAGAGCTTTGGATGTTTTTTACTATTTATTTAGTGTTTTATGTTAGACATCCACCTACACATTCCATTAGTCCATCTAAAATATATTACACAGATAATACACATTATTAAGATAAAGAAAATTGTGTGCCTGTATAACAAAATAAACATTTTGTTAAAAAGTAAAACTTACATGCTCTTGGATGACCGAATATATTCTGATCTTTCAAATCAACTATCAAATTGTTTAGCTTTATCTTAAAGACCCTTGTAACCAAATCAGGTCGATCCTTTGATCTCACTCCCGCCATTTGGGATTGCACTTAAATGTGATGAACAAATCCGGGTTTCCGAATTGTGTAACTATCGCCATGGCATCTTGGTAATTTTGTATCATATACCTTGAGTGTGTGTGTTTGTTTCGCCTCTTACAATCGCATTAGTTAACCCATTATAAACATCTGCTCTTAGCTTCTTTTGATTTAGTCGAACATACTTCAAGCGATCACTTTCTATCATTGCATAAGCATCAACAATAAATTGATGATAGAATTGTACTGAATTCGACATCCCTTTGTTGAAGCCTGTAGGCAAAGAATTCTTGACATCTTTCTGTCTGATAGCATCTCTACCTTCAACTTGTCTATACTTGATCTCTAATCTATGCCCATCTTCTCCATATGGAAATAGTATATATGGGATAATAACAAAGCCAAATATGAAGGGTGGAGTTCATTAATGTGTTGCAAAGTACAATCTTTGTGCTCCAAAATAATATCACGATTCGATGAAAAGACATACTATCCAAATCTTCAACTATAAGAACAACCGCTTCAGATGCAGTGGGCAAATTATATGTTCTTCCATCTCTTTCACGGTTACAAAGTAGCCTGAGTTTGAATTATGTTTGTGGCGCTTCTCTGAACATATCCCTTTCAGAACGAAAGCACTTCGCCAACTCATTGTGTTAGTCCATCATATCTTTCAAGCCATGAACTATTTCTGGATCCAACTCATTTGATGATTCCGATGTCCTAAATTCACAAAAAATAAATGAAAATATCAATGTAATTAGCTTCTTCACAAGTATTTTTTTTAATATTATTCAAACCCGGCCATATGATTGACTGTATATAATTCTAAGTTATTGCCTTGGTTAGATATTTAATTTAATAAAGGTAAAAAAAATACGCGTGTTATGAAAAAAATATTACCTAATAAAGTTAAATATAAATTTTACCCATGCAATTTTTCATATCAATTGCTTAACTTTAATTAAAGTTTATTAAGTTAGAAAATTATTCTTTCAAAAAAAAAAGGTTAGAAAAATTACCCATATATTTCTATGATCAATCAAACAGATTTTCTAAGAAAAGATATTCAAACATATGTAATTAATTAACATTATAAGTATGTTGTTAAGATGCCATGCATATAAAAATTATTTAAACCCATTCCATTCCTAATATATAAATTTATATTAGTAGACAATAAAGCTGTGAAAACTTAGGTTTGCTTGAATCCACGGGTAGCAAGCTTCCCATCAAGTGATAATTTTGACCATGAATTCGATATACACAACGTCCTTTAGAATTATTGAGTTCTTCTTGTACCTACCCCCCCCCCCCCCAACGAAGTAAATGCAAACATCATATTGTATGCCCTAATATTGTTCACGAACTTTGTGCTTCTTCTCTGACGTGCACTTTGTCGTAGTGTGCACTCAAAATAATAATACAATACAACACTTATACGTAGTATAGCGTAGTAAGGTTCGTATCCACAGGGAAAGGAATACTTTTCTTTTTATAGAACTAGTAACAAAATGGGGGGTTTAGTTTGATTTGGTTTAATAAATTAAACACGAAGATGAACGAGTTATGTGGTTTAATTAATGAGAAGAAGACTTGGCTTTGCTTTTATCCACTTAATGAAATGTTCGTCGATCCCGGTTATATCTTTAACTATCTTCCTCTCGAATACTCAATCGAGGAGTATATCCAGTTCATCGAGGGTAGTTATTAATAACGAGACGCGTTCATTAATAAAACTTACTACCGAGTCAATATAGAACAAGCGCCGTATATTAACTTGATAGTAGCAATAAAATCAAGATGAAAACGATTGAGATTGATAACCTCAACACAAGCGGTTTATTGGTTTAATCAATATAATTAATTCCCCTTGGCTTATTAATCATGAGAAGCATGCATTAACAACCCAAGTTTACTACCATTGAAAGAACCGAATTAATAACAAGCGTATTAACCGATTGATTCTAGTAATAATTAATATATGAAACAAAACTAGTTGATCCTTTAAGTAATGTTCAAAATATTAATATGAAATATGAATAGGAATTAATTAATACTCAAGAAAGAATATTAAAGAAGATGAATCCTACTATAGTTAATATCAAGATGTTAACTAATTGTCATCTTAGTAACACTCCCCGATATTAACGTAGAGGAAGAAATAACTATTACTATAACTAATGTCAAGATGTTAACTAATTGTCATCTTAGTAACACTCCCCAACATTGATATAGAAATAGTATTTAAAGAAAGAATTAATATTCAAGGAAGAAGATTAAAGATAATAACTCACAACTTACAAATTCATTAAGCTTCAAAGGAGCAAAACCAAGAAATGGAAGTTTAGCTCCTCATTTGGAGACTAAACATGCTATAAAAATATAAAAGAAATACTATTCTAAACTGAGCTTAAGAGTATGGAAGAAGGGAGTGATTAAAAGTGAAGGAAAATGGGGCTATTTATAGGTGTTTTCAACACCTTTGGCCGGGTACCCGACCGGGTAAAGTGCCCACCCGACCGGGTGCATGTCAAAATCAAATATCTTCCACGTTCTGGCGATCTTCGGCACGTTCTGGTGTTCCGGGTCAAGTTGGACCCGACCGGGTGAAATACCTCACCCGACCGGGTGATGTAATTTCCTGAGTACCTGCATCTGTTAAGTCAGACCCGACCGGGTGAAGTGTCTGACCCGGCCGGGTCTGTGCACCTGGGTATTTTTCTTCTTCTTTTCACTTCTTTTCCTTGCCAATAACTCTACTACTACTTTACAACTTACTAAAAATGATTAAAATCAATTACAAACAAATGAAGATGATTGCTTAAAAACTAACTAAAAACGGTAAACAATCCACACAGAATAAATATAAAAACATACATTTATGCACTACAAACTAGTGCATATCAAATACCCCCACACTTGAATCTTTACTCGTCTCGAGTAAATGCCATCAAAAAAAATCCTCAAATGATAAGATCATCAACCACCACAAAGTGTTTTTAGAATCAAGATAATCACAAAGTATCCCCAACATAAAAAGAATACATCAAGGGGTCTTCAATTTCTTTTTCCTCATGCAATGAACTTCCTTTAGTAACCACCCTTAGGATCCTGCAAAATCAAAAGAAATATTTTCTCTCATTCTCTCATTTTGCCTAGGTGCCCTTTCGGGTTTTCAACCCAGCTTCCCACATTTTTCTTCAATATATCTCACAGACTCACTCTTATTTTTGCTTTATTTTTGCTTAAGCTGCCCTTTGTGGGTTTTCAACTTAACAAGCTGTTTTATTTTTTTTTTTGTATATTTTTTTATTTTTTTATTTTTTATTATTTTTTTTTTTTTTTTAAGTAAAAGCAAGAATCAAGAGTATGAATGTGAGCATACCGGACAGATCTCCCCCACCGCTAGTCCATGGCACAGTCCCTAGTGCCCGCCCGCATCTCCGCCATCATAGAATCCTCCATAACCCTGGTAGCCCCCAAAGTGTGCATCCTCATCCATGTGATCACCACCGTAGCCGTCGTCCCCGCCTCCACCACTAGAGCTCGAACCGCCAAAATAACCCCATTCAGTGGGGTTATACCATGAGGGTGCCGGAGGAGGAGTAGTCATAGCGGCAAAGTCGCCCTGATGTGCTACATAGGAGTAGATAGGACCAAAAGTCCTCCTCTGGTCCTCCTGATCTCTCCGCCGATCTTCTTCGTATCTCCGCCAATCCGCTTGCCTTTGCTCCTCGATCCTCTCATAGTTCTGCCTTTGCTCAGTTCTATACAAAGCAACTTCCCCCCGAAGTTGAGTGTAGTTAAGGTTTAGAGCATTCATGCTATTTAGCATTTCTTGCTCAAATGGTGAATATTGGTGAGCATTGGGTTGTGGTTGAGGTTGTTCAGGGATGAGGGGTGGTGGTTCATGCGCAGGCTGTTCTTGTTGGGGTTGTTCTTGTTGGTAGTGGAGTGGTATTCTTCCAGGGAGACAATAGTGGTGTCCATCACCAATTTGGTGATTAAGAAGGTCCAGAGGGAGGTCGGCTGAGGGTATTTGTGTGTAAATAGGATGTGGTGGATCAATTAACCAATTGTAGATATCTACCCCACCGGGTGTTTTATGGGAAAAAATAATATCTTTGGTATTTTTCAGGAGCCATGATGTGCAAACAAGCTGTGCTGAGGTAATGGGGCCTGGGTCTACAAAGCCATAGAGTGTGGCTAAATGTGTAATCAAACCCCCTACCCTAATAGTTCCCGTGGAAGTTGCCACTGTCTCGAAGTGATCCCATAGGATGGAGGCAACATCTACGTGGTCCGGACCTGGTAAAACAGCTTGTCCAAGAATACAAACATCTCAGACCCTAGTGTGATGGTTATTCGGTCTTCCAAGAAAACAGTTTGATAAAAATTTCAAGAAAATTCGGAAGACCGGATGTTGTACACGATTCACACTAAGGTGTCTAAGCTCCACATCCACCTGCCCTGTCATCCTTTGCCACATTTCCACACCCACAAAAGTGTCGTATTCACGTTCTTCATTGAACAAGGGGAGTCCAAAGTGTTGGGCAAACTCCCGCTTGGTCAATGAACGGTTTTCATTCAACAAACGAAATGTGATTCTACTTTCAGCATGATTATCAACATTCGCTATTTACTTAAATGAACTAAAGAACTCATACACCAAATGTGGGTAGGTAACATATTGCATCTCAAATATCCTAAGCATCCCAATGTTGGTGAAAATCTCACGCATAATCGCATCAAGCATGAATGACAATAGCGTAGTAATGCATATAAAACGGGATTGTTTTACCTCCCGTTTGATTTGCTCTATGAAGCGCTTTTTGTGGACCTCGGTGTTAAACTTCACACTCTCAAAACCGGGAACGGGTGCAA
The DNA here is from genome assembly GCA_945859915.1 of Cuscuta epithymum. Lineage (NCBI taxonomy): Eukaryota > Viridiplantae > Streptophyta > Magnoliopsida > Solanales > Convolvulaceae > Cuscuta > Cuscuta epithymum. The sequence goes on along the minus strand of CAMAPF010001060.1, from coordinate 1,063,700 downwards.
TCTCTTGGTTACCCCTTGAAGAAGATGCTTTGGACTTTTTTGGAGCCATGAAAATTGATTTTTTTTTTGGAATTTTTCTTGGTATTTTCGGAATTGGGTATGGTGGGGTTTGGAACTTTGGATTTTTGGTGGGTTTTGGGTATTTTGGGGTTGTGAGAGTGGTGAGGATGATTATTAGGAGAAGAAATTGGGATTTGTTGGGATTTATAGGCCAAAAATCGGCCTTATGAAGATGGGGGTTAGGGTTTTCGGGTTTCTCTTGGGGATGGATTTGGGTGATTTTTGTGGGTGGAAATTTGTTAGTCTCCAATTTTGATAGATTTTGATGATGCCACTATACTAAACAAATTTACATTGAGTCTTATTTTCAGAAGTAACATTTAAATTTAAATCATAAGTGACAAAAATAAATGTACAATCTTTAAGATTAATGATATATTACCGGATACATAAAAATGCAATAAGGTAACTTTTTACCTTCATAGGATATTTAAATCCTACCGGCATATATCATTCTACTCAAAGATTAAATATAGGTCACATTTGAGATGCTCGAATACATTGAGTATTGATTGAAAGACAAAAATTAAATACACGGTCCTACAGCATGGGAGGACTTCTTGGAGTGAAGCTGCAGCGGCTGAAGACACACCCATACCACAGCCCAATCATTCAAGACAGAAAACAAAAATATTAAAAGCTCCTGCACAAGAAGACAAATGTACAATTCGTCCTTGCCAGATCCTCAACGCACAAGATTAATCCGTTTCAACCAACGGATGAGATTGATCAACCATGAAGGCCTATAAATATAGGTAGAAGCATGAGTTCAAAACAAGCTTGAGTATCCTAAGTAGAGAAATACTTTCATCAAAGCATATATGAGTCATCTAGCAAAAGAGAAAGTGCAAACTCAACTTTACTCTCTGCTTAGCCTCATGCTTCACTAAGCTCTCAGATTAGATCAACACTTTCACATTTTTAGAGCTTAGTTCATAGTTGGAGGTTAGAACTTTCTTGTAATATTTCACAAGTGGTTGTAAACACTTAGGAGAACAGTTGTTCGGATCCTAAAGTGTAGTTAGATAGATAGAGTACCTTTTGATCCCCACTGGATCAATTGAGAAAAGTCTAAGGACTGAGTAACTTTGAGTGGTGTTATACTCATTGTGAAAAACCTTCAATCTAGGCCTAAGTGTTGTAAAGGCTAGATTGGCACTAAGTGTATTGGGTTGAATACTTTAGTGAAATCCATCTGAAAAAGGGTGGGACTGGATGTAGGAGGATTACACCACCTCTGAACCAGGATACATCGTGTGTTGATTATCCTTTACTCAACAGAGCACACACCCAACACCTCTCACTAAAGGGATCGTAGTTTGCCAGCAGCATCCTAAGCAGTTGTCTTTATTGACTCTACTGCTTATCCTACTGCTTAATAACTCACTTTTCCTTGAGACTTCTGTTTCCCACAAACTTTGAATATCACTACTAAAAGGTGTGGTTGGTCAGTCCTCAAAGATACCTCCTCATAAGCAGCAGACGGCTTAGCAGTTTCCTGGGATTACCCAACTGCTCAGACCACTGCTCAGTCAAAACTCTCTACTATCTTCAGCTCAACATATATTCAGAAAGCCCTCATCATTCTCTGCAAGGCCATATTATCATCTTTCTCAAACTTCTATTTTCAACTGGCAGTTGCCTCAGCAGTTTCCTGCCATCTAGCCAACTGCCCAGCCAACTGCTCACTGTTTAAAGTCCGAAAGTTGTCACACACTTCCTAGAAAAGAGGGTAAAGACTTCCGTTGTGCATCTATCAATCTCTCAAAAGATTATAGATCAATTCATCTAGAGGAAAAACTTCATAAAATTGAAAAAGATTTAAAAGTCTATTCACCCCCCCCCCCCCCCTCTAGACTTTTACCCTATCAGGGACCATCAAGTGGTATCAGAGCAGAGTGTTCTTAGAGTCAGTTTCTGACTAATTTGAACTAAAGATCCAAACCACTCTACTTCCCAAACACTTTCTAGAAATGGACAGTCAGTTAGCCAAAAATCTTCTATTCAACTTGAACAAATTTGACGACTGGAAAATACGGATGAAAGCACATCTCAGTGCTTTACATGATGAGATGCTTGAAGTAATTACTGATGGACCTATCAAAATAATGAAGGTCATCACATCCAGAACCACAGAAGGGACAGATGATGTGTATATTCCAAAACCCAAAATGGAATGGACAACTGAAGACAGGAAGAGAAACAATCTTGACAACATTGCCAAAGATATTCTCTTTAAATCTGTTGATGAATCCATATTTCCTAGAATCAGGAAATGTGAAACTGCAAAGGATGTATGGGATGAGCTCACAAAGATTGGAGCAGGGGATGAACAGGAAAAAGACAACAAACTAACCATAGCCCTCAAGAAATTTGAGGATTTCAAAATGATGACAAATGAATCTATCCATGAGATGGAGTCCAGATTCTTGAAGATTGTGGCAGAGGTCTCAGACCTAGGGAAAGATCTATCCCAAAAGGAAATTTCCCTTAAAGTCTTGAGAGGCCTGCCATCAAAGTGGGACATGAAGGTAACTGCTATGAGAGATAGCAGAGATCTCAGAACTTTGTCAACCGACAAACTCTTCAGTGATCTCAAGGCCTATGAATTTGAAATGAAGGAGATCAAAGAAGAAAAGGAAGATGAATACAAGACACTAGCTCTAGTGTCTGAGCCAAGCACTTCAAAATCTGCTGAAAAATCCCTCAATAATCTCCTCACTGACGAGCAGTTTGCTATGTTTGTGAGGAAATTTAAAAGATTCATGAAGAAAGAGGGAACTGCTCCAAAGAAAGCATACAACCTGCCACCTAGAAGACAAGGGAGACCTCAATCCATTGAGGAAACTGTTCTGTGCTACAACTGTAGACAGCCAGGACATTACAAAAATGAATGCCCTCTGCCCTTAGCCCAGAAGTATCAAGGGCAGCAGGGGACTGGTCCCAAAGCTAGTTACAAGAGGGATTTCAAAAGCAATAGACAAGCTTTTGTAAGTGAAAAGAAAAAGGAGGAACCCCAGTCTGAAGATGAAAGCAGCTCAAGTGATGAAAGCTCTTCATCTGAAAGCTCAGAGGAAGCACTTCTATGCCTGGGATCCTGGCAGGTGGCTGAAGAAGGCGGCAGCTGGCTCACTGAAGAAAGCAGCAGATGGCTCAGTAAAGATGATGAATGCAGCTCCCCTAAATGCCTAATGGCCAAAGACCACTACAATGATGTTGAGGTAACATCCTGCTCTTCCTATAGCTCTAGTGATTCTGGACCAACCAATATTACTCTGGAATCTTTATTACAAGATTTCCAAAAAGTCCAAAATCACCATGTTCTCTTAAGATCAGAAAATGATAGATTAAAACAAGACATTAAGGCTGTTCACACAAGATTGCTAGATGCCTTAACCAAAAACAATGTCTTAGAAGAAGAGAACAAAGAGCTGAAAGACAAAATGAATAACTTCAACATGGATAGTAAAACCAGTGACTCTACTGCTGAAGTTGTTTTAAATAAGAAGAGAAGAGGCCTCGGATATGTATCCCCTACCAGACTCACTCAAAACTCACCCTCCACAAGCCACCAACAAAATACAAGAAAGCTAATCTACCAAAAATCTCATTCTCAAAATGTTCCCATAAGAAGGAACCTGCCTGCTCCCAAATCAAAATCCAAATTCCTGTATAAACAAAAACTTCCCAACCATCAAACCCCAAGGACCCGTTGGCAACCAACCAATAAGACCAACCACAGTCATAACACTAAGCAGTGTCCTCCAAAAACCAATAATCCATTTCCCATTTTAAGAAGGAAAAGGATTAACAAATACATAGCCATCCCCCATGACTATAACACCTCAAATGGCTATAGACCAATCTGCTTAGAACTAAATGGTTCTAGATGGGCATGGATGCCCAAACTTGTACAAAGGAAGTTGCCCACTAACTTGTGGGCTACTGCTCAACAATGATGAATACAGGAAGGTGCTGGAGCAGTTGACTCACAAACATGGTACATAGATTCAGGCTGCTCCAGGCACATGACAGGCAGCAGGCGGCTCCTGTCCAACTACATGGCAAGAGAAGGACCCAAAGTGACTTTTGGGAATGTGGAAAAACAAGGAGAAACCAAAGGAGCTGGAGACCTATCCATCAATGGACTTACGATTCAAAACATATCCTTTGTTAAAGGATTAAAGTTCAATCTCATAAGCACAAGCCAGCTCTGTGACAATGGATATAATGTTACATTCTCCAAAGACATCTGCTTGATTAGAGATGTCAAAAATGACAAAATTTTGCTCACTGGTAGAAGGAAGAAGGACATGTACATTATTGATTGGAGCTCAGCTAAGGAAGGGATCTGCTTGGTGACAAAGGCAGATTCAAATTTGAGTTGGGAATGGCACAACAAATTAAGCCATCTCAACTTCAAAACAATCAACAAATTGTCCAGAAAAGGATTGGTGAAAGGACTTCCTGAAATCAACTTCAAAAAGGACCATCTCTGTGATGCTTGTCAAAAAGGAAAACAAACCAAGGTATCATTCAAATCAAAGGAAGTGGAATCATCAACCAGGCCCTTAAGCCTACTACACCTTGACTTGTTTGGACCAGTAGAACCAACGAGCTTAAGTGGTCGAAGGTACACTCTAGTTGTGGTTGATGATTACTCAAGATACACATGGACCATATTCCTAAAGAAGAAGAATGAGACAGAAAAGAAGCTCCCTGAATTGATGAGACTAATTCAAAATGAGAAAAGCCTCTCAATTCAAAAGATCCGGTCAGATAGAGGTACTGAATTCCTTAACTCTATAGTAATTCAGTATTGTGAAGAAAATGGAATCCATCACCAAACTTCAGCAGCAAGAACACCTCAACAAAATGGTGTTGCTGAGAGAAGGAATAGGACACTCAAGGAAGCCGGAAGGACAATCTTAGAAGCAGCTGACTTACCCAAAAGATTTTGGGCAGAAGCCATCAACACTGCTTGCTATACACAGAATAGAAGTCTCATTCATAAGACTTACAAAAAGACTCCATATGAACTATGGAAAGAAAGAAAGCCTAATGTTAGTCATTTCCATGTGTTTGGATCCAAATGCTTCATTCTAAACAATGGAAAAGACTATCTCAAGCCATTTGATCACAAATCTGATGAAGGGATCTTCCTAGGCTACTCAGCAACAAGCAAGGCATTCCGGATCCTCAACAAAAGAACTCTTGTGGTAGAAGAATCAATCCATGTAGTTTTTGAAAATCACCCCACTGCTCAATCAAAAGAAGAAGGTGAGTCATCCAACTCAAAGAAAGACACTGGAAAGGCTCCAAGCTGCCTTCCAGGAAATGATAGAGAAAAAATAGCTGAATCTAATGTCAGTCCACAGCCAGCAGTGGACTCAACTGTCAGCCCGCTGCCAGCAGATGACTCACCAACAAACATCCTTCCAGACCTTCATGAAATTCCTAAACACCCTAATCTACCAGAAGAAAGTGAAGAAGAAGAAGAGGAGGATGATGACCAACAAAATCAAACCAGCATCTATCAAACATCTGACATTAGATGGCTGAATCAACATCCTCCACAACAGATCATTGGAAACATCCATGAAGGGGTTCGTACCAGATCAGCAACTCAAAGAGAAGCACTATTCTCATGCTTCATCTCTCAGATAGAACCCAAGAAAATTGAAGAAGCCCTTCTTGACTCTGACTGGATACAAGCCATGCAAGAGGAACTCAACCAATTTGAAAGAAACAATGTGTGGGAGCTTGTATCCAGACCCTATCATCAACATGTGATAGGAACCAAATGGGTGTTCAGAAACAAGATGAATGAAGAAGGTACAATTATCAAGAACAAGGCAAGACTAGTAGCCAAAGGTTACTGTCAGGAAGAAGGTATAGATTTTGATGAAACCTTTGCTCCTGTTGCTAGACTAGAGGCTATCAGAATATTCTTAGCCTATGCTGCCCATAAGCAATTCACTGTCTATCAAATGGACGTGAAAAGTGCATTCCTAAATGGTCTACTAGAAGAGGAGGTCTATGTGGAACAGCCTCCTGGATTTGAAATCAATAGAGAGAAGGATCTAGTCTACAAACTGCATAAAGCTCTTTATGGACTCAAACAAGCCCCAAGAGCATGGTATGACACTCTCTCTGAGTACTTAGTAAATAATGGATTCACCAAGGGCAAAGTAGACAAGACTTTATTCAAAATTGAAGAAGGTCCCCACTTGCTGCTTGTCCAAATTTATGTTGATGACATAATCTTTGGAAGTTCAAACCAAGCACTATGCAACAAATTTTCAACTCTCATGCAAAACAAATTTGAGATGAGCATGATGGGAGAGTTGAACTATTTCTTGGGACTACAAGTAAAGCAGACTCCTCAAGGTATCTTCATCAACCAAGCAAAATATACAAAAGATCTCATGAAAAAGTTCAAGGTTGAAAACAAGTCCACTGTAAAAATACCCATGAATACATCCCAAGGTCTAAGTCAGGATGAAGATGGCAAAGATGTTGATCCCACACTTTACAGAGGACTGATTGGTTCCTTGTTATATCTCACCACTAGTAGGCCAGATATTTCCTACTCAGTTGGTGTGTGTGCAAGGTTCCAATCGAAACCTAAGGAAAGCCATCTTCTAGCTGCCAAGAAGATTCTGAGGTATCTAAAAGGCAATCCTAACTCTGGATTATGGTACCCAACATATGGAGGTTTTGAACTCTATGGTTATTCAGACTCTGACTTTGCTGGATGCAAAATTGATAGAAAAAGCACCTCAGGAACTTGTCAATTGATTGGTGGAAGACTTGTCTCTTGGTTCAGCAAGAAACAAAACTCAATTGCTACTAGCACTGCTGAAGCTGAATACATAGCTGCAGGCAGCTGCTGTGCTCAAATACTATGGATGAAACAGCAATTGAAGGATTATGGAGAAGAAACAAAAGAGATTAGCATACTGTGTGATAACACTAGTGCTATCGCTATCACTCATAATCCTGTCTTTCATTCAAGAACCAAACACATTGAGATCAGACATCACTTTATCAGAGAGCATGTTGAGAAGAAAACCATCAAGCTTGAGTATATCCCCACAGACAAACAGTTGGCTGACATCTTCACCAAACCATTGAATGAAGCTAGATTCAACCAACTAAGGCAGGAGCTTGGTATGTTAGATGATCTAGACCAAGTAAGGTAATAACCCTGCATCTATTCAGGGGGAACCTAATTCCATAAACAAGGGGGAATTCCTAGCCACCTGTTGAGGGGGAACTAACAGGGGTAGCCATCTCAGGCTACTCACAATCCAAAAGGAATGAAGCATCAAGGTCCAAGAAGGTCTATCTCAGACTTTCAAAAGAAAGAGGGAATCAAAATTCAAGAAGAAGGCTCAGCAGGTGACTACTCAAGACAGCAGTAGGGTCAGCAGGCAACTGACCAAATAGACCACTGCTACATGTGTAACAAGAGGAATTAAATTAATACTTTCATAAAGAAGAGTACAAGCTTGGAACAAGGGAAAAACAATGGAGGTAAAGACACTAGTTCACAAATTCGAACAGATGTCTGCCAGCAGATGTCTGCCTCAGGAGCAGAAGCCTGTCTTAGGACAGCAGTTGGCTCACTTTCTAGTCAACATACATGAAATCTCAGCTCGTGGCGTTTATCATCTTGATCTCCCTATATCAAGGATTTCAAAGCGGTAAGTCATACCTTCAGAAAACATCAAATTTACCCAAGCCAGAGACCCCTGCTACCAGTATGAACTCATTAAATGCTAGAAGGAACCAGCCGTATTTTCCAACGGCTATATTCCAACGGCTAGTACCCGATAGCCTATAAATATTTTCTCCGTACAATCCACCAACACTTTTCACCTTGCAATCTCTCTACATCTCTCAAGCTCTCAAACACTCTCTAAGCCTTCTCTAAAAACTCTCAAACACACCACTTCCGCAATCACCAAATCTTCTCACAAACTCACAAATGGCCTCACTCACCAAAATCTCTAAGTCCATTTTCAGTGGCTCCATCTTAAACACCTCCAAAGCACTTGAAAGAGCAAACAACAGTGATCTTATGAGGGAGCTCCTAAGGAAGCTTGACACAACCGGGCTCATAAAAATGGCAACCTTCACATACTCCCACTTCTATCCCGAAGTGGTAGCAGAGTTTTACATCAACTCAACCCCAGACACTTTGAAATCAGTAGTTATGGGAGTTGAGGTGGAAATACAAGAAGAAGATATTAAGGAGATGCTCTCTCTTCCTGGTAACGAAGCCCCAGAAGTAGAGAACCTCCTCTTGGACGAAACAGCATTCAAAGAAACTGTCTTCCTACCAAAAGCTCAAAATCTCAATACTCTCAAGATAAAGAAGAAGCTAATGGTCCAAGAATATGATATTCTCCTAGACATCCTCTACAAATGTATTGACTCAAGGACCACAGCACTTGATGAGATCAATGCTCAAAGGGCAAAGCCATTAGCCGCCATCATCTCAGGAACTCCATACAACTGGACCAAATATGTCTCTCATGAACTCAAACGCTATGTGACCAAATCACACGCAGGAAGAAAGGAGGATGGATCTCTACCATTACTGGGCTACGGATTCCTCATCGGAGAACTACTCAAAAAGAAGGGTATACTGGGCACAAGAAAAGAGGCAACTACTTGGAGGAAATTCCTATTCCAAACTTCCAAGGTAGGGGCTCCAGAAATTCCAAAGAATGATGATTCCTTCCTCTCCAACGACCTCCTCTTGGTATCCTTCAAAGTTGATACCAAGACCGCCAAAAGACTACGATCTGGGTGTCAAGAACCACAGTCAAAAAGGCCAAGGACAGCAACCAGGAATCTACACAGAGAAATGGAAGAAGCAGCATCATCTATGCATGCAGCAGAAGGCTCTCCTCTCACCATAATTCAAGAGGATGCAGAGTCCTCTTCCAACTCGTCCAATGCTAGCAACAGCTCTGCCATTCCGCTCTCCATTCTTCATCCAACAATACAACAGCAAGAAGACCAACCTGCTCAGATAGAAGAGCAGAGGACTCAACAGGAAGAGCAGGTGACTTCTCCAAAGATAGACCAGTCAAATCAGCTCCACAAGCAAACAACTCCACCTTCACCAACAGATCACTCTCCTACTCCTCTGCATCGATTAGAGGCTGAATGGGCAAGAGTCAAGGCTTGGAGGGAATGGAAACTCTCCAAAATTCTTCACCAGGCCAGGACCCTAACAAAGTTCATCAGTGAAGAGTACTTTGCTCTCACCTGGCTTGGCACTGAAGACTTAGAAAAGGCCACAAATCTTCACCAAATGAATCTAGTCTACCACATGAAAAAGAAACAACTAACCGGTAAGTCACAAGAAGAACCTTCTACCGATGATGATGATGATCTCGATGATAATGACAACAACACTGCTCCAAATGGCTCTCCAGAGGGTAGAGGTAAACAAATCATCTCTTCCTCCTCCTCCAGTGATAAAGAACTCCAAATAGCTCTACACAGATCTCTACTTGAGACAAAAGGAGGTGGAGAAACCTCCAGAACAATGGAGGTAGAAGATCAACAACCCACTGAGCAACATGCTGCCACTACTCCACCTCAACCCACTGCTCAGCCCACTGCAGATCAAGAGCAGGAGTCTACTGCACACTCTCAAGCATCTACTCAAAACATAGAGCAACACTCTCCAACATTCATCCTAGAACCTGAAGACAATGAAGAAGACACTACTACCCTGGCAAGTGTCTTCATCAAAGAAAGAAGGGCTACCACACAATTCATTAGCCGCACAGAGGTCCGACTACACAAAAGACTGATCAAGATGAAAAAGCAGCTAGAGGAAAGGTTGGACATCAGATTTGGAGAAATCCACAGTCATATACGAAAAGACTCCATGATCCAACAAGTATTCAATGCTGAGCAAAGAGCTCTCCTCAAAACAAGAACCTCCCAGCAGTCAGCTCTTAATACAGAAATCAAGCAGGAGCTTGATGCACTCAAAACCCGAAATGAGGATCTCGAAAGACAGATACTAGAACTGCAAAGGCAACAAAAAGATCAGCCAACTGTAGCAGGACCATCTGATCAGGTACCTTCCCTAACTTCTCTTCCACCTACCCTCGATCAGGCTCTTAAACAGGTTCAAGAACATGAAGAGTACCTCCTGAAACTAAGGAATGAGGAGTTCCCTGCCATGTTCAAACTCTCTCAGAAGTTCCTTATGGACCAGCAGGCTCATGCTAGAGCCTATGAAAAGCTCACTAAAGACGTTGCTCACAACTTTCAAGTTCTTCAAAAGGCTACTCAGGACACCTTTTGGAAGCAAGGGTCTGACTTTCAGAAACTAAGTCAGAACCTAGTAGCTACACAGGACAAGCTTCAAAGATTAGAGAATGAGGTCAAAGATGAAGTCAAAACAGATCTTTTGGACGTCAATAATCATATCAAGGCCCTGGCCATCGAAGTATATGGTCTGGATCCACCAAGGAGGCAAATTGAAAATCCTGACTCTGACCCAGAAATAGAAGCACTCTTCAAAGAGAGTGAGACCCCTGCTGATGATGCCAAAAAGGGGGAAAGGACAACTCAAGCAGGTCCCTCCTCCTCCAGATCAGCAGCAGCAAAGAAAGCAGCTGCAACAAGAAGGAAAAACAAACTCTACAAAGAAGAAGCTGAGATAAGAAGAAGAAAGGAAGAAGAAGCCAGAACCAAGGAAGAAGCTGCTAAGAAGAAACAAGAATAGATCAGTTCTTAAGTCCGAAAGTGACTAAAAACTATTGTACTTTAGACTATAGACCAATGTACAATACTCTCAATACGAATCAATAAAAACAGTTGTTTCTTGTGTTGTATAGTTTTGGCATCATCAAAAAGGGGGAAATTGTTAGTCTCCAATTTTGATAGATTTTGATGATGCCACTATACTAAACAAATTTACATTGAGTCTTATTTTCAGAAGTAACATTTAAATTTAAATCATAAGTGACAAAAATAAATGTACAATCTTTAAGAGTAATGATATATTACCGGATACATAAAAATGCAATAAGGTAACTTTTTACCTTCATAGGATATTTAAATCCTACCGGCATATATCATTCTACTCAAAGATTAAATATAGGTCACATTTGAGATGCTCGAATACATTGAGTATTGATTGAAAGACAAAAATTAAATACACGGTCCTACAGCATGGGAGGACTTCTTGGAGTGAAGCTGCAGCGGCTGAAGACACACCCATACCACAGCCCAATCATTCAAGACAGAAAACAAAAATATTAAAAGCTCCTGCACAAGAAGACAAATGTACAATTCGTCCTTGCCAGATCCTCAACGCATAAGATTAATCCGTTTCAACCAACGGATGAGATTGATCAACCATGAAGGCCTATAAATATAGGTAGAAGCATGAGTTCAAAACAAGCTTGAGTATCCTAAGTAGAGAAATACTTTCATCAAAGCATATATGAGTCATCTAGCAAAAGAGAAAGTGCAAACTCAACTTTACTCTCTGCTTAGCCTCATGCTTCACTAAGCTCTCAGATTAGATCAACACTTTCACATTTTTAGAGCTTAGTTCATAGTTGGAGGTTAGAACTTTCTTGTAATATTTCACAAGTGGTTGTAAACACTTAGGATAACAGTTGTTCGGATCCTAAAGTGTAGTTAGATAGATAGAGTACCTTTTGATCCCCACTGGATCAATTGAGAAAAGTCTAAGGACTGAGTAACTTTGAGTGGTGTTATACTCATTGTGAAAAACCTTCAATCTAGGCCTAAGTGTTGTAAAGGCTAGATTGGCACTAAGTGTATTGGGTTGAATACTTTAGTGAAATCCATCTGAAAAAGGGTGGGACTGGATGTAGGAGGATTACACCACCTCTGAACCAGGATACATCGTGTGTTGATTATCCTTTACTCAACAGAGCACACACCCAACACCTCTCACTAAAGGGATCGTAGTTTGCCAGCAGCATCCTAAGCAGTTGTCTTTATTGACTCTACTGCTTATCCTACTGCTTAATAACTCACTTTTCCTTGAGACTTCTGTTTCCCACAAACTTTGAATATCACTACTAAAAGGTGTGGTTGGTCAGTCCTCAAAGATACCTCCTCATAAGCAGCAGACGGCTTAGCAGTTTCCTGGGATTACCCAACTGCTCAGACCACTGCTCAGTCAAAACTCTCTACTATCTTCAGCTCAACATATATTCAGAAAGCCCTCATCATTCTCTGCAAGGCCATATTATCATCTTTCTCAAACTTCTATTTTCAACTGGCAGTTGCCTCAGCAGTTTCCTGCCATCTAGCCAACTGCCCAGCCAACTGCTCACTGTTTAAAGTCCGAAAGTTGTCACACACTTCCTAGAAAAGAGGGTAAAGACTTCCGCTGTGCATCTATCAATCTCTCAAAAGATTATAGATCAATTCATCTAGAGGAAAAACTTCATAAAATTGAAAAAGATTTAAAAGTCTATTCACCCCCCCCCCTCTAGACTTTTACCCTATCAGGGACCATCAAAATTGGAAGAGGGGGTGAAGGAGATGAAGAAAATGATTTTATTTGGTGAATTTGGGCGAAAATTGAGGGAGAAACGAAGCTTTTGGTGTTCAACAATGGAGGGGAAGGGTGTTTTGCTCGAAGGAAGAAGAAGAAATGGGGAAGAAAGGTGGTCTGCCCGACCCCTTATGCAATTTTTACCCGTTCGCCCCGGTCGGGTGGGGTACTTCACCCGGTCGGGCTTAACTCCCTGCTATCCAGAATGATTTTCACGAAAAAGCCCGGCCGGGTGGGTTGGTTGACCCGGTCGGGCTTAACTTTTGCTTATCCAGTGAGATGTTTTCCGAAATGGCCCGGCCGGGTGAAACAAGTGGCCCGGTCGGGTCTAACTTCTCCTTATCCAGTAGGTTTATTTAGAAAACACCCGGCCGGGTATATGAAGGTGACCCGGTCGGGTGTGTTGATTTTACTCTCTTCTGTAGCTCCCTTGCCCGGGTGAGTGGCCGGGTGCTGTGTTTTATGAAGGTGCCCGACCGGGTAGGATTTTGTACCCGGCCGGGTTCAGAACCATTTTTTTTTTTTTTTTTTTTTTGAAAAGGTTTTTCTCACACACACAAAAATGAAACTGATCAAAATACAAACTTGGGTTGCCTCCCAAGAAGCGCTTGATTTAATGTCGCGGCACGACATTATTTTTATTTTATTTTTCTGTTTTAAGTGGGATCGTGAGCATCCCTCGTTTCATTTTTCTTCCTCAGCCTTTTCCAGTAAGGCCGAATTTTCTTCCTAGTTACTACCTCAATAGTAGGTGGTTTTCCTTTCAAAATGGATTTTTTGGGTTCTTCCTCAACAAAAATATTCGGTGTTGGTGGTTCAAAAACATTTAAAGAACAAAGAGATTGATTTTTTATTTGTTTTTTAGTAGAATCAAATATGTTGAATTCTACTTTTTGGTTATCAAATTCTATTGTTAATGAACCACGAGACACATCAATTTTTGTTTTGGCGGTTTTCAGAAAAGGCCTTCCCAAAAGAATGGGTGTTGTTTGGTCATCATTCCCCATTTCAAGAACATAAAAATCAGCAGGGAAAATCAAATTTTCTACTTCTACTAGCACATCTTCTACTACACCCTTCGGGTAAGTATTAGACCGATCCGCTAGTTGAATCACTACACCAGTTTGATGTAGTGGGCCGAGTTGTAAGGATTTATACACGGAATAAGGAATGACATTTATTGATGCTCCTAAATCCAACAAGGCCTTAGAAAATGTGGTGTCCCCTATTTTGCAAGGAATAGTGAACATGCCTGGATCGCTACATTTCGTAGGAAGTTTCTTTTGAAAAATGGCCGAGACACGTTCACTAACCTCAACTCTTTGTTTCCCCTTTAATTTGTTTTCTCTTTTTATTGTGCATAATTCTTTTAAAAATTTTGCATAACGGGGAACACTTTTGATTAATTTAAAGAGTGGGATATTTACCTCAGAATCGGCGAAGGTCTCGTAGATGTCCCGATCATTCTTCAGCTTTCTTGTGTCTTTCAATGCCTCAGGAAATGGAGGAAGTGGTTCATATGATGAGAGTGGAGGGAATTTAGTTTTCGTTGGTTCCTCCTCTTTCGGTTGAAAGTCTTCTCCAAGATCAACCTCTTGCTTCTCTTCCTCAACTTCCTGTGCTTGCAATTCTTTACCGCTCCTCAACATGATTGCATTAACATGTTGTCTTGGGTTTTGCTCAGTTTGGGAAGGGAGCCTACCCGAATCTTTTGCCTCGAGTCTACTTACGGCACTCGAAATTTGGCTGACTTGAGTTTCCAAATTTTTAATGCTCGACTTGGTTTCATGTTGGAATTGCATCATGGTTTGTTGGAACTGTCCCATGTTTTGCTGCATTTCTCCCATATTAACGGCAAGTGCTCGAATCATGTCTTCGGTGGACATACTCGAGTTCGATGTTTGGCCTTGTTGTTTATATTGTTGAGGAGGAGGGTTTGTTTGTTGAGGCTGTTGAGAGTTTCCGTACCTTAAATTTGGATGATCCCTCCATCCCGGGTTGTACGTATTTCCTTGAGGATCGTACCTCCTTTGACCTTGGAACCCTAAAGCATTGACTTGCTCAGAGTTCTCTTCTTGAAGCGTTGGGCAGGAATCAGTGGGATGCCCCTGTGTTGAACATATGCCGCAGACCTTGACTTCTTGGTGTTTTGGATTTAAAAGGAAATCTTTTACCAAAGAAGTCAAGCTGGCCACTTGACTTTCCAACGAGTTGTTGGATTCCGCTGCCATGACTCGTTTTGATGATGACCTCCCGTTGTAGTGTCTAGAATTCTCGGCCAACTCCGAGATGAGATTTCTAGCTTGGGAAGGGGTTTTGTTGACAATCCCCCCTCCAGATGCTGCGTTTACCAAGCGTCTATCTTGCTCCGCAAGACCGTCATAGAAGTAGAGGATGAGGTCTTGCTCTGTGTACCCATGGTATGGACAACTAGCACAGAGCTTCTTGAAGCGTTCCCAGAATTCATAAAGTGATTCATCATCACCTTGTTCGATATTACTTATTTTCTTCTTTAGAGAGGAGGAAATGGAGGCGGGATAATACCTCTCCAAGAAGCATTTCTTCATAGCTGCCCATGTATCTATACTTCCCGAAGGAAGATAGAAAAGTCAATCCTTTGCGGTGTCTTTAAGAGAGAATGGAAAGGCCCTCAATTTGATTTGCTCCTCGGTGACTCCATTTGGGCACATGCTCGTGCAAACAATATGGAATTCCGAGAGATGTTTGTTCGGGTCTTCTCCTCTCAGGCCATGGAAGGATGGGAGCAGATGAATGAGCCCAGATTTTAGCTCAAATGTATTACCCTCATCAAGAGTAGGGAAGGTAATACACAATGGTTGTTGATTCAAGTTCGGAGCTGTGAGCTCCCTCAATGTTCTTGTCTCTAGAGCCATGTGGAATGACTCTTCGGATTCGCTAGAGCTAGAGCTAGTGTTTGAGGATTCCTCCGAAGAAGTATTCGGAAATAAATTCCTAAACCTCTCAAAGGCTTGTTCTGTTTCGGGGTTTGTTTGGTAGGTGATTTGGTTTATAGATCGGGTTCTAACCATATACTCAAACAAAGCTCAGAAATAGAAAATAAGAATTCTTTATATTTTTATTTAATTATTTTTTTGTTTTTGATTTTTTCTTGAAATAAAATAAAAAGAAAAATAATTGCCTTTCCCCGGCAACGGCGCCAAATTTGACGTGCACTCTGTCGTGAGTGCACTCAAAATAAATTCAATACTAGCACTTATACGTAGTATAGCGTAGTAAGGTTCGTATCCACAGGGAAAGGAATACTTTTCTTTTTATAGAACTAGTAACAAAATGGGGGGTTTAGTTTGATTTGGTTTAATAAATTAAACACGAAGATGAACGAGTTATGTGGTTTAATTAATGAGAAGAAGACTTGGCTTTGCTTTTATCCACTTAATGAAATGTTCGTCGATCCCGGTTATATCTTTAACTATCTTCCTCTCGAATACTCAATCGAGGAGTATATCCAGTTCATCGAGGGTAGTTATTAATAACGAGACGCGTTCATTAATAAAACTTACTACCGAGTCAATATAGAACAAGCGCCGTATATTAACTTGATAGTAGCAATAAAATCAAGATGAAAACGATTGAGATTGATAACCTCAACACAAGCGGTTTATTGGTTTAATCAATATAATTAATTCCCCTTGGCTTATTAATCATGAGAAGCATGCATTAACAACCCAAGTTTACTACCATTGAAAGAACCGAATTAATAACAAGCGTATTAACCGATTGATTCTAGTAATAATTAATATATGAAACAAAACTAGTTGATCCTTTAAGTAATGTTCAAAATATTAATATGAAATATGAATAGGAATTAATTAATACTCAAGAAAGAATATTAAAGAAGATGAATCCTACTATAGTTAATATCAAGATGTTAACTAATTGTCATCTTAGTAACACTCCCCGATATTAACGTAGAGGAAGAAATAACTATTACTATAACTAATGTCAAGATATTAACTAATTGTCATCTTAGTAACACTCCCCAACATTGATATAGAAATAGTATTTAAAGAAAGAATTAATATTCAAGGAAGAAGATTAAAGATAATAACTCACAACTTACAAATTCATTAAGCTTCAAAGGAGCAAAACCAAGAAATGGAAGTTTAGCTCCTCATTTGGAGACTAAACATGCTATAAAAATATAAAAGAAATACTATTCTAAACTGAGCTTAAGAATATGGAAGAAGGGAGTGATTAAAAGTGAAGGAAAATGGGGCTATTTATAGGTGTTTTTCAACACCTTTGGCCGGGTACCCGACCGGGTAAAGTGCCCACCCGACCGGGTGCATGTCAAAATCAAATATCTTCCACGTTCTGGCGATCTTCGGCACGTTCTGGTGTTCCGGGTCAAGTTGGACCCGACCGGGTGAAATACCTCACCCGACCGGGTGATGTAATTTCCTGAGTACCTGCATCTGTTAAGTCAGACCCGACCGGGTGAAGTGTCTGACCCGGCCGGGTCTGTGCACCTGGGTATTTTTCTTCTTCTTTTCACTTCTTTTCCTTGCCAATAACTCTACTACTACTTTACAACTTACTAAAAATGATTAAAATCAATTACAAACAAATGAAGATGATTGCTTAAAAACTAACTAAAAACGGTAAACAATCCACACAGAATAAATATAAAAACATACATTTATGCACTACAAACTAGTGCATATCATTCTCCCGTTACCTTTGAATAGCTCTAAAAGAAATTCAGGTGGTTGTTCTAGCGATGGTAAGAGAACCCGCCCTTGTTGACAGCACATTGAAAATTTAGGACTGTTGGTGTTGACTTTTGGAGAAAGTCTCTCTCCATACCACATTTTGCAGTAGCAAAATTGGCATGTGTGTGCCATAGATCCAATGTCATGATATCCTATTCAAATATGCTCAATTTTTTAATTAAAGCGGACTATTTGTAAATGACATGAATAAGGTGTGTTTATGAGAGAGTTACGAAATTACACTACATATAATATGAATTAAATTCATACGATTGAGATAAAAGTTAAATATACCATGAAAATTCATAACAATGGACTGTGAATGTTGTGTTAATAGTAAGAATTGATTTGGGATCAATCCTCTTGGCAAAATAAATTTGTATTGATTAGGCCGAAATGCAAATATGTGATATCCATTCAGTAAAAATTTAAAAATCTATTATATAAGTAATTAACTACAAATTATGTGCTTAAAAACTATGGAGTACGAATTACATTTTGTGATAATCTTATGATTGTATCTAATAATTTATACTAAGGTGCAATTATACTTAAAGGTCGTTTGACAACCATGTTTTCCGGCTTACCAGCCACTTTTTTCACAAAACACGTAACTTTTTCTTTCGTGCGCTGAATTTTGTAATAAGTAGAAAAAGTAAGGTTGGAGTTACTTTTTCTGGCTGTATTGGCTAAAGTTACTGTAGATGACCATTTTAGCTATTCTTACATATAATATTTATTTATATTATTAATAAAATATATTTAAAAAATAATTTTTTCTTAAATCAAAAGAATCAGCCAATGCAGCCACTTCTGACAGAATTTCATAAATTTCAACATAATCAGCCAAATCGGCCGATTTGAAATTTCATAAATTTCAACCCAACACCGACCGGACGGCATAATGCCCTATGCATTTTTCAGCATAGTAACCCCTCATCGCAGTTGCCGGGATTCGAACCTGATACCTAACCCTTGTGGCACTCCCTCGCTACCAGTTGAGCTACTCCCGCCGGTCTCTGACTGTTTTCTCGAGACTGCCTCTGCGATTTTTCCTTTTGCCGACAAAGAGAAACCAACAAAAGAGAGAGAAGATGGCACTACAAAAAAAAACACGCGCGTAGTCACGGATTTAATCACGGACCGCAGTTCAAATTTTCCGTGACTAACAGAGGTAGTCACGGTCGCTGGCCGTGACTAATTCAGTGACTTAATGGGCGTGACTAAATACAATCACTGCCACATTAACCGTGACTAAACGTAGTCACGGGTTAGTCACGGTCGCTAGCCGTGACTAATAATAGGCCGGAAAACCTTCTCCGACGTAGTAGTCACGGTCCATAGCCGTGACTATTGTATTTTTTTTATTTTTATATACTAGTCACGGATCTAGCCGTGACAAATATAATCCGGTTTTTAAAAATTCCGACATCTTAGTCACGGACGCAGCCGTGACTAATTTTCAAATTTTCAAAATTTTTAAAAGACCGCGGTTCTGATTTTCTATCTTTGAAATTTTGAAGTAGTCACGGACATTAATCCGTGACTATATTTTTTTTTAAGAGAAAAAAATTAAATTGGTATAGAACAGATTAAGGAGTAATTATTTCACAAACAATAATGATGAAGGAAAAAATCAAATATGCTTGGAGTAATTATTTCACAAAATGGACATTACAACAGCACAATTAGTCGCTCTCAGAATCTTCATTTTCTACATATACAGTATCTTCTTCTGTATCTGAACTGTCTATCCATTCACCTTCTTGCTGATATTGAGCGTTTTGTTGTGCTTCATACATTTCAACAATTTCGCGCTCACATGGAATGGTTAGGTCCGGAAGGTGTGTTTCTGGCATGACTTCAACACGTCCGCCAATTGGATCACTTAATTGGATGTTATAGTTGACCGTCTCAACAATAGGCGGAGGTTGGAAAAATTGTTGCTAAAAAGCATCTAGATCAACGTCCTTGTGTTGAGTTTGTGATATAATTTTGTTCGGACGGAAAGTACATGCACACACCCAAGGATTCTGTGTCCGCCTTATCGAAGGATATTCTGCATAATAAATCTGTGCTACTTGTTGGCGAGTATGAAAGGCTCGTTTTTCTCATACACACGAGAGTGGTTAACATCAATCATATTATACTTCGAATTTTTTCTCACACCACGTGTGGGATCGACCCATTTGCAGCGGAACAGAACGCATGTCAATTTTTGCGCACCACAAGGCATTTCAAGTTCCAGAATCTCATGCAGCACACCAAAAAAATTGGTTTCTGAGTTATCATAACCGATGGTCGGGACACATAACCCGATATTCGTTGTTGGTCGACCCTGTCCGTAAGCGGCTGTGTGATATGTGTAACCGTTTATCACATATGACCGCCACACTTTGGCACTGACACTTGGGCCCCACGATAATGCTACTAACAGAGGGTCGACAATCCCACAGCTAGTGATCTGTAAAATATAACATGATAATAATTAATAATTATTACAAATTATTACGTAATAATATATATAATTAATATGTGTATATATATACCTATGAGGATTTGTAATAATTGCCTACATCCAGCGATAGAAGACGGGCCCAGCAGTCAAAACCTCATACGGAAGATGTATTGTAAGATGTTCCATTGCATCGAAAAACGATGGAGACATTATCTTTTCCAGATTACACATCAGAATGGGAACAGACTCTTGTAGTCTCCGGAGGGATGCCGCATCCAAAACGCTGGAACATATCGACTGAAACAACAAACTGATTTCAGTAATGCAGGACCATACGTGTTCAGGGAGCATCTCTTTCAGTGCAATTGGTAGAAGTCTTTGCATGATTACATGAGCATCGTGAGTTTTCATGCTCTCCGTCGTGGTAAGTTTTTCATGTCCACGCATCTAGACAAGTTGGAGCAGTAGCCATCTGGAAACTTCAGAGACACAAGCCATTGTAATATTGCTGCCTTTTGTGCTTCTGTGACCTGGTAGACTGCTTTTGGAACTTCCTTGCCGTGATATTCCAGATCAACAGAAAGTTCGGGTCTATCACACCAAATAGTCATATCTTTCCTAGCTGCAAGACCGTCTTTAGGTTTGCCTTTGAAATCCATCACCGTGTTAAATATATTGTCAAACACGTTCTTCTCAGTGTGCATGACATCTAAATTGTGACGAATGAGAAGGTCTTTCCAATATGGCAACTCCCAGAATATGCTCCTCTTTGTCCACTTATGGGTATGACAAAACCCATGTGGTTCCTGGTTTGGCTCTTCCATAGCCGTAGGAAGACGTCGAACCCGGTTATAAATTTCTTCGCCGGTCAATCTCGGGGGTGCGCTCTCTCGTACCGCTCTGCCTCTATTGAAAGACTTCTTGTCCTTTCGATATCGGTGTTTTTCCGGGAGAAACTTGCGGTGACAATCAAAGTAACTTCCTTTTTTACTGTAACTGAGCCAGTTCGCACCAGATTTCTCCATGTATATCGGACATCCCATCAGACCGTGTGTGCTCCATCCAGAAAGCATGCCATAGGCAGGGAAGTCGCTAATGGTCCAAATGATGGCAGCTTTCATGATAAACACCTGATCTGATGAAACATCATAAGTTCGTGTCCCAACGGCCCACAGTTCTTTCATCTCCTCGATAAGGGGTTGAAGATAAATGTATATCTTTCTTCCAGGATCCTTAGAACCCGGACAAATTAAAGACAAAAAGATGAAATGACTTTTCATGCACATGTCGGGAGGGAGATTATAAGGAGTTAAATAACATGACCGGCCAACATGAATAGTTCTTCCCAAACCTGCCAAAAGGAGCAAATCCGTCTGAGCACAATCCCAGCCACACATTTCATGGCTCCATAGCAAACTGAGGATGACAACGGTCAAAGTGTCTCCAGGCTTCACAGTCCGAACAGTGAGCCATCATACCCTCATTGGTTTCGTGCTCAACATGTCATGTCATGTGTTTCACAGTAGCAGTCGAAGCGTACATCCTCTGCAGCCGAGGAGCTATTGGGAGGTAATACAGTTTAGACAGTGTCGATCTATGTCGTGGTTTCTTTTTACTTTGAGGAACAGGTTTGTATCTGTCTCCACCACAGAACTTGCAGATGCAGAACTCAAGTGCCTCATCCTCCTTCGAGAACAACATACATCCTTCCGGGCACGCATCAATTTCGACACAAGGTAGCCCCAACTTAGACATTAACTGCTTCATGTGGTAATATGAATCGGGAAGGGTATGATCACGCGGTAGCATCCCTCCTACTGACTGCAAGACTCTATAATCGGGAAGGGTATGATCATGCAAGTTTCAGGGAGACTGTATTCAGTTTTTATGTTCATAAACTCTGTAACGGCGGATAGCTGAGTGTATCCCTCACAATCAGCATACAGAGGTTGGTCGGCAACTTTTAGAACATCCTGAAATCTCTTAGCCAAACCTTCATCCACATAAGGTTGATAAAATGACGGATTTTCATCCGCATCTGGTTGATACGAGGTCGAGGCTTCAGGGGGGTCGTTAGATGGTTGTGGGGGTTGAACTGAGACATCAGTACACCGGATGCGTCATTTACCATTTCTTGTTCCCACCTCATTTCAGCACGGTCTCCCCACCCACTCATCTCTGGAGGGACGTAACGAGACGAACCTACCGCTTGTGGTATAACAGATGGATCCAAAGGTTCGCCGTGAGAAGTCCAATTATAGTAATTGGGAACAAAACCGACCGCGTACAAATCATACCCAACTTCGTGTGGGTCTTTAAATTTGAGATTTTTACACTTTGAACATGGACATCTTATTTTATCACCACTCATATAAGCCGGATGTTCAAGTGCGAATTCAATAAATTCCCCGACTCCATCGAGAAAATTTGATTGCATTCCGTACAATACTGCATCTTTATCATACATCCAATTTCTATTTTGTTTATACATTATGCCTGAATATTATAATAAAAAATTATACAGGTTCAAAACTAAGGTAATTAATGTAACAATGATACTAGGTTTAACTAATTTTAAGTAATTTATTTCACTAAATAATCAACTAACTAATTTTGACTAAATTAAATGAAATGCACACAATTCACAATAATAATGCACAAAATATAAGTAATTACCTAATACTTAAATTTAACTAATATTATAAAAAATTTAAGTAATTTAACACTACATTTAAATTAAACCTACGTTTAACTAAATTTAACTAATTCATTTCGTTAATTAATTAACAACCTTTTTTAAACACATTTCAATTAACTAATATTTAAATTTAATTAATATTATCAAAAGTTTAACGAATCTAACTTAATTAGTTAAAACCTACGTTTAACTAATAAATTTTACTTAATGCATCACTACGTTTAAACCTACGTATAGCTAACTAATTTAACTTAATTAACACATAACTACGTTTAAACCTACGTTTACCTAACTAATTTTAATTAAATTATTTTGTAAACCTAAAAATTTTACTAATGTTATGACATCACCACGTTTCTAGTTAAATATACTGTTAATTAATTAACAACCTCACTAATTTAATAGTTTTAATAATTTAAATTGAACTAACTAGTTCCAAATAAAAAATAATAATTCAAATAACATACTTTATCTGCATAAACGGGGAAAATGACATAAGATAGACTACATGCTTCGACCTTGGACCTTGGAACACACATATGTTACGTTTAGCTAACTAATTTGACTTAACACATCACTACGTTTAAAACTACGTTTAGCTAACTAATTTTAATTAAATTATTTTGTAAACCTTAACTAATTTTATATCACTACGTTTATAGTTAAATATGTTGCTAATTAATTAATAACCTCACTAATTTAATAGTTTTAATAATTTAAATTGAACCAACTAATTCTAAATAAAAGTAATAATTCAAATAACATACCTTATCTGCATAAACAGGGAAAATGACATAAGATATACTACATCCTTCGTATTTGAAACAGATACTGTATTATATAGTACTGGGAATGAATTGGTGTGGTTCTGTTGAATGAGTTGGTCCTGCATATATAAAAAATTTAGTCACGGACTTAGTCACGGATTTGTCCGTCACTAAGCAAAACCGTGTACATTACGCGTCCAAACCGTGTAAATGACGTGCAAATGATGACCGCGAATAATTTTATTAAATTTAGTGACGGTGATAGAGTACATGGGCCTGGACCCCATGGCCCACATACTCAACGGCCCAAAAGACACCAGCAGGGCATCCGCATCGGCCAGAGGCACGTGACGGCCAAGAAAGAAGACATCGCCTGGATTCTTTGGGCGAATCCCAGAATCCGCATCGTGCATGGACCGCATCGTCCAGGACCGCATCGTCCAGGACCGCATCGTCCAGGACCGCATCGTCCGGACTTTGTCTAGGCAAAATGTATTTCCCTGTTTTATTTGCTAAGTATTGTACTCAGCCCATTAGTGGCCCTATTTCGCCCAAAGAAGGCATATTTGTTGTAATGGGCCTCCTAAGCCCAAGGCTAGGGGCCCAAATCCACATTTTTTCCTATAAATAGACCCCAAGGGGCTAATTATAGGGGGTTGAGAAATATAATTACTCACTTTCTCTCTCTAGCTCTCACTTCTCTCTAGAATTAATACTCCATCAGACGGAATTAGTCACGGACATGTCCGTGACTACTTTTATCGGTACAGAATACCGTTGTGAAGTAATTCCTTAGAGTTAGAAAATTAAATTTTTTTATTTAGTCACGGATTTAGTCACGCACAAATCCGTGACTAAATCGCCGGAATAAAATAAGGCACGCCGGAAACGCAATCGGGGCTATCAGAGGATGTTAGTCACGGACATGACCGTGACTAAGTTTAGTCACGGACGTAGTCACGGTTGAATCAGTGACTAATTTTTTTTTGAAAGTCCGTGACTACGACCGTGACAATGTAGTCACGGACCAAATCCGTGACTACGGTCCGTGACTACACTCGTTTTTTTTTGTAGTGTGGGTGAGAAATCACCATTTTCATTCTAGATATGCAAGTAATTTTCTAAACATTTCTAAATTTGTTCATAGAAGGGGTTTTGCACATCAATAACCATAACACGGGGGGTTGACGCACTTTTTAAATCACATGAGTCTAATATGCCAAATTTTATTATTATTAATTGTCTTGATTAGTACTACCTCCATCTCATTCAAAGGTTCTCGTGCTCATTCACGTGGTCAACTTAATTCATTCTTAATTTTTTGCTTTATACATC
The DNA here is from genome assembly GCA_945859915.1 of Cuscuta epithymum. NCBI lineage: Eukaryota > Viridiplantae > Streptophyta > Magnoliopsida > Solanales > Convolvulaceae > Cuscuta > Cuscuta epithymum. The sequence goes on along the minus strand of CAMAPF010001060.1, from coordinate 1,039,048 downwards.
AATTTTTTATCAAATTTACATTTTTTATCAGGCTTTGTAGCGGTTTTAATGCAGTTTCTGAATATGTAAATTTTATTTACTAAAAATAATCAGAGTAAACAGGGATTGAGTTGTTTTATCGTCAGTCAAACATCGTAAACCGTAACGGAAACCTCTGTATGGGACGGAGGGAGTATATTAATTGATCGATTTTGTTCATAGTTCATAGCGTGATTTCTTAAGTGATGATTGTTATCTATTGAATGTTGGTGTTATAATTTGTTGATTCTGTTAGATGAAAATTTTCAATCATAATTATATTTATAAATTTAATTAATTTCAATGTGTAATCAAAATGATTGAATCTAGATAGGGTAAAGAAAAAGAGGAGAAATTTAGAGAAAATGATCCTAAGTAAAAAAGTTTCAATAGAAAAGTTTGTTTGTGTAAATAAGTCCAATTTTGAATGTTCTGCTCTAGCTGAGAACTCAGAGAAGAAGAATGATTTAGCTACGGAGTCATCACATCATTGGAGGGGAGAAATTTGGAGTTGACACTAATTGAGTTAATTCCTTAAATAAGACTAAGTTAATTAAATCAAATGCTTTTGCAGATTCCCTCCTATGATGATGTTAAAAAGGTTGTTTGGGAATTAAATAAAAATGGTGCATCCGGCTCGGATGGTTTTAATGGTGTTTTTACCAGAAATGTTGGCATATTATTGGTTGGGATGTTGTTAGAGCAGTTCAGGATTTCTTTCTGGGAAATCATATTCCCCGGGCAATGGCCAGCTCCTTGATTGTGCTAATTCCAAAGAAAGAAAGGTCCTCTTGTTTTGCATATTTTAGACCTATAAGTCTGTCTAACTTTCTTAGTAAAGTTTGTACAAAGATCGTAGCATCAAGGATAAGCCTTATTATGCCTAAGATTATCTCTATTGAACAAGCAGGCTTTATGGAGGGGAGAGATATTACTTATCATATTCTGATTGCACATGAAATGATTAACTCTATTGACAAAAAGATTAGAGGTACTAATGTAGTGGTGAAGTTGGATATAGCCAAAGCATTCGACAGATTATCTTGGCATTTTCTAAAGGCTGTGTTGATTCAGTTTGGTTTTCCTGAAACATTCACAAAACTGGTCTTAGATCATTTGAAGGCAACTAGATTCTCAGTTCTCATTAATGGTGCTCCTAGGGGTTTCTTTCAGCCCTATAGGGGGTGAAACAAGGGGATCCCTTATTCCTTTTTTTGTTTATCATTGCCACATAAGCTTTTTCAAGGGGATTGAACTCATTAATGTCATCTGATTTTATTAAGCCTTATTGGATTGGAAAATTTGGTCAGTCGGTTTCCCACCTTTGCTTTGCTGATGATATTCTTATTTTCCTTAATGGAGAGGCCAGATCTATTGTAAGGTTTAAGGAATTCATTGGTTTATATCAATGAGCATCAGGTCAAGCCATTATTTTTAATAAAAGCAATTTTTGCTGTGGTAAAACTTCCCTTGGAAGAATACGAAGGCTAGAAAGGCTTCTTGGAATGACAAAGATGAATCTGCCCTTGAAATATCTTGGATCAGTCCTGCACAAAGGCACAAATAGAATTCATTATTGCACAGGTCTCATTCAAGCATTTGATAAGAAGCTACCAACATGGAAACAAAAGAACTTGAGGGGGGGGGTGATGAAGAATTCAATTCCTAATTTCCCTGAAGTTTCCTCCATGTGCAAGAATGACAAATGGAGCTTCCATACACCTAGGAGTGACCTTCCTTCCAACCACCATTGAAGCTTCCTTCCACCTTCCTAGTACCTAGTTTTGGTGCTATAAATAGAGAGCTTGGAGAGTCTTTCTATCATCAAGTAAATTAGAATAGATCATCAAAGCACAACCAAGAAGAATTGTGAATATCCTTGAGAGATATGTGAGGTGTTGTTTTTGAGAGTTTTTAGTTAGAGCTTATATGTCTCTTATTTCTATTCTTGAAAGTAATAGAAGTGTTTTTCTCTCATATTAGCACGATTCTGTTATTCCCAACAAGTGGTATCAGAGCCTGGTTGAGCTTTTGATATTTTTCCCAGATTTTTTTCAGATAAAATTCTACTGTCTGAAAAATCGAGTTTTTCAGTATTGCTCGGAATTGCAATCTGAATATACCGTTGGATTCGTCTCGCCGAGACGAGAAAACTGGTATTTTTGGGGAATTTTTTGGCCACCGGAAGCTGCCGTACACGCCGCCAAACGCCGGCCAAAAACTGCCCGCGTCATCGCTGACGTCATCGCGCGCAGTCCAGAGGTAGAAGACGGCTGACGTCATCACTGACGTCATCAGCCAGCCAGAGCTGCATCAGCAACACGTCAGCGCCACATGTGCAGTCCCAGCACAGTCAGCCGCCACGTCATCGGTCCACTGCCATCTTTCCTCAGCGTCCAGTCAGCTGCCACATCATCGCCCAGTCAGCGCCACGTCACCTGCCACGTCACCGGTCAGTTTTTTAAATTTTGAAAAATTGCAGTTTGGTCCCTCAATTTTTGAAAAATTATAATTTTGGCCTATAATTTTTCGAAAATTGTATTTTGACCCCGAAAGTGCCTACCCACCTTTTTCGGCCGTTCCGGACGCAACGGTGCTGCCCGTTTTTCGAAATTCTGCTCCGGTTTTTCTCAAACAGAAAATCAAAATTATTTAGAAGGTGAAAATGACCTTTGACGAGTCAACTTCATCTTCCGGAGCTATGATTATGCTCACGGCTACCAACTACACGCTATGGAAACCTCGGATGGAAGATTTCCTTAGCTGTAAAGACCTTTTTTATCCAATAGAGATGAAAGGTATTAATCCTGACCCGCCCAAGTCAACGGAGTGGAAGAAAATTAATAGAAAAACTATTGGTCAAATCCGACAATGGATTGACCATAGTGTCTTCCACCATGTTGCACAAGAAACCGATGCTTATGCCCTTTGGAAGAAGTTAGAAGATATGTACCAGGCCAAGACTGCTAGGAACAAGGCCCTACTGATGAGGCGTCTTGTCAATATGAAGCTCAAAAGTGGAACTTCTGTTGCCGAACATACTAGTCAATTTCAGAGTCTGGTAAATCAACTATCTTGTGTAGAAATGCCACTTGGAGATGAAATGCAATCTCTACTACTTCTTAGTTCCCTTCCTGATAGTTGGGAGACACTAGTTGTTACTCTCAGCAACTCAGCCCCAGATGGCAAACTTACCATGTCTGTGGTCAAGGATGCACTGTTCAATGAGGAGGCAAGAAGGAAAGACATGAGCACAGATGAGACTCATGCCCTTGTGACGGAGAATAGAGGAAGATCAAAAGGAAAACAACAAAGAAACAGTAGAGGGAAATGGTAAAGCAGAGGCAAAAGTCGAGGGAGATCTTCGGATGGCCGGAAACCTTCTTATACCTGCCACCATTGCGGTATAGAGGGTCACATGAAGAAGAATTGCTACAAATTGCTAGAGGAGCGAGGCAAGAGCAATTCTCAAGCGAAGAACAAGGGTGGTGAAGCGCTCATCACAATCTCAGGTGATGTGTCGTATTGTACTATCAATGACGAAGCATGCCTTCACGTCTCAAGAGAGGACACTGAATGGGTGGTAGATACTGCAGCATCCTACCATGTTACTCCCCACAAGTACTACTTCACAACTTACAAAGCTGGAGACTTTGGAGCAGTGAAGATGGGCAATTCCAGTTCCTCTGGAATAGCTGAAATTGGTGATGTACAAATAAAGACGAGTACTGGGAGCACAATCACTTTGAAGGATGTCAGACATGTTCCAGACCTTCGACTCAATCTCATGTCAGTGGTATGTCTTGACGAACAGGGGTATGAAAACCACTTTAACAGTGGCAACTGGAAAATGTCAAAGGGCGTTTTGACAATCGCTCGAGGACATGTTTGTGGCACATTGTACAAAACCCATTTGAGGATTTGTACGGATAGCCTCAACATTGCTGAGGAGACTTCTCAGAATCTGTGGCACCTGAGACTCGGTCACATTGGTGAGAAAGGGTTGACTACCTTGATCAAGAAGAACCTTATCAACATCGACAAGAATGCTGCACTGGGTCCTTGCAGTCATTGTCTGTTTGGTAAGCATCATAGAGTATCATTTAGTTCTACTTCAGCTAAAAGATCTGAGTTGTTAAGTTTGGTACACTCCGACGTCTGTGGTCCTTTCGAGGTGGAATCAATCGGTGGAAGCAGATATTTTCTGACTTTTATCGATGATGCTTCTCGGAAAGTGTGGGTGTATTTCCTGATTACGAAGGATCAGGTGTTCGAGAGCTTCAAGACATTTAACGTCTTGGTGGAACGTGAAACAGGAAAGAAGTTGAAATGTCTCCGATCTGATAATGGAGGCGAGTATACTTCCAAAGCGTTCGATGCATATTGCAGACAATATGGCATTCGACATGAGAAGTCAGTACCACGCACCCCTCAGCACAACAGCGTTGCTGAAAGAATGAACCGGACTATCATGGAGCGTGTTCGGAGCATGCTGAATATGGCTAAACTTCCGAAGTCATTCTGGGGAGAAGCAGTCAACACCGCATGCTATCTTATCAACCGATCACCTTCAGTACCACTGAACTTTGAAGTTCCAGAGAGGCTATGGACAGGTAAGGATCCTACATACTCACATCTTAGAGTATTTGGTTGTTCATCATATGCACATGTATCCAAAGAGCTCAGGCAGAAGCTCGATGCAAGAACTATCCCATGCATTTTCGTTGGCTATGGAAATGAAGAGTGCGGATACAGGTTATGGGATCCTAAGGAGAAAAAGGTGTTCAGAAGTCGGGACGTTGTGTTCCACGAAGATTTGACAATAGAAGACGTTGAAAAACCCACAATGTCTCGGAAGTCAATTGAGGGTGCTCAAGTTTCAAATGAAGCACCAGAAGAGGACAAAGTGCATGAAGATAACTCAGAAGCAGAAGAAGACGAGGAGACAGAAGAGAATGCAGAGCAAGGGGAGACACAATCCACCCCGCCAGACACAGATGATGGTAGCTCTTCTCAGATGGTTCCTACTGTTCGTAGATCTGAACGAGGGCATATACCATCGACAAGGTACACATCATCTGAATATCTTTTGTTAACTGAAGATGGAGAACCAGAGAGTTTTCAAGAAGATGTATCTCATAAGGATAAAGAAAAATGGCTAATAGCAATGCAGGATGAGTTAGAATCTCTGCAGAAAAATCAAACTTATGAGATCGTAGAACTTCCTAATTAGGGAAGAAGGCACTAAGGAACAAATGGGTGTTCAAGCTGAAGAAGGATGCAAACGGACAAGTGGTGCAACACAAAGCTCGGTTGGTTGTCAAAGGGTTCCAGCAAAAGAAAGGAATTGACTTTGATGAGATCTTTGCGCCAGTTGTCAAGATGACCTCAATCCGAGTTATACTTGGCTTGGTAGCAAGTATGAACTTGGAGCTTGAACAGATGGATGTGAAGACAGCTTTTCTTCATGGAGATTTAAAAGAAGAAATCTATATGCAGCAGCCGGAAGGTTTACAGAACTCAAATGATAATTTTGTGTGTAAATTATCTAAGAGTTTGTATGGCTTGAAGCAGGCACTAAGGCAGTGGAATAAGAAGTTTGACTCATGCATGAAGAGTCAAGGCTACAAGAAGACTACTGCGGATGAGTGTGTATACATCAAGAAACTTCCAGATGGTACTTTCATTGCTCTTCTACTATATGTAGACGACATGTTGATCGTTGGGAAAGATGCAGTGAAGATAAACCAGCTGAAGAAATAACTCTCTAAGTCTTTTGATATGAAAGACTTAGGACCGGCTCAACAGATTCTTGGGATGCAGATCACTCAAGATAGGAAGAATCGCAAGTTATGGCTATCTCAGGAGAAGTACATTGAACGAGTACTTGAGAGATTCAACATGAATGATGCCAAACCAGTAAGTGTTCCACTTGCGAATCACTTCAAGTTGAGCAAAAGAACATGCCCTACATCCAAGGAAGAGATCGGGGAGATGTCAGCAGTTCCATATTCTTCAGCAGTTGGGAGTTTGATGTACGCCATGTTATGCACAAGGCCAGACATCGCACAGGCAGTGGGTACAGTGAGTCGTTTTCTCTCTAACCCCGGGAAGGAGCATTGGGAGGCAGTCAAATGGATTCTCAGGTACTTGAAAGGTACCACGAAGTTATGTCTTTGTTACGGAGGAGCTGATCTAGTCTTGGAAGGCTACACAGATGCAGATATGGCCGGAGACACTGATAGTAGAAAGTCTACTTCAGGATATATTTACACTTTTGCAAGGGGAGCCGTTTCTTGGCAATCAAGATTGCAGAAGTGTGTTGCTTTATCTACAACAGAAGCAGAATACATTGCTGCCGCTGAAGCAGGTAAGGAAATGTTGTGGGTAAAGCGTTTTCTCCAAGAACTTGGGATCCAGCAGAAAGAGTACAAGGTACATTCTGATAGTCAGAGTGCTCTAGACTTGAGCAAGAACTCCATGTACCATTCTCGTACAAAGCATATTGACATTCGGTATCACTGGATACGGGAGACGATTGATCAACAACTGTTGAGACTAGTGAAGATCAATACAAAGGAGAATCCATCAGACATGCTGACGAAGGTGGTGACACGGGATAAGCTAGAGCTGTGCAGAGACATAGTCGGGATGCTTTTTTTGAATATGCCTGGAAGGGGAGAATTGAAGAATTCAATTTCCAGGTCATATCCAAGTACAAGCAAATTGAAGAATCCAATTCCTAATTTCTCTGAAGTTTCCTCCATGTGCAAGAATGACAAATGGAGCTTCCATACACCTAGGAGTGACCTTCCTTCCAACCACCATTGAAGCTTCCTTCCACCTTCCTAGTACCTAGTTTTGGTGCTATAAATAGAGAGCTTGGAGAGTCTTTCTATCATCAAGTAAATTAGAATAGATCATCATAGCACAACCAAGAAGAATTGTGAATATCCTTGAGAGATATGTGAGGTGTTGTTTTTGAGAGTTTTTAGTTAGAGCTTGTATGTCTCTTCTTTCTATTCTTGAAAGTAATAGAAGTGTTTTTCTCTCATATTAACACGATCCTGTTATTCCCAACAGGTGATTCTTATTAAACATGTCCTAAATCAGGTGTAAAAATTCTGGAGAGGAAAATGGCTCATTTTCTTTGGGTTCCAATGCAAATAAAAATAAATTTTACTGGTTGAGGTGGAAGGATATTTGTTTGTCGACTGTTCAAGGTGGCTTGGGAATTAGATCTTTATCTGATATAGAAAAGGCCTTTCCTCTTAAATTATGGTGGAAATGGAAATGTAATAAATCCTTGTGGGCTTCCTTTTCTCATGCTAGATATCCTAGAGGGGGATATGACTCCAAGAAATATGGATTCTGCTATTTGGAAACGCATTTTTAACATTCATAATATTGGCATATCTCTTATTTCAGCTGATGTTAATGAAGCAATTAACTGGTTACCTGAGAGCAGTGGACACTTCTCAATTGCTTCTGCTTTTCAGAAAGTCAGGTGGGCCAAATCTGAAACCTTTTCTTTCCAAAATTGATAGGACACTGGTAGTGATCAAGCAACACAATAACAGATCCAAGGAAATTATGCAGAAAAGAGATCGAAGTATGTTTATTGATTAGAGAAGAACCGGAAGATGTATACAAAGCAAGGGACAATTCGAGATGCCCAATCTCCTAGCCAAGCCAAATCTAACAAAATACTTGCCTCCTTCTTATTTCCCCCTCCCTACTATTTATACTTACTTATGGGTCAGCCCAATATTAACTAATACCTAGCCCAGGACCCTTTACTACAATATCACAATTATCTATTATACTTCTATTATTATTAGTATTATTATACTAATGGGTTCCTATCATATCTCCCCCCTTGAAAAACCACCTTGTCCTCAAGGTGGGTGATAGGACACAGCCTTGATCTTGAACTTCATCTTCATTCTGGACCCTCTTCCTTCCCAGTATCTCCCTGTTGATTGGACCATGTGCTTCAATGTTTGAAACTTTAAAATGAAGGATGTTTCTGTTGCAGAAGTTATGTTTGGAGAAGTTTTATTCTCTTCAGTCCCCCTTAAGCCTTCAATAGCAACCAATAGCTCCTGTTGTTGTTCTTTTCTGTCTGTGACAGTTAACTGCTTTGATATTGGTTCTTCCGGACTTTCCCGAAACAAACCATCATTCTCTGCAATGAATGTATCCATGTCTTTGATGAGTTGAAGGAACTTGTGATTATGAAAACTCCAAGCTTTGGCATTCTTCAACCCTGTGTGGACCCGCTGTTCTGTTAACTGCTGGAGAGTAATGACACAGTCTGCCAACTCGTCCCAGTTATACACAATTATGGTTGCACACTTGTTGTTGTTCAGAAATCCTTCATTCAAGGCATTTACAGTACTACATATCGTATAATTCTTAGCAAATATAATCCCCATTCCCTTCTGAATATACTTCATACAAGTATCATTAACAAATCTGAAACCATCAGTCTTATTCAGCCCCACCAAAGTCAGGTTTGATGCATGAAAGGGTTGTATCAGGAGTGAAATATCCGGAGGCTCCTGCACACAAGTTGTCTATGCAATCTTGCCAGTATGAACTTTACTTCCAGATATAGCATGCTCACTAATTTCTTGATCATATTTCACAAGAGACCCGTCTGTTGCTGCAAGTTCAGCATCCATTTCTTGATTATAAACCATGTTAACCCTGCCTCCTTTCGGCACAATTGATAGTCCTGTAACACCATTGGTCCCAACCTTGATATTGATAACATTTGCATCCCCGTGCCATTTATCTTCCTCAGAAAGTACTGTTAAAGAGTTCCTGACCTCACCCCTAATTTTTCCAGGAATGAATTTTGAGAGCACAAATTCATTACTATCAATTGCCGAATGAGGTGTTTCCTTATCATCTTTGCATTTTCCAGCCAAAGGTTTGAGAGCAAAAGAAGTAACAGAGCTCTGGAAAGTTCTTATCCTTCTGGCAGCAACATAATGAACATCAGGGATAGAAACTTGAGGCACTTCTAATGCCAGACGCTTTGCCTGTCCTCCCTTTTTGCCAGGGTCACCAGGAACACCATCTGACAAAAGCCTTAGCTCCGAAGATCTACCATAGCTTATCTCACCATTGAATAGCTGCATCTCTGTCTCTCTCCTGACTAGGCTGGGTCCTTGATTCATGTATATCTTGCTTTTGTTGACTGTCATCTGCGAACTTAGAACATCTCATGTCACTTGCTTGGCACTTGGAGGCGAACTGGGATAAAGTGTTGGCGTTGGAAGAATGTCAACATCACTCTGTTCTGAAGGTGTTGATGAAACCAACTTCAACTCAGATTTCAATTCCGGAGAAACTTGCGCATGTTGAGAAGCTGTATAAGAATAAGCAAGGGATTGAGAACTGATGGCTCTTGACTGCATCACAGTCTGCGAACTGGAGAACTCAGCTGGAGATGAAGCTAGAGCGCTGTGAGATGCCATTTGTGAGCTGGTAGAAATGGTTCGCATCTGAGAGCTGGAAACTACTGTTATCGATGAAGCTTCTCCTCTCAATCGCGTCGGACTACGTCGTGAACTGCTGGCTGATGTTGGAGTTCGCAATTGCGAACTGTGAGAGGAAGTTCGCGACTGAAGACTGGAAGATGCGGTCCGCGATTGCGAAGGTTTCTGCGAACTGACGAGGTAGCCGACTTTCGATGAAGATGAGAGGATAAACACGTCGCGAGGAAGATTTAGAACTGAGAGAAACCGATATTGACGTTTGCGAACTGAGAGGAACAGTTCGCGATTGATGACGATGATGAGATCGCGACCTCCTACTCTCGCGGATTTCATCGATCATCGCATCCATCTCTCTTGTTATTCTTTCCATCACTGTTTCCATCTTTGCTTCCATTCGCAGAAAACTTTCTTCTATCGCGACATAACCACGTTCAGCGGCCTCCAATCGTTGTTCCATCTTGGTTCGTTCGTGTCTCAGCTTCGCGAATACTTATCCTCTTCTGCGATAAAGATGCGACGATCAATAAGACTCCAGGAGCGATTTGCTCTTACATGCTCGATGATTCGATTCTCTGCCTCCAGGAAGCTTGCTCTGATACCAATGATAGGACACTGGTAGTGATCAAGCAACACAATAACAGATCCAAGGAAATTATGCAGAAAAGAGATCGAAGTATGTTTATTGATTAGAGAAGAACCGGAAGATGTATACAAAGCAAGGGACAATTCGAGATGCCCAATCTCCTAGCCAAGCCAAATCTAACAAAATACTTGCCTCCTTATTTCCCCCTCCCTACTATTTATACTTACTTATGGGTCAGCCCAATATTAAGTAATACCTAGCCCAGGACCCTTTACTACAATATCACAATTATCTATTATACTTCTATTATTATTAGTATTATTATACTAATGGGTTCCTATCAAAAATGCCTAGCACAGATAGAGATACTGCGGTTGTTCTGTTAAAATTCTGGCGGCTGTTCTGTTAAAATTCTGGCGGCTGGGTTTGTTAAAATTTCCGGCGGCTGGTTTTGTTAAAATCCTGGGGGCTCTGGGGGCTGGTTTATATACTTTCAATAGCTGCGTTTTTAGTGAAATTGTTCAACATTCTATCTAAAAGGTGTAGATATATGTATTGAATTAGTCTTTGAGGGTTATATTCCTGGTCTGATTTTAAATTGAACTCCAAAATATTTTACCTTGTCCTCTAAATCACTCTTCGGTGATATCTTCATGATACGTAGTATATTGGAACACAGTATATTCAAATTTATTAGTTGTCTTTCTTAAATTAGAAAACTGTTTTACTATTTCACTGATTCACTATTAAACTCCAGGGCCTTATATTGTAAATATTTTATCAAAATAAGTTATTCCAATTTAGTTTAAGGTAAAGAAATTTAATTAATGAAAGCTTAGTAGTCTTCCTTCGCATCCTATTCACCAAGAGCCGTAAGAAGTAATTTAAGAATTCTAGTAGAGCAATATTATTTACTTTTAAAGACTTACTAAATTATACTCCCTCCGTCCCGGAAAATTGTTCCCGGTTTCCTTTATGGGCCGTCCCAAAAAATTGTTCCACTTTCCCCTTTTGGAAAGTTTTTTGTGGCTACAATTCATTTACATTTTTCTTACTCAACCGCAACCATACATTTCCACTTTATTCTCACTTTCTTAAACTCCGTTCCAAGTCAATGCGGGAACAATTTTCCGGGACGGAGGGAGTAGTAAGTTATAACTCTAGTATATATTTACTTAAGGAGCCGCACTTAATTGAGTAATCTGAGTTCATCTTCTACAGGTAAGTCATCACCACCTATACATGATAGTTTTAAATAAATTATGGATGTCCAGCTAATTATGAATTGAGATACTTGCTTCATTACTTGGAAGTGTATAGCATGAGATTTGTGTAAACTCCAAGTTAGATGTATTGATTGACAGGTGTGTAAATTGTGAAGTAATTGTGTTATCGAATATGAAGTATTCAAGTTCTATGAATTGTATGAAGCTATGTGCAAACGAAATAACAATGAAATGAATGTAATTACAAGTAATGTCCTAAGGTAGCCGTTCCCCCAAGTAACTACCTGAGCTGAGCGTAGCGGGACATCCTCCCACGGGGAGTCCCAGGGTTACTTCTGATGGGCTGCGGGCTAGCTACCCGAGGTCATCGGCGAGGGGCCAGGACACGAGCTACGGGCCCATAAAGAATGATGTATAAGGAAAACTTTTAGGTTTTGATACGTGAAGCTTTGCTTGTCATGTTATATGTTTTGTATGTGGTTATGCAAGATGTTTTTTAGTATTCTAGCTTGTGTATCTATGTATGGCTATCTAAGACTCCTTTATTTTAGTGGATGTAATGGTGACTTACTAAGCAAATTTTGCTTACGAGACTTCTATTCTCTCGTGTTCTCATATATAGGTAATAAATAAAGGACGGAAGCCCGAGGGAATGTACAGAGCTATTGACAGGGTTTTGGATGGGTTAATGGAGAAGACCTGGTTGGCTGCTATGTTTTGTATTAGTACTTTATTAGTACTTTGATACTTATATGTTTTGTTAAAAGTTTTGTTTTTTTTTTTTAAATCCTGATCAGGTGTGATGGTTATTTATATAAGAAATAAAGTTTCATGATGAGACTTTGTAGCTTTACTTCCGCTTTGAATATCGAGTTTTGTTTATGTTTGAGTATCGTAATGGCCATTTGGGACGGTCGTTACAGTAATCACGTCGTGCCAAAAGGCCGATCGTGATGTAAGAGCTTTGACATTGAGGGGCCGGCCCAAAAATCCATGCAACGGTCGCCACCCGGTAAAGGAATGACTACGACCGGTCTTGATAAAGATGATCACGACGTGCTAAAAGCCCGATCGTGACGTAAGGACTTCGGCCCTGAGGGGAAGGCCTGCAAATCCGTGCAACGGTCGCCATTCGGTAAAGGAATAATGGCTAAGACCGGTCTTGAGATAGATCATCACGACGTGCCGGAAGGCCGATCTTGATGTAAAGACCTTGGCAATAAGGGGCCGATCGCGATGTTAGGACGACAACGATGATGAGCCGATCCCATATATGATGACAAGGCAATGATCAGCTGATCATCATATAGAGGCATGACGGCGTTGAGGAGGCCATTCATGAGATGATAGAGCAAGACTTTTGGCATTGGCCATCATGTAGTTAGTGGGTGAGTGATGAGTGTTTTCTCGCACTTAAAAAGGATGTAGTAAAGTGGTTGAAAGTACGAGTATCGTCTCCACAGGGACGGACAAAAGGGAATTAAAGATTAACTAAATTCGGCGATTAAAAAGAAATAAAATAAAATAAAATGCAATTGTGCGAGATTGATTGATGAATTAAAATTAAACTAATGTTAATGAACAAATTAAATAAAGGTTGGTTTCTTCTTAATTAACGACGAAGGGAACAGTGATTGATTCCGGGGTAACCAGATTTCTGGCAGATCAAGCTTAATTACATGAATTTAATTTAATTGAGCCTAGCTAATCATTACTAAGTTATTACCGCTCTCGCGGCGTAGAGTACAAAAATTTAGGGGACCAGGCAGATCTCTCATGCGACAGGATCCTAAATTATTGCCAAGACGAGCGAGCTTACGGCTCCTTAATCGCTACTAATCTCTTAGCGAACGATTAAGTGTGTGTGAATGTGTCCTAGAACAAATTAGATCTCTCTTAATTTATTCTATAAGCAATTGTAATTCTAGTGGCCATCTAGGTTACAAGAGATATCAGTTAAATTATTCATACACAAATTAAACGACATTCATGCAATTAAACCAACAAAAATCTAGCCATCAATCATGATTAACCCCTTCATCAACCCCAAATCCCTAATTAAACTACTCACAATTCATAATTGAAGAATCAACAGAATTGGGATGAATAGAAATAATTGTCATTAATTAAAAAGATGAAACTTACAAAGAATCTCAGGGTCTTGAACAAAATAGCGGAAAAACACTGTAAAACACGTCCCTAAGCCTCTGTCTAGGTTTCCGAACCACAAAACGGGGTTAGGGAGGCCTTATTTAAAGAAAACAATGAGTTTCGGTCGAAAAAGGACAGATCCGCGGTACGCACGGAGCCTACGCACGGCGTGCGTTGCATCCGTGCGTCCGACAGACCTGCGCGTGGAAATAGGCAACGCACGGCGTGCGTTCCCCTACGCACGCCCGTGCGTTGCTGCCAGTAGCTCCCTTCATCTTAACACCTTGAACGCACGGCGTGCGTTCCCATACGCACGACCGTGCGTTGCTGCCAGTAGCTCCCCTTCAATCAACGCCTTGGACGCACGGCGTGCGTACCCGGACGCACGGCCGTGTGTTGCTTAGTGCTGTTCCTGGCAACTACTGCCACGCACGCACGCCGTGCGTCCCTGTACGCACGGCCGTGCGTGGCCTTTCTTCTTCGTTTTCTTTGATTTCTTCCGTTTTAAGCCTTCGTTTGACCCCTCGATCGATCCAATAGCTGTTTCTTCATCAAAACATCATCGTGAATCTCCCGGTGGCCTCCAGAACTCCGAATTCATTCTCGAATGCTGCTTAACTCGTCCCGATCACTTCTCAAATGCTGATGTCGGGTCTCAAAAACCTGATTTCAACTCTGAAAATACCAACACTCGTACCCACGCCCGGTACACATGACTTGAGCTAAAATTGAGACTTATGACACCCAAAAGCTAGGAAAACCATCAAAATCCGACTCCAACACGCATCAAATGCGTGTTGAAATACGAACTTATCAGATTCCCCCACACTTAAACCTTTGCTTGTACTTAGGATCAAAGAACTTAGTAGGCCACAAATTAGGAACAATCATCTAAACCTATGCAAAGAGTAGACATGGTGTACAACTAAGCTAAACCGTCTCGACACATTTGTGCCTTGACGTATACTTGAAGTACGCGGAGGACTAAAGCTAATTTTTGCAATAGCCTCCAAGTTCATTAATTAAGTTTAGTTTTTCTTGTCATGTTGGCACGAGAACGCCGTTTCTTTCGAAAGATACCCAAGTCTCATCTTACGCTTTTTGACCGGGGTTCCCATTCTCTTTTTCGCAAGGCAAGAGGTCTAGCTATATTAATTTTTCACCTTTCGGATTCTCACTAGACATTACCCCATTCTAATCTCGGCCTCACCAAGGAAAAATAGCAATTTAAAGTTCATTAATTTCAAAGTGAATCCATGCCTACAATGCAATCCTCGAAAGTATCAAATTCCTAAAAAGTGACTGCTCTTACCCCCATTTGGGGCATAGGAACAGTGCCAAACAAAATGGCTCCTACAAAAATTCTCTAATCTTAGCAAATTAATCCCCTAGTTCCCTAAACATCCAGACTAAGTCAGAAATATTCACGGGTTAAGAAAACACAGGCCATTTAGCTATGGAGCTCAATTAATTGGGTAAACAAAAAAAGGTCAGGCTCAAAATGGCTTCTCCTAAGGGGATTATTTAGGTGAGGTGGACTTTTTATGAATTTATTTTATTGGTGACTAATGCCTTCATCCTCTCAGTAACTGGAATATAGTGCTAGCACTTTAAGTCTAAACACTTCAAAGATGTTCTAAAAGCATAGTCAAAATGCTAGTTAGCTCACAAAGACACAATTTAAAGAAAAATTTCCGAAACTTTTGACATGACTTTCCTATGAATATACAACTAACACCTGCGCATGCTAACTCTAATAATTACAAATAACAACTAATGCCCGAATGCCCAATTCACTCCCCCACACATAAATTTTGGCATCGCCCTCGATGACCAAAAATGCACAATGCACAAGGGGGATACAGGGAAAGGGTCACGCGTGCTCAAAATCAACTCAAGTCAACAAAAGGCGGGCAAAAAAGTACGAGTAAGGAACGTAGAAACTCCCCTTGGTCTTTGGTCGGCCTTGCACTCAATCGATCCTTTATTCCAAACATCTAAGCAACGATCATTTATCAATAAAAGCTGCAGTCACAACAAAGCAGAAAGAAAACATCCACGATAATAAAGAGTAAAAGTAGTGTCAGGTGCTCTGTCACGCCCCGGACCACGTCCAAGCGCGTGTACAACCGCCGTATGACTAAATGACGTCACTCGCGAGTCAACGTGACTTAATCATACAAAGCGTCCATGAACATAGTTCATACCATACTCAGTAAGTAAACATACATAACAACATCACATATTTGGATTGAATGAATCGCGGAAATATTCAATATTCAATCATGGGCCACACCTGGCCAAAACATGGACTCGCAGGCCCAAAACAAATGTACCTATTACAAATATCCATGAGCATAGTTTATAGTTTGAAACAGTAAAGGAAGCACGAACCACGTCTCCCTTTAGATCACTTCACCGAGCAAGGTGAGAATAGCAAGCTTGAGCTTCAACCTAAAATGGTGGGGCCCGCCGATGGGGTCAGTACAAGTACCGAGCGAGTAGCAGGCTAAATGTAGAATAACTAACGTTTCAAGTATAAGACCCAAACATAGGGTGATACATACACGTATAGTTCTCTCCCCAAGTTACAAAATACATATCAATATATATAAACTTGGAAATACCCGATCCGTAGGTCATTGTTTATTTGGGAAAATAGTATAGTCAATATCCTTGACTTAAACCCCAACCCACCCATATACGTATGAGTGTATAGAACTCCTCCTGGTTCAAATCATCTTAACTTGAGGACACCGCCCGGTCCTAAATTACAAAATAGTAATCTATGAGTTTTGAGGATACACGCCCGATCCTTGGGTACTCCACCCTATATAACCGAGTTTTGAGGATAACCGCCCGATCCTTGGGTACTGCACCCTATAACCGAGTTTTGAGGATACACGCCCGATCCTTGGGTACTCCACCCTATAACCGAGTTTTGAGGATACACGCCCGATCCTTGGGTACTCCACCCGACTTATGATTTACCACATATCATCCTAGATAAGGTCTATATCATAATCAATAATCAAGACTAAACCAAGTCTTAAGGCCTAAGCATAATCATCCATACAATTCATGCATTAAAAATCAACATATAGGCAAAACAGTGCCAAACCGGCGCCGGTTTTGACATAACCGGCGCCGGTTATTGATTAAATTAACTAAACCGGCCATGCCGATCCATAACCGGAGCCGGTTTTGCCTATAACCGGCGCCGGTTACCCCCTGGGTAACCAAGTCAACATTTTCGTTGACCCGCCATTTAAAACCCGATTTGCGTCAAACTTAATCCCAACGTGTATTAAGTTATAACCAAGAATTTTATGCCCCTTTTATCCTTTTAAACATCATATATGTTTTTATAAACATTTTCATATCATACTTCATTTATGATATCAATGGGTAATACATATAAGCCTAATCACTTTGGATAATCACAAGTTTAAGCATCTTTTAAACATCATTATGAACACATATAACATTTACTTAGGTAATCTCATAATTAACCCAAGAGTTATAAGACATTAAGCCGTCCACTCACCTCAAATGAGCGTGATGAAGTTCTACCCTTCTCGGTTGAACTCCGGCCAAACTCCGGCGAACTTTGACGAACTCCGGCGATAACTCCGGCGACTCTTTAAACTTCGTGAAAGCTCTTAAATCACCTTTGACCAGTGCCTAAAAAGGTTTTATCATCACAAAACCCATATCAATACAAATAACCATTTAAAGGTTATTTTCCGGTTAACCGGTCGTTTTGGCTCCTAAGTCCGTTCTTGGACATAGAACCACCTCTCAACCCTTATTTCTACATTTATAAATATGTAGAGATACTAAAAGGGTTCCTTACATGCTATGTAAGTCATGTGGTAGTTAAAGAATAGAGGAACTACTAATACGAAGTCATTACCTTAACCACCACACTTTTTCTTCCCTTTTTCCTCTCCTAAACTTCTCCCTTTTTCTTGTTGGAGCTTGAGCTCGAGTTGGCTATGGAAATGGGAGTTTGCAGAGCCTATCCCCTTTGTCTTGGAAGTGCTTGGTCGAAAATAAGAGGGAGGGGAGAGTAGGGATGGTGTTTTTGTCTCTTTGGACCAATGGGTGTGGATGGGAGGTCCACCTCATGTCCTTAGATGCCTTTCCTCTCAACTCCAAACATCTCCCATCTTCCTCCACTATTTCAGCCGTCCAAACACATGGCTCTTGTGACTAAAGTCGTGGGTTGGCCCCCACACATGTGGGAGGTCACCCCTTTAAGTCACGAAGTGTACAATCGGTCCCGAAAGTTGTATTTTTCGGACTGTTTCAAATATATTTCATTTTATCGGGTCAAATAAAATGTATAGTATGTTATCAATCATTACGGGACTTTATAATGAGTATACTTTCCCCAACTCTAGTTTGGAAGTCTCCGAAATTCATTTCGGACTGTTATCCGATAAATTACCCAAAACCGGTAATTGGGCCTCGTTTGACCAATCGGTCAACCCAATGCCTTTCTTATAGTCCAAAATGAATGTCCACCACCATATAACTATTATCTATACCAAGATGAATAAAATATGCGGTCTCGGGAATATCGGGTGGCCCCCGCTCCCGGTGTGGGCCCCACGTGCAATTTACTATTCACGTAAAGAATTAACAAAAATTTACAACCTCGTAAGTTCATTAACCATTTCATAAGGTTCAATACATAATTTACACAAAAGTAAATATATTTGGGGATGGTGTTACAAGTTCACCCCCCCCCCCCCTTATTTTGGATTTCGTCCCCGAAATCAAAGTGTCAAATCGCAAAGAAACGGGTATTGTTCCCTCATTGAGACCTCGGTCTCCAAGGTTTCTTCTTCGACTCGATCACTCCTCCATAGTACTTTCACCATAGGAATCTCCTTGTTCCTAAGTTTCTTCACCTGCTGGCCCACTATCTTCGCTGGTTCTACAGCATATTGTAAGTCCTCCCGGATCTCCACCGGTGATTTCTCAAGAATATGTGATGGATCCCGTACATACTTCTTGAGCATCGATACATGAAATACATCATGAATCTTCTCAAGTGCAAGGGTCAACTGGAGACGATAAGCTACGGCCCCAATCCTCTCAAGGATTTCAAATGGACCAATGTATCGGGGGTTAAGCTTACCCCTTGATATGAATCGGATGATACCTTTCCAAGAAGAGATCCTTAGAAAGACTTCATCCCCGACCTCAAACTCCAATGGTCTCCGCCGTTTGTCTGCATAGCTCTTCTGGCGATCTTGGGCAGCCATAAGTCTATCACGAATGATCTTCACCTTAGCCTTGGTGATCTCAACGAGTTATATCCCTTCGAGTTTGGCCTCACCAACCTCATCCCAACACAAAGGTGTCCTGCACTTCCTCCCATATAATGCCTCGTATGGAGGCATGCCAATACTGTGACACCGCACCCGAACGCCCTTGAAAATTCAAATTTAAAAATTTGAAGTTTATGTATTGAATTTCTGATTTCCAAACAATTGTGAAACGATTGTTGTTCTACGTAATTAATGATCGATTATTATACTGTTCGAACTCGTATATTAGTATCGGGCCTTATTAATAAATAAAAGATCCTAACATTATCTAAATAGTTATACATAACGTTTCAAGACAAGTTGAGGAAGGGCGGGCAGTCCATACATTATTTTGGGCTCAACCCGCTAAAATAGCAAATATTTGAGGACGGCGTCGTAGGCCCACTCGGGGGCGACCCACACGGCTTGTAGCCCAATAATATGAATGACAAATGTCAAAATAAGCGATAGGATGATTAAAGAAGAGTACAAATGCCTATAACCCCATCTTTGGCATTATTGAGCCAAATAATGGGAGTAGGATTTTCCTTCTATATTATCCATCAAGTAAGTTATTGAGATGAGCCTACACATATTGGAGATCAATAATGTTATGTAGGAAGTTGACTTGTTCTAAATAAATTAGGATGAGTACAAAAGGACATCTTTGACAAAGATAAAACAATAGGACCCATCTTCCCATTTTTGGAAGTATTGGTAGATATTTTGGACCTCAAATTGATTGGGATCAATTGGGGGGTATCCCATGTGGCTTGAGTACCTTCAAGACAAGGAAAATATGTGAGAAGACTCACCTTGGCCGCACCACATGGAGAAGCATTGCCCATGACACAATTGGGATCAAATTTTGGGGCCACCACCACTGTTTTCGCACAAACAGGTGTGCTGTTTTGTCTCCCTTCATTTTGAGAGTTATACTCGGCCAAAAGAGGTGTATGAGGTGTCCTTGGATAGCTTTTGAAGTCTATTTTTATAATTGAGTGGCCACAGTTCGAGAGGAGAGAGAAATCATCCAAAAATCGATCTGGAACGAGCAGAGGTCTGTGAACTCGAGCTGTGAGAGTGCTGAGACTGTTTGGTCGATATCTCGAGTTTTACAAATCCAATTAAGGCGTGTGAGATACCAAAAGAAAGCTCTCAAGACGAGGAATCCTTGAAGGTCTGGTTTGCATCAATCGGAGTAGAGGAAGGCTTCCAAATCGTCCGAGCAGAACGCGACCTCGCAGGAACGGATTTACTCTTCTAGGTGAGTTGTTAATCCCAAAACCTTTCCATTCATTTTCCAAATGATATGAACGATTGGTGGGACTATTATACACTACTACAAGTGTATAAAACATCCCTATTAAGTTATTTTATTGATGTAAAGGTTAGATACTAACCTAGATGCAAATATTGGAAAACTAGGAATCGAGTTAGCCGGAAAACACCCGTTCTAGGGGCTGTTTTCGTATCAACGATTCGGGGTTGAAATAGCAACTTGAGGAGGCTGTTTAGCACCCATTTTCAAGCAAGGAACTAGTTCCCAATCTTCCTTGGCCGTGGCTTTGGTCATTGGATCGAGAAGGAAAGTTTTAAAGCTCATTTGAGGTGAGGATCGACATCTAGTTGCTTACAACTTGTAGGTTAAGCATAAGATTACCTAAATGCCTAAATCATGTTTTCCATGGATTATGATGATAAATTATTGATGGAATATTGATCTATTTTCCAAAGAATGAAATGAGAAATGATTTGGTAAAATATTGATAAAAATGGAGTTAAATGAACTATTGTGTGAAATAGTCATTTTACTCATGTGTGAATTGTGTAGATACATAAATGATTATTTATGTATTACATTGAATGATTAAGTTGATGCTACATATCTCTAAATATGTAGGGTTTTACAAATGGAATATATGATGGATAAGAATAATCTTAATAGTATTGAAATACTAGTTAATGATTGTTGTAATTGTTAAGGAATTGAATCTAAGGATTTGATTGTAATTGATGTACTTGATTGTGATGCAAGTGACTAAATTGATGTAATGTGATGCTAAGACCATGGTTGGGCAGTCCGTAAGGATGTCCCAAAATAGATTATTGATATTACAATTCTAGGCATAGCAAGTGCTTAGGAATTGGGGTCTATGCCAATGTAAGGAGATGTACTTGAGCCGTGCTCATAGAATTGCATTGGGTAGACATGATGGGGTGATTGTTGTGCATGGTGATGTAGTTGAGTTGGACTCAAGAAATGCACGGTGGAGTAGTTAGCTTATGTTAATTAAGGTGCATGGTGATGTAGTCGAGTTGGACTCGAGAATGCAAACATATGTGTTAGGGTTGAACCCTATGTATTGTTGTGACTAGGGGTCACGGGATTTTGGGGTATGTTTGATAAACAAACCTTGGGCCTACGGGCCGACTACTTGACTTTATATATAAAGTAAGTATATTTTTAAAAAGGGGTAACTTAGGGTTACGGCCTAGATTATACTATCACCCTATTTGAGGGTCTTGTGTTTGAAATACTTGTTGTATATCTATTAGATGCCTGCCACACCAGCACTTTATAGCCCTATAGAGTGCTGACCCCTTCGGGGGCGTCCCACCACCATTTTTCAGGTTGAGGCTAGAGCTTGCTTCCTGTGCTCGTTGCTCGAGAGATCATATAGGAGGGAAGACTTGGTTCGTGCTTCCTCCATTCTGTTTTTAAACATTAATAAACATGCTCATGGATATTTTACTATAGAGCCTGCGTGCTCATGAATAGCCATGTGTGGCCCTTTTGTTTAAAACAATGTTTTCCGCTGCGTTATGAATTACTTATTATGTTTGTTTATGGATGTACATGTGTGAATGATATTCAAGACGCCTTGTATAATATGAATGTGTTGGACTGCGGTTGACTATTCGTATTGTACGGCGGGTTGTTGACGTGTCCGGATAGGTCCGGGGCGTGACAATTAAGTTGGTATCAGAGCCTTAGTCCATAAACTTCATAATGAAGTCTCAAAATTCTCTTTTGAAAAGATTTTGAAAACCATGAGCATAGAAGTTTTGTACTTGGAGAGCTTTTGGGTACTTGGGTTGCAAGGTCTCTAATTGTTAAGATGGTACCCTTAGCAATTGGTATGGCAGTGACTCGAGCCAAAATGTGTCTTAAGTACCTATCCGTCAATTGACATTTGATACGAGTCTAACGACTCTTTCCCAATTTCTTTCAGAAATGGACCGTGGTGGCAGGATTACTAGGAGAAACCCGACGGGCCGTGTACCAGTGGAGACTGGACAGGGCAGTCGAAGGACCTCTAGGGCATCTAGAGGAGCTGGCCGTGGAGGCCGATCACAGACCGTGAGTGACGGTCATGTTGACACAGAAAGTGAAACCTACTGGTCCTATGAGGACTCGACTTACCAACCGGAAACCGAGCCGGTTGAGACCCCTTACGAAGGGGATGACGATGATGTAAGTGATGAAGAGGGGGAGAATGACTCCCTAGCAAGAATTGAGGCGCTGCTCTAACAATATCAGCGGGAGCGCGAAGAAAAGAGGGAACGCCGAAGGCGCCGGGGAGGGCGAACTTCGGGTGGGGCTTCAAGAGGAAGAAGCCATGGCGACTCTAGGGCCCACATTGAACCACATGGGGGCCGGGGTGATGGAGGTCCGATCATAAGGATCTCAAAATTTCTCAAGGAGGCGAGAGACTTGGGGTGCAAACCCTTCAACGGAGCAGGTGACATCTCGGTCGCTGCGGAATGGATCAAGAGGTTGAATGAAGCAGCCCTTGATATGCAACTCACCCCCGAATTTAAACTAAGGGTGGGGGTGAGATTGCTTGAAGGGATGGCATCCACATGGTGGGACGGAGCCAAGGGAAAATATGGCAATACTGTGACTTGGGAGAATTTCCGACAGGAGTTCTTTGCCCAATACTATTCTGATTTTGAGGTGAACGCTAAGAGGAGAGAGTATACCCTCCTGACCCAAGGAGGCAAAATGACGGTGAGGCAACTCGAACACAAATTCAGGGAGCTCGCGGAATTCATACCGGAGTATGTGTGTGACGAGAACCGGATGGTAAATCACTTCTGGGATGCCTTAGACCTGGAGGTGCGTGAGAGGGCAACACAGTTGCCTAACATGACCTTTAGCCAAGTGGTCGAGCAAGGGTTAAAAGGAGAGAAAGAATGGGAAGAGAGGAAGTTGAAAAACGCCGAAGAGGCGAAGAAGAGAAAGTGGGAGAACCTTGGACCTCAAGGTCCTAGCAAAAAGGGGAACCATGGGGGAGGGGGATCTTTTCGGACACCCCCACTGCCATCTAGGGGAAGTCAAGGCCCGGGCGGGCAACCACAAGCCTCGGGGGTGACTCGTTGCAAGAATTGCAAGAGAAACCACCTGGGGAAATGTCGTGACCCTCCTAGATGCTACCAATGCGGGAGCACCGGACACATGAAGATGAGTTGCCCACAACTGGGCGGGACGAGGGCATCAGGGCCAAGTAGTGGTAATACCGGGACACGGAATCAAGCAGGGGCTTCACAAGCGTCCAGGGGGCAAGGGGGAGCAAGCGCGAGCAACGCGCCATCCGTGAACCAAGGAAGGACCTAGGCTAGGGTCTACGCGATGACGGAGGCGGACGCTCAAGCTAACCCGGATTCCGTTGCAGGTATCGCCTCTCGTATACTAGTTTTTTATCCTTAATTAGTCCATAAATCGAGGTTACTAATTGTTAGGATCATTGCATGAAGCTTTAGGGTCGAACCGGGAGGATTTCGGGTCATTTCGGGCTGATTTTGCCCAGGCACGGTCGTGCCTAAGGCACGCACGATCGTGCCTGCAAGGCAGTGGCTGCCAGCGAAATTCCTCGACCCAGGCACGGTCGTGCCTAAGGCACGCACGATCGTGCCTGCAAGGCAGTGTCTGCCAGCGAATTTTTCCGACCCAGGCACGATCGTGCCTAAGGCACGCACGATCGTGCCTCCAAGGCAGTAGCGCCCAGGGTCTTTTCCCAAGCCAGGCACGATCGTGCCTACCCCAGGCACGCCGTGCCTGGCACCCAGATTGCCGAGGTGCGATTTTTCGCACCGTTTTGCGACGTTAAGACCTTTTTCTTGATCCCTAACGTGGGTGTGAACATTGTAACCTTCTATAAATGTGTAGGGAGGGTAGGAAAGATGTCTTACATGGTTCATGAATGTAGGGACACTAAAGATTAATGGGAAGGATGCGCGAATCCTTATCGATACCGGGGCGCAACGTTCATTTGTGAATGAAGCGTTCGCCAAGAGATTGGGAGCGCAATCCGCACCATTGATGCAAACCTTAGTGGTATCAACACCACTAGGGGACGACGTGGAAAGAACTTGTTACTATCCATCTTGTGGGGTGGAGGTTAATGGTCAAACCTTGACGTGTGACTTCGTACCGCTGAGCATGATTGAATTCGATGCAATCCTAGGGATGGATTGGCTAGAAAGGAACCATGCTAGGGTAGATTGCTACACGAAGGTTCTTGAACTCGAAGGCAATGATGGGGAGACCCTACGCTTCAAGGGCGATCGAGGGAGATCAAATAGCTGTATCATATCCGCCGTGAGAGCGAGAAGTATGATGAGAAAGGGATGCCACGCATATCTAGCATACGTGGTTGACAAAACCAAAGAAGAAACGAACATCGACGATGTGAGGGTGGTTTGTAAGTATCCGGATGTCTTTCCAAAAGATTTACCGGGACTTCCACCCGATAGAGAGATTGAGTTTGTGATCGAGGTCGAGCCCGGCACCAAACCAATCTCCATACCGCCATACCGTATGGCACCCGCTGAACTTAACGAGTTGAAAACCCAATTGCAAGAGCTTTTGGGTAATGGTTTCATTAGACCAAGCCACTCCCCGTGGGGAGCACCGGTTCTTTTTGTGAAAAAGAAAGATGGGACACTTCGAATGTGCATTGACTATCGTCAACTGAACAAGGTCACAATCAAGAATAGGTATCCTTTGCCTAGGATTGATGACTTGTTTGATCAACTACGAGGAGCAACCGTGTTTTCGAAGATTGACTTGAGGTCGGGGTACCATCAATTGAAGATTAAGGAAGACGACATACCAAAGAGTGCTTTCCGCACAAGGTATGGGCATTTTGAGTTCCTTGTTATGTCGTTTGGGTTAACAAACGCCCCAGCGGCATTCATGGACTTGATGAACCGAGTATTCCATAAATACTTGGATCGATTCGTGATTGTGTTCATAGATGACATCTTGATTTACTCAAAGAGTGAAGAAGAGCACGAGGAGCACTTGATACTTGTTCTTGAGACACTACGGGAGAAGCAACTTTATGCCAAATTTTCTAAATGTGAATTTTGACTAAAGGAAATTGGCTTTCTCGGGCATGTGGTTTCGGGATCGGGAATTACTGTTGATAATAAGAAGATAGAGGCCATTACCGAATGGGAGAGACCAAAGAATGTCAAGGAAATTCGTAGTTTCCTTGGATTGGCAGGCTACTACAGAAAGTTCGTGGAAAAGTTCTCTGTTTTGGCGTCGCCGTTGACGAAGCTTACTCGAAAGGGAGCTAAGTTTATATGGGATGACAAATGTGAGAAAGGATTCATCGAACTGAAGAAGAGATTGACCGAGGCACCGGTACTTGCATTACCCAAACAGGGTGTGGGGTACGATGTCTATAGTGACGCGAGCATCCAAGGGTTTGGGTGTGTGTTGATGCAGGAGGGGAGGGTAATTGCCTATGCTTCACGACAGTTGAAGAAGCATGAGGTAAATTATCCTACCCATGATCTGGAGCTGGGAGCAGTAGTGTTTGCACTGAAGATTTGGAGACATTATCTCTACGGAGAGACATGCCGCATATATACTGATCATAAGAGCTTGAAGTACGTGTTTACTCAGAAAGAGTTAAACATGAGACAGAGACGGTGGATGGAGTTGATAAAGGACTACCATCTAGTTATTGAGTACCATCCAGGCAAGGCAAACGTTGTAGCAGATGCCCTGAGTCGGAAGAGTTCGTCTGGGGCATTGTTGACTAGTTTGAGGGCACTGAGGGCCCAATTGGATGTATCTAGCGACGGTGCTTTATTGGCACGATTCGAAGTGAGACCGACCTTACTTGATGAGATCAAGAAGGGTCAAGAGACTGACGCAGAACTGATGAAGGTCCGGGGACGCATGCAAGCGGGACCGGTGGAGGATTTCAGGGAAAGAGATGATGGTCTCTTGTTATTTCGTGACCGAGTGTGTGTGCCGTCAGACGATGAGCTCCGAATAGAGGAGGCTCATTCATCGGCTTATGCCATGCACCCGGGGGGGCACGAAAATCAAGGTCACCGATAGGAAGGTGAAGAAACTGAGGAGCAAAGAAGCCCCGATGGTTAAAGTCCTTTGGGAGAGCGACCGGGTCGAAGAAGAGACATGGGAAACAGAGGCCTTGATGAGGAAACAGTATGCTTTCCTATTCGAGTAGAGCTGTGAATTTCGGGGACGAAATTCCTGTTAAGGGGGGGTGAACTTGTGACACCGCACCCGAACGCCCTTGAAAATTCAAATTTAAAAATTTGAAGTTTATGTATTGAATTTCTGATTTCCAAACAATTGTGAAACGATTGTTGTTCTACGTAATTAATGATCGATTATTATACTGTTCGAACTCGTATATTAGTATCGGGCCTTATTAATAAATAAAAGATCCTAACATTATCTAAATAGTTATACATAACGTTTCAAGACAAGTTGAGGAAGGGCGGGCAGTCCATACATTATTTTGGGCTCAACCCGCTAAAATAGCAAATATTTGAGGACGGCGTCGTAGGCCCACTCGGGGGCGACCCACACGGCTTGTAGCCCAATAATATGAATGACAAATGTCAAAATAAGCGATAGGATGATTAAAGAAGAGTACAAATGCCTATAACCCCATCTTTGGCATTATTGAGCCAAATAATGGGAGTAGGATTTTCCTTCTATATTATCCATCAAGTAAGTTATTGAGATGAGCCTACACATATTGGAGATCAATAATGTTATGTAGGAAGTTGACTTGTTCTAAATAAATTAGGATGAGTACAAAAGGACATCTTTGACAAAGATAAAACAATAGGACCCATCTTCCCATTTTTGGAAGTATTGGTAGATATTTTGGACCTCAAATTGATTGGGATCAATTGGGGGGTATCCCATGTGGCTTGAGTACCTTCAAGACAAGGAAAATATGTGAGAAGACTCACCTTGGCCGCACCACATGGAGAAGCATTGCCCATGACACAATTGGGATCAAATTTTGGGGCCACCACCACTGTTTTCGCACAAACAGGTGTGCTGTTTTGTCTCCCTTCATTTTGAGAGTTATACTCGGCCAAAAGAGGTGTATGAGGTGTCCTTGGATAGCTTTTGAAGTCTATTTTTATAATTGAGTGGCCACAGTTCGAGAGGAGAGAGAAATCATCCAAAAATCGATCTGGAACGAGCAGAGGTCTGTGAACTCGAGCTGTGAGAGTGCTGAGACTGTTTGGTCGATATCTCGAGTTTTACAAATCCAATTAAGGCGTGTGAGATACCAAAAGAAAGCTCTCAAGACGAGGAATCCTTGAAGGTCTGGTTTGCATCAATCGGAGTAGAGGAAGGCTTCCAAATCGTCCGAGCAGAACGCGACCTCGCAGGAACGGATTTACTCTTCTAGGTGAGTTGTTAATCCCAAAACCTTTCCATTCATTTTCCAAATGATATGAACGATTGGTGGGACTATTATACACTACTACAAGTGTATAAAACATCCCTATTAAGTTATTTTATTGATGTAAAGGTTAGATACTAACCTAGATGCAAATATTGGAAAACTAGGAATCGAGTTAGCCGGAAAACACCCGTTCTAGGGGCTGTTTTCGTATCAACGATTCGGGGTTGAAATAGCAACTTGAGGAGGCTGTTTAGCACCCATTTTCAAGCAAGGAACTAGTTCCCAATCTTCCTTGGCCGTGGCTTTGGTCATTGGATCGAGAAGGAAAGTTTTAAAGCTCATTTGAGGTGAGGATCGACATCTAGTTGCTTACAACTTGTAGGTTAAGCATAAGATTACCTAAATGCCTAAATCATGTTTTCCATGGATTATGATGATAAATTATTGATGGAATATTGATCTATTTTCCAAAGAATGAAATGAGAAATGATTTGGTAAAATATTGATAAAAATGGAGTTAAATGAACTATTGTGTGAAATAGTCATTTTACTCATGTGTGAATTGTGTAGATACATAAATGATTATTTATGTATTACATTGAATGATTAAGTTGATGCTACATATCTCTAAATATGTAGGGTTTTACAAATGGAATATATGATGGATAAGAATAATCTTAATAGTATTGAAATACTAGTTAATGATTGTTGTAATTGTTAAGGAATTGAATCTAAGGATTTGATTGTAATTGATGTACTTGATTGTGATGCAAGTGACTAAATTGATGTAATGTGATGCTAAGACCATGGTTGGGCAGTCCGTAAGGATGTCCCAAAATAGATTATTGATATTACAATTCTAGGCATAGCAAGTGCTTAGGAATTGGGGTCTATGCCAATGTAAGGAGATGTACTTGAGCCGTGCTCATAGAATTGCATTGGGTAGACATGATGGGGTGATTGTTGTGCATGGTGATGTAGTTGAGTTGGACTCAAGAAATGCACGGTGGAGTAGTTAGCTTATGTTAATTAAGGTGCATGGTGATGTAGTCGAGTTGGACTCGAGAATGCAAACATATGTGTTAGGGTTGAACCCTATGTATTGTTGTGACTAGGGGTCACGGGATTTTGGGGTATGTTTGATAAACAAACCTTGGGCCTACGGGCCGACTACTTGACTTTATATATAAAGTAAGTATATTTTTAAAAAGGGGTAACTTGGGGTTACGGCCTAGATTATACTATCACCCTATTTGAGGGTCTTGTGTTTGAAATACTTGTTGTATATCTATTAGATGCCTGCCACACCAGCACTTTATAGCCCTATAGAGTGCTGACCCCTTCGGGGGCGTCCCACCACCATTTTTCAGGTTGAGGCTAGAGCTTGCTTCCTGTGCTCGTTGCTCGAGAGATCATATAGGAGGGAAGACTTGGTTCGTGCTTCCTCCATTCTGTTTTTAAACATTAATAAACATGCTCATGGATATTTTACTATAGAGCCTGCGTGCTCATGAATAGCCATGTGTGGCCCTTTTGTTTAAAACAATGTTTTCCGCTGCGTTATGAATTACTTATTATGTTTGTTTATGGATGTACATGTGTGAATGATATTCAAGACGCCTTGTATAATATGAATGTGTTGGACTGCGGTTGACTATTCGTATTGTACGGCGGGTTGTTGACGTGTCCGGATAGGTCCGGGGCGTGACAAATACTCGCCTGATAACTGTTGTTATAGGCAAACTCTACCAGAGCCAAATGTCTGTCCCAACTCCCTTGGAACTCCAAAGCACACGCTCTAAGCATGTCTTCCAAAATCTGTATCACCCGTTCGGATTGTCCATCCGTCTGTGGGTGAAAAGCTGTACTAAACTTCAGTTTAGTACCCAAATATGCTTGAAACTTTGGCCAAAATCTGGATGTGAATCGTGGATCCCTATCTGAGACAATGGATATCGGGACCCCCATGCAATCTCACAATCTCTTCCGTATATAGCTTGGCTAACCTTTCAAGAGGATAAGTAATGTTGATAGGTAAGAAATGTGCGCTCTTAGTGAGCCTATCAACCACTACCCAAACTGCATCATAGTTGTTCACCGTCCGTGGTAGCCCTACCACGAAGTCCATGGTCACATGCTCCCACTTCCATTCTGGAATGGTAAGTGGCTATAAAAGCCTTAACCTGCTGGGCAAGTAAGGCATCGACTCACATACTCTGCGATGTCTCTCTTCATACCTGACCACCAATAACTCTCCTTCAAGTCTCGGTACATCTTAGTACCCCCTGGATGCATGGCATAGGCCGAAGAATGAGCCTCCTCTAGTATGGACTTCTGGAGCTCTTCATCCTTTGGTATGCAAACGCGATCCTTAATTAACAACAGGCCGTCATCACGTATACGAAAGTTCTCAACGGGCCCCTCAAGGATCCGTTCACGGATCTTCTGACATTCCTCATCAATGGCCTGACATCTACTGATCTCACTCAGTAATGTAGGCCTAACCTCAAATCTAGCAATGAGGGTCCCACCCATGGACACCTCTACGCGTGCCCTCAATGCCTGTAGACATGTGAGTAATGCCCCCGACGTACTCTTCCTGCTCAGTGCATCGGCCACTACATTAGCCTTCCCGGGATGGTAATCGATGATCAAGTCGTAGTCCTTGATCAACTCCATCCACCTCCTCTGTCTCATATTTAACTCCTTCTGAGTGAATACATACTTCAAGCTCTTATGGTCCGTATAAATGTGACATGTCTCCCCGTAGAGATAATGCCGCCAAATCTTCAGTGCAAACACTACCGCCCCCAACTCTAGGTCGTGGGTAGGGTACTTCACCTCATGTTTCCTCAATTACCTCGAAGCGTAGGCAATTACCTTACCCTTCTGCATCAACACACATCCTAGCCCTTGGATGCTAGCATCGCTATAGATATCGTACCCTATCCCCTGCTTGGGTAGGGCAAGAACTGGTGCCTCGGTAAGTCGCTTCTTCAATTCAAGAAACCCTTTCTCACATTTGTCATCCCATATGAGCTTGGCCCCCTTCTTTGTGAGCTTCGTCAATGGAGATGCCAACACAGAGAATTTCTCGACGAACTTATGATAGTATCCCGCTAAGCCAAGGAAACTACGTATTTCTTTCACATTTTTGGGTCTCTCCCAGTCGATGATGGCTTATATCTTGGCGTTATCCACAGCAACGCCCGAACCGATATGACATGCCCGAGAAAGCCAATCTCTTTGAGCCAAAATTCACATTTGGAGAACTTGACAAAGAGTTGTTTTTCTCGGAGTCGTTCAAGTACAAGTCTCAAGTGATGTTCATGCTCCTCCTCGTCCTTGGAGTATATCAAGATGTCATCAATGAATACTATCACAAATTGATCTAAGTATTCACTAAACACCCGGTTCATCAAGTCCATGAATGCTGCCGGTGCGTTGGTTAACCCAAATGACATCACAAGAAACTCATAGTGACCATATCTAGTGCGGAATGCACTCCTAGGTATGTCACTCTCCTTGATCTTCAACTGATGATAACCCGACCTCAAATCAATCTTTGAGAACACCATCGCCCCCCGAAGTTGATCGAACAAGTCATCAATCCTCGGTAAAGGATACCTATTCTTGATTGTGACCTTGTTCAACTGTCGGTAGTCTATGCACATTCTCAACGTACCATCCTTCTTCTTCACGAAGAGTACCGGTGCTCCCCACGGTGAATGACTAGGTCTAATGAAGCCGTTGTCCAATAGCTCTTGCAATTGGGCCTTCAATTCTTGAAGCTCGGCCGGTGCCGTTCGATAAGGAGGGATCGAAATGAGTTTTGTTCCCGGCTCTACTTCGATCACAAACTCGATCTCTCTATCGGGTGGAAGTCCCGGCAAGTCTTTGGGAAAGACATCCGGATACTTGCACACGACACGTATATCGTTGATGTCAGCCTCCTTCTTTGTTTCGTCCACCACGTAAGCAAGGTATGCGTGGCATCCTTTCTTCATCATCTTCCGTGCTCTCATCACGGATATGATACAACCACGAGATCCTCCCCGACCCCCCTCGAAACGTAAGGTGTTTCCCTTATCATCCTCGAGTTCCAACACTTTGGTGTAGCAATCTACTCGAGCATGGTGCTTTTCAAGCCAATCCATTCCTAGGATAGCATCGAACTCCGTCATACTTAGAGGTACGAAGCCACAAGTCAAAGGTTGACCCGTCATTTCTACCTCACATGATGGATAATAATGGTTCCTCTCCACGTCATCTCCCAATGGTGTGGAGACTAACAAGGTTTGCGTCATTGGCGTCAATGGCACGTCAAGACCTTCGGCGAACGCTTCACTCACAAATGAACGTTGAGCCCCGGTATCAATGAGAATTCTTGCATTTCTTCCATTGATCAATAGTGTTCCTACATTTATAGATGATGTAAGACACACTACTCGAAGTACCGGATCGAAAACGGGCTAAACGAACATTTTTTGGCCGAAAATGTACTGGACCGGCGCCGGTTCTGGGCCAGACCAGCGCCAGTTTTCCCCTGGAATGGCCGAATACACACCAAGTACACTGGACCGGCGCCGGTTATGGCCAAAACCGGCGCCGGTTGACCTTCGGCAACCTCGGAAAAATAGTTTTCTTTAAAAACCGGCCCCGATTACAAGCACGGTGATTTGTCCCGGCCTATTTTCCCCTAGACCGGCGCCGGTTATGGGCAAAACCGGCGCCAGTTTTCCTTCGTCCCTTCCCCGGAAATTCGATTTTTATTGTTTTCAGCCTTTCCGAAACCGGACCGGCGCCGGTTATGGGCAAAATCGGCGCCGGTTTACCTACAGAAGCCCGAAGTTAAACACCTTTAATTAGAACCAGCACCGGTTTAAGCCCCAACCGGCGCCGGTTGACCCCTGGGCAGCTGTATTCTTGCAATATTTTGCTAAAAAACCGGCCGGTATCGACCCCGACGAGTCCGTACAAGCCCGCTATCATTTTTAACACTTAACAACATGTAATTTATCAACCATTACAAGGTATTACCTGCAACGGAGTCGGGGTTAGCCCGAGCATCGACCTCGGTCATAACATAGACTCGTGTTTGGGCCCCGCCTTGGTTGACGGACGCGGCATGGCTCGTTGATGCGCCGCCTCTCCCCGTGCCACCATGTGACGGTCCCGCACGGTTTCTCCCCGTCATAGACCCTCCTCCGGCTCCCGATGTGTTCTCCTGTGTCGCTTGAGGACAATTGGCCTTCATATGGCCCACATTCCCACACTTGAAACACCTCGGTGGTTCAATACACTTCCCAAAGTGCTGTTTTGAGCAATTGGGACATCTAGGTGCTCCCGAGTTCTGTGGCCTAGGTCCGTGCCACCTCGCGTCCCTGTTCTTCTTCGCCGGTGGAGCCGGCGCCTTAAATTAACCACCACCACTACCACCATGGTTGTTCTTTCGGGAATGATCGGGCGGCCCCGAATTATTCCACTTCCTCTTTTTCACCTCTTCGGCGTCCCTTGCCTTCCTCTCATTCCACTGAGCCTCTCCAAGCATGCCCTGTTCTACCACCTCACTGAAAGTCATGAGGCGGGAGTATGTAGCACGGTATCGTATGTCCAAGAGTAAGGCATCCCAGAAGTGCTCAGTCATGCGGTCCTCGTCGATCGCATACTCCGGTAAGAACCTAGCCAAGGTTCTAAACTCTTGTTCCAATTGCTTAACAGTGCCACCTTCTTTCTGCTTGAGGTTGGTATACTCCCTCCTTTTCACATTGACCTCAAAATCGGAGTAGTATTGGGCATAAAACTCCCGTTCAAAATTTTCCCATGAGATATTCCCACGGTACTTCCCTTCTACACCTTCCCACCATGTAGAAGCCATCCCCTCAAGCAACCGTGAAGCGACAGTTAGCTTCACGTCCGAAGTAGTTTGCATGTCCCTTGATGCATCTTTCACTTTCTTGATCCAATCGGCAGCAACGGTAATGTCACCGGTGCCATCGAAGGACCTACACCCCAAGGCCCTAGCCTCCTTGAGGTACTTGGAGATTCTCACACAGAAACCTCCTTCCCGGCCACCTTGTGGCTCCACTGGAATAGCCCTTGAAGCTCCCCGGCTTCCTTGGCCTGAACCCCCTTGAGAGGCACGCCTTGCTTGGCGTCTCATGTCTCTCCTCTGTTTCTCCTTTTGATACCACTCTAGGAGTTCCCCCATTTGGGCGAACCGGGCATCACTTTCATCATCGTTCTCATCGTCGGTGTGGAAGTCACCCCCATCATATGGGGTCTCATCATGCTCCGTTTCGAGAACATATGTAGAGTCATAGTTCTCGGTGCTAGTCTCGTACACCGAACTCACGTGGTCATCACTCACTGTTTGGGCTCGGTGGCCCCCACGACCTCCACGGCCTCCACGGCCTCTCCTTCCACCTCTAGAGCTTCGAGATGCAGCCCGGCTAGCTCCAACAGAAGCTATCGGTGCTTGCCCTCTCGGATTGTTTCTGGTCTGCATGCGCCTACCCTCCATTTCTGAAAAGGAATTTGGACGAGTCGTTAGACTCCAATCAATTTCAATTGACGGAAAACGTTATAGACCCGTATTGGCCCAAGTCACCGCCATACCAATTGTTAAGGGTACCATCTTAACAACTAGAGACCTTGCAACTTAGGTAACAATAGTCCTATAAGCGTCAAAATACAATGCTCATGGTTTTCGGTAAGACTCCTTGGTAAGCTCTTAAATCACCTTTGACCAGTGCCTAACAAGGTTTTATCACCACAAAACCCATATCAATACAAATAACCTTTTAAAGGTTATTTTCCGGTTAACCGGTCGTTTTGGCTCTTAAGTCCGTTCTTGGACATAGAACCACCTCTCAACCCTTATTTCTACATTTATAAATATGTAGAGATACTAAAAGGGTTCCTTACATGCTATGTAAGTCATATGGTAGTTAAAGAATAGAGGAACTACTAATACGAAGTCATTACCTTAACCACCACACTTTTTCTTCCATTTTTCCTCTCCTAAACTTCTCCCTTTTTCTTGTTGAAGCTTGAGCTCGAGTTGGCTATGGAAATGGGAGTTTGCAGAGCCTATCCCCTTGTCTTGGAAGTGCTTGGTCGAAAATAAGAGGGAGGGGAGAGTAGGGATGGTCTTTTTGTCTCTTTGGACCAATGGGTGTGGATGGGAGGTCCACCTCATGTCCTTAAATGCCTTTCCTCTCAACTCCAAACATCTCCCATCTTCCTCCTCTATTTCAGCCGTCCAAACACATGGCTCTTGTGACTAAAGTCGTGGGTTGGCCCCCACACATGTGGGAGGTCACCCCTTTAAGTCACGAAGTGTACAATCGGTCCCGAAAGTTGTATTTTTCGGACTGTTTCAAATATATTTCATTTTATCGAGTCAAATAAAATGTATAGTATGTTATCAATCATTACGGGACTTTATAATGAGTATACTTTCCCCAACTCTAGTTTGGAAGTCTCCGAAATTCATTTCGGACTGTTATCCGATAAATTACCCAAAACCGGTAATTGGACCTCGTTTGACCAATCGGTCAACCCAATGCCTTTCTTATAGTCCAAAATGAATGTCCACCACCATATAACTATTATCTATACCAAGATGAATAAAATATGCAGTCTCGGGAATATCGGGTGGCCCCCGCTCCCGGTGTGGGCCCCACGTGCAATTTACTATTCACGCAAAGAATTAACAAAAATTTACAACCTCGTAAATTCATTAACCATTTCATAAGGTTCAATACATAATTTACACAAAAGTAAATATACTTGGGGACGATGTTACATGCTCAGTGCAAAATGTGATCAATATGGGTACAATGTATCATCATCTAAAATGGGGGAGGGGGAGGTGGTGGCTGCTGATCATCGGGGAACTGTCTGTCCCATCTCTGCTCCAATGACGTAATCCTCAAACCAAGACTGGAGAAGCCTGCGGTGACATCGTCGCTCATCTGCGTGAAAAACTGCTGCTGATGCTGATAGAGCCGGGTATAAACATCCTCCATATGCTGATGCATCCCTTCCCAAGAGTTGGGAAACACATGTCCCTGGGAGGGGGCAGAACGGGGGCCCCGTGCATCATCCCATGCTCCATCTCATGCGCGTCATCCTGCTCAGCTTGCTGGTGGCCCTCAGCGCCATTATCATCATCTGCGTGCCTAGCTGCTCGGCGTCCAGCTGGAATCTCCTTGGGCAGCGTCTCCATCGGATATATATGCTCTATGACTGTCATCCCCTCTAGACGGTCTCCATACCCCATCGCCTTCATCATGCGTGTAATGTACGGACCAGCGAAAATCTCCTTGACCCGATAACTAGCGTGCCTGGAAAAAAGTCTCGCGAAGAGAGCGCCAAAGATCGGTCTCCTCCCATAAATCATGCAATAGAGACAGAAAAAGTCAGTGGAGGAGACCTTGCCGCCTTTCTCTGCGCGGCCAGAAACTGTGGAACTCAACAGGGCATGGATGACGCGGTACTTGAGTGGGTGTATGACTGTGCTAGGCGAAGTTTGTGAGTTGTACTTGCCCCCATTAACAGTAATAGACTCCCAAAATTGTTGCTGATTCACCTCCGGCGGAAAGTCTAAAAGGCTACCATCCCAGCGGGCAGAATTAGAATTAGAAAAAAATAATTAAGAATATAAGCAGGATATTACAGATCTTGAATATCGCAGGGATTTTACTTTATAAAGGTCGGTTATATACTTATAATTGAGCGAGGCAGATTTTGAACAAGTCGTCGGAACTCCTACGCCTCATTACTCGCCCCGTCGCCACAGATATGTGAGAGAAACTGTGACCGTCGCCGGCAAAATGGGATAACCTGTCGCAGTCGGCGACGAAATGGGAGAACCTGTCAGCCGTCAACCGTCCGCAACTACGTCAACAGTCCGCCTCTCCGTCAGCTATGCGGTACCCACCTCGCTCAGCGCTGTCGGCGGGTTGCTGGTTAACAAGCTGCTTTAGGGTTTCAGGTTTTTCGTTGCATGCTCGAAGGATTGCAGTTGTCACTTAGATATACGGACTATAAAAAATTAAAATTATTGGCGGCGGTTTTTGTAAAGAACCGATGCGCGTTTCATCAGTAATTTTATTTTTTTTAATTGTTGGCAGCGGTTTATACCATCATAACCGCCACGCGTGTTGATATGATTAAAATGTACTACCGTTTATTCGAACGGTGGCGGTTCCTCCTTAAAAAACCGCCGCGTATTTTATAAAAAATAATATAAATTAAATAATTGGCGGCGGTTTATAGTTAAAAACCGCCGCGTGTATCCAGATTTTAAAAAAATATATTGACTTCACGATTATTAAGGAAATAAATTGACTTCACTGTTTAGACACTGTTTGGCACTGTTTGGACATTGTTTGGCACTGTTTGACACTGTTTGGCACTGTTTGGATGTAGATTTCTTTGCCAAATAAGAAAATAAGGGAAGTGCGACTTTGTTTTTGAAACATCCCAAAAAGGAAAGTGTGAGTTTCTTTTAGAAACGGAGGGAGTAATATTTTACACTTTAGTTATATTTTTTAAATAAAAACAATGGCATGAATTAACAATTACCGATTTAGGAATATATACTACGTGCAAGTGTACAACTTAGTTTTGTTATGTATAGAATTACCGATTTGAGTGCATATAAACTACTCCATTAGTTTAATAATTACCTGCAATTTAACAACCATGCCAAAAACTGTTTTGAAGAACTTGGCGTCCTTGGGGTTGTTCCTGCCAATATATGAATTAATAAACATAATTAAATTAGCTAACTAATAAATCTTGTTTCTAAAGTATAAATACAAAAAAAAAATCAACATTGGCTTACAATTTCAGGAAAAGTGAGCTATCAATGTAACACTTGACATTCACGCTCGGGTGAAAGAGACTTCGGAAATGATCGGAATGAATCATTGCGCCTATTCCCCCGGCAGAACCTTCGGCAAGAATCACCTGTTAAGTTTACAGCCATATGGAGCATGTGAAAATAATTATTCATAAATTCACTTATCATTTAATTAATAAAGGACCCGAAGTTTAGAAATTTTACATTTTTGGCATCTTTCATGCCTTTAGCCATCAACTCCTTCACCACCGCTCTATAGATTCTTGCTCCCCTATAGAAAAGCTTGGTTGCCAAACGTTATACATCAAATTTTATCAAATGGTTGCCTAAGTAGCACGGAAACGGGAAACGTGAAACGGGAAACGCGAGAAACGTAATTTCTAAAAAATATAGGACACGAAACGTGGGGGAAACGCGTAAATTTATCAAATATAAGGATATATTTATAAATATTTTTTAATATACTCCCTCCGTCCCAAATTGTTTTGCAAAGTCAACATTTTTTGGTCAACCAATAATAAAAGTCAAACCTTCCTATTGATAATTAATTCAATTTTTAATAATTAAAATTTACATATTCATAAACTACATTGAAATCTCTTCAAACTTGTGAACTCCAAATTGGAATATAATTAAAAATTGGCATCATAATTAATCGAACAAAACGAATCTGTTTGACCAAGAAAAGTCAAAGTTGCAACTCAATTTGGGACGGAGGTAGTATGTCCACAAGTTTTTCCATATGCACATGTTTTTTTAATATAATTTGTTTAGTAACCAAATAATAAAATCACTCTACATGTTTGAATTTAGATATTATTTCATATTAGTACATAATTAAACATAAAATGTATGGAGTAATACATTTCTAGCAATACATTGCGTTACGAAATGTAACAAGTGTCGCCGCTGAGAAATACCACAAAAATTCACTATAAAAAATTATTTTCCACCACAGAATCTTTTGAAAAAGAAAAAAAATTGGAATCCGAGGTTTCCGAAACGTAGTGAAACGGGTTTCCAAATTTTTCTTAATTACGGAAACGGCCCCGAAACAGGAATTTGAAGTTTCTGAGTTTCTGAAACGTGGAAACGTGAACCATGAAGAGTTTCCGTGCTTCCTTCATACTACGAAGCTGAGTGCTATCGTATTATTTAAGATATTCGGAGCTGAGTATATTTCAAAGAAGCGAATAGTACACATACCGGGTCGGGTTGATCCACATCTCCGGAGAATGACCCGTCGTCACAGTATCTTACTATTACGCGGTTCCAATGGTAGAAGTAAGACTCGTTCCTTTTATCGCTGAAAATCCCCTTGAACACAAAATAATCACCCCATGCGGAAAGAGGATCCGTCGATGGATCCTGCACGGGCAGTGCAGTTCCCGGCATATGCCGACGGCCTATTGTCGTAGATGGTGCTATTTATGCACCACCCTCCTCCCTGTGGTAGGAGAAAAATTCTCAATTCAATCTAATAATTATGAGATGTAAATCAATCGATCTATAAGCTAGAAGTCTAGAACTGATCGAATTTAATTAAATGACGTTGACTGAATTGAACCAAAAGTGACGTTGACTTTATAGTAGAAGTCACAAATAAACTACTTATAATGTTGACTTCTTTTGTAACACTAAAGCAAAACGAGATTACATATTACTAGTTGTATATAATTGCTCCAAATAAATTAAACTGACCCCGAGGTGAACCAGCCAGCTGCGGACACCAGAACCTTTTCCCGCATCCCAGTTGTATGCTGGTGGGCTTCCGTCCAAACAGACTACGATGACAATAGATAATTAATTTAAACACGTATGTGTGTGATAAACGCAATTAATTAAGCACAGAAGAGTGTTAAGCTTCTAAATGATCAGATTTATATCTGCACATAATCTGCACACAACAAAAGATTAACATAATTAAGTACGTAGTTTACCAGCCCCCTCGGCCACAGCGCTCTTAAGTAGAATGTTGGTGACGTTTTTGTCAGCCTTTGATGGGCCAGAAAACAAAGCAGCAAAGAGCAGGAAGCAGTAAATCATTGTGGTTGATTTCTCCATTTAATTAGCTGCAAGGGTAAAAATCAAACCATTTGATCGAGTTGGATAAGATTCTTTAATTATACGATTAAAACAAAA
The DNA here is from genome assembly GCA_945859915.1 of Cuscuta epithymum. Taxonomy (NCBI): domain Eukaryota; kingdom Viridiplantae; phylum Streptophyta; class Magnoliopsida; order Solanales; family Convolvulaceae; genus Cuscuta; species Cuscuta epithymum. Next base: position 999,519 of record CAMAPF010001060.1, on the reverse strand, counting down.
TTAAGTTCATAAATACAATTATTTTTGTTTTATTCTCTAAAAATGGCTTATTCAAATATTCACTCTTATTTTGAGAAGCTTTAATGAACAATTATTATATATATGGGGTATTTATTAAAATAATATGCGTAGTACGTAACAACATTGTAAAATATTGGTAATGCTATCCAGCCTCAAGGATTGCATGCAAGAAGTAGAAGCATAATTACAAATCCATTAAAAATGTAGAATAATCACAAATTAGGAAAAGGGAAAAGATATCCGGCCTTGAGGATTGGATGCAAGAAAAACTCAAAAAGAAAAAGAAAAGTTAAAATTGAAACAAAGAAGAACTTAGTCCAAAATAAAAAAAAACGAGGTCGCTAGGAAACATTAAAAAGATGTTACCTTCGAGAAAAAGATTGAAGATGGCGAAGGGAAACAGCAACACTGAACTGAAGAAAGGTTAGACGCAAAGGCAGAAAGCTTGGAAAACTCAATTTAATATATGATGAACTGATCGAATGAAATGCACTGGCCGTTGGCTGCTTTATAGAAGTTGGACGTAGCTTACAGAGGCGAATACATACTATACGCAATTATAGATATATACACAGCTAGCATGCATGGGAATATGGGATGGGAGTTGCTTTAGTACGGATTATTTAATTTACGAGCTGAGCTGTAAGTAACCACGAAATATGTCATTATCGCGATCAATCTCATTAATTATTTCCTTCACTTTTATTTATTTTTTGCTATTACAGTCAAAGCTAGCCATGTGAAGGAGTACGAGCTAAGAAATATGTCATTATCGCGATCTCATTAATTATTTCCTTCACTTTTTATTTATTTTTTGCTATTATAGTGAAAGCTTGTCATGTGAAGGAGATGGAGCTGAGAAATATGTCATTATCGCAATCTCATTAATTATTTCCTTCACTTTTATTTATTATTTGCTATTATAGTCGAGGGTTGGTAATTGACGATTTAATTGATGACGGGCCAAACTTGTACCATATGATGCATGGTAAGCAATATGATACTGATGGGAGTATGGGACTCATCACTTATGGGAGCTGCTTCAGTATTTACGAGCTGAGCTGAGTATCAGAGAATATATGCATGTACCTAGTAATGTAATACGTACTCGGTATAGGATAGTCAACACAAGTCATGCGAGCCTATAGCTAGGTACCATGTTCCTGCATTTATTTGTGATACTAGGTTTTTGCCCGGAGCGTTGCCCCGGTTACACTTACCATATGAAATATTTAGTTTATATATTGTGTATATACATATAATGTTTCTTTCGTAAGAACTTTGTAATTTTCATTGTCAAAAGCATTCGATGAGTTTTCTTGGCTACACGGAAATAATAATATTTCCGTATAGCCAAGAAAGCTCGCCGCCGGACAAAAATCCCTCCAACAAATAAAAGATGTGGTGGCTAGCCAAGAACGCTCGCCGCCGGACAAAACCCTAGGCCGAAGAAAACTCATCAAATGCTTTTGACAATGAAAATTACAAAGTTTTTACGAAAGAAACATTATATGTATATACACAATATATAAACTAAATATTTCATATGGTAGTTGTAACCGGGGCAACGCCCGGGCAAAAAACTAGTATCACAAATAAATGCAGGAACACGGTACCTAGCTATAGGCTCACATGACTTGCGTTGACTATCCTATACCGAGTACGTATTACATTACTAGGTACGTGCATATATTCTCTTATACTCAGCTCAGCTCGTAAATACTGAAGCAGCTCCCATAAGTGATGAGTCTCATACTCCCATCAGTATCATATTGCTTACCATGCATATGGTACAAGTTTGGCCCGTCATCAATTAAATCGTCAATTACCAACCCTCGACTATAATAACAAATAATAAATAGAGATAATTATCCTATGTGTGACTAAAACTTCTCTATTTTTCCAATCTATGACCTAACTAGTTTTTTTACTAAAATAATATTAAAATTTATAATATTTAATTAAAATTTGTAATAAATAAATAAATAATTTAGGCTGACAAATATACCCTTTAAGCTATATCTATAAAACTCTAAGCTCCTACACATTTCCCCAACCCTAGCCTCCATTCTCCACCTCCATAGATCCACTCACCTGCAGCCGCATGTCCCCTGCCGCCGCCCCATAGCCCGCCATCCGCCGCCGTCCAGGAGACACCATGTGCAACCATCCTCTATCCCATACACTGACCTGATAGCCCGCACCGCAGCCAGTTCCATTCACGTAAAGCTTGGAGCCGCCAATCACTTTTCCGCCATTCACATCATGTCCATACTCACCAAACCCACACTCTCCACCTTCAATTTCATTTCCAATCAATTGAACTATTAATGAACATCATTATTTAATCATTACCTATTACCTTGGAGGGAGTGCGGCACATGAGTTTATGTGAATGTGTTACGTGATGACTGCAGCGAAGATGGGTTTGCTTTGGATTCAATTCGCTATTAGTCTAGGTCCTCCATTCTCATTTTTTATTTTCTATTTTTGAAATTTGGAGTTTATAAAATTAGGGTTTGTTGGCATTAAATATGAGCATTGAACACCGTCAATGAACGTTTTAAGTGTGGAGTATTGACGGTGAATGTATATGGTAATAGACATGTTATACATGACAGTGAATGAATGCATTAAGAAATTTTGTTATGCGGTGATTATGACCAGAATTGCAGTAACACAGAGCAGTGATATCATCACGAAATGCAATATACTTAATTAGACGTAAAATAATAAAATTATTAAATCTAAAAAAAATCCTCAAGTGAATGAGCAGAGAATTAATTTTGACGGAAGTGCAATGATTATTACCGGATGTGCAGTAACAGCAATATAAAGTGCAGAAATTTTAATTGGATGAAATTAGTGCAAAATGCACATATTTTAAATAAGGGTATTTTGGTCATTCAACCTTTAAATATAAGCGAATTTTCTTATTTTTTTTGGATTTTCGATCAAACAAAGGTATAAAAAACTAGTTAGGTCATAGATTGAGAAACTGTTTGAGTTTTAGTCATATCCTAGAAAATTTCCCTAATAAATAAAAGTGAAGGAAATAATTAATGAGATTGCGATAATGACATATTTCTCAGCTCCATCTCCTTCACATGACAAGCTTTCACTATAATAGCAAAAAATAAATAAAAAGTAAAGGAAATAATTAATGAGATCGCGATAATGACATATTTCTCAGCTCGTACTCCTTCACATGACTAGCTTTGACTGTAATAGCAAAAAATAAATAAAAGTGAAGGAAATAATTAATGAGATCGATCGCGATAATGACATATTTCGTGGTTACTTACAGTTCAGCTCGTAAATTAAATAATTCGTACTAAAGCAACTCCCATCCCATATTCCCATGCATGCTAGCTGTGTATATATCTATAATTGCGAATAGTATTCGTCTCTCTAAGCTACGTCCAACTCCTATAAAGCAGCCAACGGCCAGTGCATTTCATTCGATCAGTTCATCATATATTAAATTGAGTTTTCCAAGCTTTCTGCCTTTGCGTCTAACCTTTCTTCAATTAAGTGTTGCTATTTCCCTTCGCCATCTTCAATCTTTTTCTCAAAGGTGACATCTTTTTTATGTTTCCTAGCTAAGCTTGTTTTTTTATTTTGGACTAAGTTCTTCTCTATTTCAATTTTAACTTTTCTTTTTCTTTTTGAGTGTTTTCTTGCATCAAATCCTCAAGGCCGGATATCTTTTCCCTTTTCGTAATTTGTGATTATTCTACATTTTTAATGGATTTGTAATTATGCTTCTACTTCTTGCATGCAATCCTTGAGGCTGGATAGCATTACCGATATTTTACAATGTTCTTACGTACTACGCATATTATTTTCCATTTGCTTTACTTTTATTTAGTTAATGCATGCAGAATATTTGTTTCTTCTACAACATTTTGTCCCCCCTATTTTTAAGCAAGGTATGCATGACATTGATTTAGTCATATAGAAGATTAATAAGTTATTGAGTATTAGTTTGAGAATTTGTCTCTCTTTTAGTCATAGATGTATATTTTTCCCGCCTTAGGCCGTACCAATGAGGTGAAATCTTTTTTAGCTCTGCTTTCATGTTAGCCGATTTTGATAATGCCTCACTTTTGGAATGAAAAAAGTACTCTAATTTTCTCCTTCAAGTATAGTTATGAGTCATTTATCGCGAGTACCACCCCTTGCCCCCTCATTTTACGGCTTAAATGATGTATTCTAGACCCATTTAGAGGTCTCGAGCATTCATTCAGATACTTCACAAACTTTCCGAAGTTAAGCTTTTTACCATTTTCTTGTAAAAATAGAACAAGAAATCCTCTATGGTGACGTATCAAGTACACATAAGTTCAGCTTATACCTGCATTGTTGATCTAGAGTTTAATAATGCTTTAGAATGAAAAAAACATTTTTAATATCAAGCATTGTTGATCTTTAGTATTGTATGATTACATTTTAGATGGGTGGCAAGCATCCGTAGCTACGATAGCAACTTAAGAAACTCTACTAAACTCTATAATATCAAAAGTGTAAATGAAGTATTAACCTGAACTTGAAAAAGGACCATCAAGGCATCAATGGCATAAGTTTACTACCAAATCAAATCAAATGATCTCAAAAGTGGGAACATAGTTAATATGGCACAGTGACGAATAAAGTTAATATTTGAACTTTATAGATTGAGCAGGAACATCCATAATAGAAAACTACCACCAAGTTATGCTAAAACATCACAAAGGTTCATAAGAATTAATATTTACAACAATCTGCTATAGTGAAGATGACTGTGCTGGCTCTGAGGTTGTATGCAACAAGGTATTCTGATTGGGATAGATTGCCGAAGATGGACATCCCTTCTTGCTCACTTATAGTTAAGCATGTTACACCTCCGTCTACCCTGGCACTGAACATACCCTTACGAGACAACTCAACATGAGCGCCGCCTCAAAAATGCATCACAATCTTAGGCAGCCGATGTGGTTGATAATCCGAGATGCAGGTGGCATAGCAAAGCCTGCTGAAAGGATCGTCCATCAGAGTGAAGCCCGTGATTTCTCTTTGCACTGCCTCTTTAACATTTGTGAACAAACCACTTGGCAACAATGTTTGTGTTGTTCCAGAATCAATAATGATGTTCCCTCAAGGGTCGGTGGCGTTGGCCGGGTGTGGGGTGACCTTAATGCTAGGGTTCCCAACCGTAATCCCCTCTAGAGTGAGCCAATAAAAGGGAGAGGGTTGAGATCTCAAGATGAATGGAGTTGATACAGGGGCAGAAGATGAGGAGGTGACAGCAGTAGGGGCATCTCTACGGCCAAACTTGATGCGTCTCTTCGATCTCGGGTCCCTCGACAGACAATAAACGAATTCCCCTTGGAATTGCTTATCCAACGGTTTGACAATTGAGGCTTTAGACACTCCCACAACAAAAATGCCCGAGGTCTTATTGAGAAAAGCTCCCCTATTCTGGTGACTGCACCCAAACACCATATTTTGAGAGGGGGGTCTTCCCAATTGTCACAATCTCCATTCCCACTATTGTTGAAGGAATATCTTAATTAATACGGACCGGTGATGTAGGAACAGGCACGAGAACTGCATCTTGCACTCTCGTAAGATTGACTTTTAGCGGGATCGAATAATGAAAGCTCTGAATGATAGCAGGTTGTGCATGGCTTGCATTGGGTCCAGGTGACCGCATCTTGCACTATCCCCCTCACATCCTTTCCAAGAGCTCTAATCTTCATCAGCTCATGTTCAGACCGCCATGGACTATGGTGGTTTCTCAAAAGCAATTGTCACGGCCGTAACCAACCACGTCGGTAGGGTATGCCATGAGATAGTTCATACGGACGCCACCCTTCACGGCATAATGGAAGCTCTGAATGATAGCAGGTTGTGCATGGCTTGCATTGGGTCCAGGTGAGATGACTGCCCATATCAACCGCATCTTGCATTATCCCCCTCACACCCTTTCCTAGAGCCCTAATCTTCATCAGCTCATGTTCAGACCGCCATGGACTATGATGGTTCCTCAAAAGCAATTGTCACGGCCGTAACCAACCACGTCGGTAGGGTATGCCATGAGATAGTTCATAGGGACGCCACCCCTCACGGCATATGGACCGATCGATACCGGCGGTCATTTCACCTGGATTCAATGCAAACCATGCATAGATTGCCACCATTCTGACCTTTCCTTGTTCGACCTGGATGAAAGTCAATCATACGAGAGTGTGAAATGCGGTTCTCATGCCTGTTCATACATCACAGGTCACCTTTCTTTGGGATGTTCCTCCAACGATAATAGCAGCTACAGCCCTTTCTCGTACATAATGGTGTACGGAGATGGATCCCTCAGCACGGGAGAAGTGGAAAGGGAGACTGTCACAATTGGAAAGACCCCCTTTCAAAATGTGGTGTTTGGGTGCGGTCACCAGAATAGCGGCACTTTTCTCAATAAGACTTTGGGCATTTTTGGTCTGGGAAGGTCTAAAGGCTCAATTGTCAAACAGTTGGGTAAGCAATCCGGGTGGGAATTCGCTTATTGCCTCTCCAAGGACCTGAGATCGAAGTGCCACATCAGGTTTGACCGTAGACATGCCCCTGATGCTGCTGTCTCCTCTTCCGCCCTGGTATCAACTCCATTTATCCTACGACCCCAGCCAACACCCATTTAGTGGGTCACCTAAGAGGGGATAACTGTTGAGAACAAAACCATGAAGGTCACCTCATAACTGGCCAACGCCACCTACTTCGAAGGAACATAATAATGGATTCGGGAACCACACAAACATTTGTGCCCACTCGTTTGTTCCAGGAAGTGAAAGAAGCGGTGGTAAGAGAAATCTGGGGCGTCACTCCGATGGATGACCCTTTCGGCGGGCTTTGCTATTCCATCCGCATCTAAGATTAGAAACAACGTAGGCTTCTCAAGATTGTGATCCATTTCGCAGGTGACGCTGATGTTGAGTTGTCTCCGAAGGGTATGTTCAGTGCTAGGGCCGAGGGGGGTTAACATGCTTAGCTATAATGCCTAGTGGTGAGCAAGTACGGATGTCCATCTTCGGCAATGCCAGCACGGTTACCTTCACTAGAACAGATTGTTCTAAATATTAACTTTGTATGAACCTTTGGGATGTTTTAGCATAACTTGGTGGATAGTTTCTCTTATCCATGTTCCTGCTCAGTTCAAATTATCAATTTATCATTGACCGTACCAAATTCACTACGTACCCACTTTTGGGATCATTTATTTAGTTGAGTTGGTAGTAAACTTATGTCACTGATAGTCCTTTTCAAGTTCAAGTTAATACTGTGTACCTTATTTATACTTGTGACACTAGATGCACAATTGAGTAGATTTTCTTAACTTATTTGCTATCTCGCTGCTAATGCTTGCCACCCATCTAAAATGTAATCGTAGAGTACTTAAGATCTCATATGTTGTTCATTCTACAGCAAGTCCCACTATTCAAATCGAGATCAAATGCAAGTATGCAATAATGCAACTATATGCAAGTATAGGCTGAACTTATGTGATCTTGATATATTTGTCACTTACAAGATCTTTTTTTTTTCTTTGATACCGCACTTATCCTACTTCATTTATATCAAAGTTGACCGTTTAGAAAAGTAAAAATGAGACTTTGTTTTTCTTTCATCTAACCAGGATCGAGTGTGACATTCAATAGGCTACACTCCATCTGTTTTAAATCTAATTCCTTATTCTTAAGACCATTAACTACAATGTTAAGAGTCATATTATTTCTACCATACTTAATAGCAGATTTCACATCACTAAAGGAATCAGGAATAGCATTTAAAAGAGCAATAGGGGAATAATCATCTTTATGCTTATCATCACACAACTTAATATTAGAAATAAGTTTGGTAAAAACATCTAGATTTCCCTCAATGTCCCTAGACATATCCAGTCTAAATTTGAATAACTTCTCAACTAAAAACATCCGGCTAGGCAAAGAGGTTTTAGTATACAGTTCATCTAATTTATTCTACATAATTTTAGCACTCTCTAAAATTCCAAGTTTTCTAATCACAAAGTGAGATAAGCTCAAATATATCTCAGAACATGCATTTTCATTCATTTCAGCCCTTTTAAATTTTGTGTCAGAATTCTAATAGGTTTCACCAACTGCTTTAAAACATTTTTGTTGGATTAAAATACATTAAAATTTTTGCTTCCAAATGCTATAATCAGATTTTCCATTAAGTGGAACCATACCACACCGATTATAAGCAGACATTTTCACAGAGAAAAACAAGCAACAAAAGGAAATGTAAATTTCGCTGAAAAAGAATTTAAATATTTATAAGGCTACAATTATACGAAGCAACTAGCACGAACACACGGGGAGTATTAATGAGCACCAAACTCAAGTTCAAACCCCTTGTTCTTCCGTATAAGCACAAATAAATTATAAATTTTCAGCACAAAACAATACAACAATTCTATCAATTTTAAAAGCAGTAATAAACCTGAAAAAGATTTCTACACAATAAGAGACTAAACCACCACAAAAGCGATAAAAGCGAGTTTCAAGTTAATATACCGGAGCGAAACCCTAGGAGAGGCGTTTCGACCTTACCCACCCAATTTTTTAAAAAATGGGATTTTTTTCCAGGAAGTTGACTGACTATGATCGGCGTTGACCAGAAGTCTGACCGTTGACTAGATTTGACCAGGCGTTGACCAGCCCTATGTCCAGCGGTCCAGTTCCCAGCAGTTCAGCCCAATCCCAGTCCAGTTCCAGCTCCTGCTTGTAGGTCCAGTCCAAAGCTTTCTGCCAACTCCAGCAATTGAGCAGCCCAACAAATTCAGCCCAATTCAAACCCAGGTCCAGCCGTGCTCCAGTGAATGCGCGCAGCAACAGTCCAGAAACCCAAAGCCTTCGTCCCTGTTCTTCGCTTTCTGCGTCCAGGAGTCCAAGGCCAGCAACCTCCGGCGAACGGAAATCGACTGCGATTTCCGGCGGGACAGGTCTGGGCGTATCGAGAGCAGAAATCCAGGGACTAAGCGACTTCAATTAACGGTGACGAGGAGGACTAACCTCCGGCGACGGCTCTCAGCCAGTCGACGGTTCCACCGGCAAACGAGTCCAGAGCTCCGGAATCGACGAAAGGTGAAGGGATTTGGTTGGCTAAAGCTCCAGCGAGGCTTCTCAGTGGCGAGCGGACCTCCAGACACGAGTAACGGCGGCGGAAGGCGGTGGAAGGCGGCGGAGGGCAGAATCCGGCTCTGATACCGTCTTGTGCATTGATGTTTTGCAGTTGAGGTATTAGAGATGTCATGGGAATGTCAAATGTGTATATCTTTTAAAGGTCTATATCATCTTCAGGATGCTTGAATGAATGGAAGGTAGCGTAAATGTCAAAGCTTATTTGGTGATCGACATGGATTACCATACAACTAATTTCCAAATGCCGAAAATGGAAAAGAATTAATGTGTTCATTTAAAAGTTCAGAATTGATCATTAATGATAAAGTAGTTCCTTAGGATGGATAATTATAGGGGTGGGCACGGACCGGGTCGGGGCGGGTAATTTAAAATAAAATGGAACCGCCGGTTCCATTGTACGGGTCGGTCCGGTCCGGGTATTGCAATTTTGAAAATAGGAACCGGACCTTACCCGGCCCGTTTGAAACGGGGCGGTCCGGTCCGGGTTCTTCGGTTTCTGGTTTTTTTTATGACAAGTAAGATAGCAAATGTGTAAAAATGTACGGAGTATTAGAGTTGAGATGTCGAGATCCTATTTCTAACTCCTGCAGTTTGTATATTGTGTAATGTATACACTATAGACACCATTCATTATCTCTACAATATAATAAGCTTGAATGAAGGTTATGGGTATTGTGGGTATAAAAAATTTGTTGGTGGTATTCTAAGCTTGATTGATATGTACATAATGCTTACATGGTTGTAAACTTTCATCTTCAATTGCCTTTGCCCCCAAGACTCCGTTTCTTTCCCGTTAATTGCCGGTTAGTTTATATTCCTAGGGCCAGCCCTTTTCCGTATTTGTCTTCCGCTCGATCCCAGCAGACCCAGCGGTTCCAATCAGGAATTCAGGGTTCCCTTGGGTCCTCTGTCCGCACTTTGGCCGCAGAAGACGGAATCAACCTGGGATCGAGCTTCGCCGATGCACGCTCAAACTCCCTCTTGGTTCGCATCCAGCTCAGTCCTTTCATCTTCTTTGGCATTTCTTGGTCAGTTTTTTTCCTTCGATTAATCATAACTCTGGAATTTATTATCCTGTTTAATTTCAGCACATCGATTCTTCTCCTCTCCAGCGGAAGTTATGGAAATCCAGTGGACTCGGCCATCTTCACTCCTCTCCCCTGGCCGTATAAATGCTTGTTGTTCCGTTGGCAGACGATTTTTCCCGCAGCTTCACACTTCTCCAGGTGCGTCTTCTTCCTTTGTTCTTGTTTTCCCCTTTTTTACACAATTTGCACACACACGCTAAGATAAGTCTTTTCTACTGTGTTTCAATTCAGTTCGTACTTAAACCAAGTTTCTAATATTCTAGATTTTCTTTAGCTAAATGTAGCATTCTGTGTAGCAATTAGACCTAGGCTGTTACCATTTGCCTGCTGCAGTTTTAATTGTTCAATCTAATGCAATGTACATATGTGATAAGCTTGCATGAAGGTTAGTAGAAGTACATACTTGTTCCTAATAGGGAAAACAATAAACTTTACAGTAATATGTTGTTATGGTGCTCCTTGTTGGAAGGCTTAGCAGCTCAAGCTAGCAGGCAAGACAACAGTTCCAATCATATGATTGTAGAGAGCATCTGAGCTTGTCTCCGTTCAAAGGGTTAAAGAAGTATAATTTTAATACTATACCTTGTTTACATTCATGGACAACAGCTTAGAGCTTCCAATTATTATGTAGCTACTATCCAGTCACAATTTTGATAGGCACAATTGTTCTACATATAATTACTTCAAGAGTAAGATAATTAAACAGCCACATTCCAAACAGAAAAAGCTGAAAAGCAATGCCTAATGATCTGCCCATATGTACCTAATAAAAATCAGGGAAACATATTTCACCACCGTAATAGTTAAACACAAAAGATCCCAAATGCACCAAAAAGGTGCATACAGCTTTAAACTGAAGTAAACCATCTTGTTAAAACCTTATTGATGATAAAACATATGAAATGGGAATTATGGGATCAACTAAAACTGCGTAATTGGTGATAAAATATACTTACAAAAAGAAAACGTGAATTGTTTAACAAACACGCCACCATTTTATTACAAATCTCAAATACAATAATCACTAAACTGAACTTCACGTGAAAGGCTTCGACCGAAGGCAAAGGAATAACAAAAATGAAAGCGCAGAAGTATGGGTACCGATTGGGCGTTATGCCATTTGAGTCCACGACAGATGTTAACGGAGAAAGTAGCGCCGAGGTAGACGGTGGTGATGCCTAGCCCTGCCGTGAAAGCTTTGAATGCCCACAAAAGAGGGATCCAACCTTTTATTATTATTATTATTATTATTATTATTATTATTATTATTATTATTATTATTATTATCACTTGAATCATATAAAAGACAAAAATTTCTCTTAGAGAAAGCATGCATATCTATCTTTTCCAAAACCAATTCTCTTTCACTCCAATCAGTTTCAGGATAATTATCCATTTCACTATGGCCATTAAACTTGCTGAAATCCCTAACTGCACCTTGGCTTGGCCACAAACACCAGCTATACTGTGAAGCTTTAGACTTCTTCTTCTTCTTCTTCTTCTTCTTCAAAGGCTTCTTCTTCCATCCATCTTTGCTACTTATACCCAAAGGATACTCAGATTCTCTCTTCTTATCCCCATCAACACTATTTGAAGGAGAAAACATTTCTTCCAGGGTGGACTTTCCACTGATCACCTCAACTTCTTAAAATCCTTCTGTCATCTTCCACATTTCAAAGATTTGAGCTTTGGCTTCTTTGGCTGCTTCCATGGGTTCCCAGAAAATCTGTCGTGGAGGTTGAAAATCACTTTCAGGAATCTGCATATCATTAGGCTTCTCCAACTCCAAATGGGATCTTGGAATGCTCAAGTGATCCTTTTTCTTTGGCTTCCTCAGAAATCCTAACAGTCTATACTTATGTTGTTTCACATCTTCCTTTCTTTCCTGAGCTTTTTTTGGCCATCTGATTCTTGAAATTTGTTTGGCTTCAGGATATATTTGCATCTTTCTGGGCAACAAATTGTGACCTGACAAACAAGACATGGACTAATCAGGATTAGTGGGGAAAATCACGATGTCCAAGAGTCCAAGACCATAAAAGCGGCATAAAAACTGGAGAACTTAAGAAATAGTGCTGGGTTTCTCATAGTTCAGTTTCATAGAAATGGAGGTGTAGAAATGGGCATATTAGTCAAACTCTAAATAGCAACCCATCTTTCTTAAATAAGGTTTTGGTTTTGGGCAATAGTAATTGTTATTATCTGATAAAACCGATTCGTTTCCACTTTCCGTTCCTCCTCTGTGATTATATTCGTCTGGAGTTTTAGCACAGCTTCGACTTTCTAGCTGTTTATAGCCCGGCAATGGTTCATCTTCATAACTCTGTCAAAACAAGTCTCAAATTGATGGTCGTTATTTTAGGAGCTGCTGGCTGGGGGCTAAGGTTGAAGAAAGAAAGAAAATTCATACATGAAATATTTAGGACATGAGGGTATCTGTATATAGCTAGCAGAAAGAGAGGTGACGATAAAAAAAATGAGGGTAATAATTACATTACTGTAAATCAGAGAGTGAGAGCTTCTTATTAGCTACCGACCAATCTTCTCAACAGAAAATTAAAAACAAAGTTTTTAGCTACAAATGAAGCCAATGGCCTGAGCTCTAGCTTTTATGGCCACTTGAATATTTTCATCTGCCTCTCTGTCGCCTCTCAATCTTCGCCATTAGTACTCCTAGCTTTCTTGCCTTTTCCTCCCCTTCTTCTCACCCCATCTCTTTCAGCTTGCCTATATCTATGCCACGGACTATTAATTATTTACAAAGTTCTTAACTGGCGTTATATACTACTATTTGTTTGTAGTCGTCTTTATTCTTAAAATGAAAAATTTTACACACTTGCTTAATTATATATGGGGTTGAGAGGAAGACAAGTACGGAAAGGGGTGCGAAACGTGTCATTATCATCATGCCTCCAATGATGTATGTTTAATTCTGAATTTTTAGTGTATAGTCTACATAGCATATAGAAAGCTCTATCATTCACAAAAAATGTCCTAATTATGATAAGAGCAACGCATAATTCAGTTATTTTGTGTTAAACGATCAATTTACAACCAAAAAAGACTACAGTATGTAGGCTGCCTAGGCAGTATATTACAGTATAGTAACGTTTCTAATGCTTAAAAGCTGCTCCTATCATTCAATAATTTGGTAAATCAGAGGCAAAGAAACAGGCTGATCCCATATGAAATCATATAATTCATTCTTGCTCATTTAATTCAACCGTACTATGTTATACTTTAAGTTATACTTTCCCTCATATTTGATACTTTCCACAATCAAGGTTTTAGTATTACGTATAATCTTAAACATAGGTAACTGGTACTTTTAATTCAACAATATCACTAAGACAGGAACAAACCAATTTCCCTATGTGGACATTTTTATATAGTATTTTTGTGTTAAAGTAAGACTTTTATGTAAGGATAGTTTGTATATTGAGTGTTTTAGACCAAAAGCGTATGGCAAAATCTGTCTTTGCCATATAAAAAAATATGGAGTACTAAAAAGTTATACCAGAGAGTACTTTTTATAAAATCAAAAGCATTAATTTAGTTGCTATGATTTATAACGCTTATTCCGCATTTGATGTACTCTAATATTAAAATATAAGTATTACCCATCATTCCAGGCCTCCTGAAAAACTATTTTTAAAAAATGTTGAACTCCAAATCGGCACTTCATTTTACTTATTCTTTCCTTTGGTGATGTTATCTCTACAATGTAAAAATCTTGAATGAAGGTTAGGATATTGTGGGTATAAAAAATTAATTGGTTGTATTTTAAGCTTATTCTTGTAGAGATCAATATTATTTTCTTTGGTGATGTTACATAGGTATATCTGTTGTATGTAAAGCACATGCTTTTTTTTACGTAGGTCTGTCATATATAATTTTTTTACAAAAAATCGATTTCTTACCTAGTGTTCTTTGTCTTGTGTTCCTTATAGTGCTGACGAGATTGCAAGCAATCTTGTGCAATCATTGTTCGTTTTCAAAGGTATGTCATTTGAGAAACCGTTTTTTTCCTGTCTTTTTAAAAACCGTTTTATGCAGTAATTCACTGTCTGATTGATTAGAAAACCGTGGAAGTGCTCTGATTAGATTTGTTTATTCCTGTGTTGTTTATTTGGCTGTGAAACTGGAGATTAGACGAAAATCAATTATGTTTTCTTTGTTAGTCCGTATACAAATCTTTGGCAGATCTTTGGATGGTTCTTTTATTTCAAATTTGTAGCTCCGCCGTTTTTTGCCTATTTGTTTATCGTTTTTGTGCTTACAGTTTATCTGCATAACTGGGCTGTGGTGGTATTAACTATTATGTTTAAGGGAAATTGGTTTATTTAGCCCTCAAGTTGTTGTTGTTATTGTGATATATACTGGAGTCACAACACAACGTTATTAGTCCGACTCCTTTTTAGTTTTCACCCGCAAGTTATTATCTTGGCTATTAATTAATTATTATGATGGTGTCATTTCCCTCAGCAATTGTTGCTCAATAGAAAAGCAATTGTCATTTCCCCATTGGCTATTAATTAATTATTATGATGGTGTCTTTGAATTTGTTTCATTATACACAAATCAGTTTATGTTGCTCTGATGGTGTGTAATCGTGTATATTCGTATAGTATCCGGTGGACTTCTTTACCCTTCTCATTGAAACTCTTATGATTTGTTGAAATCCGGATATTGCTACAAAAAATGAGGGACAAAATGATAGATAAAAAAATTGGAGGAAAGAGATAATATAGGGACAAAAATATACAAAATATAAATTTAGTTATATATATATATATATTGTAGATGTTTTATTTATTCCCGTTTTTTATATTGGCAACTAAATACTCTGAGTTTTAATAAATTTAATCATTGACCATTCATTTACCCTGAAACTAGGATAAATGTATCAAGACCTAGAGCTTCTAAGCCTATCAAAATCAGATAAAAAATATAAAAGGAGTAAAAACTTATTTGTGACTTTTCAGACTTTGTTTTGAACTGGAAAGATATTAGTGAAAATTATAGAGAAAAAAGTATAATTAGACAGACATGCCTATATCAGTATAGTTGCAAACCCAATTTATTTCATTGTTTCTTTCCTTCAAAGACATCTTATATCATAACATCTTTGCACGAGTCTTTGTTGCACATAATAAAGATGGATGAAGCAAATGCTGCCAATCACACTGCACCCAGTGAAAGCACAAGCACTTCAAGTCCTCCAATGAAACGCATCAAAACAGTGTGACGGAGAATACACAACCATCCAAACCATTCCACAACTCACCAAATCATGTTATTACATTCAAATACTTTCATTTTTTCAGTACTATGTTCCATTTTGATTTTTGAATGTTATTGCTCCTGCAACCATAAACATATTTTCCCATGATACACTATTAAGCTTGTTTCCATGATACAATATTATGTCTATTTCTTCTCATTTTAATAAATTACACAATAATAAAGCAATCATGAAATTTTCATTATTCTATTTGGGAGTTCTATTTCAATGTTATTTCAAAAGGGAATGCATGTTTTACACACAACACCACACAAACATGATCATTTTCCCCTAGCATATATCCCAATCACCCCTTCTTACACATTGGCCATTATCCCTATTATAAAAACACATTGGGCATAATCTCCATCGCGCATCGCGCGTTGCGAAAACTAGTCATTAATAATAAGCAGCAACAAATGGAAGCTCTAAATGTGAAATTTATCTAGTTAGTAGTTACTCCGTACTACTTACTAGTTACTATAGTTTACAATTATGATCCCAAAATCAAATATAAATAGGGCGTTAACAAGTCTCAAAACAACAACATACTCAACAAGGTGCACATTTAACACAAGTGATAAGTCCTAGCCCACAACTTCATATATTTAAGTTCCAAAAATTCAAAGAAATTCCAAAAATTAGCAACATAATCACTATTAAGTTCCCAAATTACAACATTAATAGTCTAAAATAACAAATTAACAATATAGTAACCTTCAAGTCCTAATTGACAACACCAAAATGACAACAGGACTGTAACAACATTACAACTAATACTCATTACTAGCTTAAAATTTACTCCAAAACTGAAATATAGATGATTTGAGATACATTGTCGGCCTTAACCTTGCTTGGACACACCTTCAAGGCCCACAATGTTTATTGATATGTTTTATGTAAGTACTAGTTCCCCATCCACTTGTATCGCATGCAAAAAGGGACTTGCAATGTATACATTTAGCTTTCATCACTTGTTTTTCCACCATCACTTTCTTTCCATCTTCTCTTGTTGATGCATTTCTGATATGGTGCATTTAGTGAAATGATCCCAAACCCAAGTTGATGATGATTTGTCAATTGTAGCTAATATAGTAGCCATTCTGCAACCTGTAATTCTCAGCAACTATATCCTTAAGTATTTAAAACTGGGGAAATGTCTGTGTTGATTCACTCTCACGGTCTCACCTAATTAATACATTTAATTACCAATGAGAAAATCATATTTTACAGTTAATAAAATAGAACCTATATATAACAAGATAAGCAGTAAGTTAATGTTAAAACAAACATTACTTTAGCAGCAATTAAACAAAACTTTAGGAAATCTAATGCAGTAATGCCAAAGAGTGTATTACTTTTTAGTTTTTAATTAATAAAATCATAGCATGGAACTTTTTTATGAATGAAAGAGGACAAAGCTACTCCGTATTACAATTACAAAGCTATAAAATAAATAGCTTTGAAGGTGCGCGAAGGAGGTCCTGGTTGAAAAACAGGTCGCACAGAAATTCAAAGCCGATTCCATCTTTAATTGATACAACCCTAAATACTTCGAGTAGAGAATCTAGATTATTTGACAGAGGTAACCATTTGCTCATAAGCTAACATTCCAGTCAAAACTCAAAACATTAAAGATCAAACGCAGGGCATCTTATAAACTATCGAGTAGAGTAAAACACACACCTTAAAAAATATAAGTCACGACCTCGCAAACTAAGGAGTCTCAGATCCGTAGAACACGATGTTCACAATTCACAGCCTCGCAATCAATCGCAGCCTCTCAGTCATGTCGCGGCCTCGCAGGTAAGTCGCCGGATCTCAGGCTCGGATCTTCAGGGCCTCTATCTCTTCACATGTCACAACAGGGACGACGACGACTATGGCTATTACACTGGTCGCTGGGCTATTATATGGTTAACTAGACTGAAGATAATTTAAAAAGGTTTACTGGGCTCAAGATAATTTAAAAGGTTTACTGGGCTCAGGGTATTTTAAAACAGAAGTATGAATTAACGGGTCGGGTACCCGTTATTTTCAAATTTGAGAACCGGCCCAAACCTATATTAATTATTACCCGCCCCGGCCCGCCCCGTTTTCTTTTTCTTAAACTAAGAACCGCACATTACCCGCCCCGACCCGCCATTACCCGCCCCGACCCACGTTTCTAGAACCGTTTGCCCACCCCTAGATAATTATACTACTACCTCCGTTCCAATTTGATGGTCTTAATTCTTATTCATTTGATCAACACAAACTATTCTTAATTTCTTACCGTAGCAGTTTAAATTTTCTTTTTTTACAATCTTATAAAACAACACAATGAGTAGTGAAGGGTTTCCATTAAAGGGCTGGTACGGGTATGATTTTTATAGTTAGGAAGAACAAACAATCTCAAGAACAAGAAGTGCATAGTTTTCACTTTCATTCATACCTTAAAAACTTATTTAATTGGCGTAGAGTACAGTAATTTAGGGAACCAGACTGATATCCCATGCGACATGTATCTAAAATTATTGCCAAAACAAGCAAGCGTACAGCCCCTTAATTGTTACTAATAATCTCTTAGCGAACGATTAAGTGTGTGTGAAAGTGTCCTAGAATAAATTAGATCTATATTAATTTATTCTACATGTAATTATAATTCTAGTGGTCATTCTATGTCACAAGAGATATCAATTAAATCATTCATACACAAATTAAATAAAAATTCATGCAAGTTAAACCATCAAGAAACTAGTCATACATCATGAATAATTCCTTCATCAATCTCAAATCCGTAATTAAAACTACTCACAATTCATAATTGAAGAATCAATAGAATTGGGAAAGAAAGAATTAATTGTCATTAATTAAAAAGATGGAATTTACCAAGAGTCCTAAAATATTGATGAACAAGGCTGAAAAGCTCTCTAAATTTCGTGCCAGACACTCTCTCTCAGCTCCGTAACCTCAAAATAGGGGTATATTATGGAGGCTTATTTATAGAAAGGAAAAATTCCCAAGATATGACTAAAACATATCGAGTTTCCCGAAATATGACTAAAAATTGTAACACCCCAATTTTTGTGAGTTAGTTATATGAGTTATATTACGATTGGATGAGTTAAATAAGTTACTTAGCTGGTAAATAATTTAATTCCTGAATAATATGATTTGTTATTTTGTCTTGTGTTATCATTTGTTTTTTTTTGTGGCAGATAACGTTGATGGTAAGCTCTAATACTTAATGTGAATAAATAAATAAATGGTATTTTAGATTTTATCAGTATATTATTGAAAGTAGAATGCTATATTTCAGTTGGGTTAGGGGCATTTGTTTTTGAAGACTTAGAGACCGAAATTAATTATATTGGCCTGAATCAATTTTTTTTTTTTAGCTGACTAGTAGATTCTAATAAATAAATAAATAAAAAAAATCTCTCTGGACCAAAAGCCCAGATTTACACAACACACAAATAAAACCCTAAACCCTTAAACTTAGAAACGATCAATCTTTTACGCTCTGGCTGCCACTCTCTGCATCGCTATTTGCACAACTACTGTCTTCTTCATTCGGAAGTTTTCTACTCAGCTCGAAGTCGAATCTCATCTACCTCTTGTTTGGTAAGTTTAATTTTCAGCCTTCTAGGCATTTGCTACAGTGAGTTTAATAACCGATCAATGAGGGATTTTAGTAGCTAAGGAAGAAAATATTCTGGTTGTATTTGGATGATAAATGGTTTTACGCTTGTGATTTTAAATTTTCGTTTGAAACGGGGACTGTTTCGGCCGGACAAGTTTCACTGCTATGATCTGGTTCTTAGTTATATACTTTGGGCGTAAAGGATTAGGTTTCTTGAGTTTCAAACTTGGCAGAGTTCAAATTTTGTTTAAGCTATATTGATTTATATATAACAATAATCCATCTGCTGCATATTTTCTCACAATCAGAAAGAACTGATTTTAAATTTGAATGCTGACGTATTCCAAACCTGGTTTAATGATTTCTCTCAATCAGGAATATGAATGCTAAAGTATGACATGTTTCTCAATTCCGGTTTCTGAAGTTTCCAAACCTTGTTTATGATGTGTCTAAAAATTTGATTAGCATATTTTAGAAACTTTTCTGATTTGGTATCTAGCATCAGGTCTAAAAGAGTTGAGGATAATTAAATATTTGATTTTGAAGGGTTGTGTGTGTGACAACTTTGGAGTTGTTCTAGCATGAGTTGTTCTCTTATATAAACAATTTTTTAAAAAAAAATTTAATGAGCTGCTGCAACATGATTTTCGAAATTTGAAGATTTGTTTTAAAGTCAATTGGAAGATCACATTTTAATTTGTGCGTATAACAGTAGGAATCTATACTAAAAGTTTTAGCTATGTGCTTTTGAGTTAAGGATACGGCTAACTTTAGTTAAATATAATGTTAAATCTAAATAAAGATTTCAAGTAAGGGCTTACCGGAAGATGTTATCAAGGTGCCACACTTATTTGGATAATTTGAATTCAGCTTCTACAGGTAAGTTCACTACCACCTGTACATGTTTGTTCAACCAAATGAAGGAAAGAAGTCTGGTTGATTTTTAATAGATGATTTTAGTCTATGTGCTATTATGTGAACCTGGTGAATTATTTGTTGAGTTATTTTATTTGCTGTATTAAGTTGTGTTTATTATCTGGCATAGTCAGGATTTTGTCAGTACTTTAGTTTTCAGATTTAATGATGTTTTTAATCAAACGTCACCATAAAAAGAACTAATATTTAAAGTGAAAGATTAAGTGATATGTACCCGGGAACAAGTTCCCACAGAGTAATCAGAGTTTCAGAGTTTCAGAGAGTCCGATATGTTTAGTGGGTCGCTCCCCTGAGCTGTCGGATTGGCGCCTTTGGGTACATATCACGGGCCCACAGAGTAAAATTAGCCACAAAGAGTAGTACAGAAAGTTGTTAATGAGATCTCTATCAGAAAGTTTCACAAAAAGTTGTTTTTGAGATCTCTTTCAGAAAGTTTTCACAGAAAGTTGTTTTTGAGATCTCGTTAAGAAAGTTTTACAGAAAGTTGTTTTGAGATCTCTTTCAGAAGGTTTTACAGAGATGTTTTGAGAATGAAAATTTTGAGATCTCTTGAGTAGTTTTGAAAAATTATTTTAGAAAATATTTTCCTTTTGAGATCTCCCTCAGAATGTATTTGAGAAGTTATGTGATAGTTATTTGTTCAGTGCATGCTTATAGTCTAAATTTATCTATTGATAAATTGGCATCGACTTCTAGATATTTTTGTGGATCCATAGTGACTTACTAAGCGTAAAGCTTATCAGATTTCTTTCTTCGCATGTACAGATACTAAGGGTAAGGCCAAGGCCTAGGAAGATGATGAGGGAGTGGAACGCGTGCCAAGATGAGTTAACGGGAACGACCTTGGCGGCTTTTAGCTAGATATTATTTTGTCTCAGTAATTCAGTCTTATAATAAAGAGATTATTATTATTTTATTTTATTTTAGAACTTGATGTTTGAATAAATTCCTGGATCCAGGTGGTTGTCACATTTGCTGGTGATAACTATATTTTATTAAGTTCTTATTTGGAGTTGTTTTAGTTACTATTGAGATTTTATCAGGGTTATTTTCTTAAATAGACGGCCGTTATATTGCAATTATTTATAAAAGTAATAAGTTAGTGTAACGTATCCTTTAACCCTGAGAGGGGCGTTACAAAAATCGAGGGAAAAAAAATCGTCATATAATAATGTGGAAGGTCGAAAATGCCCTTATTTAAAAAAGATGCATTTTGCACTAATTTCATCCGTGTAAAAATATTGCACTTTATGAATGCGTTATAGCACACCATTTACTACACTTTATGACGGCATTCACGGCATGACATATAATGCACTTCATGCACTTAAGTTGTGGCACTTCAATTTGTCTTTTTTTTTAGTTTTGGTAATTTTAGTTTTTACGTTTAATTAAATATAATACACTCCAAAAATGTTAGCATTTTATTTTATTTTTAAATTTGATAATTGCAATTTATATCAATGTTAATGCTCTACATTATTGCACTTTTTTTTTATCAAAATCACTTTATATATATCATCATATCATTGCACTCCTTTGTCATAAGCATTGCACTTCTTGTGATATTCACGACATTACATACAAAATATTCATTGCAAACTATCATCAATCGTCTTCAACCTAGAGTTCTTCTTCAATCTTAGGTTCGCCTTCAACCTCAGCCGCCATGCTGAAGAATTTGAGTTGTTGAAGTGGCGGTCCATCGCCATTCTTTGGCAACATTAATTGTTAACCCTAATTTCATTAAATAGAATAAGAACCCCACAAACCTTAATCTCAAGCGGCAAGAGATCAAGCACGCTGGTTGACGGAGGCACGAGGCAACTGTGCGGCGGGACGGGGCAGGCTCGGCGGCGGCGGCGAGTGCGGGCTGGACGTACGAAGGAGGAGCGCAAGCGACTGTGCGGTTGGACGGAGGTAATGAGCAGGCGGACGTATGGGACGTATGGCAAGGCAGCGGCTAGGCGGTGGCGGGGCGGCAGAACGGTAGGTGGCGGCTGGGCGGTGGGGGCAGCAGCGGC
The DNA here is from genome assembly GCA_945859915.1 of Cuscuta epithymum. Taxonomy (NCBI): domain Eukaryota; kingdom Viridiplantae; phylum Streptophyta; class Magnoliopsida; order Solanales; family Convolvulaceae; genus Cuscuta; species Cuscuta epithymum. Next base: position 977,347 of record CAMAPF010001060.1, on the reverse strand, counting down.
AGGCGGGTGTGCGTAAGTATTGGGAAGCTAGCTAAGAGGCTAGGGTTGGAGAAAAAGAGTAGGATGTTAGGGTTTTATAGACTGAAGCTAAGGGGTATATTAGTCCATAAAAATTAATTATTGGGAAAACTGTCAAATAAGTCCTTGAACTTTCATAAAAAGGTCAAATAAGTCCTTATATATATAGGAGGCTCTGTCTGGCCGTTGCGATTTGGGGCGGTTCCCGGTGGAATTTTTTGATGAAAATTTTTGAGAATTTTATTCATCAATTCTAGTTTACTCATACCAAATTTCAGCTAAAACTTCAATCGCGAACACATTCAAATTAATTCTTAAAGATAATTGTGCAGTTAAACGCGCAGTTATCTTAAAGAATTAATTTGAATGCGTTCCCGATTGAAGTTTTAGCTGAAATTTGGTATGAGCAGACTAGACTTGATGAATGAGATGCTCAAACAATTTCATCACATAATTCCACCGGGAACCGCCCCAAATCGCGACGGCCGGACAGAGCCTCCTATATAAGGACTTATTTGATCTTTTTATGAAAGTTCGAGGACATATTTGACAATTTTCCCTTAATTATTAATTAATAATTATGAAATTAATTAAATACTATTGATTTAAATATTATTTTGGGAAAAAAAACTCGTTAGGTCATAGATTGAGGAAGTCTTAGTCATACATGGCGTTATTTCTTTATAGAAAACATGAGAAATTCGTATCGAATTAGGATTTCCGGAGGCAGGCACGGCGTGCCTCCCTAGTAGGCACGACCGTTTCTGGCCTCCAGGGTCTGGGTGCTCCGTTCTTCTTCAGGCATGGCGTGCCTATTGGTCAGGCACGACCGCGTCTCGCTCTTTTCTTCGCCGTGTCATCTTCTAGGCACGCACGGCGTGCCTAACTTTGAGCGCACGGCGTGCCCCCTTCCCTTCTAAATTTGACGATGGTTCGTTCATGGGAGTTGTAGAAAATGAAGTCCTCTATCCACCAAAACTTACAAAACTGAATTTGAATCATCCAATCAAAAGATATGAATAAAATGATGAAATGTCGCATCCTGAAATCTCAACAGCAATTATCTAACTTCCTTGTCTGTTTTCACCTTGTTGCTCTCAGATTCTCGCAATAGTGTCTTCTTATGATTTGTATCCCTTAAAGTTAGCTTGCATATGGAACTTGAATCGTGAACATTGTATGTTTCTACAAAAATGTATGCTTGAACGATTGACAGAAGGTCATCCTGAACGCCATTTTCAAGCTCTATTCGTCTTCTTTTGATCTCATAGTCAATCCTAGAGCTCTTTTATCATTAAATATTCATCGTGAACCTCCCGGTGACCTCCAAAACTCTCGAATTTCTCTCGAATGCTCATCAACTCAACCCGATTGCTTCTCAAGCGCCGGTGCCGGACTCTAATTTCCTGATTTTGACTCTAAACAACACAAAACTCGAACCAACGTCCGGTAAACATAACTTGAGCTAAAATTGAGATTTGTGACGCCTTAAAACTAGAAAACCCATCAAAATCTGATCCCCACACGCATCAAATGTGTGTTGAAATACGAACTTATCATATATATATTAGTAGAAAATCGTACTGAAGGTAAGATGTGTGAATAGTGTAAAAGTTTCAATGTTAAGTGCTCGTTTGGTGACTCTGTATTTTGGTTTATCAGGCTTATCACCCAAATTTTTAACCAAACACGTAAATTTTGATTTCACGTGCTGAACTGTGTAATGATAAGAAAAAGTAAGGTTAAAGTTACTTTTTTGCTGTATTGGCTGATGTTACTGTAGACGACCATTTTAGTTATTTTTGATATAATATTTTCTTTATTTTATTAATATAATATATTTTAAATATAATCTTTCATAAATCAGCAGAAACAACCAATACAGCCACTTCAACCAAAATTTCATAAATTTCAGCAGAATCAGCCGATTCAGCCGATTTCGGTGTCACCAAACGGGCTCAAGTCAAGAATCTGAATGAGACATTTGGAGAGCTAGAATCAAATGGGATACAACAAGCTTTGTTATTGAAGGCTTCCAGTGGCCTTTAGAAGGGATGAGAGTTATGACTTATGATATACATCTTGATGACAATGACCTCAAGAATGATGAACATGAACTTTTTTAATCTCTATGCCCATATGAGCTAATATATGTACGTAGCTTTTGGAGTTGAGCATGTATGTTGTTGAAGGTTGTAGATATTTACTATTGTGAATTACATTTTGTAATTTTGAACTTCCAAATTAATTGTACTACGTAAGGTTACTAATTATAGAGAAGGTATTGTATTTATGATGTGCTATGTGTGGATGTGTGTGTGTGAATAAAAAAACAAATTCATATCTCTTTTGCAAATCATATATTACTACGTATTTGGGTAAAATATTAGAAAGGAACAATGTTCCTCCCAATTATTTAGATGACCACCGGCTGACCCACAATTTTAGAAAGGAAAGTAGATAGGAATAATGCATTTTGGTGACCCACTATTTTAGAAAGGAATATATATAGGAACTTCAAATTACCGAGGGAGGTTTTAGAGAGGAATTCCATTCCGTATCCAAGTTCGTAGCTAACCTCATTAGAGAGGAATATAGACCATTTAGGCATGAATTTGTTTCCTTTCCAATGGGACTCTTTCTAGCCAATGAGAGTTAGGGGCCTCACCAACCATACAAACAAACTTTCTTACAACCCGTGTATAGCCAATGACATATTTTCTTACCAATTAAGAAGTGAGTACGTGGGTTTAAGCAAAATGTAAATGATCCAAAGGTTGTTTTATTTGAGGAGAAAGGAATTTTGGATTAGTCGCCTCACCAACCATAGATCCTTTGTTGAACTTTTTACACCTCCTAAATACCCTTTCTTACAAATTATCTTTCGCCTTCAGGCCATCTCCAAGAGACCAACAAATCACACACCATTTTGGTGTATTTTCCAAAAATCCTCTCCAACAATCAGGGGCGGAGCCAGGATTTGACGATAGGGGGGGCGGGTCAAGAATGAACGCAAGCAATAAAATGTACTACGTATACTTTGAGCTCGAAACAAAACCTTGTAGATTTATTTTTTCACTAATTAAAGATGACTTAAGTAATAAATTAAAATTATATATATGATATTTCTATCAACCATATATAATAATACTATGTATCACTTTAATTTAATACTACATATAATATATATTATTATAAAGTACTAAAAAATTACAAATGAAAAGGAAAACTTGAAAACCATTCACAAGTAAAATACGTAAATAAATTACTGGAAGATAAATTCCATGAACTAAAAGATTAAAAAGGGCATATGAATAAGCAGATAAATACTAACTACTCGTAAAAGATTAAAACGGACATATGAAATACTTAGATAATACTAATAATACTATTAAAAAATAAAATACTTGGGAGGGGCCAAGGCCCCCCTAACCTTGTTGATAGCTCCGTCCCTGCCAACAATCACACCATTCTCCACACCATCACACCATTTTGGTGGAGAGGAGATGGCTTCACGCCATATATGGCGTACACCATTCTCAACACCATCCACCTTTTTTAATTTATTTTCCTTTTAAATGTGACCTTCAACTTTTAATTATTATAGTTTTGACCCATTTTTAAAACAACAAATTAGGATGTTTTACTTGGACTGAAATTGGTTTGTCCGCTCTGGTCTGGTCTGGTCTGGTCTGATTTGATCTGGTCTGATCTGAAATGATGTGGTCTGGTTTGATTTCTTTGTATTTTTATAACTACCCAAGTGTGGTCTAATCAGGTCTGATCTGATCCCGAGACAAATTACAGTCCAAGTAAAAACATCCTTATAGAACAACAAATTAAAATTATTAATTTGATATAAAAAATATAATAAAATTTAAATCACACAATATTATAAAATGTATTTTAGTTTGTATGTGTGAAATAATGTGTTAAATGTCAAAATATTAAATGAGGGGCTAATGTATAAATATATGATAGTTAGATACTTAAATAGAAGAATGGTAAAAAGTTAGTAAAAAGAATAAAAAGAGAATATTCTTTTTTGGTGATGAAAATGGTGTAAACTGTTGGAGATAAAATACTGTTTGATGTGATGTTTACACCATTTTAGTGTAAAAAATGGTGTTAACGGTTGGAGATGGCCTCATTACCCTTTCTCTTTTCGCCTCATACTTTAACCCATCCTGAGATATAACTTCCTCAAATCCCATACATGTGATGAAAATAAAATAAAGCAATGTTCGTATTTTTTAATTCTTAAATTGGGGATAAATCAAAGAGGACGAAGGGAGGCGAGGAGCGCTGGCGGTGAGTTTACCTTCTACGGTTGAATCGAGATGGCTAACCTAACCAATCACGTCAAATCGGTTGAACTGTGAGGAAGAGACACACCAAATAAAGATCGACAGGTTCACCTGGTGAGGTTTAACTAAAAGTATAAAACGACTTTTTGTAAAGCAATGTGAATAAAAGTGAGAGTTACAATAACTTAAGAGGATAGTAAAAGTGGTTTAAGCTATGATAATGCCACCAACAATTTTTCTATACCAATAATAATCTTAACTTTATTCATGTTTATAAGATTGTAGAGATATTGTATTCATGCAATACAAAGAATGCAAATAAATTAGTCAACATATATGCATCAAATCCCTTTTGCCAGTGACCGACGCAAACAGCTCTTGAAACAGCCTTTTTGGCAATTTTGGAGGAAAATAACGGATGAGCGACAGAATTTCGTGATACATTGGGAAGCACATTTGTGTATAATTTCCCCGGCCGAACTTTGAGGAGGAGCAATGGCGGCGGCGTCAATAGTGTCGCGTGCGTTGGCTATGACCAATAACATCAACGCAAATATCATAGTCACATAGAAACATTTTGGTGAACTCCCCATTTCTCTTGATCCTACAAGATTATAAAAAAAAATCTAATTGTCAAAAATATATAACAAGTATAGTATCATAGTACGTATATAGTACATATTACAATAATATTAACAACAACAATAACCTTATTGATGGCCAGGAACACTGCAATTTAGCTAAAGTTGTGATGTTATTACGTTCTCAGTTCATAAAGCCAATGGTTAAAATATTGTATATATACTACGTATATAACATGGTAGTCCGTTAGTAAACTGTAATAAATATTAGAAGTTATTAATTCATTGTAATCAAGAATTGAATTAAATTAAGCGTTACATGAATTGAAGTTCTTTTGATCTTAATTTTATTATTAATTACTTTTTACGGAGTAATATGTTTATTTAATTTAAAACCTCTTCCTTTAATTTGTGTATCCTCCTATATTGGTACGCACTAGCCCGTTAGCCGCACTAAGAAATTTGTTATTGATGAAATTTTGAATGAAGCGGTTAATTTTGAAAAATTAGATTTAATTGCAATCAATTTAGTCTAGAAAGTAACTATAGTCTTACTTAATTTTATTACTACCTCCGTCCCAGGGACAAGTTCCCACTTTCCTTTTTTGACAGTCCCAACAAAAAGTTCTCATTTCCCTAAATGGAAAGTTATCCTACATCAAAACAGTGTCAAACAGTGCAAAATAGTGCCAAAAAGTGTCGAAACAGTGCCAAACAGTGCAAAACAGTGCCAAAAAGTGTCGAAACAGTGCCAAACAGTGTCAAAACAATGCCAAACAGTAGAATTTACCCCTCAATAATTTTATTTCCTTAATATGTGTGAAAGTCAACCTGGGAACTTCTCCCTGGGACGGAGGGAGTATTACACTTTTCTGTGTGTGAAATCGAAAGTTAACTGTTGGAGGAAAAAGTTAAATGATAAGGCGATAAACCGAAAATAGTTTCTAACAAACGGACTAAAAGTGATACACCCTTCGTCCCAAATTGAATTACAAAATTGACGTTTTTGTATCCAGTACATCTATTTTATTTTCTTAATTAGGATATCAATTTTAATTAAGTTTTAATTTCAATTTTGTAACTTTATAGAGATTTTAATATAGTCTCTGAATATGTAAATTTTAATTATTAAAAATGAAAGACAATTAACTTTAACATTGGTTGACAAAAAAATGTTGACTTTACAAAACATTTGAGATGAAGGTAGCATGTTTTCAAATATAATATTAAAAAGTATAATGTCAGTCATAAAAATAATCTAAAAACGATTTGAGAAGGAGGTAGCATGATTTCAAATATAATATTAAAAAGTATAATTTCACAGTCATAAAACTAATCTAATATCATATAATTAAGTATAATGTCATAGTCATAAAAATAATTTTTTTAAAGCAAACTGATTATATTAAATTAATCAAACTTCTCAACGTACTTTTCCCCTTAGACAGACAAACCTCCTCAATCAAAACTCTAAAAGTACCTCCCCCCTCACAACGCCAAACTGGGCCGGAAGGAGCCCAAAGGCCCTCCCACTCTCTGGCTAGACTTAGAATAGACCACCCCAGAAGGAGCGAGACTATTCGCGAACCATGTGAGAGTTTCGAAGCTTTGAACGGACAAACTAGCCTTATCGCTTCCACCAAACTTCACATCCCTAACCAAGCAAGAAAAATAAAAAACCAACCTACAGCTAGAGTTCAAGACAACGAGAATAGCAACGTTAACGAAAAACATGGAAAAACAGTAAAAATAAATAAAGTCTACATGGCTTTCAGCCTTATTAAACTCCAAAAGCTGCGGATCGGTGACTCTCACTGTTGTGCCTGGCGAGCTACAAATAATTTGTAGCTCGCCTCCTCCACGTTTTTTCCCCCGGTATGGGCAATCTCCATCTCTTCCCCGGTCTGGTGGTCTGTTGAGTCCTCCACACGCCTTCATTTCTGCTCAATCTGTCCCCTGCTATGTGGTGAGAGCTTGCCTTCCTTGAAACCTGATCGCATGCCCTCTTCTCTATTTCCTTCAGGAGCCTTACAATCATAGTTGATTCCTTTCCCCGCTGGAACGAGCCATTTTTTCTTCTTCCATTGCTTTGCCCCTTTTGCAGCTCTAAGCCAAGGCCCGAATGGCCTCTCACCCGTGACTTCATAACCCCTCCGTTTACACGGGCAATGACTTTTAGCATGCCCTATTATTCCACACAAAAAACAGAAACTAGGCAGTTTCTCGTAGCAAAATCGGACACGGAAAGTAACTCCTTCCTCTTTTTGCAGAACCAATTTCTTTTCAAAGGTTTCCCCAGATCAATACAAACACAAACTCTCATAAACGATTCCCAATTCTCAGAGAAATTATTGTCATCAACTTTTATAAAAGTTCCCAAAAAGTTCCCAATTCGTTCTGCATTCTCAACAGTAAAATATCCCACTGGAATATCATGAACTTGAACCCAAAAATCAGCTTTATTCAGTGGGACAGTGATGTGAGTTTTCTCGCACTTAAAATAGATTGTAATATAGTGGTGTAAGTACGAGTATCGTCTCCACAGGGACGGACAAAAGGGAATCAAGAATTAATTAAATTCAGCGATTAAAAAGAAAATAAAATAAAAGCGTCGTGCGAGATTGGTTGGTTTGGAAAATAAAACTAATGCGAACAATTAAACTAGGGGGTTCTTTCTAATTAATGACGAACTGAACATGGATCGATTCCGGGGTAACCAGATTTCTGGCAGATCAGGCCTAATTACATGAAATTAATTTAATTGAGCCTAGCTAATCATTACTAAGTTCTTACCGCTCTCGCGGCGTAGAGTACAATAATTTAGGGGACCAGGCTGATCTCTCATGCGACAGGATCCTAAATTATCGCCAAAACGAGCGAGCTTACGGCCCCTTAATCGCTACTAATCTCTTAGCGAACGATTAAGTGTGTGTGAATGTGTCCTAGAACAAATTAGATCTCTCTTAATTCATTCTACATGCAATTGTAATTCTAGCTGCAGTCTAGGTTACAAAAGATATCAATTAAATTATTCAAACACAAATTAAACGGCATTCATGCAATTAAACCGACAAGAATCTAGCCATACATCATGATCAACCCCTTCATCAATCCCAAATCCCTAATTAAAACTACTCACAATTCATAATTGAAAAATCAATAGAATTGGAATAAAAAGAATTAATTGTCATTAATTAAAAAGGTGGAACTTACAAAGAATACCAAAAGATTGATGAACAAGGCTGAAAAACCCTCTACAATTCGTGCTATGCACTCTCTCTAAGCCCCCCCTTGAAAACGGGGGTTTACAGGCTGTTTAAATAGAAAAATCGGGTGAAATTTGAGCTGAATTAGGATTTTCGGAGCCAGACACGATGCAAGGCACGATCGTGCCTTCGATCGTGCCTCCGAAGCAAAAACGCGCATTTTGGGCAGGCACGATCGTGCCTCCCTCCAGGCACGATCGTGCCTGGCTGGCAGTAACTCCGCGGTACTTTTCTCTTCAGGCACGATCGTGTCTGACTTTGAGGGCACGGTCGTGCCTACATAACTTCCGAATTTGACAAACCTTCCTTCATGAAAGTTGTATATAATGAAGTCCTCTATCCACCCCAATTTTCCGAATGTGATTTGAATCATCCAATCAAGAGATATGATCAAAACGGTGGAAGGTGTCTTTCTGAAATCACAGCAGAGATCATCTGCCTTCATCGTCTGTTTTCACCTTCTTCCTCTCAGATTCTCGCAAAGGTGTCTGCATATGATTTGTAGCCCTTGAAGTTGGCTTTCCTACGGAACTTGAATCGTGTACATTGGATGTTTCTTCAAAGAGATATGATTGAACGATTGACAGAAGGTCATCCTGATCGTCGTTTTCAAGCTTCATTCATCTTCTTTTGACCCCGTAGCCAATCCTAGAGCTCTTTTTCCTAGGCCCGGGACCGGTTCGGTTCCTAGGCAAAATATGTGGAACCGTTTGAAAATATGAAATTTTACTAACGGTTCGGTTCTTATAAATTATTTTATAGAACCATTAAGGAACCGAACCATTCTTAACGGTTCGGTTCTTGTTATTTAACGGTTCCTATTCTTTAAAAAATTTCTTACAGATCACGATTAAATTTGTGCCAAAAAGACATTCAATGTTTGAAATTACAATACAAATATGTTGAACATCATTTCAAACATCAATAGTTGAGTTTAACACATAAATACATACCAAACTGCAAATTTTAGTAAATAAAACAAAACAAGATATTCGCTAAAGAAGCCCAAGAGAACCGATTAAAATGAAAAATAATTTTAAATAGTTAAATAACTAAACTAAAATAGTGAATGTAATATAAAAATAGATAAGTAATATACATTAAAATATATATACTAATAAGAAATATATAAAATTTTAATTATCATGTATAACGGTTTCTTAACGGTTCCATGTACATATTTTTTTCAGGAACCGAGAACCGAACCGTTAATAAAAAATAGGAACCGAACCGTTAACAAATAACTAATAAATTTTGGAACCGAACCGAACCGGGTCATAACGGTTCGGTCCGGTTCGGTTCTCCGGTTCTTGGTTCCAAAGTCTCGGCCCTACTTTTTCCTTCAAATCTTCATCGTGAATCTTCCGGTGACCTCCAAAGCTATCAAATCATTCTCAAATGCTTCTCAAATCATCCCGATTGTTCCTCAAGTGCCGGTGCCCGGGCTCAAATTCCCTGATTTTGACTACAAACAACACAAAACTCGAACCAACGCCCGGTAAACATAACTTGAGCTAAAATTGAGACTTGTAAAACCTTAAAATTAGGAAAATCATCAAAAGCCGATCTCAACACGCATCAAATGTGTGTCAAAATACGGACTTATCAGACAGACAAGGGAATATCTCCCTCTTTAAGTCTACTCATAACAATTAGGTTCTGATAAAAAAGCCATGGTCCCTCCTCATCAACCCTAATGACATCCTCCTCATTATAGAACTGGAACACATACCGTCTAGGACCAATTTCAGTTATAGTAACACCATTTTCAGGTTTCCATACAGACGCCATAATATCTCTAAACTGAGAAAAACGTACCGACTTTTCTGATGTAATAGTCCTCACCATGGTCAAGTAGTGTTTCGATGCATTCTGTGCCATTGGTTCAACCATGAGGACCTCCTCCTCTTCCTCCAGATCCAATTGCCTGTAGATGTCTGCCACTGTGCTTCAACCCCACCCGGACTGTCTCCCTTCTCCAAGCCACTCGCCATGGCTTAAACCTGATCTGCCAAAATCGAACTATGGACAAAGAAGCGTCGTGCGAAGGACAAAGAGCGGCACTCCCTTTCGCGATCTGACTGCCAAGCCGCCGGAACCGGCCGTGAATAATGATAAGCTAGCGCAATGAACACGCCCAACCTAAACCCTAGCCGCGCTAGGTCCTCTTCCGCCTCTTCTAGAGCTGATTGAAGTGCGTTCATAAAAATAATCTAATATTAAAAAGTATAATTTGATTTACATCTTTTGCCTTTTGCAATGGAATGCTATTCCATTACATGAATGCTTCTTCCAAATTTTCTCTGGAATAGTTAAAAGGTCAATTATCCCCCAATTCCATTAAGTTGATCCATTAAATATTTCTTGCATTGGTAATAAGAAAGGTCGCACACCAATCGTGCAAAGTTAGTTGTCTCCTTAGATATTTTTTTAGTACACCATTGGAAAGATCAATTTGTCATTAAACTTTTTCTGATCATCAAAACAGGCCTCTATTTCAGGATCATTACATCAAGCAAAGGGAAAATAAGACTGATACCAACTGAAACTCCAACAACTACGACTGTAACCATATGGTGAGACTTTGAGACGGTCACCCCTGAAAGAGCAACACGAATCGCTAACCATGTAGTGGGCTTGACACAGCCAAACATGTTCCCATAGATCCAACCATACTCAATGACAGAAAGAGAGACTAAAAACTTAAACAAACTGTCAACACCAACAACAAAGATGGACACAAGAAAACAAATGATAAACAGTTAAAAATTACTAGGGAAACTTTCCCGGACTCTAGCACCTCGTACAACCCATGGTGGTGGTTCAGGAGGAGGTCGTACCACCAGTACCACGCTAATTGATCTTTCATTGTCGAACGAAATCTGGCCTACTCGAAGCCAGATAGCGCCATAGCGGCCATCTTATTCGATGTAAAGCCCTGCTCCCCACGCGCCGCTAACCTTCGTTGCACCGGTCTTCCACAAAGATGATACTCGCTGCACCCCATCTATCAAAAACTACTGGCCAAAGAAAAGAAACTCCTGATCGGAAATCAGATCGGAAATCCTTGCATCACACTTTATCTTGAAATACTCAACTTGTCACGTCCCAGACCGCAATCTAAGCGCGTGTACAACCGCCGTATAATCAAGTGACGTCACCCGCGGGTGAACCTCACTTAATCATACAAGGCGTTTGAGAAAACAATCCATCCATACTCAGTAGTAAACATACATAACAACTTCACATTTAAACCAATGAATAGCGGAAATATTCATCGGTAAGTCATAAGCCACTACCGGCCAACAACAAAGGCATGCAAGCCCCAAAATAGTTTTATAGTACATCAAATATCCATGAGCAAGTGTTCAGTAGTTTGAAAGAAAATAAGGAAGCACGAACCACGTCTTCCTGAGCTGATATCACCCGTAAGAAGGTGCAAGTAGCAAGCCCTAGCTTCAACCTGAAAATGGTGGGGGCCCCGAAGGGGTCAGTACAAGTACCGAGCGAGTAGCAGGCTAAATATAGAATAACTAGCGTTTCAAGTATAAGACCCAAACATAGGGTGATACTTATATAAATAGTCTTTTCCCCCAAGTTAAGAAATACTTATTAGCATATATTCACTTGGAAAATACTCGATCCGTGGATCACTGTTTTGTTTGGGAAAATAGTAATAGTCAATATTCTTGACTAAAAAACTCAACCCACCCATATACCTATGAGTGTATAGGACTCCTCCTTGTCTACATTTCAATATCGTAATCTATGAGTTTTGAGGATAACATAATTCTTGGGTACTCCACCAATTTATATTCGAGTGTTAAGTGTTGGAAATTTATTGAGAAATATAGCTCTAATGTTCGACTCGTATGATCCTTAAACATTATTTCAATTAAATAATGAGAATTCTTAAATTTACTTTTTAAATAGAAAAATTATTATTAATATCAAAACAGTTTTACTGCTCGTGTGAAATTGTGGTGTTAATTTTGATATTTCTTTACAAAATTATAAGCATAAATAGAGGTAAGGTTATTTTAGGTATCAAAAATTTGTTGGTGTGTATCAAAGCATCATCGAGGTGTGCCTAGCAGTTAAGACATTGTACCGTGTCTCTTTTGACTATCCGTTTCTAAACGGATAGCATGGGTTCTGTTAGTTCAACGTAACATCACCGCTCCTATTATCCCTCTATGTTCCAAAGTGGGACTCCAGAGTATTCAGGAACACCACGGGCGTAGACAGGGGTGGCCATCCCTGGTCATGGCCCAGCCCAAATTTTAAAAATGTCTAAATTTTTAAGGTAAAAAAATCCGTGTAATTTTTTTTCCAAAAATATTCTTTGTACCGGCCCAGTCTGGCCCAGTGTTCTGGCTCCGCCCCTGAGGAACACCAAAGATATTGCTTCTCACCTTATTTCTTTCCTTTCATATTTCTCCGCCCACTTTTCCATTTCTCCGTCCAGCCCAAGCGGATCCCAATCCATCTTCTAGCAACAGGTTGTACTTTTTTATCTTCTCTGGGCATTTTTTTTAGTTCATCACATTATTATCTAAATTCATACAGAGTACGTCTTTACGGTATTTCCTTCTTCAAATGCCCCTAATTTCACATTCTTTCTCTGAACTCTTACAGGTTTCAGTATTAAACTCACCCTACCACTAATTTCTTATGTTCATTCTAGGGATTCGAGATATTCAAATCAAAGTTCTTTTAAGAATGACCCGCAAATATTGTGTGATGAAGGGGAGTCTAAATGCAGCTATGATTATTCCTTGTGAATGGTTTATCTCAGTCTTCCATTTGTTGTTTATGGGGAATTCTTAAGATTCTTTTATTATCTCCCAATTTCAAATGTCATACTCCGTATTTGATTTGTATTTGATTGATTACTGAGACCAAAATAGTATATCGCCCATAGGCCCAAAATAGTATATCGCCCATAGGCCCAAAATAGTATATCGCCCATAGGCCCAAAACTGGACAGGACCGGCTCTGCTTCTCTGTTCAAGCAGTTGAATCTACATGTGGGTCATGAATGTTTATTCACATAGCTAAAGATGATATATACGGAGTATGAAGTTGCAGCTTTGTTTTCATCTTACACAGGTTGTGCTTGGAATAAGACTACTGGTATACTTTGTTATTTGTTACAGTTACGAACAATTCAATATTCTTAAGGAAATAAGATATTAAAATCTCCAATATTCAGCTTACGTCGAATAAGAAATGAATTGGATGCTTCCGCATTTACCTTAATGGGTAATTAGGTATATATATTGTGTTAGCTTAATGAACAAACAGTGTGTTGGTAGAGCAGCTTATCGTGAAAAAATGATTTATTTGAAAAATCATTTTGTCACCTATTTTTTGTTTAAAAAAGTGGTGTCATTGGTTCAAGTGAACGCCCCACTTATGCCTGTATACAACTTGAGTTTCCTTGCTTTCATTAAGAAAAACCCTTCTTTGGAATTAAAGGAGTTAAGTGGTTTATTACAGGGGAATAAAAGCACATATGTTCTTTCATCCTTTTGTGACTAAAAAGGGTGAAAGAGTAAGGCTACTAAAGTTAATCGATGAGAATGTCACTTTCTATAGATCCCAGTCTCCCAAATGACATTGATGATTCTACGGCCAAGTTTTATGAGATTCTTCTTACCTCTAAAAATGTTACAAGTGTCAACTCCGTTCTCAAAGTTGTATCTTACTTGATTACTTTTGATATTAATTAATCAAATGCTTATCTCCAAACCTTCATTGAGTGATCAATACCTAATCGCTCTCTAATATCATATGCATAAAGACTCACTGACATTTTTTATTTGGAAAGGAAAATTTTTATAAAAAGAAAATGTGATGGTTTCCTCTCACTCCTATAAATTGCCAATGAAAAGTTGTGTGAGAATATTGGATGTAGGGGTATAGTTTAGGACCTTAAGCAGTTCCCATTTGTCCCAATCCATTATTCAGAATCATGTAATACTTGTGTCATCCCCTCTACGCATTTGTTTAGTGTTTCATATTCTTCTCTAAATTCATACATCTGGATCATGTTTCCTTCTTCAACAGCCCCTATTTTCATATTTATTCTCTAAACTCTTATAGATTTTAGTCTTAAATTCAGCTTACCCCTAATTTCTTGTGTTTATTCTAGGGGTCAAATGAATTAAATCAAAATTGTTTTTAAGATTGAACTTCAAAGGGTTTGTGATGAAGAGAGTTTAATCGCAGCTCTACTTATACTTTGTCCTAGGGATGGCAACGGGGCAGATCGGGGACGGTTTTACATATAACCGTACCCGCCCCGTTTGGTAATTCCCCCGCACCATAACCGCCCCATTACCAACTGGGTAATTTTTACCCAAACCATAACCGCTCCAACGGGTAACGGTTATAACCGCGGGTAACCGCGGGCAATCACTTTATTAAATGAGTCATTGATATTTTAATAAAAAAATAATATTTTAAAAGGCGAAAAATGGCATCACCTAGACGACGCTAGACTCAGACGCCACTTTAAAACTTCATATATCTATAAGACGAGAAAGAAGACAACCTAAATTAATTTGAACCTAAAAATACTTAATCTGAAAAGTAATTAATCACGAAAAATCATATACGAAGTAATAATCAAACAAGGCTATTAAGTTCTCTCACTATTAAGTAATTAATCACGAAAAATCATATAATCGAAGTAATAATATAATCATATAATCGAAGTAAAAATCATATACGAAGTAATAATCGAACAAGGCTAATAATCTAGCAGACACAAATAGGCAAAAATAGTTATGTAGTGTGATTATATATAGTGGTGGTCGATCACAAATATAGAAGTGATGTAGCATGTAAATCCCTGCACCCCATATATGATGTAGCATATATAGTAATGTCCTTAGGTAATGTCACTAGGAAGACGTGACGACTGCATTCAAGGGACATTACATAGTAAGAGTTGACGCGTTGTTGCCAATAATCGAAGAAAAGTTTCCTGAGCTAGATTTACGAAGAGAAAACTATATGGAGATGAGTTGGATTGAATCGATTGTACATTTTGCGGGATCCCCAATCGATACACCTCTTGAGAATGCTCTGCTACCAATTAACTCTACAATTGTCAATTTCAAAGCCAAAAAGTGACTGTGAAAAATGCGATCCCGGTGGAAGGATTGTGGAAACTAATGTTACAATCGTGGAAGAGAGGCCTTCATAATCGTGGCCACCACTTCGTACCCGAACTCGAAAACTGTTGTGCTTTGCACAAACTACGACTGCTTGTACCTCAAAATCCTCATTTGGGGTGACTATGACTCATGGCTTCGAGAATCTTATCTTGTTGAACCTTTGGTTATGCAAGTGTTCTAAAATTGACATGTAAAAAGTGTGGTGGGGGGGGGGGGGTGAAAACTACACTGGAAATGAGTGCATGGTTTGGAGATCTGTCAAATAGGCATTGCAGTAAATGTGAGTAGAATCAACCGGCAATGTGGCTTCGCAAGAGGACAAATAAACAAGTAAGAAAACAAAAACATCGAGATAAAAAGGTTTCGTTTCCATGATGGTCAGTCAGGGTTGAGAAACAGCCAACTGGCTCAATCATACTTTTTCATTCGATGATGATTTATATATGCTCCTTACAGCCACCAATGAAGTTTTAACGGTTATATATGAATTCAATAGAATTTAGGTTGATTCTTTAAACCGATCTAATTTAATTTAGAGTATATTCATAACTCCTTTGTAGTTAGTATTAGATGAAAACTCCTCAATAGAGTAAAAGATTAAATCCAATTAAGTCTTAACACTTATTTAAGGGTCTCTCATTATGTGGAGTCTTACCAGTTACCATAATACTTCCACACTGAGATATGTGTAACTGCCATTCCTGTTGGGAATCCAGACCAGCTCAGACCTCAATCACCAAAAGACCAAAGGCTTGCTCACATTCACCACCAGGGTTGCAAAAGGGAAGACGAAGGGCAACAGTCAACGACCCTCACACAAAAGCCCCAAACCCAAACCCAAGCCAGAAGACCCACCGGAGATATAACCCACCACACTACCAGACTAGAGCGAAGACCCCAATAGGAACCCCAAGGTATCACCGGAGCATAGCCGGAGTTAAAACTCAGATGGAACCGGCACTCTCTCACTCTAGGTCTAGGGTAACTGACTGAGAAGCTCATCGGTTAGAGAGAAGGAGGAGCGGGTGAAATAGGAGATTCAAGAAGAAACAAGACAAGTATATCAAGGGCCACATAAGTCACGGGCTGGGTAGAAAACAAATAGGGTGAGTGGGCTTGGTCGGGTAGGCAGCCCAATTGGGCCAGGGCAATTAATAGGAGACCAACTCCTTAAATGAGTGGACCAAAGGCAACTCAGGGATGGCCCGGGTGAGGTGGACTAATACCATCAACAATCTCCACCTTATTGGTCCCCCTGGTGGTGTAGAGCACAACAGGGAAAGGGAGTATCATCATCGCTGGTGTTTTCTTGTTTCAT
Organism: Cuscuta epithymum; assembly: GCA_945859915.1. Classification (NCBI taxonomy): domain Eukaryota; kingdom Viridiplantae; phylum Streptophyta; class Magnoliopsida; order Solanales; family Convolvulaceae; genus Cuscuta; species Cuscuta epithymum. Next base: position 960,670 of record CAMAPF010001060.1, on the reverse strand, counting down.
CTGTTCTTATCTAGCCACAATCTAAATTTAGAATATGTTTACACGACAACAGTTTTTCAAAAGTGAGACATTTAGTACCCATATCAGCGGGGTTGAATTCAGAAGCTATTTTGCACAGCTTGATTCCTCCTGTTTCAACAATGTCCCTAATGAAGTGGAACCTAACATCAATGTGTTTGGTCGTGTCATGAAATACTGGATTTTTGTACAATTGGATAGCAGACTGGCTATCAGAGTATACAGTTACAACCTGTCTAAGAAAACCAATTTCAGATATAATACGTTTTAGCCAGATAGCCTCTTTAAAGGCCTCAGTGGCTGCAACATATTCAGATTCAGTAGTAGAAAGTGCAACAATGGGCTGAAATTGGGATTTCCAACTTATGCATGAACCACACAAAGTAAAAATATAGGAAGTAGTAGACTTCCTATTGTCCCTGTCATTAACATAATTGGAATCAACATAGCCAGTAAGTAAAATGCCAGTATCAACTTTAGAGAACACAAGACCATGAGAATTGGTACCCTTAAGGTACCTTAGCAACCATTTCAGGGCATTCCAATGTGGCATCCCAGGGTTGGCCATATATCTGCTTAAGCAGCTAACAGCATAGACTATGTCAGGCCTGGTGCTTACCATGAGATACATAACTGACCCTATTGCATTGAAATAGGGTACAAACTTCATCATATCAATTTCAGGGCCAGTCTTAAGTGATTGATCCTTACTCAAGACAAAGTGAGGGGCCAAGGGCACATTGACAGGCAGGGCAGAATTCATATTAAACTTTTTCAGGACCTTATCAAGGTAAGAGATCTGGTTAAGGGTAAGGGTACATCTACTCCTATCTCTAATGATATTAATCCCTAGGATTCTCTTAGCATCTCCTAGGTCCTTCATAGCAAAGTTTTCACAAAGACACTTTTGAACAGTCTTAATAACATTCACAGAGGGGCTAATGATAAGCATGTCAACAACATAAATCAACAAGAAAACAGGTACATCAGAAGTATTCTTAAAATACAGACAGTGATCAGACTAGATCTTTTGAAACTCAGGGAAGTCATACATTGGTCAAATTTAATGTTCCACTGTCTGGGTGACTGTTTCAGGCCATAGAGGGCCTTCCTAAGTAGGCAGACATGTCTAGGGTACTTAGGGTCAACAAAACCCTTGGGTTGGGTCATAAAAAACTGCTTATCCAATTCACCATGTAAAAAAGCAGTGGTAACATCCATCTGCTTCATTTCCCAGTCATTATGGGCAACTAAAGGAAGCATCATCCTAATTGTAGTAAACTTCACTACAGGGGCAAATATTTCAGCATAATCCACCCCTTCCTTTTGAGTGAAACCTTTAGCAACTAACTTGGCCTTAAACCTAGTGTCATTGGGTTCTTCTTTAACTTTGAAAAGCCATTTTCACTCAACAACCGAACAATTAAGAGTCCTAGGGACTAGGGTCCAAGTCATATTCAACTTAAGGGAATCTATTTCACTTTGCATAGCACTAAGCCACTTCTTAGATTCTCTAGATGCAAGGGCCTCCTGGTAGGTTTTAGGTTCATTCAAATTCAGAGTTTCAAAAATTGAGAAAGCAAATAAGGAAGTGTCATAGAGGTGAAAAGCATATTCAGTCATGCTATCAGAAATTTTCTTTATATTTCTCCTAGCCCTATCTCTAGCCAGCTGATAACCTTCTAGACTTTGATCCCCAGTTTCATGATAATCATTATTATCAGTAGAATCATTCTCAGTAAACACTTCATGCATATTCTCACTATCATTATTAGAATCAGTGTGCTGCTCCACCTCACTGGAGGTGGAATGCAAAGTGTTGGTAAAGTTAGAATTATCACAAGGCTCAAACTCATTAATCAGAGGTGTAGCAGCAGTTTGGATAGGCTCCACCTCACTTGGAGGGGTGCCATTAGTCTCAGTTTCAGGGTCAGTCATAGCCTTAACTAAGCAGGGAAAATCAGTTTCATTAAACACAACATTTATGCTTATAATGACCTTAAAACCACTTTGATTTCTATCCCAAACTCTATAACCTTTTACACCTTCAGGGTAACCTATGAATATACACTTCTTAGACCTAGGGGCAAGTTTGTCAGTCTGTTGGTGTACATAGGCAGCACATCCAAAAACTCTTAAGTTTGACAAATCAAGAGGCTTTTTGGAGAACACAGACTCAGGGGTTTTACCCCCCAAGGGCACAAAAGGGGACCTATTTATCATATAGACAGCAGTGTTCACTACTTCTCCCCAAAACTTCTTGGGGAGACCAGAAGTAGCAAGCATGCTTCTGACTTTATCAAGAAGAGTTCTATTCATTCTTTCAGCTAAGCCATTTTGCTAGGGAGTATAGGGCACAGTTTTGTGTCTCCTAATCCCACACTCAATGCACAACCTATCCATATCATTATTGCAAAATTCTAGGTCATTGTCAGTTCTAAGGGTTTTAACCTTACATCCAGTTTGATTTTCTACCATAATCTTCCATTCCTTAAATCTAGTATACACATCATATTTATGTTCTAGCAAACAGACCTAGACTTTTCTAGAAAAGTCATCAATTATGGACAGAAAATACTTCCTACCCCCATGGGTAGGCACACTGGAAGGACCCCATACATCAGCATGTATGTAGTCAAGGACAGTTTTGTACTTAGGCTCACTAGGGTATCTAGAAATAGGAAACTGAACCCTATGTTGTTTACCTAGCACACAACCTTCACAGAATGGTATAGGTGACTGATAAGTCCGTATTTAGACACGCATTTGATGCGTGTTGGGATCGGTTTTTGATGGTTTTCCTAGCTTTAAGGTGTTACAAGTCTCAATTTTAGCTCAAGTTATGTTTATCGGGCGTTGGTTCGAGTTTTGTGTTGTTTGGAGTCAAAATCAGGAATTTAGAGTCCGGCACCGGCGCATGAGAAGCAATCGGGAAGAGTTGGAGAACATTGGAGAGAGATTTGAGAGTTTTGGAGGCCACTAGGAGGTTCACGGCGAAGATTTGATGAAGAAACGGCCTTTGGATCGATTAAAGAAGCATCTGGGAACAAACCGTGAAGAAAATGACAAGAAAACGGTCCAAGAGCATTCCGCGCGCCCCGTGGTGCGGTTCCGCACGCCCCGCGGACGATTCTTAGAGCAAATAGTTGAGGGGTCTGAACCGCACACCGCGCGGCCGAAACCGCACACAACTAAACTGAGTCAATGTAATCCTCGCCACATCACCCATATAACAAGACCCTGAGCTGCAACAAAAACACAAAGCAAAACAACCAAACAACAAACAAAGAAAAAAAAAAGTAGAAAAAAAGCTCGGGTTGCCTCCCGAGAAGCGCTATTTTTTAACGTCGTGTGCCCGACGCAACCACCACATCAAAAACTCAGTCGGAACACTCCCGCTCAAAAAATTAGTCTTCCACAAATCAAACCTCCTATCAACAAATGCCCTGAGATGGCGTAAGACCTTAAATTCATGAAAACAAATACGCATCTCAGGGTCACCTGTAAAGCAAAAGAATGGATCGTGGCCTTTATTAGGCCCTTTAGCAAAGAATGGGTCAAAGAATGGACAACTCCCTTTCATGTCAAAAATTTTCCAAGCTAGAGCTTCCCCTTGTTCACTAAGTAAATTAAAACATGCTGATTTTTGAGATGACTCAAGCCCGGATGCAAGAAGAATTCAGGAACTTCAGGGCTATTCTATTAGGACACAATTAACGACACCGCGCACCGCGCAGCCGAAACCGCACACCGCGCGGTCCAGAAATAGCCCCCAGAAGGTATAGCATTGAGTAAAACTATGGCAGTGTAGTCATCTATATGTTTATCCCCAGCCTGCTTAATGTTTTGGATTAGTTTATTAAAAACATCTAGGTTTTCATCAATATCTTTTGTTAGGTCAAGTCTGAACCTAAAAAACTTTTCCAACAAAAACAGTTTGCCAGGAAAGGAAGTATCAGTATATAGAGACTCAAGTTTGTCCCAGAGGGCTTTGGCAGACTCAATGACTCCAACCTTTCTAAGGACAGAGTCAGACAGGTTTAAGTATATAGTTGAGCAGGTTGTTTCATTCATTTCAACTTGTTTAGGTTTATCCTCAGACTCTAAGTATTGTCCAGTAACAGCTCTATACACTTTCTGTTGAATTAACACACATTTTATCTTCTGTTTCCATATATCGAAGTCATTCTTACCATTAAAAGGCATCATACCATATAGGTTTGAAGTCATAATAACAGTCTACACACCAAACTGCTGAGATACAGGTAATATAAATGCTAACTCTAGTGGTTTAGGCCGCGGACTAAGTGACCACGCAGTTCCGGGGCCACTGAAGTGGCTGGCAGGGAATCACTTAGCCCTAACCTCAGTTGTCTTAGCCAGCTAGCTAGGGGTTAGAAGCCACATTATTACCAGAACTCAAAAAATAGAAATTGACAAGACTGGATTGATCAGAAGAATAACAAAATTAACACAACAGTAATAAGGCACACTACAACAATATTGAGAGATGTTCAGAGGCAATAGCACATAGGGGTGGCAAATTAAAGATTAATACACACAGGAAGTCAATTTAATAAGCCAATCAAAGTTCACAAATAACCAGTGGCCAAGTTCGACACAGATTGGACCACTCATGCACAATCGAACCACACCTAGGGTTTCTACAGATCTGTACTAACAGATACTGTACATGCAAGGGTTTATCTAGGGTTTCTACTCGGCAGACCTATAACCTAGGGTTACAGATCTACCCATGCAGCACAGAAGCCGGTGGCACTCCGACAGCCCAAGATTAGGGTTTAGCTTTTATACCTTAGCGAGTGTCACTGAGAGACAACCCGACTTACCAATCTCCGATGGAGCTCCAGGCGTTACCAAGTGTGGGAGTTAAAACTCAGATGGAACCGACACTCTCTCACTCTAGGTCTAGGGTAACTGACAGAGAAGCTCATCGGTTAGAGAGAAGGAGGAGCGGGTGAAATAGGAGATTCAAGAAGGAACAAGACAAGCATATCAAGGGCCACATAAGTCACGGGCTGGGTAGAAAACAAATAGGGCGAGTGGGCTTGGTCGGGTAGGCAGCCCAATTGGGCCAGAGCAATTAATAGGAGACCAACTCCTTAAATGAGGTGGACCAAAGGCAACTCAGGGATGGCCCGGGTGAGGTGGACCAATACCATCAACAATGCTTATTTGGACGTTTTACTTGAATAAAGATTAACCAAGGTATATATACATCTACGGAGTATTTACTATCTTAATTCTGGCACATCAGCACATGACATATAACTCCAGGGTCTTAGATAGGCAGTGCATATTTACCTATAGGTGACATTGTGGTCGTGAGACGACGGTGTTTGTGAGTTTTAAACTAATTATCCCTACTAAGATGATAGGGGGGCAAAGGCTTGATGTACAAAGATAATAGCTCGAGAGAATTCTCTAAATAGGAGTAAAAATGTTTTGAAATTCCAAAATAGAACTATCATGTTTTTTATTGCCTCAATATGAGTATATTTGTGACAAGTTTGGCATTACTAGGCTTTAAACATGGCATGTTTTTCCAAACTTGGCAGATTACTTCTATTCAATTCAGGGAATAAAAAACATGATAGTCCTATTTTAGAATTTCAAAACGATTTTACTCTTATTTAGGGCAAATTCTGTAGCTCTAAACTTGGACAACCTATTTTTTTCTGACATTATTTATTGGCACTTAATTCATCTTAAACATCAATGAAAAACATGTTTGTACCAAACCGAAAAATAGTACTCTGTATGATTTTTGTAATGATTTGTTAAGAATTGCTAATTCTTCAAATGTGTTAAAAATCAAACTAAAACCGATAAAAAACCGAACCCGGATATATCTACGGTAAAATACATCCTACAGCCGGCTGTACCGTGCGCACGGTACAGCCGGGCTTTTTTGGCTTTTGCGCTTCTTCCCGTCGCACTAAGAGAACACGACCCGGTTTCGTCCAAGAAGTTTCTCACCTGCTTCTTCCCTGAATCGATCCGTAGCGTGGCCCTGAATCAAGCTGAGAAAGATTGCTGAGAGGAGAACGATCGGCTTACCATAAGATTCTCACTGAGATCTAATACTCTCACCAAAGTATTAAATCTACCCCATTATCACTCTCCACCGCACATCTGACATCCTTGTTGCAAATAACAAAACTGTTATCTAGCAAGCATGAGAATATGGTGACGACATACCTTGAGGGGCTAAAGGAGAGTGGGGGCAACCGCGCATATCAGCTCCATGGCCCCAATAATAATATGGTGCATCAAATATATACTCATTTCATATTAGTGTAATACTCATTTTAAAATGTTACATTCATGCATATTTCAAAATGAGTTTTATTTTACAAATGATTATAACACCCAAAATGAATGAGCACACACAAATGAACTTTTTAATATTTTGATGCTCATTTGGTGAGTTATGTATACTCATTTGATATTAGTGCAATACTCATTTTAAAATGTTACATTCATGCATATTTCAAAATGAGTTTTATGTTAAACTCAAATGATTATAACACTCAAAATGAATGAGCACACACAAATGAGCTTTTTAATATTTTGATGCTCATTTGGTAAGTTATGTATGCTCATTTGGTATTGTTTTATGCTCATTTTACAAAGTTGCACCTGTTAAACATATTATACTACATTAGATTCACATATTGAAATTAATTATAAACAAAATTTAAGAATTTTTTTATAAAACGAAAAATTAATAAAAAGAAATTGAATTAGAAGATATGAAACAGAGATCATTGTGCTCATTATTAGGCTCCTAATACTCAGAAGAACCAACTTTATGCTCATCAAAATTACATCGATGCTCATTTAAGAGAAACCATGAACTTCATCAAATTTACAAAAATGCCACCGGCTGTACGGTGCCAACCGTACAGCCGGCTGTATGATATACGCTTCCATATATCTACCCCTAAATTCTCTTTGCACCCGATTCTCCATTATGTAACTTCTTACCTAACCAATAGGTGATGCCTAAGAGAAACTTTAGAATGAATTGTTTATTATCAGTGAGAAATAGTTTGGGATGGAAATAAGTGGAATGAATGAGAACATTTTTTGTTCAATGTCATGCATGAATCATGATATTGAACAAAAAATTAATCTCTCGATCCACCCAAAAATCATGAATAGCCTGTTAAATAAACTTTGATGAACTTTATTTCCAAAATAACAGAAAGAAAGTTCGTTTTTGAAAAAATATAAATAAAATTTGTATGTTATCCCTGTTTATGTAATAAAAAAACAATACAACTTAAGACATTATGAATCGCTCTATTTGAATTCCTAGATCTGTCTGAATGTCTGATTAATTAAGTTACCATATACATAATGTCCGTGTTCTTTATATTGAAATGAAATCCTATCATATTGAAGTGTACATTCACGATTAAGAAAGGGAAAAATGAGTAACGGAGTAAAGAATATTGCAATTATTATCTTCATGGTGTTATTCTTTGCATACCTATTCTCCAGATCACTATCACCTTACTACTGGATGATTAAGGAGAGAAGCTATGCTGGAAACCACATAGAAGTGCATGTTTACAACAATAATGGAAGTGGTGATGGAATAAAAAAGAAGATAGAGAGCAATAAGAATTGCAATTGGTTCAAAGGGACATGGGTTTTTGATGATTCTTATCCTTTGTATGACTCTATGTCATGTCCCTTCATAAGAGACACATTTCATTGTGTCAAGTTTGGCCGCCCTAATCAACAATATCTCAAATATCGATGGCAGCCTTATGATTGTGATTTACCCAAGTATGTTCACTTAAGTGTCTTTTTTATTTTCTCAAACATTAATATGCGTTTTTAAGTTTTCATCTTCATCTATCAAGAGCTCGTTGGTACAAATGAAATGGGAGGCATCGGTTAAATTTGTTGAAATTAATCAAATTTTAGGTAATTAAGAGGTTGAATCAGCAATTATAGAAAAGTTACATTTAAAATATATTTAATTAATAAAATAAATAAAAAAATATAAAGCAAAATAGTTAAAATGATCCTATACAGTAACTTCAGTCAATTCGGCAAAAAAAAACTCGCATCTTACTTATTGGATTATTACTCAATTCAACGCACGGAATCAAAAGTTATGTGTTTGGTAAAAAAAGTTGATAAGGTGAAATATGAAATGATCAAATGGGCTCGAAATTCAGCCATATTGATTTCTAATATCTGTTTTTGGGAGACCCTTGAATGCCTAATTAATTGATAGTTTATCAATAGGACCAAAGATGTTACATGTTTGGTCACTAGTCAATTAGCCGTCTTTTCATTTATCTCGTTTGAGGCTTTGATCATCTAACTTTTCTTTTGCAAGTAATATGTAGGTTTGATGGCGAGGATTTTTTGAGAAGAATGAAGGGGAAGAAGATCATGTATGTAGGAGATTCTTTAAGCTTAAATAACTTTGAATCACTTATTTGCTTGATACATGGTGCAATTCCAGGAATCAAATACAAACAAAAAGCTACTCCTCTCAATTTTACAGTCACATTTCAGGTATCTTTTCTGACATATACACATCGACATTCAATGGTTCTGATTCATAAGGAGCGGTCTTGTATTTGACTTAGATTTTTCATAAACATATCTTATATGCTTTATCAAAATGTCACCTTTTGAGAAGAATCGTAGATTTAATTTAGGTGACAACTCTGATACCCATTTAAAAAATGGGGTACCGTACCTATCATCAACTTGATTGGTCCAAATCATTATATCATTTTTAATTTAGATTTAAATAATTCAACTGCAACATCATGATTGGTCCATGTGGACAAAGGTATGGTACTTTAGGGGTATCATAGAAACTACCTTTAATTTAATACATGTACACATTTAATAGTATCATTGACTCTTTGGTCATAAGATAACCCTCACTAAAACATTAAGCATGTACGTATTTAAGTATGTATTTATGTATTTCTAAGTAGTGACATGCTAGAAATGATAAGTCAATGAAAATGGTATAAATATTACATCAATAAAATTAATGAACAAAAAATATGACTTTTTTGTTCATTAAAAAAAATGAACAAAAGCATGACTTAAGTTACTACAATCATATCATCATAGTCACTACAATATACGGAGTAAATTTGGTCATCATGATCACTAAAGACCTAAAGTTATTATTATAATTATTGAAGTATAAAAATTCATATTTTTGCTCATTACCTTCCTTTATTTATATATTTCTCATTATTTTAAAATGGTATGTTGGATTCAAAAATTAAAATTTTTAATAGATTTAAAAGGTAAAAAACCATCATAAGCATGTTTTCGATTCTTTAAATAAAAAAGTGGAGCTAAGTATTTGTGTAGCCCCATAATTAAGGTCTTGTTTAGTTTAATTCGACAATTATCATCTATTCCAAATGTGTTGTGTAGCTTAGAAAATCTCCTTAATTTACTCATTTTTTTGTCAAAAAACATGTCGTCTTCGGAATATGGCTGAAAAAATCTCCTTAAATCTTTTCAAATTTACGAAATTTGATAAATTGAAAAGCAAATTTAATAAGATTCAACAATATTTTTATTAACAAAAAAAACTTAGAATTTATTTAATTCAAACTAAAATGTTCAAGGATGTTTTTACCTGGACTATTTTCGGCCCCAGACCAAATCAGACCAGACTTCTTCAGTTATAATATACATAAAGATCGGAAATTTACCAGACTAAATCAAACCAGATTAGATCAGACCAGACAAGACCGGACTTAAACAGATCAGACCAATTCAGATCAGATCAGGTCAGGACAAACCAGAACAGACAAGACTAGACCAGCAAATTTCAATCCAAGTAAAAACATCTTTCATCTTGAATGCTCACCAAAATCTAAGAAATATTTGAATATATAAAGTAAAAGAATATTTCTTTAATTATTTTGATTTCAATCTGATAACTTTGGTGCATGAGAATATGGATGATTCTAGTAACTTTGGGCAGACTCCAGCGTCACAGCATGTTCATAAAATTGTAGCAAAATAAAATAACAGAATTCGATAATATGTAATATTGTAATCCATGGGATATATTTCAAATGTTCTATATATAATTAGGGGATTAAAAGTAGAAATGATCATATCATGGTAGGTATGGGATCCATTATATACTCCGTATATTTATATTGGTCCAAGATTTTTGTCATCGAGAAAAGTGTAGTATTTAATCTTTTTGAATATACTGTTTGTTAATCCACGCGGGAAGTATAACAACACTTGATACAATTTGCAGGAGTATGAGGTCCAAGTAATATTATTTCACTCTAACTTCTTAGTAGACATTGAAGAAGAACAATTAGGGCGAGTGGTAAAGATGAAATCTCTGAAGAGTGGAGAAATATGGAAGCAAATGGACGTTTTAATATTCAATAGTTGGCTGTGGTGGACTAGGACTGGACGACAACAACCGTACGTAATAAGACTCATTATTTCATATGTAGGCTAATTGAATTGAAGTGGGCTAATCAATCCGCTGAAATTAATAAAATTCTGAAGCGGCTGAATTGACTAGATTTGCTAAATTATGAAAAAAAAAATATACGGAGTATTTAAAACATACTTCCTCCGTTCTTAAATAAATGCAATGGTCAACATTTCACACTTGCCGAGACATAACTTTGACCATTAATATATATAAATTTATATTAGTAAAAAATTTAAAAAAATTAGATATTGAAAATTTACAATGAGACAAATTTAACAATATTTTTTTCATAAAAATATATTCATACATTAATAAATAAAACGTAGTCAAAGTAGAACATGTGAATAATGTAAAATTCCATATGTTGCATTTATTTAAGAACGGAAGTAGTATTATATTTATAAAGTAAAGAATTACTTAGAATATGTATACCCCTAATTGCTTATATACACAGACAATTATATGTATACAATTGTATAAGAGAGTGTCTCCGTATGTACAAATTTTGTGTATGAAAATATATGCTCCCAAGTCCCAACCACTCGTAAATGTCAAAGAATAGATGCATAGGCACCTACTCCAAGGTTATGTTTGCTTCAACTTACCATATTTATGCTAATATTTTGAAAAAGGAGTTGAAGCATATATATGTATACAGGGTAGGGTATACTCTTCTCTCATACAATTAGGTGTACATTTATTGTTGTCTCTTGAAAATTGGAATTTGGGAATGAGAAATTTCCTCTTTCTGTGAATTTTGAAGTTCACTTTTTATAATACAGATGGGACTATATTGAGAAACTCGATGGTGAAATAGTGAAAGACATGAATCGCATAAGTGCTTTTGAAATGGTTATGCGATCATGGGCGCAATGGGTTGACAAGGAAATTGATCCAAACAAAACAAAAGTTTTTTACCAAGGGGAGTCGGCCTCCCCTTACCATTATAGGTATTGTACAACTTATCATTGATTTTCCATGTCTTTTCTTTGTCTAGGAACGGACACTAAAAAGAGATCAATAAATATTTACTTTTTATAACTGATTCTTGGTTGGGTTCTTTGGTCGTTCTCATTTAAAGGGTTGGAACTCTCCATTAAGTCCTTAGGGTCTTTATTATCTTTTTAATTTTTGCTTGGCCTAAATAAAAAATGAGGCTTATTTTGATTATAGAAAATGTCCTAAATAGGTGTGAAATAATGTGTTTCTCCAAAGTATGAGTATTGTTCCTCCCTAAAACTAATTTACCTATATCCAATTTAGAGAAATCAAAACATTTTTACTCGAATTATGTGACATTTGTTACTAGATATACCTTAAAGATTGTGCATTTGCTTCCTTGGACTGAAAACTCAAAATTTATTTTACAATTGGATGATCTAAATTTAGAGGAATGCTGATAATGGTGTAATTTGGGATGTTAAATTTTGTCAGATTTTGATTGGGTTTTCTAGATTTCAGTAGGGTTTGACATGTTTCGGCTAATTTTTTATATAACAAACCTCAGATTGTGAATCAAATGACTTATCATTTAGTTGTTTTTGTCAGTTTTGGTATTTGGCCGGTTCAATCTTAATCATATGAGTTCAATTGATTTGTTGATCGGTTTTAATTTATTGATATTATTCTGCTCCGTCCTAGGTGTTGTGGACTATTTATAATATGCATTTTATTTTGTGAGATATTACCCGAAATAGGACTAAAAAAGTTTGAAAATTCCAAAATAGGACTTCCATGTTTTTATTCTCAAAATATGACTAATTACTGTCATGTTTTGGCAGCACCAAACTTCAAACATGGCAGTATTTTTCAAATTTGGCAGTAATTAGTCCTATTTTGGGAATAAAAACATTAGTCCTATTTTGGAATTTTCAAACTTTTTTAGTCCTATTTCGGGAACTTTCCCTTCTTTATTAGTAGGATACTTTGTTAATAACAAAAAATTAATGTCATGTTGGTGATTTGTTGCTCAATACCTACAGGGGAAACTATTGGGGGAAGTCAGCAGACACAAACTGCAAGAGTGAGTTCATACCTTTGAATGAAACCATGATTTTCACCACACCATCACAATGTACCAACATTACAAAGAACATCTTGAGCCAAATGTCAAAGCCTGTATATTTACTGGATATAGAAATCCTATCGAGATTCAGGGTTGATGGACACGTGTCAGGCTACAACGGATACAACGGCACAGATTGCGCGCATTGGTGCCTTGCGGGGGTCCCAGACACTTGGAACTCCATCCTCTATGCTGCTCTTCTTCAAGATAATAATAATTAAGTTAATTTCTTTTGTGTTACATTTTCCACGACATTTCTTAATTATTAACATTATGCTTGAAAATTTTCAGTTTTTGCCTTGATTAATGGATCATGGCGTTTACTATTTAAAAGTTTTTTCTGATGAGAAAATTTGCTACGAAAAGTTTAAAAAAATGATAAGTTGATCACAATATTGCTAACATCTAATTTGTTTCAAAACTATCCCACGCCTTCAGAAATTCTTCAATGTGGTACTATAAAAAAATTGTAAAAGTCATAGCAATATATCCATTTAACTCTCCATTTTTGTCACTTAGCTTTATGGGATGTAATAGGATATTAGAATCAAAGGAGCATATTTTTAAGCACAATGTTTTGGATTGTGTTTTAGAGAAGCAACAAGAAAAATAGGATAGCCCTCCAACAAAACATAAATAGTATCCCTCTTATGAAAACGAAGTACTTTATGACTATTTCATGATTACATTAATGCCTTCAAACAACAACAACAAAAAAAACTTAATGCCTTGAAATTTTGTTATATTTAACTTGTAGAATGTTTATGCTTGTATGAGGTGTTTATACTTGTAGAATGTTTATACTTCTGTAGTTATAATATAAAATACACGGAGACCAGACGTTTACCATACCAGACCAGTTCAGACCAAACCAGATCAGATCAGACCAGACCAGTAAATTTCACTCCAAAAGAAAACATCCTCAGTGTGTGTCAGTAGACACATCCTGGTTTAGGTCCGGTTTAGCAATAATCTGTTTCAGTATCCAAATCTAAGAATTTAATATGAATTTGGTTAAAATACCAGAAAATCGGTATACCGCACTTACCGTACTGAAAAATACCGGAAAATACCGAAACATTAGTATACCGTCATTTTTGATAAGGTATACCGTCATACCGTACCGATTTAATTCGGTACGGTAACGGTAAATGTTTTCAAGTACCGCGGTATACCGGTATAATACCGTATCGAATCCCTACCCAACAATTACTTTTAATTCTAAAATATAGTAAAATTCCATTACCATTTTGAAGCCCAAAATTAATTCATAGGTTGGTTACAAATACCAAAATATAAAAGTAAAGGCCCAATTTCCCAAACTCGCGTGCTATAAACTTCTAGGCTTCTACTATGTAATATTCAAACAAACTAACCCTAATGATTAATGGGTAATGTACTCATGTCCAGAAACATGTTCATCTTGTTCCAAGAACTTGCGAGTCGCGATGGCTGAGCCGTTGAGCAGACCATGCCACTGCCGCATTCCACCACCACGGTGCCCATGTCTACAGTGCTCTGCTCAGCGGCGAACGCAGGATTTTTTATGTGCGGGGGCAAAAAAAGTTTTGAAGCAAAATTTTATTACCGCAAAATTAAGCTTAACTTTATATAAACATAAAAATAATCACCAAATTTGAACAAAATCATACACCAATGTAATACTAGAAATAATGCTAGATACATCATATAAAGTCAACATTGTGTATTTGTGTACCTTAACAATGTAAGCACACTTCAAAAACACAAAATGTAAGCATGTAAATTGTAGCTTGTTCAACAGCTTTGGGATGAGAGGAGGAGCCGCTGCTCTTTGCGGAAGTCACAAGGTTAATTTGTGAAATGTAAAAATCAATTTTATATTTTAATTAGTGGAGTTAGGGACCCATCTATTAGTCAACACAAGTCTATACGGATAGATTATAAATATGGGCTAAGAGTTTGGGCTAAAATACGGATAGTGTGCAGGTTCCTTATTTTAATAATTGATAGGAGTACTGTATACTTTTAAATTTTGGGGGACTACATGTCTATTTATAACTTTTTATATACCTAAAAAATATTTTTTTTTGGGGGGGGGGGGACAACAGCTCCTACTTGCCCCCCACCAGGTCCGCCGCTGCTTCTGATTTAATTTCATCCCGACCGGAGACATCACATAGCACGGTGGTTTCAACCGTCCAGGCGCCCGGTTCTTCCTTGGAGCAGCCTTCCTTGTCCGGCACGGCATCTTATCCGCATCTCTCCTCTTCTCGGTTCACCTTGGCGCCGCCGCCTCTCAACTCATACTGGCTCTTCAACATGTTGAAACCCTTTCATTGACAAAAATTGTCACGACGCCATCACCTTTCCCCCATGCAGTCCCTGCTTCACTTGCTTGGGGCGATCAACTTTCTCCAACCTTCTCCGGACCCACCATGACTGGCGAGTTTGGTATCTCCTTGTTTGAGTCTTCGTCACAGCTGCGGCAACTAAGTTCTATGATAACATCTAGCCCACTTGCTGCTTTATCATCCTAGTTATCGTTTTCTACCCCCAATGTTACAAATATAGTTACCGCCTGATTGGTTACGGTTGAGAATTATCTCTTGTGACGTACTCAATTTGAATCTTTTTTGGTGTCCCATTACCCATGGCTTAATGAGAATTTTAGATGGTTCGATTTTCGCACACCACTATCTATTTATGATAATGTTCGTCATGAAATCCTCACTCTTGAATATCATTCGGGGCTTAAAATTGATCAAACTGTGAGATCGTGGTTGTTTGTCACTCTTTCACGTGACACTTATATAGAAGTTCATGATATGTGTTTTTCTCATGTTAACCGATTCCAAACTTTTTTGGGATTAAGATTTCATTGTGGCTGTGGGTTGAGGATAGAATTTCGGTATCTTAACATATTCAATTATATCAAGTGTTTTGAGCTATTCCATAGGGGCTCAACCGCTCAAATACTTGAAAGCGGTCGTGGTCACCTTAGAGCATCTCCAATGGTAAAATGTGCACGGTGCACACGTGGCATGAGAAATAACCACATAAACATTAGTAAATAAATTCTTTCTCTTCTTATTTGAATGATTTTATACAGTTTTGGTAAATTTTTCTCCACACTGTCAAGGAGACCGTCTAGATGTTGACATTGTTGTTGACATTGCAGGAAAAAACTTACCAAAATTGTATAAAATCATTCAAATAAGAAGAGAAATAATTTATTCGCTAATATTTATGTGACTATCACTCATGCCACATATGCAACGTAGACATTATAGCATTGGAGATGCTCTTATAATAGGAGTTATGAATACTTTCTTTTCCTACACTTTCCAACTACATCCGTGCCATTCAGTTGTTTTAAAGGTAGACCATTTTTTCGATATGTTGGAGCGGAAGATAATTTTTCAACATCCAATTACCGATATTAATGTAGTTGGGGAAAACTGTCAAATAGGTTCTCGAACTTTCATAAAAAAATCAATTAAGTCCTTCTATATGAGACTCTGTCCGGCCGTCGCGATTTGGGGCGGTTCTCGGTGGAATTTTTTGATGAAATTTTTTGAGCATCTTATTCATCAAGTCTAGTTTACTCATACCAAATTTCAGCAAAAAATTCTATTGGGAACGCATTCAAATTAATTCGAGAACGCAAAAATGCGCAGTTATCTTCAAGAATTAATTTGAATGTGTTCTCGATTGAATTTTTAGCTCAAATTTGGTATGAGTAAACTAGACTTGATGAATAAGATGCTCAAAAAAATTCATCAAAAAATTCTACCTGGAACCGCCCCATATCGCGATGGCCGGACAGAGCCTCCTATAGAAGGACTTAATTGACTTTTTATGAAAGTTCGAGGACCTATTTGACAGTTTTCCCCCATATAGCTATGAAATGATTCTCTATCCTTACTCCTTAGTGCGACATTTCGATGAATTCACATCTAAATGAGATTTTATGCTCACTTGGCATGTCACATTGTCACTGCGTACTCACCATAATGTGTACTTGGCATCAAACTAAAAGAATAGCTTCTCGATCATGTGTTAAAATTAACATGACTACATGAGCAAGTAAATAAAGTGAAAAGAGATGTTTAACCCCGTAGAATAAAGTGAAAAGAGAAGTTTAAATTGTAATTCATCAAGTCAAATATATTATTCTTTAGAATATATAGTTAGGACTTAGGAAAGACTAACCAAAGAGAACCGTTCGTGCTCTCTTTATTCTCCCCGTCCTGCCACCCCTCCCTCCCCATCTGATTTTCTTTCACCTCTATTCATTAGATGTCTTTCATAAAAGATGTTTTTAAGCCTTGGAAATCATTTATTCTAAAAACTAGGGACACAATTCACAAACAGAATCCATCCTCATCTCATTAGTTTCTACGAATACTACAATGGAGTGATGGACTGATGGAGCTACAAGAAGGCAAGAAGCCTAGGATTGTATTTTAAATGGGATTCTATGCTCGCTTGTTTGGTCTCTGCACCATTGTCATTGGTGCTTCCATATTCATAGGTTCAAAGGAATCCTTAATTATCCCCATAGATATATCAAACCTATCGTGTCTTAATTTATATTAGGCTCTTATTAGGCTAGATTTGGGTTGCTTTGTGGCGGAAAAGGTTCTTGATGCAATAACTAATACTCTAATACTCCGTACATAATCTTATCCACATTAATGACATTATTATGGCCTCAAGGGTGACTTTGCGCTATGCGAAGTGCATTTGAAGTTAAAGGATTTCGTTTTTAGATATTTCACACTAACGGATAATTGTTACCTCAATGGCTCAATAACAAAAGTCAAAAAAAATAAAATCACTACTAAGTAATTGTTAAAAATAATATTTAAAAGTGCTTTCATTAGCTCAATTTCTCGTTTTCTCAAGAAGCAAATAAAGGCAATCAAATTCCTCGTTTTTACCTCATATCCCTACTTCACTATCGCTTCTTTAGCAACACAAAGGCATTACATAGAAATCAATCCATTTTCATCCAAAAAAATAGAAATCACTCCATCAACATCGGTTCACGTGTGTCAATTGTGAACTTATGCAAACACCAGCAGTGTTTAAACACAACATTGATAAAAATAAATTAATTAAAAGTTAGAAGTGTTGGTATTACAAAATTGTATGGAATTGATTGTGCACCATAATGACACAAAATTGTATTCAAATGGCATCAGCATTAACAGGAAGACATGAGCATAAGTGGTGGATGCAAAGGATTGGGAAGTACATAAAGATTCAGATTGGAGAATGTTAGAGGCACAATCTTTAAAACAAATCAAAGTCCTCAGAGTATGTACATACGTCACCTGTGTTTTGTATGATGAAGAAGGCTGCATAGATTTGCTCAACCAGGTCACCTAGGTGAAAATATTGTGATCTATCAAATGGACCAGAAGAGCAACTTAGTACCAGTATTAATATATGTCAATGAGACAATGACCTTCATGATAATATTAATCAGCTATATGACTAACTCTATTAGTCCAAAATAAGGATTAATAATATATGTCGAATTGTCAATGACCATAATAATATTAACCAGTTATATGACAATTAACTCTATAGGTCCCAAATAAGGAGCTCATAAGCCAAAGACAGAACCTTCCACAACAAAGCAGAGACTACTCATTTACCAGCAAATTTAGACGTTGCACTCAAGACACAGAGTAGCTCATGGATTCTTCATTTAAGAGAATTTAGCTGTGAGAAGTAAAAGATAAAAGTGGATTAAGCATCCATAGACATTACATCCATGCAACAAGTCTAAGCAAAAATAAATATAACAGTGAAATGACTATAAAAATAATAAAACAGTCCATTGATGTCCAAGAGCAAGCATGTGAATTAGTGGCCCATTCCTCTTTTGGCCCTAAGAGACTCGAGAGCCCTCTCTCTCAACTCAATTTCGAGTTTCTTTGCTGAATCTGCATCTTCTGAGACATTACCGCCATTAGTAGTTGTCTTCTCGGCATCTCCGGAGATGACATCATCACTATATGATTTCAACTTTTGTTTAGCCACGCGCCTTTCTTCCCTCCGGCGGCGTCTCTCTTCCCGTCGTTGCTGACGCTTCTCTTCCTTCTTCAATCTCTTCTCTTCTTTCTTCCTTCTCTTAGCCTCCTTCCTCTCATCAATACCTGAGTCGTAACTAGAATCACCATCAGAAGAAGAAGATGATGAAGAGTCATGTTTAGCAGATCTCCTTTTGTGCTTCCTCTTTTCCTTGGCTCTATATCTTTGCTTATCACTTTCCCCGTGACCTGAAACCTTTGCATTTTTAATGTCATCCGCTTCCCTAGATGACTCATGCAGATTTTTAGACTCTTGACGTGGATGAATATTGTTCTTCTCATCATTGGCTTTGGCGCTCTCCAAACCCAACGATTCCCTATCATTCTTATTAGCTAAATGAGATCCCGAATGGTTAACAGGCGATCTTCGTCGTTCATCATCGATATCTTGCATGTGGTCCATCCTTTCAGGTGCCTTTTCACTGTGATCCAAAAAATTACACATCAAAAAGTAATGCATTAGTAATCAAACAAAATTAAGAGCCCCATTGTAGATGTTACTGGCACAAACGGCCTGCGGAATTCTCAATTCTCATTAAAGAAAATTGTTTGGTAACATCCATTTCAGAAATATAAATCAAAAGCCAAGTATTCTGATCATTTTGCAGGAATAACCAGATAACCACTACCAAACAGGGCCTAAATAAGGCAAGCATCTTTGGAGTTTCAATTATGTGTCATCGGTACATTTGATTCTCCAGAATTTTGAATTATAATTTGCGAAGTACAACATTCACAAGCTTGTGTATTTGTGTTAGTTTTGTTAATCCAGTGGACGGGATGCTAAGCCATTAGAATTCTCCAACTCCATCCGTGTATTTAAGTTTCATCTACAGGAGGACCACCAATATTGTCAAAACCTTGACAAGTTGGGAGTATAATTTGCAAGTTTTTTAAAGAGGGAGCCAAAATGACCAATAACACATAACTGGAGGCTATGTAGCACAGAAACGCATCAAACTTGAGAAACGTGAAACAACTTCTTTCAATAAAAAATATGTTGCGGTGTTCAAAAAATATGTTCAATAACTGGCGACGTGTTCAAATAGATTTTTCAAAAAGTGTGAAAACTCCTTCCAAGAGTTGCGGTGCATCACAGATTGGACAAATAATGTTTCATATGTTAACAGTATATGTTATCAGTCAAAAAAATAAAGGTTTCAGGCTTATCTAATGAGCTTAGACATAAAAGATGTCATACGACAGCATAATGGCAACAAACCTTCTCGTTGCTTCATTTCTTTTCCTTGGCCCAGACCCATTAGGGTGCCGCCCAGTCTCATCCGACCTAAACTTTTGTTCAACATTTCGCCTAAAATCAAGAAGAAACACATCTCAGAAAAGAAAGCAGGCTACTTACTAAATTTTCAGTAAAAGAAAAAAATGTTAATTTTGATTGGCAATGTGCAGCAAAATTTTGATCTGGCACAATGAGACAACTTAACAATGAAAAAAATCATTAACTACCTAGAAATACCGGCATCTTTTGCATCTGGGCTTCTCTCAGATGTATCAAGTTGCAACTTATATTCTCTTTGCTTTCGCAGAGGACTTGGACTTCTGTCTTGGATTCTCTTTTCGCTTCTTTCATTCAGGTTACTCTTGTCGGGACTCTTTGGCCTAAAGGTTCTCTCAGATGTATCAAGTTGCAACTTATATTCTCTTTGCTTTCGCAGAGGACTTACACTTCTGGTTGGGATTATCTTTTCACTCTTTTCATTCAGGTTACTCTTTTTGGGACTCCTTGACCTACAGTGATACAAGCAATGTTTAACCTTCACAAGCCATGCAAAAAAAGAATATGGGAAAACAGGGGTAATTTCAAATTTTGGAAGGATAGAAACTTGGGGGGACTAAAACACAAATACACAATATATCAATTTTACACATTTAAAAACACTTTTTACAAATAAACAATATATATATATATATATATATATCAATTTTACACATTTAAAAACACTTTTTACAAATAAACAATATATATATATATATATATGAATAAATTCCACTTTTGGTCCTACAAGTTTTAGGCCAATTCCACATTTAGTCCACATCTTTAACTTTGTCCACTTTTGATACATGACTTGTATTTTCAACCATATACAGTCCTTAGGCATTGTTTCTGATGGTTAAAATCGCCGGAAAAGGACCACAAACGGCTTAAAAACATTAGTCAAGTACCAAAAGTGGACAAAATGAAAGACGTGGACTGAAGGTGGAATTGGCACAAAACTTATTACTCGTAGGACCAAAAGTGAAATTAATTCAATATTTATTTAAAACTTCCCAAAGGTGTTAATCAGATTTGACATTCCTTTGCGTTTTTCTATTTAAAAGTTAACATACAGAAACAGAACTATTGACCATTGTCCGTAGATTTTTTTTTAGTTTCCTACTACTTTACATGTTTCAAACATACCTTTACGCTTTTTGGTGCAAAAACTTAAATTATTGTTCATTTATGGATCTGAGGTTATGTCCTATGTATTATTTCCTTTCCAGAGATTAAACCAAAAGGCATTGCAAGTATTGACACCTAAAGAAAAAACACAATTTTTCTTTAACCAAAAATATAAAATGTCCCACACCCAATTACATATTACATTCATATTACCATCTTTGACCTCTACAGTCTAAAATTCCAATGACACAATTGATACTACGTCTTTCTGTAAACTAGATTAATGCAACTTCCCAGGCATGCTTGCATAAAAAGAAACCACTGGATAATAAAAACGTAAACCACTAAATGAGCTCTTTGAAATTGGAAATTAAGATGAAGAAGACATAGTAACAAGCTGGCAAGGAGACTATAATGTTTTTTATCAGAAATTTTTCATAAGGGCGAGAAAATGGGCAGGCACAGGCAATCTGCCACAACAACAACAACATCCAAGCCTTAGTCCCAAACGATACGTAGGACTAGCGCACAGGCAATCTGCCGATTCGAATAAAAACAACTTACCAAGTATACTATATAGTCCATGAGTGTCAGGAAGAATTGCTCATGTGCATATACATGTGCTTTGTGAGGAATAAAAACAACTTACCAAGTATAAGAAAATTGCTTAGTTCATTGACAGTGCAAAATTACATACATAAGTCTTTTAAGATAGTTGTGGCTCACATTTAAACCATTCACTAGGATGAGGAACCAGAAGGTCAAAATATGAAAGACATTCTAAGAACCAAGATAAATAAGTACTTTATATATAATAGACATTTAAATCCTGCACATTAATAATAGTAAGCATACCTCATCTTTCCAATAGGAGAACGGACAGGTGACATCCTCTCACGTCTTGGTGCTCTCTCTTTGATCGGTGAGAGACTTCTCTGGCGTGCTGGTGATTTAGAAACCGAATCTTCAGGTGATGGAGACCTCCTTGGTATAGGTGACCTAGATCTTTTCCTAAGTGGGGACCTGGACACCTTGCGGCCAGAACCAGGGCGATGAGCAGCAGATGGAGAACCACGGCGCGGACTCAATGGGGAATGACGAGACCGTCTCTTGAAGGGAGATGGTGATCTATGGCGCATGTGGTATGGCGTTCTTCGATGAACTGGCGAAGGGGATCTATGTCTTAAAGGTGATCTTGACCTACGCCACATTGGTGATCTTGACCTACGCCACATCGGTGATCTTGACCTACGCCGTAATGGAGACCTAGACCTACGTCGTAAAGGAGAATACCTACGGTATCGCCTGGGAGAAGGTGACCTGAGCCTTGAACGGGACACAGATCTACGCCTTCGTCTTGGAGGAGACAAGGATCGTCTGGGTGAGCGCTTATGCCGAGGTGAAGTCGACCGTTTTATAGGTGAGTGGTGTTTCTTTTCATCAGAGGATATAGATCGCCCTCTTTGTTCAGGACTTGAATTATGCTTTTCACTAAAGCAACAAGTATCAGATATCCATGACATTACCACATGTAATCATTTGACCAATAGAAAGGAAATTTATACAAAGAATGCAGTAAATGAACCAACAAATCAACAATACCACAAAGGAATTACAAAACAAAATATGAAAAAGACAAAACAATTAAAACAGAAAACCATATGCTACACAGCTAAAGGTTGAAAAGCATACCCCGAGTAACTTCTAGAGTTGGAAAATGACCTACTGATTGACCTTGAACGTCTATCCCTGCACTAAGAAATAAATTAAATTATACACAAGATTGAAAAACTAAAAAGAGTTAAAAGAATAGGCTCACTACCTCCGTGGTGGAGTATGAGCATCTGAGTGTGAAGACTTTGAGGTATACAGATGCAACAACACACACATATATAATGCACTATTTTACTACCCAAATACATACATGCACGTCATTTTAAGGACGGAAGCAACCCAAATACCCAATGAAAAATAATGATAAAAATTCAACTCTTTTGACCTTTTTCTTCCTTTTGAATTATTATTGTCAGCATGATCCTCCTTCTGAGCTGGAGGTGTGGGGGAATGCCTAGCATGATGCTTTGAAGATGGTTCCAGTCCAGCATACTTATCTCTTGACATGGAAATATCATCCTCCTACAGTAGTTTGAGGTAAAGGACATGAACCCAAATAATTGCAGAAGCAAGCTGACTAGCTGATTAACATGAAACACAAACCAAGGTTAAAAACAAAAAACCAATACAAAGCAATGGAACTCTGTCATGGAAAATAGGAGACTAACCGCCTTCCTTTTCTCGTGCTCCAGTTCTTCATATTCTCTGTCCTTTCTCCTCTGTATTTCATTTGTTACTCGATCAGACTCCACCTACAACCACCAACCAAGAACACTCTAGATGAAACTGCATCGGACAGCAAGAAATAAGCAATATCAAGTACCAAATGGGAGAAAGACCTTTTTCTTCCTTGTTTCTTCTTCTTTCGCATCCAAGAACTGCTGTGGAACACCACTTGCATTGTTCTGAGCACTAAGTAGTAGTAACCAGAGCTCTTTCATGAACTTTCCAGTATTCCTCTCCATAAATCCAGTCAGTTGAATTTGGATCTCTTTTCCATTTACATCCTGCAATCAATTTCACAACAGGTGAATCCCGGAATAAATTAAAGTACCAAGCAACCAAATAAGCTTGAATATATGCCACTACCTTTCCTTCTAGAAGACCGTATATGAAGTTGATAAGCACTTCATCTTCAATTCCTACAAACTCTGTGACTCGCTTCGCAATCCAAGGTCTCATCACATCCATCTTCACCTTAGTCATGTCCACCTATCCCCATCAATCAAGCAGCAAAAACAAAGATTGAAATTGAAGTGTCAATTAAAACACAGATGCAGATATTAACCCAACCCTACAATAAGAAGCGTGGTAAGGAAGTCTGGAACAAAACCATTAACCACCTCATCCATCTTAAATTCGTCCATGCCACCCTAAACGCATAATTAGTACACCAGCTAAAAACTAAAAATTCGGCCTCCGTCTGACCATACAAAGTTACCCGAAATCAAAGTTTCAGCATTTCAAGCATTAAATACATGCAGTGGTTCGACTAAAAAGGCTGTATATACGAACCAGATGCTCCAATTCGGGAGCGAACTTCTGTGATTTCAACAGCTTAGCTTGTTTGTTGGAGAACCGAGTGTCTTGATCGGCAGACGTACCCTAGAATAAAAATGTAAAACGACAAAAACCAATAACTTCAATATCTTGGATCTACGGGCGAAATTCCGGCGGACGCAGAATAAAAACATCTAGTTCAAGCAACTCGTACCCGGAAAAACCCTCCTGACATTTTTCACGGTTTGCGAACTGAAGTGTGGATTCTAATGAGTTGCGTACGCGAGTGACAGTGATTGAGATTCTTCTCGAATTGGACACAAGAGTTCAAGACATGTCTTGAAGCGGCTACTGACCTGCAAGTTCGAAACTAGACAAATGGAAGTGAAGGCTTCCGCATGAATATCATCGGATACGGTTTCGGGTTCAGGTTACAATTGGTCTTTCAGTCTGATAAACAATTTATGTGGGCTTGAAAGTTGAAACAAGTTTTGGACTCTCAATTTGTACTGTGTATAGGGGTGTGCATAAACCGGTCCAGACCGCATTTTGAACCTGAACCGGACCGGAATGGACCTGTCTGGACCTGTCTGAAGTATACAGGTCTGGTCTCCGATCCATTGAAAATTGAGATTCCGGTTTCCAGTCCGGTCCGGTCCGAGTCAAACCCGGAAAAAACAAGTCCGGACCGGTAACCCGATTAGTACTATTATTTTATCTGTATTAGTGTTACACTGGTATTTTATCCAAAAAAACATTACTGTTTGTTATTATGTTTTTTACATCGTAACGGACAATGAACAATTGTTGCATGACTCCATTCTTTTATTCTTAAAGATTAAAGATAGCAAGCAGTGATAGTAATATTTGTAATGCTTTTTGGGAGTTGTTGTCTTAGGAAATATTTAATCTTGAGTTATAAAGAATTGGAAACATTTAGTGTCCAATTCTTGAGTTATACCGCTATACGTAGTATAAACTTAAGTTGCGGCTTTGCACTAATAGGGAATAAGGATGAAACACATCTATGCCTTCAAAAAAATCAAAAACTAAAGTGCATTTTTAATACCGGTCCAATCAGGTCTAAAACCGGACCGACCTGGAATGAACAGGTCCGGACCGGTTTGGACCGATTGTTATCAGGTCCGGTCTTCGGTCCATCCAAAATACAGATTCCAGTTCCGGTCCGAAACGGTTTTGGACCGGTGCACACCCCTAACTATGTGTTGGGAACTTGGGAGTTTTTTTTCATATTTAAAAAAGTTCTTAGATTAATGGGTTTTAGGGGTTTGGAAGTGTGTTATATTAGCTTGTCATGTCACCAATATTCTATTTTTTAACTATAGTTTAGAGTGAGATAGAAAGACACATCCATATTCCTTTTTTGTGCAACCATAAGTGACACACTTTAATTAGTCTCACACATGAATATATGAATACACGTATAAAATGTATAGACGAAATATAATCAATAAATTATAATAACTACTCCCTCAGTCCCGAAATATAATATGCACTCCGTTGGCCAAAGATTTTAATAAAAGATGTGAGAAGCTACCTATATTCATTTTTTAGCCTCCTTGTAGTACACAGACGCCTCATATGTTAAAAATTTTACAGCGGTAAAATGACTACCTCTACCATAAACACGTGTCAAACCTTTAATACATACATAGTAGTATCAGCTAATTAAATTCTCTCTTTCTTTTCTCATCTAAAATTGCATATTCAAAGTATTTGACATAGCTATTCATAAAGCTTTAACTTCAAGAATTGTGTTGGCAGAATTCCTATAAAGAAACGGACTATCATTCGCTGCACAGCTATTGCACTTAACATGTCAAAACCAAGTCTTCATAGGAGAATCAAGGAAGGATGTTTGAGGGCTCGATATATGTTATAAAATATAAAGCCAACATTGGCCAGTGAAAATCAGAAGGTAAGACTATTGCATATCCATGATTGATCCTAATTCATGTCCCAATAGTCCATTTTCATAGATATGTATGATCGTGTTCATATTGACAAAAAGCGGTTCTTCCTTTCAAAATGTTCTCAAAAATATTATCTACAACCGGATGATAATGAACCTTGTCGCACGTGTGAGAGTAAAAAGTTTATCACAAAAATCGTGTTTCTATGCGTTGTTGCTTGACCTCAGTTTGATACAGAAAAATGTGATTTTAGACGAAAACATTGGCATATTTTCGTGCATCTATAAGGAAGTTGTTGAGCATTGAAGTAAGAATAGAGAAGTTGGTACATTAGAAATTAAACCAATTCAATCTGTAACTAAAGATGTTACTAGGAGATGGCTAATTGAGTATATGTTGTCTGCCAGAAGGAGGAAATGGTCTTCAAGCGATTCAAAAACTATACGCTACCTCCATTCTTAAATAAGTGCAACATGTTAGATTTTACACTATTCGCATGTTCTACTTTGACTACATTTTATTTATTGATGTATTAATATATTTTTTTTGAAAAAAATATTAATTAATTTGTTTCATTGTAGATTTTCAAAATCTTATTTTTTTTTAAATTTTTTACTAATAAAGAATTATATATATTAATGGTCAAAGTTGTGTCTCGACAAGTGTGAAATATTGATTATTGCACTTATTTAAAAACCGAGGAAGTATATATATCCAACAAGATAATGTGAAGCCCCATATTAATGTCAATGGTGCTGAATTTTTAGAGACCTCACATAAAGATGAGTTTGATATTTGCTTATTGTGCCAGCCTCCTAACAGTTCAAATTTGAATCACTACTCGAATAATATATATTTGTTGCGGTCATTTTTACCTATTTGCTGCGGTTATGAACCGCAACAATTGGCAGGGTAGCAAATAGGGATCAACAAAAACATGGGTTTTGACTCATTGCTACGGTTCTGAACCGCAGCAAATAACTATCAATTTCGCAGCAAAAACTCTCTAAAACATTGTTTTTTTGGTGCATTATTTTTGTTTTTTGGCACTACCAAAATTTATAAATCTGATTTTTACTAAAATATTTCTTATTTTACAAAATAAAAAACAATTCCATTCGACAATCTACGTATCTCATCGATCAAAACCATAATTTCAAAACATATTAAGTTATACATCACTAAAATTCATAAGGTATACAATACAAGTTACTGCCTTATGTAAGTTTATCAGCACTAAAAGTTTACAATAAATCATCACACACTTATATGACCAACACATCGCGAACTTTCAATTCTTCATCACTTGAAAAAAACTCATCTCTTCGGGTGCCCTGGTAAACCTAAAATATTAAAAATTTACAATTACTATACATGTATACCACTCAAAAATGACTTATCCTATAGATAACTTTCAATGATTTGAATACATTTATTACAAAATCAATTAAGAAAATTCATAAGTATTATTATGCACCTGCTTTAGTACAGTAACACTTCAAACCATGTTAGTCAAGGGGAATACCTTACCATTGGTACTTGTCCTTACTTACAAAAGATTTCTTCAAAAAAGAAGGTAATAAATTCGAATATTAGCTTAAATTAAAATTCAATTTAATACTAATATTGAATCAATAATTTCATTCAATTTACACATCTATTAAAATGAAAAATACTAACACAAATTAAAACAACACCGATAACACCAATAAAAAATATATATATTCCTCTCTAACAAAAATGAATCAAAATTAATTACACAAAACTTATTAAAATGACAAATACATAAATACCTTGAAATATGTTGTGAAGCGGGATACTAACCAACAAAGCCAGAGACAGTGGACGGAGACTAAGAGCGGCGGTAGATGGTGGACGGAGACTAAGAGCGGCGGCAGGTGGCGAACGACAAAGGGAGACGGACAAGTTGCGGCGACGGACAAGTTGCGGCGACGGACAAGTTGCAGTGACGGACGAGCTTCGGCGACAGATGAGCAGAAACGGACGAGCTGCTGCGGCGGACATCCTCTGGAGCGGATCTGTGGCGGCGGATGTTCGGCGGAGAAGGCGACCTCGTTTGGTGATATAGCTGCATATTAAATAATGACCGTTGTAATTAGTTGATCAGTTAGGATCAGTTATATTCTGTTTTGACTTAGTTTGTTAAGTCAAATACAACAATTACTATAAATGTACAATCGAACACCTCATCATGAATAAGAAATCGCATTCATTCTCTTCCAATCATTACACTCTCTCTTCCCTATCTCTGTTTACATTTTGGATTATGTATAACTCTCGAAGATCTCTTTCTTCATTATATGGGCACCTTCATGCATCCTGCATCATTGGTATCAGAGCTCTTCCGACTCCTGAAGTAATCTGCTGGCTACTACTTTCAATTTGACGACTGAGAATCTGGCACCTTCAATTAATACTAGGGTTCATCAGCTCAAGAATATCATGGAGTACAAAATCAACAATTTAGAGAAGAAATTGGAGAACAATCTTCAGTTCTGGTGGAAATTATGAAGCAATTGAATGATAAAGAGAAGAAGAAAGGTATCCTAACAGAAGAAGAGGGCAAAACTTCTTTAATACCAAGTATTCATCATCAAACTACTCATAGATCTTTAGGATTTACTCCTAAGTGGGAATTCCTTACTTTTGACAGTTGTAACCCTAGAATGTGGATGAAAAAGTGTCAACACTATTTCAAATTGTGTAATGTTCCTGTTGAGCATACAGTTGATTTGTAACCCTAGAAGCGTGGTTTCATAGCTATTTGTCAGTTAAAAAATCTGTGGAATGGGAAGAATTGGTTGTGGATATATGTGCTCGTTTCAAAGAAGATATAGGAATCAATATATAGTTGAATAATTCAATAAATTGCTTCAGACAGGATCTCTTGAAGAGTACCTAATTCTTTTGAGAATTTGAAGGCATTGATGATCCAGAGAAATCCTCTTCTACCTGATCAGTACTTTATTGACAACTTTAATCCACTTCAATAAGAAGAGCGGTAAAGAGCAAAGTGAGAGTAGAGATTAATAGTATCAAACGGGCATAAATTTGAATTCACCCACATTTATTTTTGTGAACATTGTTGTTAGTTCAGATTAATTTTATAGACACTCTTAATAGAGGTATTATTATTATAAAATTCCTAAAAGTATGAATTATTCTACTTTTTTTGCCTATTTTTTTGTTGTCTTCTGTAGTTCTATATTTATTTCTAATAAGTTGTTTAATACTGTACTCCCGTAGTACAACTGTACAAGTGTCTAGATCCTGATAACGAAAGTGCTACTTTATCGGCACAACTATTTGAAGTCACGTTTCCGTCACCCACCTGCCCTGCCGAAGCGAATCACCCTTACACGTCAAACACCACCAATCACACACGCCTGAGCCGCTTGATGCCACCGCTTGGTTACAGCCTTTGAATTCCGCCGGAGCTCTGTATGGCTGTCTGTCATTATGTAGCCGGATCCACGATCGTCGAACTGTCCAGGCCATCCCGCTCTCGAGCTCCGTTTCCCGCTCGTATCTCCGCCCGGAGCCACGGCATCATCGCTGCTTGCGACGAGCTCGAGATGCCTCAAGGCCCGTCGTGCATATTTGTCGGGCCTATAGAGACAGCTAGTCAAGCGACCCTAGAAGCTCTCTACCGTCAAGTAAGCTCCTTTGAATGAGCACATCTTGTTGTTTCCTGTAATCCCAGTATTGATGTCGTATGCGTTCGGACCTCAACACATTCGCATGCGTCAATTCGATTATAATTTGTACTTGATTAACTAATTCCTATGTAGTTACAGAAACTTGCTTTTTAATGTATTGCAATGTTGGGAAAATTTTATCTTTATCTTTTTAGCTCCGATTTCATGTGTCTATTCATGTTAGCCGATTTCAAACTCTTTTAGGACTAAGGCTGGACTAGGCTGGATGTTGTTGTTGTTTGTTGGAAAATTTATACTCCGAAATTAGGTAAACTAGATTTATTCATATTTTCCTAATTCTGTAATTTTGTTTTAGGCAAGGGATTCATATTACAGTGGGTCACCGCTGATATTTGACGATATGTTTGATAGAGTTGAGGTAAGTTTTTAGGTGTACACATTGTATGCTACAACTACAAAAATTTTGTTTTGCTCCGACTATTTATTTGCCCTAATGCTGAATAATTGCTGTGACAGTTGAAACTACGTCGGTATGGTTCAAAATGTGTTGTCAAGTACCCTCGCTGCAGTCTTAGCCGGCAATCAACTTATGCCGATGCACAGGTGATTTTAATTTTAGCTGGTTATATCATTTATTTCTTGGGTGTTTGGTAATTATTTTTCACACTGATCTTGAATCATTTGAGGAGAGGAGAGTGTACTGAGTTCATAAAAAGATAGCTTACCTCAGTTTTGACTTTCTATACTTTCTGATCGACCACCCTTCCACATCCAAAGTTTTTTCTTGAAGATATTGAATTTTCAAAATAAGACAAGTAGATCATATGATGTAGGGGCTATTTGTTGAAATTCTACAAGGATAGTGAAAATGATAAAGGGAAGTACCAGGATATTGCGGTGCCCATTTTGGTATGCCGAACACCATTTGTGAAAATAGTGCCTTTAGTTCTCTCCCATTCATATTCCACACTCACATTCCCTCATTATGGCACACCAAGTACTCCCTAAGTTTCTTGTTCATTTCACTTGAATTGAAGTCTTACTATGCTTAATATTATTGGATTTGCATTTTAGTAAATATGCATCATTTGGCCCATAGTAAAGTATTCATACTGCTCCATTTGAGAGATAATTTAGAATTCTAGTGTCTTTCAACAAGATATATGACAGTAAGCATGTAATCTCTAGAAGAACAGAGAAATAATAAACAGGGAGGTCAAGTTTTTTTGTAGATGTATTCTGATTACAATTGAATATATACTTGTAATGCAATATGCAAAGCACTGCAGCGTGTGCTTTACTGCTTCAGTACATTGTCACAGTTTATCATTTCCCGTGCTACATCATTTTAATGAGTAGAAGAATAGGCTATTTTCTCCACTTGAATATTGAGTGACGTTGATGTAGGGCAGGAGGACCCATCACAGGTTTTTGCACTAGCAAGCATATGGCTCCTGATTCTAGGTCTTGGAGGTTCAGTCTTGCTTGTGCCTATAATATACACTCTAAGTCAAGCTTATCGTGATGCATTTACTTCAGAAATGCCCTTCACGAGTCAAGCATCCTCACTGCAGCTTCTTACCATGCTTAATGGCATACTTTACATGGTGTTAGGGTCCATCATAGGGTATCCCATTGCTTCAGCGTCTGGTAATTAATTGGTCTGCTTTCATTTTAACTTCAGTTTTTTGTTGATGAGTGATAATGAGTTTCCTAAGTAACTATCTAGATAAATGATGAATCTTTAAGGCTTGTTACATGGTAAAGTTGTCATTTAGATTCTAGAGGTTAGAAATCATTTCAGTTTGCTTTAATTTAGAATCTTTAGAGCGTTCTGTACTTAATAAACATTAGTTTTAAAATATGTGATGTGTATGCCATGTGGTGCCCAATTTGTCTATGAATACAATGATGTAACTTGCAGATATATTATACGCCACACAGGCACACACTTGTGGATGGAAAGAAGTTATAATATTGCTCACTCAAACAATGCGGTGTGCATGTCTTACTATATATTCTAATGTCAGGCACTACTTGCATGGAATGAACATTGAAATCTTTTTTGTTATGTTTGGGATGTGAAAATAGTAGGGACAGGAAAAAATGCATAAGAAAATAGTAAATCTCTTGGGATATGATTTTTTTTACATACTTTAAATTTCAGTCATTACAGAATAGAAATATATAAATAAAATGATAAAAATAAATAAGTAAAATGACACTGAATGAATATATTTAGTTTAAACATTAAACGACCCCCCTAATATCGGGTTTTTACGAATTTCACCTCTACTTTCTTTCAATAGCATTTTATGGGTCCCAAATGGATCCCTAAGTACTTAAGATTCTTGTGGTCTATAACTCAAGAATTTCTCACAGCTGGAGCACTACGAGAGCTGTGGAAAAATGACTTGGTTGCACTTAAAGGTGCATGTCCAAACTGTGGTGATGAGGTGATGCATATCGTGTTTCCTTTTGTTTCTTTATTGAATCAAGACTATCATTACATTTTGAGTTCAGTCATTACAGCTTCAAGCATCAACTGCAGGTGTTTGCTTTTGTAAGACAAAATCAGTCGAATCAGTGTCCTCACAGAACGGAGTGTCATGTATGTGACAGCATGCTAGAATTTCGCCTGAAAGTTGAGGTACATAAACTCATAGTGTTCTTGGCTTTGTACTTCAGACTAAAATTTGGCTTCGTACTTCAGACTAAAATTTGGCTTTGTTATGGTTTCTTTTTGTATTCATGTCGAGAAAAATCAACCTGCAATAGCAGGTCAATAGATTTTTGCCTTCACCTTATTGTCCTTTCCTTTTTCTTCTGCTTCTTCCTTCTCTTCCTCCTTCACTCTTGGGTAAACCATTTATTTGTTTTTTCTTTCATTTTCATCCTTCCTTAAGTTTTCTTCTTCTTCCTGCTCGTCCTCTTCCAGCTGTGACAGGCACACCAGCCAATTCTTTTCTTTGTTTTTTATTCATTCTCATTTCTCTCTTCTTAACATGTGTTTTCACTTCATCAGACTTAATTTTTTCTTCCTTGTTTTCTCCTTTTTTGTTCTTTGTTTCCTTTGAAAGAAGAAGAAGAAAGAAAAGGAAAAAAGGGAAAAAAGAAACAAGGAACAAGAAAAAGAAGAAAAAAGCATGTCCTGCTAAGTGCAAACACAAGTTAGGAAGAGAGAATGGAGATAAAATAAAGATTTTCTTTTGGCTGGACTGCTGGAAGGACAGTCCTGCAGTGGTAAGACCGTAAGAG
The DNA here is from genome assembly GCA_945859915.1 of Cuscuta epithymum. NCBI lineage: Eukaryota > Viridiplantae > Streptophyta > Magnoliopsida > Solanales > Convolvulaceae > Cuscuta > Cuscuta epithymum. Next base: position 927,616 of record CAMAPF010001060.1, on the reverse strand, counting down.
GGCCAAGAGAGAGGGAAGAAGAAGGAAAAAGGAAAACGAGGGAAAAACAAAAAAACAAAACATGCTGCACTCCTAGGGGTGCAGTGGCAAGAGAAGGAAGAAGTATAAAAGTGAAATGGAAAAAGAAATTTAAAAGGAAAAGGTTCTTCTTTCAGCTGAAACAGGCACACCTGTCAATTCTTTTCTTTGTATTTTTATACATTCTCATTTCTCTCATCTTAACATGTGTTTGCACTTCATCAAACTTAATTTTTTCCTTCTTTTTTTCACCTTTTTTGTTCCATCTTTTCTCTCTAAAAAGAAGAAAAAGAAAAGGAAATAAGGGGAAAAAGAAACAAGGAACAAAAAAAGGAAGAAAAAAAGCAAGTCCTGCTAAGTGCAAACACTAATTGGGAAGAGAGAATGAAGAAAAAATAAAGATCTTTTTATTTGGCAGCACATTTTGTTTTTTTGTTTTTCCTTCTTTTCCTTTTTTTCTTTTTCTTTCTTCTCTCTTGGCCCTCTTACCACTGCAGGACCGTCCCTCCAGGCTCCAGCAGTGGACGGAAGAATAATAGAAGGGAAATGGAAAAAGATTTTCAAAAGCAAAAAAGACAAGAACGCGAGGGTCCTGCTATTGTAGGTTGTTTATCCGGTCAATTGCGTTTTAGGAGTAAACTTTAAATGTGTGATACTTCTTTAGTACCTGCGCTAAGGTGGTGATTTTGGATTAGTAAAAGGGCTTATTTGGCACTTTTCCCTATTTTTATATGTTCAACGCATGTTGAGATTTTTAGTGGCTGATTTAAGAATATAAAAGTGCCACTTCAATTGTGTTTTAAGATTTTTATTTGTTCAACACTTATTTGGCACATTAATTTTTAAAGCTTGATGTGTACTGTTGGGAAATGAATAGAAAAGAAAACTCCTCAGGTAGTTGAGGTACCATGAGGAATAGTAAAGCCTGATGGTATTGGCCTATTGGGGTTTTCCTTCTCTCTCCCTTTCAAAAAAGAAAGAAAAAAGATCGAACATAGCTGATACCACATCTCACATCTGCCATCTCTATGCTAAGCTTAAAGCCATTTTCCCCTGTTGGAGTTAATACAATTTCAACATTTTACAGCAGTCCATTTCTAGACATGGTAGGCAGAAATGGGTTTATGGGCGGGTATACCTCATTCGGCAGCAAGGAAGAAGGCAAAGGCAGTGAAGCATTCTCAACAATCAACATCTGATGATGAAGCCATATGCCTGTTTTACCAGATGTGTTTATAGGCAAAGGTAGTGTTTTATAGGCCTTTTTTTTTTAAATCTTAGCCGGATATGTATATATCTGCGAAGATTTTAACGCCACATGTAGAGTAAGTATATTTATCCTAGTGTACTTAATTGGGTAAATTGCACAGAACCCCCTTGTGTTATAAAAAGTCTGCACGATAAACCCTTATGTTTTAAAAACTGCACGAAAAACCTCTGTGTTTTAAAAAATGATGCGCAAGATGCCTAATAACGGAAAAGTAAGTGTGTTTGTCTTGCACGCGCTTTTTGTGCGCTTTTGCAAACGGATTTTTTCTATTTGGCCTTAGTAAATATAGAGCAAAATACTACGTTGCTTTCTTTTATTTATTCATTATCTCTTTTCTAAAAGGCTTCATTAGCAATAACGTATGTTTTATAAATCTTATTTTTCTAATATTTTAATGTTTCATGATTTGAATATATTTATTAAAAAATAGTAAGTATACAATATTGAACATTATTTAAACAAATATGGCCTGATTTGCAATTTGTTTTATACATAACTTGCTGCATAAAAAAATTCACGAACTCCAATATGAAAACACACAAAAGTAAGGAAAGTAGCAGTAGTAAAACAATTGGAAATAGCAGACATTTGGTGATCAATGAGCCAAAGAGTACATTTTTCTAAACAACAAAATAATTTGAATTAGCAAACAACAAAATAATACACCATATCAACCACCTAAAGAATACATCAAACAGAGAACTGCAACACATAAAAAAGTGCAGCAACTATTGCATAATCAAGTAAAAAAATAGCAACTAACATAGAATAAAAAAGACACCCCAATTATGAAGAACCTAGCAGCAACATAACTTAACAGATTAAGTGAAACTACTAAAAAATTCAACAAATAGTAAAAAGAACAACATCACTAACCATCCTAATAAAAAAGTAATAAAAACGGTTCATTGAAAAAACAGCAACCAAGTACCAACATATAAAAAAACATGGAACACTAGGAAAAACTGCAATAGATGGCCAGGGAAATGCAGCAAGTAGCAAAAATAGTACAATACATAACCAAAGAACTTTAGGATTCATAGTTTAACAAAAATTACTACAAAAGCACCTTGTACGTTGATTCACAATTGAGGCCAAAAATAATGTAAGAGTACAAGACTACAAGATATTCTAGTTTAAACAAAAAGTTGTTTTTCTTTTCAAACTATTTCTAGGATTTTGTGAACATAGATGATAAAGTTATGCCTTAAACACGGCTGTTTTTTCTGAGCAGAGGTGCAGGTTGAAATGATTTCATCATTCTAAGCGGCTTAGCTTGCTTTCTTGGATGCTTCTGTGAGGTCTGTGCTGTAGCTTGAGTAGGGTTTACCACCACACATCCAAGAGTTTCTTGTGTGTTCTGAAAAATAATAAATCGCAAGTACCACATATGATAAAATTAAAACTTAGAAATTAGAAAAAATTAGTAAATTATAACAAAAGTTATAGGCATCACTTACCGGCGATGAAATAAAGGGTATCAAAGCATTGTCTTCAACTCCAGAGTTACCAAGTTCATCTTCTTGTCTAAGTCCAACTTCCTCTCTAGGCTGAGCTTCCTCTTCAGTAGGCTGAGCTTCCTCTTCAGTTGGAGTTGCAGGTTTTGTTGGGCAAGTTCTTTTATTGTGGCCAAGGTTACCACACATCTTACACATATACATTCTCTGGAATTTTGGTGGACTAAGAGATCTTTGAACATTCAAGATTAGTGAACTTTTTGGATTGTGCTTCTCTACAGTGGCACAATAATCATAAAGCCTTTTAAACTGCATACTGACGTCAGTTGTAAGCAAAGATAATGCATATCTCTTAGCCCGATAAACGTTATGGAAACTAACTTCAACTCCACAATCTGTTTTTATTTTATTTTTGAGAGCTTCCAAGCTGCTATTAGGATTATCCCTAACATCATTTAACATCCTCTGCCCAAGGTACTTGTAATCTGCTTGATTATTCTCTGTCCTAAAGGAACAAGTGTGTTTTCCAATAAGAGTTTTAACCTGGAATGTTGTCGTTTTTTGTACGACTGAAGCTCTCAATTTCCAGTCACAACCACCCTTGCAAACAGCAGTTATAAATTTGGCTTCACACTTTGGGTACTTCAGGTCATATCCTTTCCTAAGTCCTAACCGACCAATCCTTAAGAACCTTTTGGAAAGTTTTCCTATCTGGGAACCTCTGTCCAGCAGCTAATTCAAAGGTTCTCATGTCCACACTTTCATCCCACTCAAATTCACCATCCTGTAAATCTTCAACTTCATCGACAATGCACCATTCTTCCCGTTCTTTGACTCTGTTTCTTTCATCAGCATCCCTAACATGTTTTCTTTTCATTTTTTAAAGTTTCACATAATTTCTAGCATACTCAAATACTTTTCTGCAATGATCAGGATCCCTTGAAGTAAATATGTCATCATCATCAGGTCCCTCCATGTCCTCAAGTGCCCAAGAGGGACATGAGGAGACATCAGAATCAGAAGCATTACTGGAGTCATTCCCAATATCATTTTGCTCATCTTGAGACTGCAATGATGGGTCTTCAATTTGAACTTCACCAGACATTTTCCTTGTTGTACACATTAAGGAAAATCTCACATTAAACATACATAAATTGCACACATAACTCAAACTCCTACTGGAATTGAACTGTGCTGCACCACACACACACAAATCATATTTGATAACATGTTTATAATAAGCAAAAGTAACCAACTTTCTAAACAATTCCAAACTTCTATTGTGGAGTCAATTAATTGTTAAAAACTAAAAAGTGTTAAAGGCTACAATTCATGCAAAAATACAAGTCACATTTGTTACTTCACAAATTGAACTGATTCGGCTACTCCTTTATGACATTAGCACCCAAATGGAACACGGATGAGAATTATTATAATCATGATTCCATTAATAGCCACACCCTAAGGATAGATAGCCAATAAAACCTAACACTGCAGAGTGTGTATATATGGGCTCCCTTAGCAGTGTGAATGTGTTAGTAAAAAACATGGTAAACTTAAAAAAAAACTTCGACAAATGTAAGATAACTGGAAGCATTAAAAAAAGTTCAAGATAGTGAGCAATCACTAATTGGAGTACTGGACACAAAAGAAACTGAAAGTACAAATAAAGTGACCCTAATTTACGGAGTATATGTATAAAATATCAAATTTAGTAAATCCTAATTTATGACTTCCAATTGAAACTCTTACTTATTCCTTCAAAGAATACTTGCAAAATTAAGAATCATGCTTAAACTTAATTTAATTAGCTTTACATATAAAGATGCACCCAATATATTAATATGCGAAGGGTTTTATCCAGACTGAATGGACAGCATGAAGTTGAGTAAACAAACCTGAGCGCAAGAAGTTGAGTAAACCTGGTGTTCAGGATTTAAAATCTCCAAGGAAGAAAGGATTTGTTGGGCTAAGAGCATCTCCAATGCTATAATGTGCACGGTGCACATGTGGCATGCCTCATAGCCACATAAATATTATCAAATAAATAATCTCTCTCCTTATTTGAATAATTTTACACCATTTTGGTAAGTTTTTTCCTGCAATGTCAACAACAATGTCAACATCTAGACGGTCTCCTTGACATTGTGGAGAAAAACTTACCAAAAGTATATAAAATCATTCAAATAAGAAGAGAAAGAATTTATTTACTAATATTTATGTGGTTATATCTCATGCCACCTGTGCACCGTGCACAATTTACCATTGGAGATGCTCTAAGGGCCGAAAATCACGATGGGGAAGCCATTGTTGCACTATAGATGGAGCTCATGAAAGAGGAAGATATATACGGAGAAGAAAGGGCTGGAGGAAGCAGCTTATTTTGGAGACCAAGCAACCAAATAATTAAAGGGTGTAACGGGTAATTTAAATAAAAGATGACATCGTTAGTTTTTCATCATCAAGCGGGCGTGTGTGCTTCGTTTACTAAAACATAAGAGGGTTTCGTGCATTTTTTAAAACAGAAGGGTTTAACGCGCAGAGTTTATATAACACACCGGGTTTCGTGCAATTTACCCGTACTTAATTCTAAAGGGTTGCATCGCAAAATTGAGAGCTCCACTGAGCCCCCACTTTTTGGAGTTTAGCGGAGGAACTAAATCATGGGATTGCATACATGATACACCAAGTCTTTTGTAGCACTTCAGGTACACTTGTCTAGAGTTCAATTTACTGGATTGATACTAAGTTTTTTTTTTTAAAATTTTAAATATGATTATCAACTTGTGACTGCCCATGGTTTCAATATTAAATACTCCCTCTGTATCACTTTAGTTTAAGATAATTACTTTAGACTTTATAAAAAGTACTTCCTCCGTCCCTAAATAAACTTCCAACTTTCCTTTTTCGTCCGTCCCAATTAAAACTTCCACTTTCCTTTTTTGGCCGGAATTTGTGGTTCACAACAATTCTTACACATTTCTCTCTCCTCTGCACAACTCTCCACCACACAATACCCACTATCTTAAACTCCGTGCCAAACCCATTTGGAAGATATAATAGGGACGGAGAGAGTAATAAGTTTTTGGTACTATATCGGTACTGTGGATTTCTTTCCAAAAAGAGAAATGAGACAATTAATTTGATACACCCAAAAAGGAAAGTGAGACAACTAATTGACTAAAGTGATACGGAGGAGTACCATATTATTCGTTGGAGTATATCTGATCATGTTTACCTAAATCGATGTTTGCTAATAAGATTACTACGAGGGGTTATTCCAGACTTTCCATTATCAAATGCTGGAAATGCGGAAATGACACCTCAATTTGTTTTTCAAAAAAAAAAAAGGATGACACCCCATCCCTGAGGGCCCCCTAACACCGACCGGACGGCACGATGGGAGGATGTAAATTGGACTATAATCACAATCTGACAGATAGAGAGTGAGGTTCTGTCCCCGGTACTTACAGAGGCCCTATGCATTTTTCAGCATAGTAACCCCTCATCGTAGTTGCCGGGATTCGAACCCGAGACCTAACCCTTGTGGCACTCCCTCGCTACCAGTTGAGCTACGCCCACCGGTACCTCAATTTGTTTTTCTTTTTCCATTGGGGTGAATCGGTATGTTGTTGAAGATTTCCGTCAACAACCCGATCATTTGTGTGCCATGCTTAATTCTTTGCATCATTTGGATTTGTAAATATGTGTCAATCTCGAAATTATTGGAAGGTACGTCTTCTTATGCATAATTAATTTAATTTTTAATAAATAAAATTTACATATTCATAAACTACATCAAAATCTCTTCAAAGTTGTAAACTCCAAATTAGAATATAATTAAAAATTGGCATCCTAATTAGGTGGACAAAACGCAACTGTTTGACCAAGAAAAGTCAAATTTGCTAATCAATTCGGGACGGAGGTAGTATATAACAAGAAGCTAATATAAGAGCGAGAAACGTGCAAAGTTTTATAATAGCTTGAATTTCCATATAAAGTTTTGTGCATAAAAAATGTCGATATAAGAGAAAAGCTATATATCCAATATGGCCAACTACATTGACATGAAATGTGATCTAGCTCTTAAAAAATTGATCTTACAATAAATAAATCTATCAATTTATTAGTATTATAATGTAAGAATACTTTAAACTTTTGAAACACTAATCTAGTTGTATAATTCTGCATCCAAGGAAACATCGGCTAGTGAAGGTCTATATAAGAGTTTATTATCAAAGATATGTTAACTGTTAGAAGAGAATCTGGAAGCTTCAGGTTCTATCTGGTTTGACTTTACCATTCGTTTTGAAATTTGTGTAATATTGCAACACTTTCAAAACTTTTTTTTTTAAACCCAGTAGGCAAACCACCCAAGTCGGTGGGGTAAATGTCGGGAACATTCGCAACTTACTTACTAGACTAGCCTCCTACTTAGAGTTCAAGGTCCAAAGTTCACTTAAGCAAGATGTATGGCAACATTTAGACATTGTAAAATTAAATCATTTGTTGCTGGCAGATGCATCACTTAACAACTCCTATTGAATTTTTGTGTAATATTACAACACTCTCATAGCTTAACTGCTTGGCTGGACTCCTTTTTCACTAATCACTATGATATGGAGCATTCAGATGATGCGAAAACAAGAAACAAACATGTAACACAAAAGTCTAAAGTTCACTTAGGCAAGATCTATGACAAAATCTAGACAGTTTTAAATCTAATTAACTTTTTGTTGGCAAACTTTGGGGGCAAAATAAAAATCATACGTAGTATATCTTCACTACAAAAAAATAAGGCTGTAGTCACGGATTTAGTCACGGACCGTAGTGTAAAAAATCCGTGACTAACTCCTTTAGTCACGGATTTTGTCCGTGGCTAAATCCGTGACTATTTTGGCGTGACTAAATTTAGTCACGCCAATTTGTCCGTGACTAAATGTAGTCACGGATTAGTCACGGACCAGATCCGTGACTAATCTGTCACCGGAATAGCTGCTCTGGCACATTAGTCACGGCTAAGATCCGTGACTACTTTTTTTTTTTAATTTTTTTATTTTAGTCACGGACACGTCCGTGACTAAGTACATTTTTGTTTTTAAATAATCAACTAACTAATGTTCACTAAATTAAATGAAATGCACACAATTCACAATAATAATGCACAAAATATAAGTAATGTTTTAATCCAAACTAAATTTAACTAATTCATTTCGTTAATTAATTAACAACCTTGTTTAAACACATTTGAATTAACTAATATTTAAATTTAACTAATATTATCAAAAGTTTAACTAATTTAACTTAATTAGCTAAAACATACGTTTAGCTAACTAATTTAACTTAATTTAACTTAATGCATCACTACGTTTAAACCTACGTTACGTTTAGCTAACTAATTTGACTTAACACATCACTAATTTTAGCTAACTAATTTTAATTAAATTATTGTATAAACCTAAAAATTTAACTAATTTTATGACATCACTACGTTTATAGTTAAATATACTGTTAATTAATTAACAACCTCACTAATTTAATAGTTTTAATAATTTAAATTGAACCAACTAATTCTAAATAAAACTAATAATTCAAATAACATACCTTATCTGCATAAACAGGGAAAATGACATAAGATAGACTACATCCTTCGATCTTTCAAACATATACTGGGAATGAATTGATGTAGTTCTTTCGAATGAGTTGCTCCTGCATATATAAAAAATCTAGTCACGGACTTAGTCACAGATTTGTCCGTCACTAATCAAATCCGTGTACATTACGCGTCCAAACCGTGTAAATGACTTGTAAGTACGATTTAGTCACGGAATTAGTCACAGACATGTCCGTGACTAATTTTATCCGTACAGAATGCTGTTGCGAATTAATTTCTGAGCGCTAAAAAATTAAATTTTTTAGTAGTCACGAATTTGGCCGTGACTAAATCGCCGGAATAAAATAAACCATGCCGGAAACGGAATCGGGGCTATCGGAGGATTTTAGTCACGGAACATACCGTGACTAAGCTTAGTCACGGACATAGTCACGGTCAGATCCGTGACTATTTTTTTTTAAATCTGTGACTAGTCCGTGACAAACTAGTCACGGACAAAATCCGTGACTAAAATCCGTGACTAGAACGCTGTTTTTTTGTAGTGCTTATTCTGTGGGTTCTAGAGAATGCTAATGATATATGTGCAAATTCCAGGAGATTACTACACTAATGACATTCTAGGTTACAATATACTCCATCTGTCCAAAAAAGGGGTCACAATAAATCCCTTTATTCGACAAAAAGCTAAACAAGTGTCACAAACAACATGCTTATGCACATCATAACTTTAGTTAAACCAACATATAAACTTAAAAATTAAATTACGATCCACTATATAAGATAGTTGTACACAACCAAATTTAAGTATAGATTGATCAAATACGAGTTGCTTTTTGGGCCGGAGGAATGTAGTACTCCCTCCGTCCCATTTAAAGATTCTCGTACACTATTCTTCGGTCAATGTGTATTGTTCTTAATCTTTTACTTTATATATCGAAAATTTATGAAATTTAAATTATTTTTTGCAGGTTTTGTAGCGGTTTAAATGTAGTTTCTAAATATGTTAATTTTATTTACTAAAAAAAATTCTATTAATCACATGGATCAATTAACTTTATGGTCAGTCGAACATCGTAAATCGTGTGGGAACCTTAAAGTGGGACGGAGGGAGTAGCATATATGAGCACAAAAGAGGTCAATGGTAAAACTAATTAAGTATTATTATAAAGAGTATGAGTAATCTTCCGGTCAGGTATACCTGACCGGAGCCGCCGTCCGGCCTCCTCCTTTTGGGGGCCTTCCCAGTGGTATTTTTTGCTCAAATTTTTTGTGTATGTTCCTCATCAAGTCTAGTTCATCCATACCAAATTTCAGCGGAAAATTCAATCGGGAAGGTCGTCAAATGATTTTTTCAAGTTAACTGGTCCGGAAAATACACAAAAAATTTGGTATGGATGAACTAGACTTGATGAGGAACATACACAAAAAATTTGAGCAAAAAATACCACCGGTAAGGCCCCCAAAAGGAGGAGGCCGGACGGAGGTTCCTGTCAGGTATACCTGACAGGAACATTTGTGTTATTATAAATATAACAATTGTTATGTGCAATGGCGGGTCCAACAAAGAAATTTATTGGGGGCAAAAAGTAATTAAAGTGACTATGAGAGTGTTTGCAACTGCTTCTGCTTAAAAAAAGTACTTTTGTAAATGTAAGGAAAAAGTGATTAGTAGGAAAAGTTGATAGTGTTTGAGAAAAAAGTGATTTTGAAAAGTAAAAGTTGATAGTGTTTGGTAAAATAAGTGTTTTTTGTGTAATACAAAGGGGAAAAGAACTTTTCACACGCAAGCCGAGAAAAAGTAAAAATTGGTAGTGTTTGATAAATAAGTGCTTTTTTAAGCTAAAAGCTGAGAAGTGCTTTTTTAAGTGATTGCAAACACTCCCTATGTGTATCACTTCATGATCAGTACAATCTAAAATTGAACATAAACAATCACTGAAAGCTACTGTTTTAGTCACACTTTACAAAGTCACCTTTTCTAATCATTTTTATTTTAGTCACACACATACATATAAGTTTGGTTCAAATAAAAATGGGTCTTAACATGTTAAATGAGAATGAATATGAGCTGTCCAATTTTTCGATCTGATGCACAATAGTCCTTATCTAATGCATTGTGCATTAAACCGTTTCTGATGCACTTTTTTCGAAAAAAATGCTTCAGAAATGGTTTAATACACAATGCATTAGATAAGGGACTATAGTACATCAGATCGAAAAATTGGACAACTTAGATTGATTCTAATTTTACACATTAAGACCGATTTGTATTTGAACCCTCCCCTATATACGAGTATATCATTATATCTTGTTTTAACTATCTAGTCTAGTCTAGAATAATAATCCCCATCTCAATATTTAAAGCGGGTTTGAGGTAAAACACTGTTACATGAATTTTCTACCTTTCCTTTTGCACTTACAATGTCTACTTTTTAGTTAACCGTCGTGAAATGTTTTCTTTTTTGAAATAATTACATAAATATGACCAAAATAAAGATGATTTACAAAAATAAGATTCATTACTAGAGTAGTAATGAAATCATAGTAATTGATGTTCAAGTTTTGAACTTTAGTTACCACAGCACTACGTTGTAGTAATGAATAGTCATATTTATGTAAATAAGTTTTATTTTAGTAATATACTCGTAAAAAACCCTTCTTTTTTCCTACAATAAATATTTGATGATAGTTTTCGAATAGCTGACATCAAATACCCATAATGGTGGAACTATACACTTTGATATCCACTTTAATAAATTGCGTTAAATGAGATTAAACATACTTACATTTTCCAAATATGGAGTAAGAGTTTAAATTTTATATTCCCTAAATAAGACTTGAGATTATATTTTTATCATCGATCACAAAAGTTCCCTCATTCCCCTTCTCCTTCCTCTTCTTCCTCTTCTTTTTATCTTCCTTCTCCTTCTCCAGTTCTCTCCCTTCTCCTTCTTCCATGTCTTATGTTTTCTATTTCTTTTCTGTTAATTAATCTGTGAACTTTTGAAGTTGTAATTAAAACTATGGATTGGAAATTTCACATGAAAGGCCAGATTTCTATGAACATAAACTGATGGAAATATATATTTGAGTTTGATTGTGTATTATTTATCAATTTTGATTAATTTCCAACCTGAGAATGTCATATTACTACTCCTTCCACCCTGTTAAATTGTCTCATCTTTATTTTTTAGTCCATCCCACTGAGATTGTCCCATACGGCTATACCAAATTTGATAATGTTTGTGTAGTTCTAAATCATTCTTAATTTTTTCTCTCTATCAAATGCCACTTTTCGAATCTGAGAATGCCAATTAAGTTATAAGACAAAATGCAACTTTTATATATAGCATTATATTTATTAAGATAGAAATAATATTATTGATTTGTTTGTCAAAGAGAAAAGGGTCAAATGAGGTCATCTACTATTATGAAATTGTCACAAAAGTTCATGTACTCAATAAAGTGTCATATAATTACGTTTACTTATAAAAAGCAGTCAGATGAGTCCTAATGACATGTTGACAAACTCGTAATTGCGATTTTAGTGTAAGTTTCCCTATCTTTTTAAAATAGATTATAAGACTGACGTTAAATATTTGGTTAGGATTTGCTTAAATACAAGGCAAACATAACAGCATGTAATCTAAAATCTGGATTATGAGGTTTTCGACGAGTCATTTTGACTCATCCGATTGCTTTTAAGTATACATATTTATATGACACTTTATTGAGTACATGACCTTATGTGATGATTCCGTAATAGATTGCCTTATTTTACCCTTTCTCTCTTTGCCAAATGATGTAATTTTTTATGAAATTTAACACATAAAGATGTCATTTTTAATATGATGGCGTTTGTTTTCCATCTAGAATTTCTATATTTTCATTAGCTAAAAATCTTAGGTTTTCATTAACATGCCGTTATTTTTATCAGATCAAGATGACATTCTGCGGGAGGTATTCACTAACTTGTGGGATAGCCACAGTGACAGACTTGCTAGAGTGTGGATGACGCCTAGTCCGTACAATGAGGCTTAGGGAGTGTTTGCAAACACTTCTCAAAAGCACTTTTGAGCTTTTTCTGTGAGAAAAGCCAAAAGGAGTGTTTGCAAACTCAAATTTTAGATTAATTTAAACACTTTTAAGCTAGAAGTTCAAAGCAGGTTGGGGGATGCTTTTAATAGCTTTTTGGTATTTTTGTAAATAATTCAAACTTCATGGAAACTTATTGAAATAATTATATAAATATGACCAAAATAAAGATGATTTACAAAAGTATGATTAGTGACTAGAGTAGTAATGAAATCATAGTAATTCATGTTCAAGTTTTGAGCTTTAATTACCATAACACTACATTGTAGTAATGAATAGTTATATTTATGTAAATATGTTTTATTTTAGTAATATTCTTGTAAAAAACCCAAACTTATTATGTTAAATATTTTTATTAAACCCAAACTACCCTTCCATTATCTCTCCCTCCCTGTCAGCTTCGTTCCTCAATCCTCGCTCATCCCTTTGTCTGCCATGGTTGTACCTCACCTTACAGCTTCTTTAATTCCATGTCTCCAGCCACTTCGTACAAAACCTTCTTTTTCCCATTGCTCTTCCTCCGCCTGCTATTGCTCTTCGTATATTTTAACTAAACCTTCTTTCTCAGTTATCTTCTTCCATCGCTTCTCGTCCCATCTTCCTTTGCTGGTAGCTTTTCGGCACTCTCCATCCAATCTTGGTGCTACTCCAGTTTCTTTAGAGATATTAATTTGATGTGGGCAAACATGTCAAGCTATGTGAGTTTGTCTGCTTCTGCTTTACCGAATACCGACTTGCGATAAGGGAATAGGGTATGACGCCCCCGGAGGAAAGAACCGGAAAACAAAACCAATGTACATCCCAAATTCATTTATGCAGGGGCTGTTTTGTACTTCAACAAAATGTCCTATCAAAAATCACTTTTTTATCAAACACTTTGGATTTGTTTGCAACTCCTTTTAAAAAAGCACTTTTTAGCTTTTGGCTTTAAAAAAACACTTATTTTCCCAAACACTACAACTTTTATTTTTCTCGGCTTCCGTGTCAAAAGTGCTTTTATTTTTTCTATTACACAAAAAGCACTTATTTTACCAAACACTATCCACTTTTACTTTTCAAAATCACTTTTTTCTCAAACACTATCAACTTTTATTTAATCACTTCTCCCCATTTCATTAAAAAAAGCATTTTTTTAAAAGCAGAAGCTGTTGCAAACAGACCCTTCAACTTCTATCTTTTAATTAAAATCACTTCTATTCTCAAACACTATACACTTTTACTACAAATCACTTTTCCAATAATCTCTTAAAAAATCACTTTAAAAAAGTACAAGCAATCGCAAACACTCCCTTAGTCCTTACACGTATGGCATCATCGAACTGTCGAACTATAGCCATCTAGGAGTTAGGAAAAGTTAATATTGTTTCATTATGGATAATTTTGTCATGTTAGTGTATTTTTAATATAATCCTATAAAATATAAAATTCCTATTTGTGCACTTTTATATTGTTTTAGGCTCTGTTTGCAAACTCTATTTATAAGTACTTTTGGCTTTTTTAAGAAAAAAAACACTTATTTTACCAAACACTACCAACTTTTACTATCTCGGTTTTCGTGTAGAATCTACTTTTTACTTTTTCTATTACACAAAAAGCACTTATTTTACCAAACACTACCAACTTTTACTACTAATCACTTTTTCCCAAAAAATGCTTTTAGTTAAGCACAAGTTGTTGCAAACAAAGCCTTAGTCCTATTTAAGAAAGGTGTAATTCATGAGAATAATCTCTACTTTAGAGATTTTACAATAATAATCTCTACTCAGAGTTCACAAAAATAATCCAAACTAGCAATGATGTTCATAAAAATAAATTATGGTGGATTAAAATTAATTCCCATTTAATGCTCTCAATCTTTAATCTCACTTTTCTCTTCCCCACTCTTTTTCTCGGGGAAAATTCAAACTAAAACCCGTTTAATAACAACACAATTTCCGCCATATGTGGTTCGAGGTTTGAACATAAAAGTGTCAACCAAGTAGGAGAGTGGTGAATGAGAAAGTGGATGTAGGGGTTGAGGGCATTAAATAGGTTTTAGTTTGAATTCATTCCAATTTATTCTTGTGGACTACATTGCTAGTGCAGATTATTTTTATGGAGCCTCTTAATAAGGATTATTTGGGATTATTTTTGTGAATTTCGCCTTTTGAAAATTCTCTCAAAATGATTTCATTTTTTCAGTTATTTTTTTAATGTTTTGGGTCCCAAAACTAATTTATCAAAATATTAATATTTTACATTGAAAGGTGGATATTTAAAATTATAGTTATGCAGAAAAACAAATCAAAGAAAAAATTGCATATTATAATTTAAGTAATGGTTTATGAACCCAATATTTAATAAAAATGCAGAGTGAATTTTATTCAATGTTATAATGCTAAGAAAAACTGTATCCATTCATCAATTTTAGTCAATTCATGATTTTCATATTGACATAGTTGAATGTTTATCCACGGTGTAAGGATCCATATAATCTTAAAGAGAAAGATGTACGCTAGCAGAACCATACTCATTGATTTTCTAGAATAACTCACCTTCGGGATATTTTTCTAAGGGTGCCAAAATTCATGAAAATAACTCTGAATTTATTATGCAAGTACCCATCAAGCAATGTCGCATAAAATCCGATATCTCCACCCTACATCATCCAATGACTGTCTTCATCAAAGACAGAATCTTTGTGATATCCCTCCTTCACCTTACCTCTTAACTTCTTCAAAAGCTGAGTTCATGGGCATAAGCTTGAACCCGATCTTTATATTTCGTGATTGCCATTGCTTGTATGTTTGAGGTCTTTCAAAGTTTCAAACCTTTCGAAGCCCTCATATGCAATGACATTCATTATCTCCGGTGCTATGACTTCTTCTTCGAAACAAAACCTATCATCATCACAGGGGTAAAGTGGAATCATTCAAATCACAGATAATAGAGTAAAAGAAAAAATTCCACTTTTCGTCCCTTGAGTATTATACCAATTCTGCATTACGTACATGACTTTTGACTTGTCCACATTTAGTCCCTACGTTTTGTCCCGTCACCCTCCGTCGTCCTTCCGATCAAAAGTCCGGCCATTTTCATCATTTATTAAAAAAAGGAAGGTTATTTGAGTAATTTGAGATTCTTAAAACGACCAAAAGCCCCACAAGGCCATTCTCCCCCTACCTGCGCTTACTCTCTCACACCGGTACTAAACCATTTCTTCCGGTCGAAGGTCTGATTTTGGTCAATTTGTCAAACCCTAATA
The DNA here is from genome assembly GCA_945859915.1 of Cuscuta epithymum. Taxonomy (NCBI): domain Eukaryota; kingdom Viridiplantae; phylum Streptophyta; class Magnoliopsida; order Solanales; family Convolvulaceae; genus Cuscuta; species Cuscuta epithymum. Next base: position 911,918 of record CAMAPF010001060.1, on the reverse strand, counting down.
CCTTACCTGTGAATGAGGACACGTTCGGCTGGAGTGTTTGCCATCAGAATGGGGCGCAAATTGAATGGAGAAGGAACAAGTGCTCAACAAAGTTCTTCATCAAATGTTGGTGGTAATGGTAAGTTTGTTGAACTTAAGTACGTAATTTCTTAGTGCACATGGTAGGGTATCGCTTTGGGCTCGGTAGGGTAGGGTTTTGTTCCTAAGAATCTTTTTTGCCTTTACTTTTTGGGATTTGAGAAATGGGACCAGTTATTTTTCCTTTTCCCTTTAGTTACAATGATTGAACTACCACATTAAATTTTTTTATTGCAGCCCCATGTGAAACCATATTTACTCTAAAGTTGAGGTACGGAGAAAGAGTGAGTGAGAGTAGCAGACCATCTTACATGGGAGGTACTACACATTTGTTTTCTAATGTGGATGTGGATGAGTTTGGGTTAATTGTGTTGAAAGAGAAACTAGAAAAAGTTGGTTGCACAAAGAAGTTAAGAAAAGTCTTTTCCTATTCAAATTCTTCACTAAATGAACTGAAAGGTGACTCTGAAATCTAGTCCTTTGTGAGTAATTGTAATGTGGGTAAAATTGTGGAGTTATGGGAAGAATTTGAAGAAGTTGATGACAATGGAGATAAGATGAGGACACCTCAGACAATGATTTTGCTTATAGTGAAAAGGAGCTAGAAGACTTTTCAAGGGGTGATGAAGATTCCGATCTAGGGCACTTCATATGTGAAGATTTTGAGAAATACATATATCCAACAGTTGAATATGGTGGTATGCACAATAACAACGAAGGACAGAACATAGGAAGTGAACCATTAGTGGTTGACCCCGATCCAAATTTGTCTGATGATGCTTCCATACATGATTCAGATTCCGATGCTGAATTTGTGCCCTAGAATAGTGAAAAAGTTACAAGACATTGAGAAGTCAGTTGCAGGTTTAATAGGTTATCAGTGTGGTGAGAATGACATTGAAATTACTGGAATGAGTGGTACGCAACATGGGGTTGATTTAGAGAGGAAAATATGCACATGCAGGTTGTGGGACTTAACTGGTATACCATGCAAGCATGATGTGTGTGCTATTTGGTTGAAGTATGGAAGGGGTCCAGCTGATGCTTACGTTCACCCATGTTACACAAAAGAAGCATATTTGAAGATAAATGTTGGCACTATAAAGCCAATGGCTGGAAAGGATGAGTGGCCTATTAATGAGAAAATCCCCCTACTTCCTCCTGTGTATTCTGCCAGACCTGGAAGGCCAAGCAAATTGAGGAGGAAATTAGTTGTGGATCTGACAAATGATGGAGTAAGAGTAGTAAGGACACACATTAAGATGCATTGTACAAAGTGTAGAAAAGAAGGCCATAATGCAAGGAGGTGTCCCGAAGATCCAAATAACCAAGAGAAACTGGTAAACGGAGTCATGCTTTATTTATGTCATTTACTTATTACCACTATGTGCTTAATTACATTTATATTTAACCATTATCCTTTTTCTACACTTAGCTTCAACCTAGAAAAAGAAAACCAAAATCTGCACCAAGGTATACTCGAGGAAGTGTTGGTCAAAGTGCTGTAAATGAGGATATGGAAGCAACCAAGGTTTATGATTTAGATAAGGACAACCTTGTAGATATCAATATGCAACTTGAAGACTTCCCATCTGCAGCAGCTGAGTTTCCTATTGTTATTTCATTATAAGAAACTTCAATGTTCACTCAAGTCAATGACCAAGAAGCTGAAAGACAGACTAGAGAAGAGACTCAAACCCAAGTGAAGATAGTGCTGAAAACCAGAGTGATGGTATTGATGAAAACAAGAGTGATGATGTTGAAAAGGACCAGATCCATGAGTTTGAGCAGAGAAATAGTCATGGAGTCAGGATCATCTTTGGTCCACCCCCTCTTTCTAAGGTGATGAGTGCCCTAGATACCAACTGAGTCCCAAGTGAGGTAAAAGTCTAGAGGGGGGGGGGGGGGCTGCCGAAATCCTGAAGGAGATGGCTGCCTGTCAGTGTGGGAGCTGACTGCCAATCCTTAGGAGCAGGCTGCCGAAATAATATTTTTGTTTGTTTTAGTTAAGGTATAACAATGAACTATACTAACTTATTAGCTGGCTTTAGAACTTGTCTAACACATGAGTATGAAGGATGTAGACCAATAGAAATAGGTCACTTTGAAGAACAAATAACAAGGAGATGACTCACAGTGAACTGGGAAAGTTCACTGGACAATTTTAGTGAGCAAGCTGATTTTCTGTGGAGTTATGAAGGTGAGTGAGTACTGAATGTGTGTTAGGAGCAGAATGTAAAAGGTGACACATGATATATCCTGGTTCAGAGGTGGTGTAATCCTCCTACATCCAGTCCCAACCTATTTTAGATGGATTTCCACTAAATGAATATCCCATTACATTTAGTGTCCCAATCTACCCTTGGCCCAGGCGTAGATTGTGAGGTTTTTCACAAGGAACTTAAACAATGTTCCAAGCTACTCAGTCCTCCCAAGGTTTTTCACTAATGGCATTGACTCGCCAAGAGCTACTCATGTCCTTGCCCTTTCTCACCTTCTGGATTTGATCACAAAGCCCTCCAGAATGTCTAACACTAGTCTAGAATACATGGGTGTATTGCTAAACTACCAACTAATCTAAGCTCTGTAGATGTGTATGAATTATATCTAGTCTAAGAGCATTAGACGAGTGGGGTGGCAGCCGAAGTGTAGAAGGGAAATTAGCTGGCTGGATTTCTTCATGTAAAGTATGATTTCCTTCTATCCATTTGGCTTCTCTCATTTTACCACACTTGGTATTCCCACACTCCTTATGTATTTATAGACTTGATCATTGCATCTCCACCGTTGGCTGAGGAAATGAATCTTGACCGTAGCTTGATCTACTTGCTTTGTTCTACTTGACCGAGGCAGCATGATTTGTCTTTGTCACGTAGTGACACGGATCAACAATCTTCAGGACAACTTGTTTACACATTTCAATGCAAGATAAAAGATGAATTATCTTTATTTTCTTACATGTAGAAACTAGTATAAAGTTGAGTGATATTTCAATGCTTGCTTACAAAATAACGAACACTTGCTTTTAGTAAAATAAATTTATAAGAAATTTATAATGTGATTAAAATCTCTTATAAAGTTACTTTTCATCAAATTGTTATTTTGACTGCAAGTTGGTATTTTGTCTAAGTGTTTTGTGCTAAGAGAAGAGATAATTGTATTTCAGACGAGTTTTACTGAAACCCAGTTTTCAGCTGGCTGCCAAGCATTTCGGCGGCTGCTGATTTCCGGTGTTTTCTAGCTAGCTCATTCCTAACAATGTATACCAGTTAACTCTTTTCGTACCTTTTCCTTTTGATCTTTTTCTTTTTGTTTTATGGTTCTTTTACTTCTCTTTTAGTACTCTTTGCTTTTTATGAGTACTTTACCACTAAATATGGAGTACATTACAAATAAATAAAGTAGAACAAAACCAGTAAACTAGTCTAATACAGGGATAATAAAAAGAAGGTTTTGACATCATCAAAAGCTATTAGATCATCAAAGTTTTTAGGGGACCTAACATAAGGCTAAGACTTCAAAAGCTGCACAATCACAAGGGGTGATTTCAGGACATGGCAAAGCAAAACTAAAAAAATTGGACATCAGAAAAGGATCCAGATCCAGAACGACCTTCAAGTCAATATTTTTTTTGATGTCAGTCTTTTGGAAAGGTCTCAAGGGGCTTGCATTTTGCTGTAGGTTTTATTGTTGATGTTTGTATTTGTTTGGTTGTACCATGTACAAAAGTATAGTTATGACTATGTTTTTTGCCCACCAGGAGATATCACATGTTACTATGTGTATATGGCGGTATTTTGGAAGTCACAAAAACATGGTTATTGAAGTGTATTAGTAGTTTGGATGACATATGTATATGCCTGTTTTCATTGTGTTTATGACAAAACATGGTTATTGAAGTGTGTTTGTAGTTTGGATGCCATATGTATATCACTTTTTTCATTATGTTTATGGTTAAAATGTATTGAAGTGTGTTTGTGGTTTGGATGGTATAGTATACAACTGTTTTTTTATATTGCTTTATGGTAAACATAATTTTGAAATTTTAGTTTGGAAGTCATATTATATGACTCTGTATTTTCAGTTTGTGTAGGGTAAACATTTAATATTACAATTTAATTAAGGGGAACCATTTATGTATGTTTTTACTTTGGTCATACTTTTGGTAACACAACATATGTAACATTGAATATGAAAGTAAGACAACTTCATTAATACATGTCATGAACATGAGCATTTGTCATCAATACATGTCAAAGTTAATAGCAACATTCCTCAAATTGTTTTGAATACACAAAAACCATGCTACAAGACTATTTTGTATATGCATACATGGATACAAAAGCCACAAAACTGTTATAATGCACACAACAAGTCTGGCGCAAGGGTATATTTTGTGCTCTATCTTATCCATCTTGTCATTTGTTTTATCTAGTTTCTCAGCTGCTTCCAGCTTCATCTCCAATGTGTAAATATAGTTTTCATACCCTTTCAGTTTTTTTAAACAAGCCTGGAATTATTTTCTTGGATCTTTTGCACATTGGAGGGTCAAACCACACCCTTCAGACCACTGCAATCACATATTACAAATACTAATAAAATCAATCATCTAAAAAATCAAGGAAAATAGTAATATCTGGGTTCCAACGCATTTCCAAAACCTTCTCCCACAATTTTCTTTTTTCCATGTAGTCAAAAGCTTCAATTCTTCCCCACATTGACAATGTTTGACTAGAATCCACTCTCCATATTCATACCTGCCTGTTGATTTTGAGGTAGCAGAAGTACTGCTAAACATGGCCGCCTTTGAGGTTACAGGGGTTGTGGTGTGACCGAACAGGGAGTGCCAACGAACGAGGAAGACGAAGGAAAAGTTTATAGATGGTGAGGGATTTAGGTTTCAATCATGGATAATGTAAGGGGGTATTAAAGAGGGGGTGGTTACGAAACAGATGGAGTTGAAGAGGAGGAAGCAAAACTAGCTTTGAAATTACTTAAATAACCTTTCCTTTTTAATAAATGATGAAAACGGTCGGACTTTTGGTCAAAAGGACGACGGAGGGTGACAGGACAAAACGCAGGGACTAAATGTGGACAAGTCGAAAATCAGGTACGTAATGCGGAATTGGTATAATACTCAAGGGACGAAAAGTGAAATTGTTTCTAGAGTAAAATGACATAGACTCTCGGAATCTAGTAAGAAAGAGAGGCCAGCCATGAGATCCACTAGTAACATATTGAACAAAAATCTATGGAGTTACTTCCGGGATTAGGTTAAGAAATGCAACTCGCGGGTTGTTCGACCCAGTTGTCTCATCTATTAAGGATTTTAACCAAAATGCACAATTAACAACAATCTCACCCCTCACAAGCTTCAAATCATTGATCGTAATTTTTTCCCAATCTTCGTTGTTATATATGGCATTTTACTCGAATGGTACACCAAAATGCTCACAATATTTTAACAAGCGGCAACCTGTCTCTTCTACCATCTACTCTCGACGAAAACAAGAATGGGGAAAGCTCAACTCCAGTTATTCGAAGTTTAGGCGGGCCACCTGGTCTTCAGCAAAGATAGTTAAGAGTGGGTCACTCCACGTCAAACGAAATACCGAAGTCTTTCACATAATCACATGCAATGATGTCCCTTAGAACGCTACTTCGGAAATCATTGTATTCCAAACAAAATATGATATTCTCGTGACTGGCCAATAAATGAAGTGAAATGTTTTCTCTTTTCCTACAATAAATATATGACGACATCTTTCGAATTACTGACGTCAAATACCCGTAGTAGTGGAACTTTACACTTTGATACCCACTTTAATAAATACTCCTGAATGAGATAAAAACATAGTTATATTTCCAAATACGAAGTAGGAGTTTAAATTTTATATTCCCTAACAAAACTACAATATATATTTATCATTATTGATCGCAAAAGTCACCGTCACCCCCTTCCCCCACATCTTCTTCCTCTTGCTTTTCTCTTCCTCTTCCTCTTCATCTTCCTTCTCCTTCGTTTACTCCTTTTCCATCTCCTTCCATGTTTTCTGTTTTCTATTCCTTTTCTATTAATTAATCTGTTAACTTTTCCAATTCTAATTAAAACTATGAATTTGGAAATTTCACATGAAGGGTCAGATTTCTATGAGCAACAAACATGTGATAGGAAATATTTGAGTTACATGTTTTATTATTTATCAATTTTGATTAATTTCGAATATGAGAATGCCATAACTACTACTCCCTCAATCCCGCTAAAATAGTCCTATCTTTATTTTTTAGTCCATCCCATTAAGATTGTCCCATAGCAAATTTGATAATGTTTGTATAGTTCTAAATCATTCTTACTTTATTCTCACTTTATCAATTTAATATCAATGACATAAATACATTGTGTTGGTAACTGCATCAACTCTTCTTGTACCAATGTTAGGTGGACAAAGGTAGTACTTCATAGATAAAATGTCACTTTTTGAATATGGGAATGCCAGGTTATTAGACAAAATACAACTTTTACACACGACATTGTATTTAATAAGATAGCAATGTTATTTTTAACTTGATTGCCAAATGATGTCATTTTTATGAAGATATGATGGCACATAAAGATGCCATTTTTAATATGATGACATTTATGTTAAATCTAAAATTTCTATATTATCGTCAGCTAAAAAAGTCATGTTTTCATTAATATGTCATTATTCTTATCAAGATGACATTCTCGCGGGAGGTCTTCAGTGACTTGTGGGATAGCGGCATCGATGGACTAGCTATAGTGTGGATGAGACCTAGTCCGTACGATGACGTTTAGTCCTTACATGCATGGCATTGTCAAACAGTCGATATAGTGATCTAGGAGTTTGGGAAACTTAATATTGTTTCATTATGGATAATTTTGTCATGTTAGTGTATTTTTAATCGTATGAAATATATAATTACTATTTGTGCACTTGTACATTGTTTTAGTCCCATTTAGAAAATTCTCTCTAATTTATTTCGTTTTTAATTTATTTTTAAATGTTTTTGGATCCAATAACTAGTTTATCCAAATGTTAATATCTTTTTGCATGGAAAGGTGACTATTTGAATTTTATAGTTATGCAAAAAAACATATAAAAAAAATCGCTTACTGTAATTTAGTAATTGTTTACGAACACGATATTTAATAAAAATGCAGTCATTTTTATTGAGTGCTAGAATGCTAAGACTATCTGTATTGACAGATTCAATTCCTTATTTTCATTATTTTGTATTGACATAATGCCAAATACCTTGTGGTCTGGTGGTATCAGTGTGACACTCCCACGGAGGAGGTCACAAGTTCGAATGTCATCCGAGTTCAGGGATGTTGGCCTTAACATATATTATAATAGGTTAGTAAGCTTTGTCAAAAATATATATATTGACATAATGGATATGTGTATTGATGGTGCAAGGATGCAGACTGGAACTAGCAAAACCATCGTGATTGATGTTCTAGAATATCTCACCTTGGGGATATTTTTATTGGGGAGTCAAAATTCATGAAAATAACTCTCAGTTTATTATGCAGGTACCCAACAAGCAATGGCGCATATAATCCGACCTTTCCACCCCAGCAGTATCCAATGATCGTCTTCATCAAACACAAAATCTTTGTGATATCCCTCCTTCACCTTACCTCTTAACTTCTTCAAAAGCCCACTCTTCATGGGCTTGGGCTTGAACCCGACCTTTATATTGCGTGATTGCCATTGTTTGTATGTTTGAGGTCTTTCAAACCTTTCAACACCCTCACATGCAATGACATTCATTATCTCGGGTGCTAAGACTTCTTGTTCGAAACAAAACCTATCATCATCACAGGGTAAAGTGGAATCATACATATCATATATAGTAGAGTAAAATGACATAGCCTCTCGGAATCTAGTAAGAAAGAAAGGGCAGCCATGAGATCCACTGAGCACAGATTGAACAAAAATATGTGGAGTTACTTCCCGGATTAGTTTAAGAAATGCAACCCGCGGGTTGTCCAACCCAATTGTTTCATCCATTAGGGATTTCCACCGATACGCACAATTAACAGCAACCACCTCACCCCTCACAAGCTTCAAATCATCAATCTTAATTTTCTCCCAATTCTTTGATGTTATGGCATTGTACTCGAACGGCACACCAAAATGCTCAGAGTATTTCGCCAAGCGGTAACCTGTCTCTTCTACTAACTGCTCTGGACGAAAACCAGATTGGGGAAGCTCAACTCCGGTTATTCGAAGTTTAGGTGGGCCACCCGGTCTTCGTGAAAGATCACGGATAAGAGTGGGCCACTGGAGACCAAAAGAAATACCAAAGTCTATGACATGCAATGATGTACCTTTCGACGCTACTTCACAAATCATTGTATTTGAAACCAAATATGATATTCTCATGACGGGCCAAGATATGAAGTGAGATTTCAACAGACCAGAAGATGTCATTTTGAATGAACCAAAGGGTATAGAGAGTTGTGGGCCAGTTCCATTAAGCCTTGCCTCAAAGGCATTAGCAAATGCATGAGCCATCCTTTGAATTGCATCGCCAGCAAGCGAAGAGTGCAGCCTGATATTCTTCAGTTGTTCTTTTGCAGCCGTATTATCAAAACAAGCAATTGATTGTGCACAGTTGTTTAAAAGAGCCCCTAGATCTATGACTTCAGAAGTAGCACTCTGTTTCTTAAAATGGCTCTTCTTTTCCCCCTTCTGTTTCATGAAGCCCCTGCCACCAACTATGACATTATCAGTAGAGATCAAAACCTTATCAAACATCTCTGCTAACTCATCCTCCACTTTATAAACTGCAGCGTACATGCTGTTCCTTTCTTCTTCTTCATCTCTTACTTCTAATCCACATTCACGTGGATGGTTGTGCTTATTTCTGGTGGAATCCGTGTTAAGGCTATCCGATTTAGTCTGGCTTGATGACTCGAATGATAAGTCTGGAGGACCACTGTCTAGAGATGATTTGGATTCTTCAGGACCAACAATCAAGCCTGTGTTAAAACTACCAATGGTGATTTCAGTTGTAGTATCAGCACCATTGCTATCAAATAGAGGTTCTTGAGAAGGCAATGAAGGGCTCTCGTGCAGCGCTTCATAAAAGGAATTCTCCGCAGCTCTAAGAGCATCAGGATCATAGAACATGCTGTGACTATCCTCATCAATGTCGTCCTCCAATAGCATCTGGTTAATGTACTTGAACACGGGATCAGAGGCAGTTGAAGGGGCACCCATGACATTGAAAGGTAACCAAAAATTGATCCTGTTCTCCAACTCGAATCTGCTCACAGATTCACAATGCCTACTCTACCGATGATCCATAGCCTCCTACGAGACAAACCTACATTCACATACATATGGAAGACAAGTAAACAACATGACAAACCCATAAACTTAATAAGATTCTGCAGAGAAAAAACGGCATTTAAATTTTGCATAAATAAATTATCACTAACAATGACAAAAACAATGAGAGATGCAAGAAGGGGCTGGCAGAAATGGCTAGTTGCTTTGATCAAGTTGGATTAGTTAAGTTGTTTCCAACTATTATTATGATTAGTCTATTATTATTGGAGTTGTAATAGTTTGGAAATCTGTTTCCTTTTAGCTTTGGGTCTTGTTGACTATGTAAAGCCGATCATTTGGAGTAAAGAGATGATCTTTATGGAAACTAATAGATCTATCCGTCCATGAACTATACCTTGCTTCCTAATACTTCAACAGCGTTCGACAAATATAATGAAGATAACAATTCATGAACCTTACAAGTTACACCCAGTAAAGTAAACAGGGAAAGTAATTGGGTGTGACATTCAATTAGATATTGCATCTTCTTAACTTCGAATTACGATATTTAAAACAACAAAAAAAACTTTGAACAAACAAGTTGAAACCATGAGTGACTGAAGGGGATAAAACGCAACTGTATAATAAGTTTAATACCACATTAGTTTTTTCGGAAGTGTTTGTGCGCACCTGGGAAATAGATTATTCATGGTGATCGTCGATTTGTGAGATAGCAGAAAAACAGAGACAGCTGTTCAATTGAACTTAAAAGGAGTTTTACTCGATTGACCTTCAGGAGTAATTTCTTTTTTTAGCAGTAATTTTAAGAAGTACTGTAGTACTACTCTTCATAAAGACATAAAGTCATATCTGGCCATTTGGTCTTTGAAATTTCGAATGTTCTCCGCGATACCGGGATATGAAAATATTTTCAATATTTTATTTATAAAATTCAGAAAATATTTTATTTATGAGAGTATTTTCAGTATATTACTATCTCAGTCTCACAAAAATTAGGACATAAGAATGTGACACAATTATTAAGAAAAGTAAGTTTAAATGATTAATATTAAATTGATAAAGTAAGAACGACTTAGAGCCACATAAATTTTACTGAATCTAGAACGACATCACCTTAGTGGGATTTTCTTTTGAAAATTATACTCAATTCTTTTAACATAAAATACTCGATTGTACGGTGAGCACCGTACAACCAGTTGTACGATATACACTCCCTCTCATCCTCCTTTATAAAGCGTCCCTATGTAATTGGTCAATTTAGACTTTTACAGTAAAAAAATGCTACACCTTGACCGGTAATGTATTTATATACGAAATTACTTATAATAAGAAAATGAAACTGTTCTTTGTTAATTTTTTTTATCATGAAAGTATAAAAATACGTAGTATATAATTTGTCATCTTTAAAACTTTTAATAACTATATATTTTACTGTAAATTATTTATAATATAACAATGATATGAACATGTTATTCGTTATAAGTACTTTAATAAAAGTATAAAATTTATAATTTTCACAATATTATATGAAATGACAAAGCCTTTTGGGATGTGGTAATAATAGTTAAAATGACTGACTAAAGTTCATCATCATTGATTACAAAAGTTAAAGATGACTAACAAAAGAGCGAGTTTATGTTGATTTCTTCTGATAAATATATGTTTTGGAAGATTTACCTAAATAGAAGTTATATATATTATGAGGGTTTTCAATAATATTACTAAAATATTTTTTTATATAAATATATGACTAAAATTACTATGAGGATAATGTCACGGTCACATACATGTAAAAATTGAATCTAAATTGTTAGAACTAAAGTTATTAGCATATATAGCCATTACGCTTAACATGTCATATTTTTGTACATAACTTTTATTTTAATAGTAAATATGTAATTATTTAGTAAAAGAGTTTTTTTTTTAATATTACCACAGTAAAACTCATGGACACAAGTATAACAAAGTTACTATGACATGTCAAAAAATAAAACAAATTAAAGTTACTATGAAGATATTTTTATAGTCCGTGACTCCGTATATGTACAGTTTAAGCATATTTATTGTCAATAAAAATTATTAAGTCATTTTTGTCTATTTATCTATAGTAAAGACGTCTTCATGCCTTCAGGGATTATTTGTCTGATATGACAAAAGATTTTTTTAATTGGGTTAACATTCTTTAATTTAGTCTAATATATATATCTGTCTTCTATACATAATACATTTCAAAAATACAATTGGGGAAAGTTTTGTCATGTGTTACTTTCTGATGTAATCTAAATAACATGTTCATACTACATTAGAATTTAGTAATGTACGTAGTACAGGCTGCGTGTTTCCTTCCAAAATTGTTTCTACATGATTCTTTCCATATTTTCATCCTGTGTCGTTCTTCCTTAGTTTTGCGAACCCATTCATCTGATTTCATTCTGACAACGACGAGTTAATTGATCGGATTTCGTTGCTCTGTTATTCCTCCTGCATCGTTCGTCTCTCCTGCGTCGTTGCTGCTTCTTCAGTTTGAACCTAAGGTGTTCTTCGGTCTGCTGCTCCATACGTTGTGAGTTTTCTGCTCCAGCCTAACGATTCCATGGAGTGAAGAAAGTATCTTTTCTTTGAATTTTCTCATCGTTTAAACTCTCCAAGTTTTACGTTATTGGATGAATACATGTGTAATTATTACCATTTTGGATGAATCTATTTTGTAATGCACTATAAACTTTTTTTATGCATATGTGTTTTGATAATGTAGTTTTACTGTTGTGTGTGTTAATAGGATGTGTTTGTGAATTTCTGATTATTTTGCTTATGCACTTTAAATATTATTATGATGCTCTTATATGCATTCTGATATTGCACTTTTATTCTATTCAATATCTTAAACATCATGCGCTTGTATTTTACCATATCGTGGAGTGTTATTTGAATTATTGTGCAAACTACTTTTCGCAATATAATTTTATTTATTTATTTATAATGCAGATGGTAGACATTGAAAATATGGAGTGAAGAACGCATATGATGAAGAGATGAGCTAATGGTGCATCATAGAAGTGAAAAGCTGCATTGTATTGTTGTAAAAGAGCAGTAACCATAGATTTGTACAAGTGGATTTAGGTATACATTAAAGACACATTTCTTAATTGTTAGTTTACAATACTATGCACTAGTCATAATGTAATTAGCACTTTTAGCAATAAAAATGTATATGAAGTTTTTTTTGAAAGGAAAATGTATATGAAGTTCTTATATTTAAATCTTTTATTTACCATACATCATGAACTTTAAATAGATCAAATATGCACTTTCAATGTTTGAGGTGTGCATTTTAACAGAACAAAAAATTGTTATATTTTAAAAAAACTATGAGACCACATACTTAATTAAATCTATAATATGCATTCCAAATTCATTTTAGTGCATAATAAGTATATAAACACTACATGTATATTGATAAGATTTCAATATCACATTCTTCTTATAAAAATAAAGTGCACTTCTGCATTGCAATTATTGCACATATTAATGTTTTCGTTTATGGAAAAAATGCACCTTTTTATAAAAATAAAGTGCACTTCTAAATTATTGCACATTTTAATTACAATAAATGCACATTTGGTTAAACGTAATATGTGTGAATATTTAAATGAATATTTGGAAAAACAATCGAACAAGAGTGCAACGATTCACAGTTAAATTGCAATCGATAAATCTTGCAAAGAAAACTCACACGTGAGAGGACCTTAAATTTGGAAAGAAAATAAAATAAAACAAACTATTTATTAAAAAAATGGTGCTAATTATGAGGGAGATTACTCCGTATTAATTATTCTCCTAATTGTTAGGATTACTTCCTATTATGGTGGCTTGTACGTGCTAACCACCTAAATGGGGTTCACAATTATATATGCCCCTCAATTAATACATTGTTGCTAGTTGCCTTTTTAGAAGCCAAATCCCTTCCGGAAATCATGGATAAACGTTTTCGGATGCACTTGTTTTTGACCATCGGATTTTAAAAATTAAAGGTAGGATTTTGTTCTTTTTTACTCTCTTAAGAGGGAGTTCTCACAGGAACTAACCCCTATATATATATGGAGCGATTCCGATGAGAAAGGAGCCCCAGGAGAGAAATGAGAACAAAATCCGACTCTCCATGTAATCAATCGGACGACCATAATAGAGCTACACATACCTCAACCGTCGGCTCTTTAAAAGGAAACCATTTATTGATCGCAGTGCTATTCCAATTGATCATTTAATTAGAGGGCATTTATGTAATCAAGCACCACTATTAAATGCCGAATCATGCACGTACATGCAATGTAATCCCTACATAACTGCTTGGCCACAACAAAATCCATTAACTTTTTTATTTAAAATTTAGAAAATATTATTCAATATTACATATCAGTTTCTCATAGAAGAAAACAACATCCACCTAAAAGTGCAACATAATGTATATAGATGTGCAATGAATATCAACATATGAGTGCATAAGCAGTGAGCATCATAACTTCTTACTCTTCAACTATTCTGATAAGACAGAAAAATAAAATCAACGGGGTGAACCGTTGCCTAAATAATCAACGATAAATAAATACCGTTGCCCAGAGCCAAAAGGCTAAACCAACTTCTATTCCAAGACGAGCCAGAATGAATCCTAACAAGGGGTTTAAATACCCATCTACTAATAATTAAACTAGGAAACAAAATCCTAAAAATCCTAATCAACTCTAACTAGGAAACAGAATAATAAAGATCATAATCAACTCTAACTAGGAAACATAATAATAAAGATCCTAATCAACTCCAACTAGGAAAGAAATAATAGAAATCCTAATTAACTCCAAAAGGAAACAAATCAGGAAAAATAAAAAGAATAATATTAATTAAACAACCCGCAACCAGCCCACGAAGGTGGGCTTAAGCCTGTCCCGCCCCATGCTCTTCCCGCTCCATATCAATCCATCCCCCTTCAAATTAACCTTCTCCTCAAGGTTGAAAACTCGCGGATGGGGAACTGAAATTTCCAGACATAGAATAGACTGGGAGATATCCTTCTTCTCTTTCCTGAACCCTTTCCTGGCCGGTTATTTCGCAGAATTCATGCTGTTTGAGGTTTAACTCTTCATCCTCCTCAGCTATCATTACCCGCAGCTGCTTAAAGGGACAATCATGCCCCGGCGTAAATGGTTTCTTGCACCTAAAGCATAATCCTTTCGCCCTCAATTCTGCAAACTCTTTCGGCGGAAGTCAAGTGAACTGAGAGCGTGTCGTAGGCTGCCCGGACAGCCCTGATTTCGTCCCCGGAGGCTGTCCACTATCTTTCGCAAAGCTGCCTTCCGAACCCTGTAAGCTGCCACCAATGGCAGTCAACGGGGAACTTGTGTTTGCCATTAAAAGGCTGCTAGAACGTACCCCTGAAGAATGATAATCGAGGTTGCCACCTTCTCCACTTTGGACGGACAGATTATGGTCCACTTCGTGAGCTAATTATTCCATAGCCATCTCCAGGTTGTTCGGCCGAAGCAATCGCAGTGAACTTCAGATTGTTTCCTTAAGCCCACTCATGTAATAGCCCAAATAATGATCCTCGGACAGCCCAGAACCCTGACTGGCCAACTGCTCAAAAAGGTTATTATATTCTTCTATGATCCCCAACTGTTTGGCCCCGGACAACCGTTCAAATTGGTTGCCCTTGAACCGCGAATCAAAACGGGCCAACAGTGCATCCGTGAATTCCTCCCAAGACAGGCCCGGTTTTCGTGCCTTCAGCCAGGTCAACCAGTACAGGGCAGCCCCTTCCATGGCTACCGTAGCTACTGCCACTTTCCTCTCATGTAGGGTTTGATTAATTTCGAACTGTTGTTCAACCCTAGCCATCCACCCGATTGAGTCTGTTCCGTCAAACGCAGGTAACAAGGTTGGAGCAGGGTTGCACAACACGTTCGGCGATATCAAGGAAGATCCGACTCCTACCGCGGCGGTGTCTAGCGATTTCGGCGGCACCAGGGCCTGAGTTAGCGCGGCCAGAGAGGCGGCGATCTCCGCCAGCTTTGCACTGTGGTCTTCGAGCGTCTGGTTCATCCGGTTCTGCTCGAGTGCCAACCGGGTTTGCTCAGCCCCCAGTCGGGACACTTCCTCTCCCATTCGGTTCTACTCGTTTTCCATCTCTGTCAAGCGTTCATTCTGAGTTATGGTCATCTCTGCGGGACGGGATCCGGCAGGTCAGACCAATTGATAAGAACAGAAAAATAAAATCAATGGGGTGAACCGTTGCCTAAATAATCAACGATAAATAAATACCGTTGCCCAGAGCCAAAAGGCTAAACCAACTTTTATTCCAAGATGAGCCAAATGAATCCTAACAAGGGGTTTAAATACCCATCTACTAATAATTAAACTAGGAAACAAAATCCTAGAAATCCTAATCAACTCTAACTAGGAAACAAAATAATAAAGATCATAATCAACTCTAACTAGGAAACAGAATAATAAAGGTCCTAATCAACTCCAAATAGGAAAGAAATAATAGAAATCCTAATTAACTCCAAAAGGAAACAAATCAGGAAAAATAAAAAGAATAAATATTAATTAAACAACCCGCAACCAGCCCACGAAGGTGGGCTTAAGCCTGTCCCGCCCCATGCTCTTCCCGCTCCATATCATATTCTCTTTTTATTTTTCTATAATATTGTAATGTTCTACTTTCTGGAATTTTATCTATAGTGTTGAATTAATTATAAAATATGCTTAGTTTTCATTTTAAAATGCATTAATTGACCAGAGAAGTATTTTTCATCATTGTAACTTTACATGGACCTGAATAATATGCATTTTTAAATAGTATTATACACAATAATTGAATTCTTATGCACTTGTGACATGTATGTGTGCACCTTGTAAGCTTGTTGTAATTAAATAATCTCAGTGTAGTATATCGTGCACTTTTTGTTACATTAACATGCACATTTGTAAATAATATTTTTTATCATTAATATTCACTATTCATCTCATTAACATGCATTTTGTATCTCATTAATATGTACTTTCTATGTAAGCGTTTATTAGCAACTACTCTCATACATATGTGCACTTCCAAATATCTATTTTGTAAGTTTATAGTTTTCATATTTAACTTTTTTTAATTAATACACCTTAATCAAAGTCTTATGGGCATTCAATAGGATGTCTACACCATTTGTAAATATCTATTCCTATCTCATTAATATGCACTTTCTAGTACATTAAATTACACATTATTCATGCATTTTGTGCATTTTGGTACATTTTTTGAAATGAAAATGAAAATGAAAACTAACTAACAACTAACAAGTGCATTTTAAATCTATAAAATGGTTGACTTTATTATAAAATGAAATGCACATTTTCCAGCTTCGATATGCACTGAACTGAAATGAAAGATACATTATATGAGTATGATCTTTATTTAAATGTTTATTTAGCTAAAAACTGCACACCAAGATAATATATGAGTATAATACCACAAACTCACAACTAACAAGTAACAAGCGAATTTAAAATGTATACATTATGCTCTTCCGATCCATAGAAGACGTTTTACATACGAAGCATATTACATTAACAATTTTACAAAATTACAAGACAAAGTGCATTTATTTCACTTCTATAATGCATATGAGTGCATCACTTCCATATTGCATCATAGCATCCTATACTTTGTTGATGAGTCTTGACAAATTTGTAATTTGATCGCATCAAATGATTGCCAACTTGAACCAGAAACTAGAAATTCTTGATGTTTATTATCTGCAACATAGTAATTAAAAATAGTAAAAAAAAACTTGCAAATGGAAACACAAAGCATAAATTACATGTTGCATATGCATCAATAAACATATATAAGTGCACAAACAAGATATCCAAACCCATGAGAAATTGTATAAATGAAATAACAACGAAAAGAAATGAATAGTCTTATTCACTGAAACACGTAGGAGAAAGAAGCCTAACATGAACATCGAGTCATGAAAGTTGAGAACGAGCAAAGCCAGAGATGAGCAAAATACAGTGCACTTTTTTCATTTTTGTGCTACACACATAGCATCCCTAGTAGATTTGCATAGTCCATTCCATATTTTCCATGTATATCCTCTGCATGATCAGAAACAAAATTATAATTGTTACATAATCATATAGCTAAAAATTTACATTACAATACATTTGTTAGCCTGAGTTAATGCAATCATATGTGACTTAAGTGGCACTAACATGTCAAATGATAAACATAGAAAAATGAAAAATACAATTATATGAGTTTAAATCTCAAAATTTTGTATTCGGTGCAAATTTAAGAACCTAACAGTGCATTGAGTAATATGTGTTAATGCATCGTACAGTTGTTAGTGTGTAAGGTTGATTTTTCCCCTAGTGCATACTAATAACATGACAGTGCATGAATTAATTTGTTGCAATGCATTAGTGGGTGATAGAAATTAAAAAAAAACAGAACAAACAACATAACTACTCAAAGTTGAAGTAACAGAGCGAGAGGGATTACGAACTAAAATATATAGAAATTGCACGATTAAACATATTGAATAGAAGCAAACAAAATAAAAAAAAATGAAAATTGTCTGTAATGAAATCAATATACCTATGAAGAAAGAAAGATTGAATGATAAGCATATTCATGAATACTGAAATCAAATTAATTAAGAAATATGCCAAACAAATCAGGCTTACTGCGGTTCATATGGTGCGTGAAGTAGGATCGTAGAAGGAGATGAAAGGAATGCCACTAATTTGAAGGAGAAACACACACTCTCCATCGACGAAAGAAAAAGGTGGGTTAAACGCCTGTGGTATGACGGAGAACCCCACACTCCTCAATTCTTCATCCATGAAAGCAACAAAACAAAACTGAGAGGATGAGGGTTTTTACAGAGAAGATGAAGAATAAGAGATGAAGGAAGAAGAGTTGGAGGAAAAAGAGACGAAGAATGGCGGAAGAGATTTTTAAGAATAGTTGATACGCTGCAATCAATTGAACGAATTAAGTGGCGAAAGATTAGGAGCATGAATGGAAAGATGCCAAAAAGACCATTCAAACCCTGGACGAAAATATTAAAAAATTAAATAAAAAACCAGATCTAAGGGTTGTTATTTATTCTCATTTCTTTTCTGAGATGGTTTTCTTATTTGAACCTATACACACACACACACATACATACACATGTGTGTGTGTGCGATATCAATTTTCACCGATCCTTATCAAATAAGGTAAGCGCTACTTGATCAGAAGTATTATTTTTAAGAGATTCTATATTTGAATATCTAATGGTATTAATTTTGTTTTTAATTTCAACAATATATTGGGTATAGTTTTCATCATTATCTTAATAATTAAAAAAAGAATTGTATGAAGATGCAGAAAAATATGAAGTATTAACACAATTGCTTTTTGGGCTTAAAATTTTAACCATTATCTCTTTCAGAAAAAGAATTTTACTACTTCCGTCCCATTTTATGTATACTACTTTGACTTGACACAGTTATTAATGAACGAAGTGGTTGAAAAAGTAAAAGTTGTGGTTGAGGTTTGAGTATAATAGAGTGAAATGTGTAGACCACATATTTCTTTCCAAAAAGAGAAATAAGACACTTATTTTGGGATAACTTTATAAAAAGTATAAAAAATAATTACATGATTGTTACTGCGTGAGCCACTTCTTAATTTGGTTATTAATTGTTGTGGTTCCAATTACTAAATTTAATACTTCTCAAATACGTAAAAGATTTTGAAAAGTTACCAAATTAAATAGGGAAAGTTCCCGAAATAGGACTAAAAAGGTTCTAAAATTCCAAAATAGGACTGTTATGTTTTTATTCCCAAAATAGGAGTAATTAATACCAAGTTTGGAAAATAATGCCATGTTTGAAGTATGATATTGTCAAAACATGACAGTAATTAGTTCTATTTTGGGAATAAAACATGGCAGTCCTATTTTGGAATTTTCAAACTTTTTTACTTCTATTTCGGGTAATATTCTCAATTAAATAAGGTGAATTCCTACGGTCTTTTGTTTCCATATTAATATGCAATAAAAAATAGAATCTAATAACTAAATAATTGTTATATATAATGACATGACAAGATTATGGGCACTTTGTATGCTCTTAAAAGGCTCCTCTTTTATATATATGTATTGATTGTCCACATATATAATTATTGAATTGGGACATATTTCACACCATGGCTAATGCTTCATTAATTTCTAATTTGTATGGAATCAACTACTGCGGGCAATGAGTTCTAAGATAATCTGCAACTCTGCAAGTCTCTAAGTAATCCTAAAGATAAAAAGCAGCACAATTATTAGATTATAAATAGCTTTATTTAATACGGAGTAACAAAAAAGTGCACGCAAAAAGAAATTAAAGAGCATCAACCATACTAATTTTATGTCTTGATATTTAATTAGACTATCCGATCCGTTTGGACTTTGAGCAATTGAGCATGTCGGTATGATTTTGATCAAGTCTCTTTAGCTTGTAGTATTCAGATACAAAACCAATCTTCTTGAGATAATCATATGATCATATTGTTGGGAAAAACTCCGTACTTTCCCAATAGTGGTATCAGAGCCAGGTTCATCTGAGATCGTCACCAACTCGTGCAGTTCAAGATGGAGGATAACGTTGCTTATGATGGAGACATGTTCAAGCTCACCGCCAACAACTACTCATATTGGAAGTCGATGATGGAAGATCATTTATACTGCAAGGATTTGCATGAGCCCATCATCTACAAAGAGAAGGTCGAAGGCAAGAGTGATGCCCAGTGGGAGCTACTGAATCGGAAGGTTGTTGCAATGATCCGTAAGTACATCGACAAATTTCTCTTCGAGCATGTTTCTACTTACACAAATGCTTATGAATTATGGATAAAGCTTGAGTCCATTATTCAAAAGAAAACACCTCGAAATAAGGCCAATTTAGTTCGACGGTTGGTGAAGCTGGAGTATAAGGATGGTCATAGTATGATTGAGCACTTGAACAATTTCAAGGGGCTCGTAAATCAACTAACCAAAATCGAGATGAAGATTGATGATGAGTTGCAAGCCCTTCTACTCCTTAGTTCCTTGCCGGAAAGTTGGGACACTCTTGTAGTTACACTTAGTAACTCAGCTCCGGAAGGCAAGCTCACCATGGATGCCGTTAGTGATAGCCTTCTCGATGAAGAAGCAAGGAAAATGGAACGAGGTGAGTCTATGCATCCCGAGGCTAATGTTATTGAGAACCAGGGTAGGAATGAGACTCGTGGACATAGTAAGAGCTGAGATTTGCATCAATCTCGAGGTAGGTCCAAGTCACGCTCGAAGATCACATGATATTACTGTGGAAGAATGAGCCACAGGAAAATGGAGTGTCGATCCTTCAAAAGAGACCAAAAGGCCGGTAACGTCAAACCAGACCAATTTAAGTCAGCCCAACGAAGAAGCAAGAAGAGAAGAGTACCATTGCCGTAGTCGCAAAAGGAAGATCTGTTATATCTCGTTGGAGAAGGTAATATCCTCAACATTGCTTGTGATGATAGTTCTTGAATTATCGATTCTGGTGCTTCCTTCCATGTCACTCCCCATGGAATTTTCTTCTCATCCTACCAAAGCGGTGACTTTGGCATGGTTCAAATGGGAAACCAAGATAGAAGCAAGATCGTTGGGATAGGAGACATCGTCCTAACAACTAGCACCAGATGCAAGCTTGTTCTCAAAGATGTGAGGCATGTCCCGACCATGCGCCTCAATCTTATCTCCGCTGGAAAGTTAGATGATGTTGGTCTGATGAATTACTTTGGTGAAGGAAAATATAAGCTCACCAAAGGAAGTCTGGTCATGGATCGAGGAAAGAAGGAAGGGTCATTGTACGTGATGCAAGCCAAGCTCTGCAAAGGGGAAGTAAATATAACCACTGATGACATGGAGGTATGGCACAAACGACTTGGACACATCAGTGAGAAGGGCCTGCACATACTAGCTCGGAAGCAACTCCTCCCGGACATGAAAGGTAATTCACTCGATCCTTGTATACATTGTTTAGCTGGAAAACAACACAGGGTTGCTTTCCAAAGATCTTATCCACCCACAAGGAGAAAGAACATCCTCGACCTTGTACACACCGATGTGTGCTCAATGTCCGAGAGATCCATTAGTGGTGCATTGTACTTCGTGACCTTCATTGATGATCATTCAAGGAAGGTGTGGTTGCACCTGTTAAAATCCAAGGATCAAGTGTTTGACGCCTTCAAGGAATTCCACGCTCTAGTAGAACATGAGACCGGCCGAAAGATCAAGTGTGTACGGTCGGACAATGGAGGTGAGTATAAAGGTCCCTTTGAAGCTTATGGCAAGAAATATGGCATTAGGCTAGAGAAGACTCCACCCAAGACACCACAACTGAATGGTCTAGCAGATAGAATGAACAGAACAATTGAAGAAAGAGTTCATTGTGTGCTCTCTCATGCCAAGTTAATTACCCAAATCTTTTTGGGGAGAAGCTATAATGGCCGTAGTTGACATTGTCAACCTCACACCATCGGTTCCTTTGAACGGCGCCATCCCAGAGGAAGTATGGACGGGCAAAAGGGCTTCATACAATCATCTCAAGGTGTTTGGGTGTAGAGCATTTGTTCACATCCCAAAAGATGAGTGAGCAAAGCTTGATGTAAAGATGAAGGGGTGTATATACCCGCGCTCACCCAAGGACGAATTCGGCTACCGGTTATGGGATCCAGTCAACAAGAAGGTTGTTCGCAGCAGAGATGTCATCTTCTTCGAAGACCAAACGATTGAAGATATTAAAAACTCGGAGAAGCCAAGATTGAGAAGTAGCAATAGGACTGAACCAACTCCAGTTCGATGTAAGGATGAAACACCTCAAGATAACAATGCTGAAGACCATGAGCCTGTGTTAGAGCAAAGCAACCATGAGACTCATGATGAATCAAATCGGGAAGATCCTCAATCTAGTTCTCTGCCAGCACCAGAGCCAAGGCGACCCTCAAGGGAGAGAAGACCATCCATCCGGTACAACACTGAGGATTACATTACACTCACTGATGAGGAGGAGCCATAAAGTAACAAAGAGGCAATAAATGATATTCATAAAGAGGAGTGGAGAAAACCATGCAAGAAGAGATGCAATCCTTGCATGAGAGAGAAGATATAAGTGGGTATATCGAATCAAGACCGAAGATAGAAGCTCAAAGTCTCGCTCTAAAGCTCGGTTGATCGTCAAAGGAATCCAACAAGGAAAAGGCATGCACATTGAAGAGAAATTCTCTCCCATGGTAAAGATATTGCCGAGAAGTTCTCGAGGAAAGAAATTGCATTTTGACAAGGTTCACACAGACGAAAACTAGTCAGACATGATGACCAAGGTAATACCGAAAAACAAGTTCGAAGACTGCTGTCAAGGTGCAGGTTTGCTACTACTCCCTAATTATGTCGGGAGGAGGAGATTTGTTGGGATCCCTCCTTAATTGGAGAGGTTCTAGAAAATTCTAGAGTTTTCTAGAGAAGTATAGAATTTTCTAGAATGTTCCGGAGAATCCTAGAAAAGTCTAGAACTCTCTAGAAACTTGTGGAATAGTGTGGAATCCTCTAGAATATTCTAGAGATGTGTGGAACCTTCCGGAACCTTATGGAAGAGTATGGAAGCATATGGAAGGGAATGAAGAGAGTGTAGAGACTCCTAGAGTGTGTGGAGCATTCTAGAGAATCAATCCCCACCCTTGGATACAAATCATTCCCACCATTCATTGTGAAGGTGGAGTAGTATAAATAGGGGTAAGAGGCTTCATTCCTAACCATCCTAGCAAGAGAGAATCCACTTCTTAGAGTGAGAAAGCTAGAGAGTTCGAGAGCCTCTTTGAGAGAGAAGTGAGATAGCTTGGGAAGTTTCTATACTCAAGCTTGAGTGGGCCACCATTGAGTGAGAAAATTTTGTAACATCCTTGCAAATCCTACCATTCTTTTGTATGGTGGAAGAGTCTCCATATTGGAGAATTTAAATCGTGTGCTCTCATTGCTACATTAATAATTCATAAGTGTCTATCTTAACTTCACGAAGCGAGAAAGTGCGGAATTTCCCCCCAACACATATGTCCTTCCTGTCTGAGGACGTTCATGAGTCCGTTATAAAAAAACCAATGACTAGATGTTACCTTATGGTCCATTGGTCCTTGAAGAAAGTTAGCTTACTCAAAAGCTGGCTTATCAGATTTAACCGATTTTGACTCGATTCATTATACGAAGTATCAAGCAACTTTAGCTATTATATATAGCTAGTTTTTTTTTTTTGACTGAAAGTATATATAGCGAGTTAAAAACCAAATCGATCACAAGTCACAACAATCCAATTATCTAAATGAGTAAATATTTTCGTTGTACAGATTTTGACATGGTGCATATGTTTAAGCAATTTTTTGCTAAACTAAAACTAATTAAAGTGGAAATTGTATATTGATCGGATCTCGACAAGAAAGGTAAATAAAATGATACAAACAATGACAAAGATGTCTATTAAGCAAAATAGAGTGAAATTTAGGATGTTATTCCAATCAGGCCATGGAGTCCCTTCTTACAACTGAACTCGATACTACTTATAGGAGGGGTAACTAATGTCTTTTTGTCTGTTGTTGACGGTTTCGACCGTTATGACGACATTCAAAGTTGTCATTATGTCTTCATTAATGTCGGTGAGCCCTTTTAACTCCTGTTTCAATAACATTAAAACAAGTACTTGAACAAATTAAAACAAATTAAAACTTTAAAAATAAACAAAAATAGATAAATCGCGTACGGTTGATTTATCCATAAATATAATACAACTTTGCATTCCAGGTACTTTATTTATCTATTTTTATCTATTTTTAATGTTTTAATTTGTTTAAGAAAAGTTAAAACTTTTAGTTTTTTATTTTCCTTAAAAATATTTTTGAATGTTTGATATTTTTTATGATTTTATAATATATCAAAATAATTTTGTTATTTTATGTTTTCTTACAAATTAAAATAGAGTTAATTATGCATATAAGACTAAAAGTAGGTCCGTTGTTTGCACAAATAGGACCAAAAAGTAAACTATTTTTCATAGGACTAATTATGTGTGTCTTGGACAAATATATCCTCGTAGCTATTGAAATGTTTTAATTCATAATAAAACGATAATAATTTGTAAAAAAATACTAAAAAATTAATAAAAATTAAAAATATTTAAATAATAATATTTTTTTAAAAAAATAAAAAGCGCAAAAAAAAAATCACCACCACCTCTGCTGCCCCAGCACCACCACCTTTGATCACCGGAGGGGAAAAATGCCACATGCATTAGAAATGCCATATTTAAGGCAGATTCCATGAAAATTTTGGCATTCTCAAAGAGTAATATGCCATTTTTTGTATTTTCAGAAAAATGGTATTTTTTATAAAAAAAAATGGCATTTTTTGACACCGGTCGAGGGTGGTGGTGCAGGGAAGCAGTATAGGCGGTGGGAAAGGCATCTGTATTTTTTTTTATTTTTTTTAATGGATTTTTACTATTTTTTACGGAGTATTAATTTTCAAAATTTTGCTTTTGTAATTTTTTTATTTTATAAATATTATTATTATTATTATTATTATTATTATTATTATTATTATTATTTTACTATTTTTTATTATTTTTTACGAATTTATTATGAATTAAAACATTTAATTATGACTTTTGATTACATTTTACTCATATTTAAAGGAAGGGTAAGACTGGAATGAAAAAATAGGTATGTTTCCAATATGAGTAATATGGTCCTAGTTTGGAATAAAAACATAAGATGTCCTATTTTTTATTTTTGCCATAGTTATACTTCTATTTGGGATAATTTCTAATTAAAATATAATTTTCTTATTAAGTTATAGTAGAGATAGAGTAGGAAGATAAAATATACTTCAATCATATTTTGAGAAGATAAATAGTATGGTCCTATGTTTGCATTTACGAATTTTCTTACTCTTATTTTGACTATGTCTCGTTTAATCTAATACTCCCTCTGTCCCATTTATATTATTCCGTTTTACCTTTTTCGGGAAATCCCACTTAAATTGTCTCATACCATATTTGACAAAGTTTGTGTGGCTCTAAATCATTATATTCTTACTTTATTCTTACTTTATCAATTAATATCAACCACACAAACCCACTTTTCTTAATAACCGTGCCACCCTCTTTCGAGACAATATAAATGGGATGGAGGTAGTATATACTACGTACGGAGTAATTATTTGTGGTGTATGTTTATTTTTACTAATAATTTGTGAGACTATAAAGTATAAAGGTTCTTCGAGGTGTCATTTAAACAATGAAACACGCATTTCAGTTGGTATGTCATCAACGACTTTCACCCCATGTGCACTGTAAAGGGAAAATAGTGTAAAATGAACATTTTTTATAAAAAGGTATTTTGGTCATTAAACATTTTAATATGAAAGTATTTTTCTTTTTCTTTTTATTTTCAGCCACACAAAAATTATTTTCTTAAACTCAATATGACACTAGTCATACTTAGGGAAACTCAATATGTTTTAGTCATATCCTATAAAATTTCCCTATAAATTATTGAAGGTATGACGGGAAGATAATGAAATAGTGTGATGAAATGAATAATAAATCCAAAAAAGTAAGTGTAACAATGTATTATTTTCAACGTTATTGACGGTATATAAATCAATATATAATTTTTTTGCGTCGTCGCCTAGGTTTCTAGGGGCGGTCGTCCAGCGCCGCCTTTGTTGTTTGACAGTACCGTGGTTTTGCGTCTGCGTGGTTTCCTTTCGGAGAAGCGTAGGTCGTCAAGCTGTTTTAGTTTCTTTCTGCTCTCTTTATCCCTGTTGAAACCCCCTTGTTTCAATTAGGGGCTTGAAAGGCCGGCTGAGGATTTGGGGTTTCTATTGCGCTTATCTGGATCTGTGGCTGGCAGAGTATTGACTTTGTGAGTATTTCTGCACCTACCATGAGCATAATTACGTGGAATTGCAGGGGATTGGGGAATCCGGCATCGGTTTAATGCTTGACCGATCTGGTCTGTCAATATAGGCCATCAGTTATTTTTTAATGGAGACGAAGCATCGTTGCCAGCGGGCAAAAGCAATTCTGAGACAGTTGGGTTACGCAAACTATGAAGGGATGGATGCAGAAGGCCAGAGTGGGGGATTAGCACTAGGTTGGAACGAAGATTGGGATGTTATAGTTACATGTACTAATACTAATTATATGGACTGTCAGATTTGTGCTCCTGAAGGCGGGCTGACATGGAGATTTACCGGCTTCTATGGCTTTCCGGATATCATTCGAAGAAAGGCAGCATGAGAGATGTTGCAGGCGCTGGCCTCAGCCAACGTCAGTGCTTAGTTAGTTATGGGGGACATGAACGATATAATGTATGAGTCCGAGAAGAAGGGGAGGGTCCAACATCCTCCATGGAGAATTCGTGGTTTCCGTGAGGCGGTTTGGGCCAGTGGACTAAGGGACTTTCCTTTTGACGGGTACCAATGGACATGGGAGAAAGGGAAGGACATTAGGAATTGGGTGGAGGAGAAGCTTGATCGTATTTTGGTCAACGATGCTTGATGGGACAGGTTTATGGAAGCAAAAGCAATTTCAGTGGAGGTCCCAACCAGTGATCACATGGCATTGCTCATCAGAGTAAAGCCTACTGTTTATGATAGGCCAAGAAAGAAATTTCGTTTTGAGAATAATTGGCTTAAAGAAGAGGAATGCAGAACAATCGTGACAAATAGTTGGCGAGCAGGGGAATTTCTTACTATTAGTGAAAGAATTTTATTCTGCGGCAACGAGCTGCTTAGGTGGGATGGAAGCCGAGTGAAGGGGTTTAGGCATCAAATTTTAGCACACAAAAGAAGATTAGCATGGTTAAGAGGAAGAGATGAACCTGAAAAATGTGCGGAACTGCTTCGTGCGAAGTTTTTCATTCAGGAACTTTTGGAAAAGGAAAATATATACTAGAGACAGAGAGCTAAAGAATTCTGGCTGAAAGAAGGGGATGTGAATTCAAAATTTTTTCATAACGCTGTTAAAGCTAGAAGGAGGAAGAATAAGTTAATAGGGCTGCGAGGGGATAATGGTGAATGGGTGACAGATCGTGCCAAGGTAGGGGGAATGATCCGGGATTATTTTTCTGGGATCTTTACAGCTTGTAGCTGGGAGGGTGATACCGCGGCGCTGGGCCTTTTTAAGCAGCTAGAACCGCATGATAACCAAAAATTGGTGAAGGAGATAACGAAGGAAGAAGTCAAACGTGCAACTTTTGATATGCATCTGGAGAAGGCACCTGGTATGGATGGGATGAATTCGGCGTTTTTTCAAAGGTACTGGGATATTGTGGGACCGGAAATCACAAGGTTATGTCATGAAAATTTTAATTCAGGAAAAATTCAACCTGAATTAAATATAACTAACATTGTGTTGATCCCCAAAAAAGAGAAACCGGAAGGCATGAGGGATTGGAGGCCTATTGCTTTGTGTAACGTGACATATAAGATTTTCTCTAAGGTGCTTGCTAATCGTATGAAGGGGCTATTAGGAAATCTTATTGGGGAAAATCAAAGTGCATTTATCCCAGGGAGGTCCATTGTAGACAATATTATGGTGGCTTTTGAAACTCAACACCTTCTGAAAAGGAAGCAAGGGGGACGAGACGGATATGTGGCTCTAAAGCTCGACATGAGTAAAGCTTATGATAGAGTAAGCTGGGGTTTTCTTAATCTGGTGATGACCCGTATGGGTTTTGATGGAAAGTGGCGCAGCATCATTATGGAATGTGTTAGTTCAGTCAGCTATTATATTCAGTATGGCAAAGATAGTATTGGGCCGATTACTGCGGGGCGAGGGTTGAGGCAGGGAGATCCCTTATCTCCGTATCTTTTTATTTTGATATCGGAGGGGTTGAGTTCTATGCTGCGTAGGGCTGAACAGAGAGGGGATATTCATGGGGTGGCGGTGTGTAGAGGGGCACCAAGAATTTTTCACCTTTTTTTGCAGATGACAGTTTTTTTTAAGCATTTGTGGGAGAATGTAATGTGATAAAAGGGATCCTTACTGATTATGAAGTGCTCTCCGGAGAGGTAGTTAATTTTAATAAATCAAATATCAGCTATAGTCCTAATACCGAGAGTTCGGTGAGGGTGTTATGCCGAGACATACTAGGGGTTAATTCGGTGGAAGATCAAGGAAATTATTTGGGTTTACCTGCCATGGTGGGCCGAAATAAATCTGCAATTCTTGGGTATCTAAGGGACCGTATCAAAGCTAGAATAAAGGGGTGGAATAATCGTTTTCTGTCCAGAGCAGGGAGAGCTGTTCTTCTTAAGAATGTTATTCAGGCCATGCCAACATATGCTATGAATGTTTTCCTTTTAACCAAGGAATTATGTGATGAGATTGAAAAGCTTATGAATGGTTTCTGGTGGAGGGGATCCAAATTAGATCAAAAAGGTATGAGGTGGCGAAGCTGGAAGCATTTATGTTGACCAAAGGAACAAGGCGACTTGGGATTCAGAAGAATCAGGGAGTTCCATCGGGCAATGTTGGCCAAACAGGGTTGGAGGTTACTTAATGATGAGACTAGCCTTATGGGGAGAGTCATGAAGGTGAGGTATTACCTTGATACCGATTTCTTACCAGCTAAACTGGGAAGTAATCCTTCTTTTATATGGCGTAGTATATTTGATACGCAAGAAATCTTAAAAAAACATACGCGGAGAAGGGTGGGGAATGGGATAGATGTCCAGGTTTGGGTAGATGCCTGGCTACCGGGAGATGATGATGGGCGAATTAGTTCGGCCAAGCCTATTGGAATAAGAGATATGAACGTTGCTGCATTGAGGAATATTACTGGTAAAGAGTGGAATAGAGACAAGATTTTCTCCATTTTTAATGAAGTTGATGGAGAAAGAATTCTTAGCATTCCTATCAGCCTGGTGGATCGCAAGGATAGCTTTTGGTGGAGAGGGGAAACGAATGGAGATTATTCGGTCAAAAGTGGTTATAGACTCCTCGTAGATAACACTCAAGAGGAGGATGAGGAGGTCTGGCGCCATGTTTGGGAAGCAAAGGTACCACTTAAATTTTAATATTTTATATGGCAGGTTCTGGATGGGTCTATGCCTACTGTGGATAATCTTCGGCGTAGAGGGATAATTATTCAAGGTGGGTGTAAACTGTGCAATGATAACTCGGAGTCACTTCATCACGCATTAAGATTGTGTGATTGGGTGAAAGAGGTTTGGCAAGCTGCGGGTTGGCCCGTGGTGGAGGAAACATCATTCGAAATCTGGCTTAGGAGGCAGGTCGCGGACAAAGATAAGGAAAAAAGAAATTGGTTCATTACTACCTTATGGGGTATATGGAAGAGAAGAAATAATGCAGTTTGGAAGGATCAAAAGGAGGGTGCCACTAATGTGGTTAATTCAACCGTCGGCATGTTGGCCAGCTGGCAGGGAGCTCAAGAGATTGGTATCTACCCGAGCTCTGGCCGGGGCAGTGGAGCTGTATTGAAGGTAGCACCGAAGCAGGACGAGGTTAAGTGGAAGAAGCCGGAGGAAGGATTTATAAAGATTAATGTTGATGGAGCAGTCAATGAGCCTGGGAAAGTTCGGTCCTGGGGCTGGGTGGCTCGGGATGACCGGGGAAATTTCATAAAAGCGGGAGGAGGATCGAAGGGGGCAAACTAGTCTGCAGCAGAAACCGAGGCAGAGGGATTAAAGAAGGCGGTTGCCGTAGCATTAGCCGAAGGATGGGATAGGGTGGAATTTCAGACAGATGCTATGACTATTGTCCATGACAAGAGGGATGTTATTCATATTTACATATTGTTTTGGATGATATTAGAAGGATGTTAGAAACAAAGAGTCATTTTTCTGTCTCTTTTTGTAGATGGTCTGCGAATCGTGTAGCTCATGCTCTGGCAAGATCTCACGTTAATGTCTTAGATCAACATAGCAGTTTTGATAGTATGCCTAGTTGTATTGCTAGCCATTTGGCTAATGACCTTTTAGATTAATAAAGATGATGGATGTAATGAGTCATAAAAAAAACAATATTGACGGTATAATGGAAAGATTTAGAAATGAAAAGATTTTCTTGTTACGGTTGAAAAAGGAAAGTTACAATGAGGTTGTTTAGTATATTTATATTCATCAACTAAAATTTAGCTACATCGTTTACAAGACTGGAGGGACAATATAAGTTTATTCAAGTCATGAAAAATATATCAGTTTTGATAAAAGTTTTACATATGCATGATCAAGTGATCACCAAATTGGGAGTATTAAGTTTTGGATGACTCTAGTTTTTAACCTAAAATTTTAATGTGAAATATAATTATATACGGAGTATATTCTTATACTCGTATTTAATTTGTAAGCAATGTTAACCTGGTTGATTCACATGGATCAAGTTCGATAAAACTCGAGTTTAGTTTGGATTGGCTGCCTCATTTCAGGAACTTTTTGACTGGTTGGCACTGGTAAGCACGGCAACTCGTGGAAGTTTTAGAAGCTATTGTCTTCGTCTTATCTGAATGTTTTTTATCTGAATTTATTAAGTTCTGATCTGATCTAAATTTTTCTGATCTGGTCTGATCTGATCTGAATCTTTCTGATCTGGTCTGATCTGAATCTTTCTGATTTGGTCTGATCTGACCTGAATCTTTCAGATCTGATCTGAATCATTCTGATCTGATCTGAATCTTTCTGATCTGATCTGAATATTTCTTTAATTATAAGTATAATTATAATTATAATTATAATTGTAATTATAAATATAATTTAAATATAATTTATAATTATAGTCATAATTCTAAAAATATTTAATAATAATAATTATAATTATAATTAAAGTTATAAAAAATTATACCTACTACACTGATTATAATTATAGCTATAATTATAATTGTAATTATATTTTTAATTATAATTATTTCTATAAATATAATTGTAATTATAACTATAACTACTTTGTATAATAATAAAAATAAATAATAATAACAATAATAATTATAATAATATGGAGTAATAATAATAATAATAAAGCTAATAAAAATAATAATTATAATATTAAAAATAGTAATAATAGTAATGATAATAGTAATAATATCAATAATAAAAATAATAACATAAAAAAACAATAATAATAACAATAACAACAATGGCAATAATAATAATAAGAATAATAATAATAAAAATAATAAGAATAATAATAATAATATTAATAATAATAATAATTATAATAATAATAATAATGATAATAATAATAATAATAATAATAATAATAATAATAATAATAATAATAATAATAATAATAATAATAATAATAATAATAATAATAATAATAATAATAATGATGGACAGTCTACCCGGGGGGTATCTTATCCGAGGGGTTATTGCGGAAATAACTAGAGAGAAGTCAGAGAAAAATAGGAGGAGAGAGAGTCGATTTTATTAAATGAACTCGAGATGTGGAGTTGAGATGTAGATTCCGTTTTACAAGGAGAAATGGGCTGCTATTTATAGCAGCAATAAATGCGATGGGAGGACACGTGTCAGTAATCCAACGGCCGAAGGGTCACATCAGCCAGTTGGCACCGGCAGTGGTACGTTTACCGCATTGAATGCGGCTGGCAGATGTGACGTGGCATTAAATGCGGTGGTTGGCTGTCTCCAAAAGGAATCTTCGATGATTGAGCATGTTTAGCCGAAGGCTCCTGGCGTAGCCGGGGGCTCCATGCGACCAGGACTCCTGTGTAGCCGAAGGCTCCTGGCGTAGCCGAAGGCCCTGATGCTGAGGGCCTCCCGGTGCCGAGGGCTTGGCAATGCCGAAGGCTCATGTTTTTCGCCGTTTTCTCCCGGTAGCTTCTTATGCCAGAGAAGGCTATTCTGTGAGTTTTGGAGCCTTCGGCCAAGGAGGCCGAAGGCACCCCAGCGTGTATTCTGGGCTACTTTGAGGCTTGGGCCGTTGTATTTGGGCCTGAGTTGTTCCCTGAGCTCAACGGACTTGTGTAGGAGAAGTAGGAGTCTATGGGCCGGGGGTTCCTGGGCCATATACTCCATCAGGAGTCCCTCACTCCTTTTGCCGAAAGGTACTTGAGGGAAAAGGAGTAGATGTGTTGCTCCTTCTGGAGGCTTCATCATTTCGATGGGTGCTTTTGCTGGAGAACTTGTCTTCTGCTGATTGCCGAAGGCTTCCCTCAGTCCCTCACATGTCGAGGGTTTTCTGAAGGAAGTATAATACCTGTATGAATGCCGGAGCCTCTCCTCAGTCCCTCACATGTCGAGGGTTTTCTGAGGGAGAGCATGAATGTATTGCCTGCGTGTGTTGTGACGAGGGCTGCTTCATTTTCGCAAGTGACTCGGGACAAATTTTGATACCCTACCTCTGCCGAAGGGAATGTTGAAGTATGTACCCGGAAGTTTCTGCTTTGATGTTCACCCGGATGCTACATGCGTCAATTGTAAATCTTTGCATGAGGAATTTTTGTCCTGCATGATTCCCGAGGGGTGTATCCCAGTCCCCCACTCCTTTAGGCCGAAGGCTAGTTCGGGCTGAAGGAGTTATGATGAGTTGATGAGCCCCGAGGGTGGTAATATTGATAGCCGGAGGCTCATGTGGTAATTGGCCCGGAGGCCCCTGGTGAAAATTCCTTACCGAGGGTTGCCGTGGGTGGCGACCGGAGGCTACCGGATGAGTTTGCTCGTTGGTCGGCGTAATGTAGCCGTTGTAAAAGAGCCGTTGGAGGGGGGTTCCACGTGGCATGATTCAGTTGGCAGGTGCCACCCATTGGTTGAACCGGCGGCGTGTAATGATGGTTTTTTCAAACGGAGGCCCATATATCGAGGCCCATTTCCTATAAATACCCAAAGCCAGAGGTCATTCTCCTTGCGCGATTCTATTGAAGCGAAGCTCTGCCCAAGTGCTTTCTAGAGAGAGAAACTCATTTTCGATCATCTCAAGGTTTCCGAGGTCAGTTTTCCTCTTGTTCTTGAGCTTAGGTAGTATACTTTGCTCTTCATTCCCTAGATCGAGTGTTAGAGATCTTAGAATCCCTCGGCCGAACTTTTAGGTAACCCTTCCTTTGAAGTCCTTCCGGTTAACAACCATGTCACAGCAAAGCGACTCTCAAGACATCTCGAGGGAGTCTTCGGCGGGGATGGAGAGTATTTCTGAGGCGGAGTCCTCAAGTGGGCAGTCATCGGTGAATAATGACTCATCAGTCGCCGAGGAGCTCCAAAATAACCTTCGTACTGAGATGGAGGCGGAGGAGTTCGAGCAGGTAGCCGAGGATGAAGAATTGGCCCTCGCGCTTCAAGTGGCCGAAGAAGAGGAGGAGAAGGAGAGGCAAGAAGTCACCGTTGCTGTCCTCCCACTTCGTGGTGCCGGCGAAGCAAGCACCTCCCGGCCCCGAGATCCGGAACCCCTCAGTGTCGCCGTGGGGAAGAAAAGGAAGAAGACGAAGGCTCCACCGAAAGGCAAGCAGACCGCCGTTGACTGCGGGAAGCCTGTTGGAATTCCCGAGGGGCATTCATGGCTGAATACTGCCGCCCTCGCGCTGAGATCGAAGGCTGATCGGGCAGAATGCTACGTCACGCAGTTGCATGTCGGCCCCTCGGCGACTGTAATCGAACCGGGACCCGATGATCTCCTGTTGCGGGCTCCGGAGGGTTGTTTTGCGGTCCATGTGCTGTCGGTTGCCATGGGCCTCCGGTTCCCGCTTCACTCGTTCCTTCTCGAGTACCTTAGGTACGTGGGGTTGGCCCCCTGCCAGCTAACCCCCAACAGCCATTCTTACATAACCGGCTTCCTTCAGCTTTGCCGGGCTCGGGGGGTAACCGCGACTCTGGATTTGTTCTTTCAAAGCTTCAACCTGTGCCGAGGGGGCCACTCCAACTCTGAGGGGTTTGCAAATCTGCAACAGCTCGCCCCCTGGAGGCTTTTCGATGACGTTCCTTCGTCCCACAAAGGATGGAAGGATCGCTTCTGCTACATTAAGATGGCGGAAAATCCATTTCCGAGGGAGCTGCGGAATCACTTCAGGAGGCACCCGAAGGTGGGAAGCGCCGCACTCCAGAGAGAGGGGAAGAAGATTGCTGCTTTGCTGCCGGGGGCCACAAAGCATGTGACCGTCAAGGGTTCAACCCTTCCGGAGGACTTGCTAGCCTTAGGCTTTCGGCGTTATCGCTTCCTGGGTGAAAAGGACGAACAGTACCCTGTCCTCGAGAGAGCCTTCGGTAGCATTGGAGGTAGTTACCGAAGGGTCTGCTTTATTGTACTTAGGATTTTTGTACTTCCTCATTTCCCTTCTTTTGTAGTTGACCCCTTCGGTCTGACTTTACCGTTGTTTTGCAGGTGTTAGCATGGACGTCTCCAACTTTGCCGCGCTGAAGAAGAAGCTGGCCAAGAAGCCAAAGAAGAAGAAGGAGACGGGGGTTCAGAAACCTGTCGATGAGTTCTTCCGAAAGGAAGGGGATGCCCAGGTCCCGGAGGGTGAGGGACCCTCCCAAGCTGCTGATACCGGTGCTGGTGCCGGGGGCTCCAAGGCGGAGCAAAAGAGGAAAAACTCCGGCAAGGGTGTGATGCCTCCGGAGAAGAAGAAGAAGAAGGGGGGCCCCGAGAAGATGGACGCCCCCGTTGTCATTGTCGAAGAGCACTCTTCCTCCTCCCCCTCGGGAAATGTCCTCCCTCCTCCCGGGGGCCAAGATAACAGCTTGGCTTGGCCCCGGGATGATGTGCAGTTCTCTATCACCAAGGGAACTGCCATCATGCATGGCACCCTCAATCCGAGGGAGTTCCTAAAGGGTGCCACGCCCCCGACTGACAAGTCGGTGCTGTCGAGGGCCAAGGATGATGCCCTCAGCGCCAAAGTGCTCCAAGCCTCTGTCACCGTAAGTCTTTCGCTTAGCTTTTGTTTAGTTGGTGGTCTTGGCGTATTTTTTTTACTCTACCAAACTGATCATTGTTGCATGACGGTTTTGATCTGCAGGCTGCCCTCGGTCTTGGAGAGCTGCTCCAGAGGATGGAGCAATATCAGGCGCAGAAGCGCCAGGCTGATGAGGCCCTGGCGGAGTCCCGGCAGCAACTCCAGGAGGCCCAAGAGACCCTCCGGCTGGAGAAGATGGCGTTCAATTCCATTCTTGAAAATAATAAAGTGATCGCCAGAGCCGAGGGGAAGGCCGACGCAGAGAGGGTCGCTGCCGAAGCCGCCAAAGTTGCCGCCGAGGAGGCCGAGGCAGCCAAGAAGGAAGCTGTCGCCGAGGCTGAGAAGAACGCCATCGCCGCCTTTGCTGCTGAGGGCTGGAGGGCCGAAGACCGGAAAGGATGGGTGGCCTCGGTCATAGAGCAGGGGGTGGATGCCTGGGTGAAAGGTCCTGGTGCCGAATGGTTAGCCCGAAAGGGCAAAGACTATTACGATGGTGGCGAGTTTTTTACTCAAAACCTTATCTACCGGAGGCTCTCCAGGCACCTCAAGATTGATCCCAAGAAGTTCGACCCAACGGCATATGGCCTCCCCCTTCTGCAGCCAGATGTAAGAGTCCCCCTTCCCGAAGGAGAAGAAAGGCCGGATCTCGAGGACTCCGAGCTTATGGGCGAGGGAGACAATGAAGAAGCCGAAGATGATGCGGCCTCCAAGCCGAAAGAAGATGCTGCCCAAAATGCACAAACTTAGAATTTTTCCCCAGTGTAAACACGTGTAATGGCTTGTAGGCCTCGGCCCTGATTGTAAACTAAACGCCTTCTGTATTTTGGGATATTTTTTCTGATGAATGAGTGTCTTTAGGTTCTCCATATTGATGTCCATGTAGTGGATGCCCTCGCTTTCTTTTGTTTTCACGCTTTCCTTGCTTTGAATGAATGTCTGCTCCCCCGGAGGCCACAAGTTTGTGGACTTAGAAAATATTCTAAGCAGTATCTTGATATCAACCCTTCGGTTGTAGTATAGGTTCGCTGGGGGCTTGTAGATGTGGACTTAGAAAATTTTCTAAGTGAAAACCTTGTCTGAGTCCTCGGCTGTAGAGTAGGATAGCCGGGGGCTTGTTGTTGTGGACTTAGAAAATTTTTCTAGGCGAAAAACTTTTGCCAACACCCTTCGGATGTGGTGCAAAACTTCAGAAATGAAATTGTATCTTATGTCCTCGGAAATGCTGAGCCTTCGTTAGTAGTGTAGCTTTAGGTCATCGCCAAGTAGTTTAGGGGCCATCGGCTATGAGTGCGTAGTCGAAGACTTGCCCCCCCGAAGGGTCCACATTTGTGGACTTAGCCATTTTTCCACGAAGTTTCAATAGATGCTGTAGGGAACCTTCGAGTGTGAGATGTGCATGGCCGTCGGGGGATAGCATAAAATCAGGAGCCCTCTGGTATTAGACTTAGTCAGATCTCCCCCAGATTTTCAATAGGCATTGTAGTGAGCCCTCTGGTATGAGGCTTTTCTAAGCCCCCAGTGTGTGAGTCCGCCGAGGGGTTCGAGATGATGGACTTAGTGAAATTTCCCACAGAACTTGTGAGTAGCCCCCTGGTTCGATGGGTGTTTCCCGAAAGATGCTAATACGTGGACTTAGAAATTCCTTCATCCTTAAATGAGTCTGGTGATATTCTGCTTTCGGCATGAAGCTTCCGGTTTGTGTAGACATAGGTTTAGCCTGCCTTAGAACTTTGTGTAGCCTTCGGCATGTTGTTCCAGTCGATATCTTCTTGGGCTTCCGGTGGAAATCTTGTACTCCAAGGTTTCATGCAATGAAGCCTTCGGCTATGTAGCCAGATGACTTGTTGTTGGGAGATTTTCTTGTGCCTTTTTAGGATCCTTCGGGAATATATGTCCAAAGTGTTGAGCCTCCGGGGAGAATAGTATCCGGGGAGTTCCTTCCCCCCTACACATCTTTTTTTTTTTTTTTTTTTTTTTTTTTTTTTTTTTGAGATGGTGTGGGAGAGGCATCTAGAAACTTGGTTTCTAGGAAAGGCTTGGCCTATATGGGAGGCAACGGAACAAACCGTTGGCTCCCCCTTCGGGAATGACCTTCCGATATCCCGAAGGGTTTGAGGGTCGTTTCCTCGGCCCGAGACATCGTCTGTTGCCTGCTTCCCCTTGGGAGATAGCACGGAAAGCGCCTCGGTTTTGAAAGTCGTCCCCTCAGCCCGAGACATGGTCTGTTGCCTGCTTCCCCTTGGGGGATAGCGCGGGGAGCGTTTCGTTTGTGGAAGTCGAATCCTGGGCCCGGGACATGGTCCGTTGCCTGCCTCCCCTTGGGGGATGGCGCGGAAAGCGTTCCTGGGAAGGGT
The DNA here is from genome assembly GCA_945859915.1 of Cuscuta epithymum. Taxonomy (NCBI): domain Eukaryota; kingdom Viridiplantae; phylum Streptophyta; class Magnoliopsida; order Solanales; family Convolvulaceae; genus Cuscuta; species Cuscuta epithymum. The sequence goes on along the minus strand of CAMAPF010001060.1, from coordinate 874,143 downwards.
TTTATTTGTGTGTGGGACACAAATAGCCGGGGGCACTTGGTACCAGCCGGAGCCGAGGGGTGTTACACCCCCCGGTGTTTTTTTTTTTTTTTTTTTTTTTAGGAGAGTATGTAAAAGTTTGAGAAAACACTTGGTGTTTTCACAGAGTGATGGGGGTGACCCATACACTTGGTACTTGGTACCTAAATTGTCGTTCCCCCTCGTGAGGGGGAGAGGCCTTGGGCCTATCTTGGTGAAGCGATGAGGGCTTGGCCACTCATTTGCAGGAGAGAAGGGGGGGGCCTTGGGCCGCTTGTACAATATGTAGGTGATGAAGGCTTGGCCTTTTGATTATTCTTCAAAAACAGATGGGGCCTTGGGCCATTGATGTTTACACTTGCTGAGGATGAGGGCTTGGCCGCTCATGCCTTATTGATAGAATTTGACAAGGTGGTGCACATTCCAATGTCTAGGGACCTCCGTCCTATTGGGGCGTTTAAGCTTGTATGTCCCTGGTTTGATGATGGCTGAGACAATGTAGGGGCCTTCGAACTTAGGCGCCATCTTGCCGCCTTCGGTGGGTAGACTGGCCTCCCTTCGCCGGAGGACGTAGTCTCCCACCTGGAATTCCCGGGAGTGGACCTTGGCGTCGATGTATCCTTTGACTTGTCTCCTATAGTTTTCGGCCTTGAGGAAAGATTGCTCTCGGCGTTCCGAGATGAGATGAAGGTCGAGGGCCATGTTGGCGTCGTTGGCCTCGGGCTCATATTGTTCCACCCTTCGGGTGGGAAGGGTCACTTCTGTTGGAGCCTTTGCCTCAAAGCCATAGCATAGGGAGAAAGGGGTCTCACCTGTTGCACGCCGAGGGGTGGTGCGGTAGGCCCATAGGATGTTATGAAGCTCTTCTACCCAGCCTCCCCCTTCGGCTTCCAGCTTCTTTTTCAACCCTTCGAGGAGAGTGCGGTTGGCATTTTCTACTTGTCCGTTGCCCTGAGGGTAGGCAACGGAAGAGAATGTGTGCTTGATGCCCCAAGCCTCAAGGAGGGCACAGAAGGGGGCTGCCTCGAATTGAGTCCCGTTGTCGGAGATGATTTGTTGGGGGACGCCAAACCTTGTGAGAATATTTTTGAGGACAAAGTGGCGGCACCGGGCCTCGGTAATGCTGGCGAGGGGCTCCGCCTCCACCCATTTGGTGAAGTAGTCAATGGCCACAATGATGTACCTGTTGTTGGAGGTACCCCTCGGCAGAGGGCCTACTAAGTCAATCCCCCACCTGGAGAAGGGTATAGCGGTGCTGATGGGGGCATAGTTAACCGCTGGTCTGCCGGGGGCCTTCTGAAAGTGTTGGCAAGCGGTGCACCTTCGGGCTAGATCAGCACAATCTCTAGCCATCGTGGGCCAGAAGTAGCCCTGAACTATGAGCCTTCGGGACATGGAGAAGGGTCCCTGGTGAGCTGAGCAGGTGCCACTGTGCACTTCCTCCATGGCGACTTCGGCCTCATCTTGATGAAGGCACCGAAGGAGGGTGCCGTTGTAAGATCTCTTGTAAAGCCTCCCGTTTTCGATGGTGTAGCTGGGAGCCCTCAGCTTTGTTAATTTTGCGCGGGCTTCGTCCTGGGGTAGTTGCCCTGTGGTGATGAAGGTGATGATGTCGGAGATCCAATCCTCCGGCCTCAGGTTAATGTTCATGACGGGGCTCGCGTGGATGCTTGAGAGGCTGAGTTCCTCAATTCTTGCAATTTTGGAGAGGTGCTCTGGGGATTCATCCGAAAGCTTGGATAGAATGTCGGCCTCGGAGTTTTGAGCCCTCGGTATTTGAGTGAGAGAATGTGCCTCAAACACCTTGAGCAACTCCTTAGCCGCTTCTTTGTATTGCTTCATCCTCCCTTCCTTGGCTTCGTACTCCCCGGAAATTTGCCCCACGACAAGCTTGGAGTCACACTTGACGTGGATCATCTTGGCCTTCAGATTTGCTGCCAGCCGAAGGCCACATAGGAGGGCTTCGTACTCGGCCTCGTTGTTGGAGACCTTGAAGGAGAAGCGGATGGCATAATATGCGCGGAAGCCCTCGGGTGTGATCAGGACTACTCCCCCTCCGCATGCTTTGGTGGCTGAAGAGCCATCGGTGTAGAGGGTCCACCATTCGTCAAGGGGTGCCGAAGGCTCCTCGTCAGTTGCTGATCTCGCGGTGCATTCCGTCACGAAGTCCGCCAGGGCTTGGCCCTTAATGGCAGGCCTCGGACGGATATCTATGTTGTACTGACTGAGGAAGATGGCCCATTTCACCATTCGGGAGGAACTTGTGGGGCTTCTCATGAGGGCGCCGAGGGGTTGATGAGTGAGCACTTGGACCGGATGAGCTTGAAAGTACTGGCCAAGCTTCTTGACGGTCCAAACGATGGCTAGCACCGTCTTCTCGACGGGAGAGTACCTGAGTTCGGCCTCCCGGAGGGTTTTGCTGACGTAGAAGATGGCGTGTTGGACGCCGTCCTCCTCTCGGATTAGCACTGAGCTGATGGCAGCAGGGCTAACACCAAGGTACAAGTATAAGGTCTCCCCCACCTTCGGCTTGGAGAGCACCGGGGGAGAAGAGAGGTACTTCTTAAGTTCGTCGAAGGCCTCTTGACACTCAGATGTCCATTGGAAGCCAGCGGTCTTCCTCATGACTTGGAAGAAGGGGAGGGCCCTCTCGGCTGATTTAGAGAGGAAACGGTTGAGGGCTGCCAGGCGACCCGTCAACCGTTGAACCTCCTTGACGTTGCGTGGGGGTTCCATGTTGATGATGGCCTGAATCTTCTCGGGGTTGGCTTCAATACCCCTTCGGCTGACCATGTAGCCTAAGAACTTTCCCCCTTGCAAGCCGAAGGTGCATTTCTTTGGATTTAACCGGAGGTTGAATTTTTGCATGATGGCGAAGATTTCCCGGAGGTCGTCGGCGTGAGTGCTTGCCTTCTTGCTTTTGACGATCATGTCGTCAACGTAGGCCTCCATGGTACGTCCGAGGACAGCTTGAAAGACCCTGGCCACCATTCGGGTGTAGGTGGCGCCTGAATTTTTTAGGCCGAAGGCCATCACAAGATAGCAGAAGATGCATTCGGGTGTCATGAAGGCGGTTTTATCAGCGTCTTCCTCATGCATGTAGATTTGATGATATCCGCGGAACGCGTCGAGGAATGACATGATCTCGCATCCCGCGGTCTCATCCACCAGCTGATCAATGTTTGGCAGAGGGAAGGGGTCCATAGGGCACGCCTTATTCAGATCAGTGTAGTCCACGCACATGCGGAAGGTAGGAGGCTTCTGTGCAAGGACTACATTTGCTAACCAAGTGGGGTATTTCACCTCCTTGATATGTTTGATGGAGAGGAGCATGGCTACCTCCTTCTTCACGAACTCCCTTCTCTCGGCCGAGAGGGGTCTTCTCCGCTGTTGCACTGGTTTGGCCGAAGGGTCCACCGCTAGGCGGTGGGTGATGACCCTTCGGTCAATTCCTGGCATATCCTCCGGCCCCCATGCAAAAACAATGGAGTAGGCGCGGAGGGCTTTGGTGATGCCAGCCTTCAAGTCTTCGGGGAGCTTGGCTCCAATCTTCAGGACTCTCTCCGGCTTGGCCGGATCGAGTATCAAGTCTTCGGTCTCCTCGGCAGGCTCAACCCTCGGCCTACCTTCTTCTTCCTCCAGGGCCTCGGCGGTGATGGTGTCAATCCGAAATTCGGTCTTACTAACCTTCTTGGTGAGTTGAAGGTAGCAGGCCCTGGAGAGCTTCTGATTTCCCCTCGAGTAACCGATGCCGGTAGGTGTGGGGAACCTGAGGCAGAGGTGCCTCATGGAGATGACGGCTTCCAAGTCCTCGAGGGCAGGCCGACCGAGGATGATGTTGTGCGCACAGTCGAGGTTGACGACGACGAATTCCACTTCGAGCTTGGCCCTATGGGATCCGTCGCCGAACTCGACCATGAGGGCGATGACGCCTTCGGCGTCGATGCTGTCCCCTGTAAATCCGGAGAGGGGGGTGTTGATGTGCCGAAGGGACCCCCTGTCGAGTCCCAACTCTTGAAAAGTGCTGAGATACATGACGTTGACAGAACTCCCCGTGTCGACGTAAGTCCGGTGGATGATGGCGTCATTGATCTCAGTGCGGATGACGAGGGCATCCCTATGCGGCAGAGAACCCGAGGGGAGGTCCGCATCTGTGAAGAAAATGGGTTCCCCCCTCGGCCTCTTAGTCGGGGGCACGTGGCTGACCTCCCCAACGTAAAGGGACTGAGCCCACTTCTTCCTTTGGCTTGTTGAATCGCCTCCGGTGTTGCCGCCGTTGATCATATGGATATGGCGCTTGTATCGTTGATGGGAGCCCTCTCCCTCGTCATCGAGGCCCCCAATTTCACGCTTCTTCCCCTGTGGGTTTCCCAAGGGGATGGTGTTGGGGTTCACCCACTTATTTGCCTTCGGCGGAGGGCCTTGATTGTGATGGGGGCCCTGGGGAGGAGGGCCCCTGATAAATTGAGACAAGTGGCCCGCCTGTATCAGCCTTTCAATTGCGTTCTTCAGCTGATGGCAGTCGTCGGTTTTGTGTCCATGGTGACGGTGAAAGCGGCAATAGAGCTCATCAGGACCGATGGCATAAATCTCGAGGGGTGTCCGGGAGTCTCGCTCCACGAGCCCTCGCTCTTCTGCATGATCGAGAATGACGCTGACGGGATGCGTCAAGGGAGTGCGTGGGTGCTCAAGGAGGACGGGTTGTGCCCATGCCTTCGGATTGTTTTTGTAACCGCCCCCCGGTTCTGGCTTGGCCACCCCGGGGGCGATCATTATATTGGGGCTCTCGGTTGGCCGGAGGGGGAGGCCCTCCGGGTCGATTCCTGCCCTCATTCTTCTGAGAAGGATCCGTGTTGCGGCGGTCCTTCTCGATTTCCTCTGCTTCAGCATAACGGTCCCCCCGCTGAAGGGCCTTCGTATAATCGCGAGGGGGATCAGTGATGAGACTCCTGGAGAAGTTACCGTTGCGGAGGACGGTGTGGAAGAGGGCCATCAGGGTTCTGTCATCGGCGCCCTCGACTTCGAGGGAGGCCTGCCTCCAGCGTTCCAGGAAACTCCGAAGGGTTTCCTCCTTCTGTTGCCTTACATTCAGAAGGTGGGAGAAGTGCTTCTTTGAGCGATGTCTCCCAGCAAATTGCGTGAGGAAGCGGTGGGCAAGTTCTTGCCAAGAATCAATGCTGCCTTCGGGCAACCGGTTGAACCACTCGTACGCTGGTCCCTCCAAGGTGGAAAGGAACCAACGGCATAAGTATTCATCCGAGGCCCCCATCATCATCATGCGGCTGGCGGATGTGACGTGGCATTAAATGCGGTGGTTGGCTGTCTCCAAAAGGAATCTTCGATGATTGAGCATGTTTAGCCGAAGGCTCCTGGCGTAGCCGGGGGCTCCATGCGACCAGGACTCCTGTGTAGCCGAAGGCTCCTGGCGTAGCCGAAGGCCCTGATGCCGAGGGCCTCCCGGTGCCGAGGGCTTGGCAATGCCGAAGGTTCATGTTTTTCGCCGTTTTCTCCCGGTAGCTTCTTATGCCAGAGAAGGCTATTCTGTGAGTTTTGGAGCCTTCGGCCAAGGAGGCCGAAGGCACCCCAGCGTGTATTCTGGGCTACTTTGAGGCTTGGGCCGTTGTATTTGGGCCTGAGTTGTTCCCTGAGCTCAACGGACTTGTGTAGGAGAAGTAGGAGTCTATGGGCCGGGGGTTCCTGGGCCATATACTCCATCAAATAATAATAATAATAATCACCTCAATAATAATCATAATATTAATAATAATAATAATTGTTATTATTATTATTATTTTATAATAATAAAAGTGATAAATCATTTTTGAAATCCTATACCTAAAAGCACTACAGGGTTTAGTTGTAATTTCACGCCTTTAATTCGCACAGCAGTGCCGGAGAGAATTCCCAGCAATAAACCTACCCTTCTCTGAATACACATTCCAACGGATGAAGCTGCCTTCTCCTGCCGCACACTGCTCTTCTTCTGTCTTCCGGCTTTGGATTATTTCGTCTCCATCTATTACCATTCGGCCGGCTTTCACCATAGCAGCGCCTACGGTATTTGTTTTGCCTTTCCCTTCTTTAGCCACCCTACCCTTCTCTGCAGTTGATTCGAATCATTCGATTTCAACCATTGTATGTCTTAGTTGTTTTAGTTCAGCAGCTTTCATTTCGCATTAGCATCACAGCAATTTCATCATTTTTTTTGGTTTTCCAATTTCTGAGTTATGCTTTTGATTATGTGGTTATTTAAATGTTTTCTTTAGTTTTTTTTAAAGTGTTTGATTTATTTAAGTTCATATATTTCTTTTGCAATCTTTAATATCTTGGATACACTGAAAAGGTCTAATCTTTGTAACTCCATATATTACTCACGTATTTTTATTGTCTTGGACAAATTGCAATTGAAATGACACTTAATGCGAGCAACTCTTCTGTATTGGTTCTAAATGATTAAGAATGAACAATAACTTTCAAATTGATAGCTTATGAGATCTGCCAAATATTTATTGGAGTGAAAATCAGGATGTAATATATTTTTACCTAAGCAGTTGATTAAATTTATTATTAGCCTAATCAGATCATTTGGTATTGCTCTCTTTTGAGTTTAGGGAGTTCGGGCTTATTGAAATCCAAGATCTATTAGATTTGACAGCTAGAAGATTTTTTTCCCTGGGTGTTTGGAATGATTTTCAAACTAAGAACTTTGCCTGTTGATTTTCAGATCATGGGGTTGGCATTTTATACTGTTATTTATACGTTATTCTTCACAAAATCACAAATCCACTCAAGCTTCTTCTTTAAGTGAGAAGAGCCTAATTGAGGTATTTTCTTAGCTGTTTTCTCTACACTCAAGTCTCTTGGATTTTTGCATATTTGCTATAAATAGTAATCTATTATGATATTTGAACAATTAACATTCTGTATTTTTCGTATTTTTACAATGTGAATTACTTATTGTGTCCTCAAATGTCCTTTATTATTACTATGATTTAGTGGTTAAGTACCAATATTTTTCTTTTCCCAATTTTCTGATATGCTGATATAATATGATACTACTTGGGTTAAATTAAAATATAAAGGGCGAGGTGGAGAGAGAATATATGTGTGGAGGATTGATCTTATATTGTTTCTCTCCCTCTTTATCTACCTAATGTTTTTAACTCCGAATATCATATGACGATTCATTTTAGCCGACCCTATCTCTTTTGATAATAAGGTTTGGATGTTTTTGTAATATTACGATATGGTGATCCTTGCCTCATTAGACACCACCAACTTTTTAAAAGGGGGATGCGATGCTTATTTGGCTAGAGAAAGCTCTTGCTTCAGTTTTCATTTCTTACACCTTATTAAATTTACTTCATTTGTTCCATGTGTTGTGAAAGCTAATAAAGTAAAGTCCAGATCAGTTCAAATATTTAATTTTGAATCAGCTTTTCAATTTAAACTAATGCAAAAGAGTTTAGCTGAAGTCGCTTCTTAACGTACAGAGAGGTTTACTAATATTATTTTTAGGATGGTGAATATAAATGAACTTTGGCCCTAGAAGTCCGGTTCATTTACCAGTGACTAGTGTAGCTTTCTACACATACATGCGTGATTTTATTTTTAGCATTCTAATAAGATTTGACAGCTAGATTTATTTTCAAACTAAGAACTTTGCGTGTTGTTTTTCAGATCATGGGGTTGGCATTTTATACTGTTATTTATACGTTATTCTTTACAAAATCACAAATCCGCTCAAGCTTCTTCTTTGAGTGAGAAAAGCCTAATTGAGGTATTTTCTTAGCTGTTTTCTCTACACTCCCAATTTCAGTTTATGCACTGGTTTAGCCATCATGGATGTTCTTTTGTTCAGATTACTTCAAGATGATTTTTTTGAATTAAAAAGTTATGACATAACTTCTGAATCTCTCTTCCACCAGCCTCTGCTTGAGAGAAATTTGTGATAATTTTCATACATTGTGTACCATGTGTATGTAATAATATATGTGTAATAAGGAATATCTTTCCCTTTTGCACCGGCTGAATTCCAAGATGTGTGTATTAAAACTGTATTTTTCACTGCTTTAAACCTCAGTCTTCTCAAATCATGGCCCAAAAGAAAATGTTTTAGGTGATCTTTTTTAAAAGGTTGCTTGATGAAACAGAATGAGACTTATGTCCTTTGAAATGGGCATGAATCTTCGCACACAAAAGTGTTTCTATAACTTTGTTGCTAACTTAGTTTTATACAAATTTACAGACAAATCTGCTTTTGGAAACTGAAATATCTATTTTTTCTACATTTTTTTCATTCCAATATAATTTTGAAGGAATATATTAATTTAAGTTCATAAAGCTGGTGCATGAAGGTGGACTTTGTGTTCATCTTCACATTGGACCCTACATTTCTGCAGAGTGGAATCTTAAGTAGTTTATACTTTACTACTTTAGATAACATCATAAACAATAAGCATCTTTGCAAAACGAAATTGCTATTGAAGTTTCTAAAATTAATTTAAATTTGATTTGCCTAAGAGGATTTTCTATTTGGCTAAAATACATGTCTAGGATATACATTAAAACAGACAATCAACCTTTCAGGGTTACTTTATCTACGTTTCTTAATTATCTATTCTAGACTTACTCTTTCTCATAACCCAGGTCATTAGTAATCCTACCATTGGATTATGGAATGCCAGTGCACACCCTTAAAATGGCCACATCAAAACCATGCTGGATCGAGGTAGTGTGAAGGTATCTGTAACACTTCTGCTAATTCATTAGCTGAATCATTTTCATTTTTTCAATAGGCACATTTTTAATGGGCATGTTTTTACTTTTGCTAATTTAGGGTACTCATACATTTTGCCATTGTATGCTTTAAAAGTGTGTTTAAGTTGCAAGCCAAATTCAAGATATGTTAGACAAGACATATTCTAAACTTCTAATGCTATATACCTCACACTTTTACCTTATTACCTCAAAATTATAAGGAGTTATGCACAGATGGAGTGCAGTTTCCACTTTCCAGCGTCTCCCCTCTTCATTTCTGGGCTATATTACACTTTATAACGATTACACTATTTAATACATCCTCTCCAATAAATACTATTTAATGTCATGCTTTTTTCTTTCAAATCTCCGGCTTTCTGGGATATTACACTTGAGATCTTGATTTGTGGATCTTCTTCATCCTACAACCAACATGTCATGCACTCTCTATTCCCCCTAACCAAACTTTTTGAATAGAAATTGGCAATTCATGAGAAAATGTTATTAAATCAATTTTTGGTTGAAAAAAGATTATTTTTTTATAAAGGCACTACACCAAGAGAGAGAAATTTCTCCCGCCTAAGCCTAAGGTCTAATTTGTAACTTAGCTTCGAAAAAGATACACCCATTCTGTCGGTCTGCATTCTTTTCTTCACCCGAACGAAGCACCCTGCTTTCTTTGAGTTGTCTGCTTTCTCTTCTTCAACCGGGCTCTCGCGCAGCCACACCAATTGAACTGCCCACGAAAAAAATCTTCTGTGTTTTCTTCTGGAGTCTTCACGACCTCAGCTTCAACTAATCTTCTTCCAACTCCCTGACTTTCAGACCATTTTCTTGATTTTCTTCTACCCTCTCTAAGGAAATTCAATCGAACAAGGTTTTAGCAACAGTCTCCTTCAATCTTTAAACAAATGCTGCCATTTCAGCTTTTAGAATAAAAAGATCAACACTCTTTTCTCATGGCTTCCTTTAAGCCATTTCAACTATCACTCCTTTGGATTTTATTGATTTACAACTTAAAGCTGAACTATCACTCCTTTGGATTCTTTGGTTTTGTTTCGTTAATCTTCTTTCTTAAATATATGCAGAAATGCAATTTGTTAGTATTGCTTAAAATAACCAAGTTTAAAACTTAGAATATTGAAAAATACTTTTGTTCTGCAAACAACCTGTTTTACTTGGATATGAAAATAATACTAAGGCTGGGTAAACTAATTTTCTCTGATTTTGCTTAATTGGGTTTGAGCAGTACAATTCAGAATCTATTTCCTGTTATACAAGTCTGAAAGAAAAACTAAGGATTTTGTTTGGCATGTACTACTTTATTTATTGTGCTCTGTTTTTAGAGTTAAAATATCTATGTATTTTCTAAATTTGTTACAGAATCAAGTGTTATTACGATCTAATGGTCCTTCATTCAAAGGAACTAATGAAAACATTTTCATAAACTCTATAATAAACTTAATTATTTGGTTAACTTTGCAACAGAAAATGAAAGATCTATGCACATTTTGCGGCAGTGTCTGGTTTATCCTAACAGATCTAAAGTTCACCTGGGTGGAGGAACTGTTAAAAATCTGCATTTCAATATAGTAACTTTGTTTGGATCATGTAATCATTATCATACTTAACACAAAATTTAGTTTTTGCCTCAATCCGGCCCATTAAGTATTCAGATGGCCATTAAGTTTCAGAAACATTAACGGTAAATTCTTTTAATTCCTTCGATCTCTTTGTGTTTGATCTTGCAAGTCCCATTTGCACAAGGAGGGGAAAGACTATTTAAGTTTATGACACATTTTACGGTATAGAATAGGTATGCTTATTTAAAGGGGCATTGTTTAATATATTGGCAGCTGAAAACTTTATTTATAAGGATATTGAGTTCAGAAGTGTAAAGTAGCTTTTGATAGGCCACAGGTGAGGAGGTGGCTGTTCTAACACGTAAGAAAGGTAGTAGAATAATTACCAGTTCAGGCGTTATTCATGTGATTTCTGCTACTTATAACTCCTGTATTTTGGTCTATGGGATTTTTCGCTCAAGTTTAAATGGGAAGAAATGTCTTATATGGAGAGGCGTTGGAGGGATGCATCAGCCGCAAATAAGGAATCCTTTATCAACTTCGTACATAATGGACAACTAAAAATCAGTGGTGGTGGTTTGTCTGTTGGTCATAGATGATGAGGGAGCTCATGGTATTAATGTATTTCAATGGTGTGCATGCATGCATCTTTTCTCTTTAAGTGTGGCGTTTTCCTTATAATTCGGATTCAAGAACGGTAAAATAAAAATATTCTTTTTGCTGGAGTTATGCTATTTTACACTAAAGTCTTTTATTTCTGATTTTTCATTGAACTTCGTGATATCAAATTCTGATTCTCAATTTTAGTTCTTAACGGGGTTTAAGTTCATACTCAGATATATTTTCAACCAAAGCTTATAATTTATAAAATTGAGAGCTTGACTCAAATAGTAACTTAGGTTTGTTCAATTGTTCTTGATTATATTTGTGCAGAAGAGATATAAATAAACCTCATATTTATTACTTTCAATGGAAATGAAAAAGTTTATTTGGACACCTAACTTAGGAAAGTTCAGGGGCGGAGCCAAGGGAGGGTCAGGATGGTCAGCCGACCCCGTTGAAAGTTTGAGAGTATAGAGCTCTGAAACATTTTCGATTTGATATATTATGGCCCATGTAACTCATTACGAGTAAAAAATTATGACTTCTAGAAAATCAGCACTCTATAAATGTAAAATCAACAAAATTTGATTCAAAATATTGATTATTTTTCCAATTTTTATAAATAACGTATAATTAACTCATTATATAAATGACATGATTTAGAAACAGAGCAAAAACAATGTATCTTATTACTTATATATAAACTACAACTGAAACATTCAACTCTGACATTCTCTAAAACGATCTACCATTTTCATTTTGTACATTGTTGATTTTTGACCCCCTTGACCCGTTTTTCTGGCTCTGCCACTGGGAAAGTTGGCACATTTTTGGGAAAAAGGGAGTACATTATTTTTAAAATAGTTTTTTTAAGAACGTTCATTTATATGTTTATTGAATAACTGTGTAATATCATAACATTATTGTCAATAAAGTACTTTAGGTAACACTAAGGTGATAATTCTCACATAGATACAGATGTAAGTTTCTTATTTCAAGTTAAGGTAATCAATCTTATATTGTGATCTTAAATCGTAAGATTCTTACAATATTATTATTTCAAGCAAATTTTTGTATGCTTCATTGTTTTAAGAAAGTGCATATTATTTTCCTTTAATTCTCTCTAGGTCGTGTGAGAGAGAAAAGGTAGATTCCTCTTAAAATTGTGAAAACCCAAAATGTAATCGGGACAAACTACAACATACATAGCATGCCGAACTGAACATAATGAAAATATGTGTGCTCTACTCTTTTAGCTGAAGAGCATTGTAATTCTTTCTAAAGTCTACCTTCCCCAAGAGTAAAAGTTGTTTTTCCTCATTCTGTTTTTTTATGCATTGAGTTAGATTTTTTACTCAGCAATTCGAAGTTAGACTTCATCAACTAATATAGATTTTAGCTTCTTAATCATAATTTCGACCACGACGCTATGTTACGTTATTGATCCTGGATTAACATTAATCTTAAATGAATTGAGAATCTATATTCTATGTGATTATGTGCGGCTAAATCTATATTCTAAGGTTTAAGTACTTTATATATTTTGCATATGCCGTGTTTAATAAAATGTCCTAAGGTTTATTTTTTTCGAATAGCATTTCAAAAACTAACCTCCCAGTAGTATCATAAGACACAATTTGTGAGTTATGTGCAACACTTAAGTTTTGGATTTTAATCTTGGTATGAATGAATATGTTTTTTCATTTCAATTCATTTCAGTTCTTTGATCAAATTTATTTTTTATTAGATTTCAGGTCGCATGCAATTTGCGATTGCTGGTTCCACAAGCACCATTATGGGGTATGCTTTACGTATATCAATCAATCATCATTTACCCCAGTGGCACAAAGGCTCCCACCTACGGTATGCTTTACGTATGTTTTAATTAATATTTACTCTTCCTTTCTTTAGTTTGATGTTTTGTGCACTTTTTCGTTTGCATACTCTGGTGCTGGAAGGGAGAGAAGTATTTTCACCAACTTTGATGTGTGGCGGCCGGCGGGATAGATTAGGGATAATGTTGTGACTGTTGTGGCTCTTACGGAGCTTCATTTAGGTGATATTTGGCTGATTTCTCTTGGTGGCATTTTCATGTTGTAATTTTAGGGTTGCAACTCATGTGTTAAGAATATTCAAATGAGAGCATTTGTTAGAAAAAAGCTACAACTTGAGAGGAGATTTTTGGATGGATTTTTATTAGTTTAGATCAGATTTAAGAGTTATTCCTACACGGCAATGATGGCATCATTAAACTGCAACTAGATTGTCTTACATTTGGGTTGTTGCCGATGCGCCGCTCTATGACATTTTCCGGCGGCAACCGAACTATAGATCATGTTTTTGGGCAGCTTTTTTATTGTAACTTCAGCCATGAGAATGATTTTATAACTTTTCAATATTACAGTTTCACTTTGAAATTGTAAGTTACAAGGATATAATCATATAAGTTCAATATATGTAACCTACAATATTTAAGGAGAATATAACATCAATGTTGATGTGTATATAATTAGAGAATAGATACAAGGATATGATTTGGACCTATTTCAGGAGCATATATTTAGGGTTTAAGTCCATTAAAGATTAAAGATTAAACGAGTTCCATTTTCTATGTTCATTTAAGTTAGGAGTATTTGATTCTCTCATTCAATAGATGTTGATTTTCGGTTTCACCGCATGTTAGACTATTAAATAAGTCAAGTTTAGGCCAAAAAGGGACCGGTCAAGCTCGGGTTTAAACATATTAAAACACGTCTGACCTGCTTAGCTAAAAGTTTGGCCTGACTTGGCTAAAAGTCCGACTTGGCCAAAAGTCCTAACACATAGAAATTATAGCTGCGCTACTTCCTTAAAATAAATAAAGTACATTGATTAAAATAATATAGCAAAAATAATAATAAACTCGATTGTAACAAAGAAATTGACAGACAATGACAACCCTATATAATGAGCTTGATTATGTTAATGATTATATCTCGCATCAAATAGATTGGGAGTTGAGTACTCATATGCTCAGATTTGGCATTATCTAGCTTAAGTAGTGATATTTTACACAAGATACATTCTCCTGGTTATCTTAATAATGTTAAATGTTTCTGTTTGTCGAGTCATGAGCTAAAACTGAAAGTGGAGATTCCTTTGAATTGTTCAGTGCCACACCACACCTGGTGACTAAACTTGGGCGCATATTATCAAGGCTCAAATGATGCATGAAGAACTGTCAGTAAAAAGTTTCTTATTCATAGACTTAATTTAATACCATCTGACGTTACACTTCTATTCTCTGTTCAGCGAAGAGAGCTTCCATTCGTTATGCAATGACCATTAATAAGAGTCTCGCCAATCATTGAAAAAGTTTAGCATCATACTTTATCGGTCATTTTTTTTTTGTATGGGCAGTTGAACATATTTGTATCGAGAGTAACAACTCCATTTAGATTAAAGTTTGTGATATGTCATGAAGATGAACGATCAACTAAGTCTGTATTGCATGCTATATAGTGCATATCTAAAATTTTATAGTAATGTGTAATCCCGTTGAAAATCTCATGGACATACATTAAACTTTTACGATTTATTTCTTATGTTTTTATGGTTCTTCTTATAATATTATACAATAAGATACTAATTTAGGAATTTATTCAATCTTTTAAATAAATCGAGCCATTATTTAGTTCTCTGTAGTTTTTTTATATATTTGCTTCTAAATTTTTATGTAGGTGCTTCACTCCCGTGTAACGCACGGGTGGAGTAACTAGTTTTCTGATATGATCTGATATGATCTGAGTGCTTCTGATCTGATCTGAATCTTTCTGATCTGGTCTGATCTGATCTGAATCTTTCTGATCTGATCTGAATGATTCTGATCTGATCTGATCTGATCTGAATCTTTCTAATCTGATCTAATCTGAATTTTTTTGATCTGATCTGAATAAAATAAGAATAAATAATAAGTAATAAGAATAAGACGAACAGAACAGCTTCTTAGCCAATGATCGAAATTTAGGTGTCTACCAATATTTATTAGCTTTTTTTTTTTAAATAACCGCTCAATATTTATTAGCTTTTCTTTAAAAAAAATACATACTCCGTACCAATATTTATTAGCGTAATCACTTTGATTAAAAACCTCCCAAATGCTTTGTGGAAGGGTGAGGAAGGTGGGCCTATTCTCAATCATCATGTTTTTTAAAGTTATTTGCTCTTTTCCGGATTTCTTGTCGTCCTGTTTCCCGGGTCATTCCTGTGTTAATTTGTACTAATTTGTTTTGCTGCTATCTCTGGAATCTTAGCTCATTGCCCACTTCCCAGTCTAAGGTACGTACTCAGCTTTCTGAAAGAAAAAAAAAACGAACTAATTTCCAGAACATAATGTACATTCAGTTTTCTTCTTTACCTGTATCACGTTATATTTGACTGAACTTCCGATTGGAAGCTGATTTCATTTCTGTCTGTGTGTAATCGATCTATGGTCAAACTCATTTACTGCTTGTGTCGACGATCGGGCATTCATTAACTAGTCATTTATATTCAGGTGAAAAAGGTGAAAGTTAAAAAAAAAATCAATCAAAATGATCGCCTATTACTGCTGAGGATTCGATGTGTTGGACAGTTAGTGCTCTGATTGTGTTATCATGAAATGTTACTTTTTCAGTTTCTCCCTTGTGGTTATCCTTCATATTTATAGATCAGAAATGGGTGAATTACTCTTTCTACACCCTCATTTATGCTGCCATGGCGATCATAGTCTCTCATTTTTAATTTTTGAAGAACTATCCCTACTTGTACCTTTGGTGGCTTTTCAGTTCCCCCGACCGTATCAATTTTAGTTCTTTGTGGTTAATGGGCAGACCACACAGACCGAAACCGCCATAAATGTGGTAGAGTGACCATAATAGATGTTATTATATTGCAGTTTTTGATATTCTAGAAATCCATTTTGATCATTTTAATAGTGTTCTAACGAACATAAATATCAGTATTGAACATTCTCTATCTCCCTTTATTAAGCTGATTACTGCTGCTGCTTATCTGTTTACCTATCTTTCCATGTGGAAATAGGTTTCTTCACATTAATGGTGATGGATCACTGGGAGTTCCCTGACTCATCTGCAAATGAATTGGAGTTAGAGAATGAGATCATTCTTTCTACCTTGCAACAATCAACAGACATTCCAGACACCCATAAGGATGCTCATTCAGTCACACATGCTCCTCCTGCTTTGGACTTGCAGGATGATCACTACTCTAGTCCCGCTCTCAGGTACATTAGTCAGATGCTACTAGAGGATAGTGACATTGAAGAGAATAATAATCTCAGCAAGTTCTATGACCCTGTTTCCCTTAGAGCTGCCGAGAATTCCTTTTATGATGCCCTTTATCAGACCCCTTCATCACATAATGAAGAACCTCTTTTTGTTAACTATAAATCTGGAAGCCCAGACAGAACATTTAGGAGTTCAAGTGATTACAGAATCAGAGAATCTACATCATATGAGGAGAGGTCAAATGGATCTTTAGATAACTTCAATAGTATTATGGGTAATGAAAAAGGTTCTGTCAGAACTGCTACTTTGGATGCAAATATACGTAGTGATACTGAGTCTGACTTGCAACTCAAGAGAGATAAGGAGAAAGAAATTATATTCTCTCCTTCCAGAAATCAGTTGGTTCTCAGTATAGAGAAGTCGCATTCAGCCTATTTTTCTAAAGGGAAGAAGCATCACCACCCAGGTGAGGTCCGAATAGAGGAAGAAAGGAGCAGTAAGCAGTATGCTTTTCACCAGGAGGAGGAGGTTGAGTTATCAGAGGTGTTTGATAAGGCTTTGCTGTTTACCAATAATATAGATTGTCCTTCTGGAATAAAAATGGGCTTTCAACAGAATGGGCAAGGTTATGGGAAGGGGCATTCACTGAAACAACCGCAGACTTGTGAAGGTGTGGATATAGGATCTCTTTTAACCAGCTGTGCACAATCTATTGCTGATGTTGAACATACGATTGCCAAAGAAAAGCTAAAGAAGATTAGGCAGCACTCTTCGCCAACTGGTGATGCAAATCAACGGCTAGGTCATGCATTTGCAAATGCTCTTGAAGCACGGCTGGATGGAACTGGCGCACAATTGTATGCGGCCCTAGCTTCTAATAAGATCACAGCTTCTGGAATGATAAAAGCCTTTCACACCCACAATTTATCTCTACCCTTTTTTAGAACATCAATTATCCTTGGGAATGCAATGATTTACGAAGTAGCATTAAAAAGTAAATCATTGCACGTCATAGATTTTGGTATTCTTTATGGTTTCCAGTGGCCCATGCTTATACAGAATCTTTCACAAAGACCCGGTGGACCTCCCAAACTTCGAATAACCGGAATTGAGCTTCCCCAACCCGGTTTTCGCCCCGAAGAAATGGTAAAAGAGACCGGTTGTCGTTTGGCAAAATATTGTGAGCGTTTCGGTGTACCATTTGAGTACAATGCCATCACAAGGAAAAATTGGGAGACAATTAAAGTTCAGGATTTAAAGCTTGTGAGTGGGGATTTGGTTGCTATTAACTGTTTGTTTCGTTTCGAAAACCTATTCGATGAGGCAATGGTTGTTGCAGATACTCCAGACAGCCCTAAGATTGCAGTTACAAACTTAATCCGTAAAATAAATCCTCATATTTATGTGCAATCGGTGCTGAGTGGAGCCCACACATCTCCTTTCTTTCTCACTCGGTTTCGAGAAGCTCTCTTCTACTACTCTGCTTGCTTTGATATGTGTGATGCTGTTTTACCTCGTAATGATCTTCATAGGTTGAGTTTTGAAGAATCCAGGGCATGCGAAATAATGAATATAATTGCATGTGAGGGCATTCAAAGATTACAGAGAACTGAAACATACAAGCAGTGGCAATCATGCAATACGAGAGCTGGGTTAAAGCCTATGCCCATAAGGCCAGAGCTTGTAAAGGAGTTGAAAGAAATGGTGAGGGCAGAATACCACAGAGTTTTTGTATGTAGAAGATGGTCATTGGTTACTGCAAGGGTGGAAGGGTAGAGTTCTATGTTGTAACTCTTGCTGGACATCTGCATAATAAGAAACTCAGAAGCTATGGTATAATGGAACCTATTTGTATTCGAACACTGTCAAGAATTTAGAGACCTGAGTTGTTAGAGGAAGAGCTATCTTAGAACATCAGTCAAGGTGGTTTTCTAGTTTCCCTTTCTTTCTGTTTTTTAGACAGATTTTTTTTGTATTTTCTGTAACACACTCTTTAAAGTAGCTTCATGTGATCATATAATTGCTTACTCTTGTTAGAAAAACTTGTTGCCATTGTGCTTTTTGTTTATCATAATTTCTCTACCTTCTCCCATGTGTTGTTCTGACATTGGAGACACATCTAGATCTATCCGGTTTTACACTATAGACCTATACGCACTTTAATTTGCCAAAACTGGGAATTTGATATAAACCGGTCCTTGTTCATTATCTTGCCTGATGTGGCTTGTTTGGTATAACTCCGTCATGGCCAGCAAGCATGAAACATACAATGAAGCATAAGGCACATCCGTGATTACTTCATACGTGGAAGTATTTTATGGTCCTTACAATGATTTCTCTCAAAAGTATTTTTATTTTCTCTTACAATGTTACCTCTTAAAGAATTAATTAGGTGTAAGAGAGTATTTGTTTAGGAGAAATTGGAATGTTACACTTTCCCAAGAAATCAAGAGGAGGGAATTTTACTCCTTACATGACACATAAATTACAAATTGATGTTCCATGAAAAGTTGTTTTCTTTTCCTTCAAAATAAGGGAATCCAATCGAATTGTTAAGAGGGGTTTGATTCCGTGGAAAGTAGGATTATTTTCCTTTTCCCTTTGAATGAGATTTTAGGGAAATCTCCAATCAAGCTTTAGAAGAGAACTAGAGACGATCATATTGTTTTCCAAAATTCAGATATACTAGTAAATGGAAAATACTTTGATCGATGAAACCGAACCCAATGAATTATTGTCTCCTTAAGACAAATTTGGCACAACACAAGTAGCAATCGCCTCCTAGGATAGAATGGTTTCTACGTTCCCGAAGGACACCGGCGAACTTTCCCTAAATCCAATTAGGAGGCATGTGTTTTTTACTAGATAAGAAATCCAAAATGCTCCACACTTTCTTAATCTTCCTCATCCAAATTCCACCACTTTAGTGCATCATTTGGTTCGCCGGTGTCCTTCGGGAACGTAGAAATCGTTCTATCCTAGGAGGCGATTGCTACTTGTGTTGTGCCAAATGGGAAAGTTCTCGAAATAGGACAAACAGTTTGAAAATTCCAAAATAGGACTACCAAGTTTTTTATTCCCAAAATAGGAGTAATTACTGCCAAGTTTCGAAAATATTGGCATGTTTGAATCCTGGTACTGCCAAAACATGACAGTAATTAGTCCTATTTTTGGAATAAAAACATGTCAGTCCTATTTTGGAATTTTCAAACCTTTTTAGTCCTATTTCGGGTAATAGGATTTATAGTGTGCTTGGGCCTAGAGACACAATCCCAAAAGGTGCCTGTTAATAAAAGGTAGCGGCCCTTTTCTTAAAGTTGCTTCTATCCGAAAATAATTTGTACAAAAAATATGTTTAAGTCTTAAAGCCATGCGAGTATCCATCCACCTGTACTCGAAACCCGACCCGACCTGTCCAGCTAGTTGGACGACGGCGGCGGCACGGGACAAGTCCTACACGAACATTGCTTCAGAGAGAATTTTGGGTTACAATTTCTCATTCATTTCAAAATGATTTTCTACAAATAATATATAATTCGTAAAACCATTTTTCCAACGATGCCCCCACATGAATGAGAAATTGGCGTAAGACATAAACATACAAGATTTGACATAGGAAGATGGGGACTCTGCATAGGGTTAGGTAGTCGTGAAACTTTGAACCTACCTTAGAGTATATCCATCGGATTTATTGGACAATCGGTAGCATTTTGCTTTAAACCATTAGCCATTGTGTAAACCTAGACAATGAATAACACACAGAGCCCCGTGTGCATCTTATGTTCTCACATTTGTGTTCGTTTCGGCCTTGAACACCTCCTGCTTCAGCCAGTGCTTTAGAGAGTTTATCGTGTATCAAAGAATTTATCTCGTACCATAGACTCTCACAGAAGCGGCCTTCTTCCACCAACATAGGTGATCCCTATTGAAGGTATCATGCCATACCTTACTTGAACATATCAAGATATAGAGATCATTAAAATCGTAACTTACCCTAAGTGTTAATGGCATGAGTGTACTATATCTTGGCTAGTACCGCCCGAGCCAGTCCACTGCCGTGTTTTCCCTTTGAACCTAATTATGAGGCACTCTCAATAATATGTAGGGTTTCCCCATGGACTTTTATTGGATCATTGGCCGTATGCCATCGCTCTTCTTGATGTCTTAACAAATTTTCTTAGCGGTTTGGTTAGCGGATTCACAATATTTTCTTTCGACTTAACATAGTCAAGAGAGATGATCCCATTTTTTATAAGTTTTCTAATGATGTTGTGTCTAAGACGGATGTGTCTAGACTTACCGTCATAAACTGCATTCCTTGCCCTTCCAATTGCAGCTTGACTGTCATAATGACTGGATATTGGAGGGACAAGCTTTTCCCAAAAAGAATGATGTTCTAAAAAATAATATTTTCTTGGCTAAAGGGTCAATTAGGCCCTCGAACTAACTTAAAAAGTGAAAATCGCCCCTTATATAGGAGGCTCTGTCTGGCCGCCGCCATGGAGTGGTTCCCGGTGAAATTTTTTGAGCGTTTTCTTCATTAAGTCTAGTTTACTCATACCAAATTTCAGCTAAAAATTCAATCGAGAAGGTAGTCAAATAAACCTTTGAAGATAACTGCGCAGTTAAACAACGCAGTACATTTCAGAAAATCATTTTACTGTCTTCCCGGTTGAATATTTATCTGATATTTGGTATGGGTAAACTAGACTTAATGAATAAGATGCTCAAAAAATATTATCAAAACATTCCACCAGGAACCGTCCTAAATGGCGATGGTCGGACAGAGCCTCCTATATAAGGGGTGATTTGCACTTTTTAAATTAGTTCGAGGGCCTATTTGACCCTTTAGCCTATTTTCTTTGAAAGGAAAAATGTCAAACTATATTAATTTAGCCAATGATTTGTAATTACAACTAGCCAATAACACAATATTCAATTATCTTCTAACAGACTCCATCTACAGTCAAGAACAGCATATGATCACATTTTAAGACGGTCACCTTCAAAGAAGTCGCACGAATCACCGACCACCAAATGAGAAAGGTAAAGTTATTCCCGACTCTTAAGATCACTGTACTCTTTACCACACCAACAAACTCAAAATAGCCGAAAAGTCCATTCAGTCCTTGATCATACATAAAAAACTTCTCCCAAAACAGATCGAAAAATTCCACTGAACATAAGGAACTTCGAGGCAAATAACAGTCATAAGCACCTCAGAAAAGCTACGAACACAAACAAACAAAAAACATAGTAAAAAGTCTAAAGAAACATAAATAAAGCTAGAAAGAAATATAGACCAATAAGCTGCATGTGGCCAAATACAAACTTGGAATGGCGACTTCCAAACCCTAGCCACACGATCCTTCCATTCTCTGCCATGCCATCACTTTTAGCACCGAAAGCATGCCGCCAAATTCGTTGCCAAAACTAAATCGTGAGCGAATGGCCAACCTAACTCGCGACAATCTCTCTAAGCCCCAATGTTGGGTGTGTTTCGAAAAACAAAGAGATAATTAATTTACAATTTATTAATTAAAATGACTAAAAGAAAAACAGAAAAAGATGGAGCAAAATTTAGCCAAAGCTCGTGCTACGCACGATGTCCTTAAAACGTATTCATCGCCTCCCACGGTGCTAGGAGTGTTGCAATGACCGTTTCCCAGCATACGGTGGCTAATGAACAATCGTTTGAGCACACAAACGAAAGTTCCGGCGAACGAGAACAAAGCATGAACACTCAGGAGTTTTTTGGAATACTGGAGGTGTGTTTAGCTCAAACACTATGTGTAGACTGTGTATGAACGTGTGTTGTTGCAAAACACCTGCCAGCTATATATAGGGACGGATTTGTTGAGTGTTAAGTGACCTTCAATGGACCTGAATGTTGGACATTAATGACTAGCACGTTGAGCATTAATATGTCGTAAAACTATCCATTTAAAGACACATTAAAAGACAAGAACGTTGGGCATTTAAGGCTGTAGCGGTTCAGAACCGTTCTGGTGCGCGACCAGAACACCAGGTCTTCTGGTGCCGAAGCGACCAGAACATCCGATGGTCTTCTGGCTCCGGAGCGACCAGAACACCCGCACTAGGTCTTCTGGTTCCGAGCAATTCTGTTGCGGAGACGAGAAGAAGCCGAAGCCGTTCTGTCCGAGCACTTCAGGTTCTGGGAAAAATAAAACGTTACGGGAAGAAACAAAATTAAATCGTATCTTTGAAAGATAGATTTTTGGACAACATTCATGTCCGCAGGTTGCCCGCACACACAAGTCGCGGTTTTTCTTCTCTGTTTTCGGGATTTGATCCGCACCTGTTGGGCCCAATATTCTACCATATGAATGGGCCGATATATTGCTAAGTTCAGTTGACGTCTAAGGATTAATGGAGTAAAGGGAAGTCCAATTATTAGTCTTCAATAATTCGAAATCAAAGAATAAGGCCGAAGAAAGAGTCAACCGAAGCAAGAATAAAAACGGTTGTGGATGGAGACAAAATCGCTGCACGTAGAGAGAAAATAGGGAAACGGATGCTACACTTGGGGAGGAAGTAAATTCTATTTTTATAAATACATCAGTTTGTATTCATTGGAAAACACACGCAAGAGAGTAATCAAGCATACACACATATTTCCCAATACTCTGTATTCGAAGTCTTCCACTTCATATTATTCTTCAGTAATATTATTCAGTTTATTTTTTCATCCATAGATTGATTCAATATTGTGAGATTCCCAATTCTATTTCATTTTAGAATAGTTTAATTCTTGTACAAACAATTGGCGCCGTCTGTGGGAAATTCTCGCAAAAAAAGAGAATCAATTATGGCCGAAACTTCGAACACCTTGATAGAGGAGATTCAAGCCCAGTTGCAAGCCGTTCGGGAAGAATTGCGTGTGGCTCGGGAAGCTAATCAGTCGAAAGAAGGAGTTCAAGCCCAATTGGATGCCGTCCGTGAGGAGTTGCAGGCCACCAGAAGGTCCGATCAGTACAGTGAAGAGATGCAAACCCAGTTGGATGCTGTCCGAGAAGAAATGCGCCAACGGGTAGCTTTACTCCAAGGCGAGAACGACGCTTTACGATCTCAGGTGCAATCGGTGGCGTCCATAGCATCCAGCTCACGAAAAGGGAAGGACATGGGCTCCATGCCGGTCTCAACCTCCACGCTCACCTTCGCAACCGAGTCTTTTCCGGATTTCGATCCATATGCTGGATACTCCCCGGTGATCTCACAACTTGTGCCTTACGAACCTCTGGTCCCAGGGACGACTCCAGAAGCAAGCATCCCCATGTGCTTCTTCCCGGATTCGTTGCGAACCAAAACGACGACATCCGGATTGCAGACCATCAACCAGCAGATGCCGATTCCTATCGCTGTGTCAACATCGACGGAGCCCTCCATTCCCCATGTAGGAGCCGGTTCATCAGGAGGAGCAGGACCATCATCTCGTCCTGCGCCACTCCCAAACCCCAGAAGAAACATATTCCGAAAATTTGTTCGCGGAATCCCAGAGACGACACGTTCCTGGACACGACGACATGTCTGGAGGTGTCGACATCTACAATCAGGGACGGCAACATCCAGAGATCATTACCATCCAGTCACTAGCCGAGCAAAGGGTACCCCAAGCAGCAGCATATCCCGGAATAATAGGTCCGCAAGTGCAGACGGACATGACAGGACCGTTAGCCATCATCATGCAGGAATTAAGGGAATTACGAGAGAAGTTCAACGGCATGCCAGGAGTACCTCGTCCCTTAGACATGGCACCGCGGACTTGCTACGCGGATTCACCGTTCGGACGACACATAGCAGACGTCGAGATCCCGAAGAAATTCACCGCTCCATCTATGAAGTTGTTCGATGGAACCACTGATCCGGTAGAACATGTCGCCCAGTACAAACAGAGGATGTTGGCAATCTCCGTCAGACCAGATCAACGAGAAGCTTGTATGTGCAGGGCGTTCGGGACGACATTAACGGGTCCAGCATTAACATGGTTCGTCAATTTACCAAACGGGGGTATCGACTCTTTCGCGGATCTGGTTAACTTGTCTACCCAGCAGTTTGCAAGTAGTCGAACGTTGGAGAAGCAGACCAGCGACCTGTATCGTGTAATACAAAGACGCAACGAATCCTTACGTGACTACTTGCATCGATTTAACAAGGAAAAAGTGTCAATTCCAAGATGTGACACGCCGACAGCTGTAGAGGCATTCAGAAGAGGATTGCGTGAAGATTCAGACTTATATAGGGAACTTACCAAGTTTCCATGCAAGACATTCGAAGATGTCCAGGCCATGACATTGGCCTTCATCCGACTTGAGGAAGATGAACAGTCCCGTCTTCGTTCAGATGGATATGAGGGGGGACAACGGAAAGCCAACACTTCTAGGAAGCATGACTACAGGGCAGGAAAGCCGTACACAAAGAATGATGATAGACCTGTAGCATCAGCGACCACTTGGCTTGATGACCCTAGTTTGCCGCCGTCTATTCCAACATACTGCTTCAACGTCAACATCGCTGGATTGATCAACGCCCTTGACAAATTGGGGGAGAAGGTTCGATGACCTAAGAAGGCAGACAAGTCCAACGGACGACGAGATCCCAGCAAGAGGTGTGACTTCCACGACGACATTGCACACAACACTGAAGATTGTGTGGCTTTACGAAAAGAGGTTGCTTACCTCTTGAGAAACGGGTATCTGACCGAGATCATGTCAGAGCAGACGAAATCCATGTTGCACAAGAATCAGAAGTCGTCCACAGATCGCCAACGACCTCCTTTACCTGCGGCACCACAAAAGGTAATCAATTTCATTAATGGTGGTTCTGATTTGTGCGGACTAACCTATTCTGCAGCGAAGAGACAAGCTCGGGAATATTCCCGAGACAAGTCGTCACAGGTGTATCAAGTTGTCCGGAAAGAAGAAGCCTGGAAAAACGCACCAATCACATTCGATGAGGCAGACTTGGCCAATCCTGTTGATACTCATCATGACACCCTAGTCATTGCACTTCGGATAGCAAACTATGAAGTGAGACGAGTTCTGGTCGACAATGGCAGCACCGCCAACATCACAACCTTGAAGACTCTAAAGCAGATGGGGTACAAGGAAGAAGATCTGACTACCTCCAGTTCCACTCTTGTTGGATTTAATGGCGAGCCAAGTAAGACAATAGGTAGCGTATCTTTACCTGTACATGCTGTTGGTCTTAACTTGCAAGTAAAGTTTGATGTCGTCCAAGATCTGCCCGCATACAACATGATACTGGGCACTCCTTGGCTACATCAATTGGGAGCGATTCCGTCAACGTACCATCAAGTGGTTAAGGTTCCAACGCCATGGGGGGTGCAATCCATACAAGGTGATAGAGTCGCTGCCAAGTCATGCTACCAAACAGCGATGAAGCCAACGGCCTCCGCCACAACATCTGCATAGCAATCAAAGGGCGACTTAATTCCGGATGGGGAGGACGACAACATCACCAAAGACATCAGCATTGATCCAGACCATCCGGATAGAGTCGTCCGCATTGGGGGCAACATGCCGATTCAGTTGGAAGAAGAACTTATAGCTTTCCTGAGAGAGCATAAAGATGTCTTCGCCTGGAGTCACGACGACATGACTGGAATCGACCCACAAGTAATCACTCACAAACTCAATGTCAATCCTTTACACAAGCCAGTCCAGCAAAAGAGACGACGATTTGCCAGAGAAAGAAATGACATCATCAATCAGGAAGTTGAGACACTGCTGCGTACCGGTAAGATTCGCGAGGTAAAGTACCCTAATTGGCTTGCTAATGTTGTTGTAGTGCAGAAAAAGAAGGGTCACCAGAAAGGCAAAAAACCTAAGTGGAGAGTGTGCGTCGACTTCACTGATCTGAACAAGGCTTGTCCAAAAGACATGTTTCCAATGCCACATATCGATGTCCTCGCAGACGCCACAGCGGGACATGAGATGTTGACATTCATGGACGCTTTCAGTGGCTACCATCAGATTCAATTACACCCTGACGATCAGGAGAAGACCGCATTCATCACTGAAACAGGTACATATTGTTATATTGTTATGCCATTCGGTCTAAAGAATGCAGGAGCCACTTTCCAAAGGTTGGTGACGATGATCTTCAAAGAGCAACTCGGAAAAACTATGGAGGTTTACATCGACGACATGTTGGTCAAATCCAAAAAAGCATCAGACCACATTGATCATCTGCGGATATCATTCCTGAAGTTGCAAAAATACAACCTAAAACTGAATCCTGCCAAATGCACATTCGGAGTGTCGTCAGGAGAATTTTTGGGTTATATCGTCAGCAAGAGGGGGATAGAAGCTAGCCCGGGGCAGGTTCGAGCCATACTCGACATTGAATCTCCCAAGTCGATCAAAGATGTCCAGAGGTTGACGGGACGAGTTGCGGCGCTCAACAGATTCATATCAAAGTCGTCAGACAAGTGTCGACTTTTCTATGATGTCCTCAGAAAAAATAGAAAATTCGAATGGACAGGACAACACGAAAAAGCTCTACAACAATTGAAGGAGTACATGACGACACCGCCATTACTGACGAAGCCTAAAGATGGGGAGGAACTACAGATGTATCTAGCAGTGTCGGAGCATGCTGTCAGTGCAGTCTTGACCCGGGAAGACGACGGCCAACAAACGCCAGTTTACTACATAAGTAAGTCATTAAGTGGGCCGGAAGCCAGGTACGCACTCTTAGAAAAATTAGTACTTGCACTGGTCACAGCATCAATTAAATTGCGTCCTTATTTTGAATCACATTCTATTTGTGTTCGAACTAACTATCCCATGAAGTCGATCATGAGGAAACCGGAGCTGACAGGTCGAATGATCAAATGGTCAATACAGCTGGGGGCATACGACATCAAGTATGAGCCTAGGACGGCTTTGAAATCACAGGCTCTAGCTGCTTTTGTGGCGGATTTCAGTCCCAAACTACAAGTAGAAGCTGAAAAGGAGATGTGCCTATTGATTGAAGAGCCACAACAACAAAAATGGATCTTGCACACCGACGGAGCCTCAAACATGCAGGGAGCCGGACTTGGAGTTGTACTGAAATCACCACAAGGGGGCAATATAGTACAAGCTGTCAGATACGATTTCAACGCAACAAACAATGAAGCAGAATATGAGGCACTGATATTCGGGCTAAACTTAGCTCGAAACTTGGGCATAAAAACAATTGAGGTAAAATGTGATTCTCTTTTAATTATTAATCAAACTAACGGAGTCTATGCAGCTAAAGATCCAAAGATGATGGCGTACCTACAAGTCGTCACCGAATTGAGCAGCAACTTTGACAACATTACTTTTGATCAAGTCCCAAGAGAGGAAAACGTCCAAGCCGATGCCTTGGCTGCAATCGGATCGTGTCTGGGGGCAGAAAGCAACGACAACATACCATTCGTCCACCTGACTGAACCAGCAATTATGAAGTTGGAAATCGTCAACATCATTGAATCAAAGTCAAACAGCAGCTGGATGCAACCCTATGTGGAGTATCTCAAACACAACATCCTCCCAGCTGAGAAGAGAGAAGCAAGAGCACTCTTATCAAAGGTAACAAAGTTCTTATTAATTGATGACGTCTTGTTCAAACGTTCGAAAGCAGGTCCATATCAAAGGTGCCTTGCCCCATCCGAAGCTGTCAAAGTGCTCAGATGTCTTCACGAAGGGGAGTGTGGCAATCATGCAGCAGGGAGGAGCCTTTCCAACAAAGCATTGAGGTTTGGATACTACTGGCCAACAATGAGGCATGATGTTGTCGCGTATACCCAAGCTTGTCAACCATGTCAGAAGCACGCACCTCTACACCATCAACATGCAGAATCTCTTCATCCTGTTTTATCTCCGTGGCCTTTCATGAAGTGGGGCATGGACATTGTAGGAAAGCTGTCTGAAGCACCTGGGCAAAAAGTCTACATGCTGGCAATGACTGACTACTTCTCAAAGTGGATCGAAGCAGAACCTTTCCGACAAATCCGCAACACCCAGGTAATATCTTTTATCAAAAGAAATATATTGAGCAGGTTTGGCATCCCGTCAGAGATCGTCTGCGACAATGGGTCACAATTCATCAGCATCAAAACCAGACGATTCTGTGAGAAATACAACATCAAACTGGAGATGTCGACACCACGCTATCCACAATCAAATGGACAAGCCGAGTCAAGCAACAAGATCATCATCTCAAATCTAAAGAAACGGTTGGAGAAAGCACAAGGAAAGTGGGCCGACGAGTTACCACTTATATTATGGGCAGACCGGACAACTCCAAAAAATGCTACAGGACAAACGCCTTTTTCATTGGTGTACGGATGTGAAGCTGTCATTCCAGTCGAAGTCGAAGTGCCAACATCTAGATATGGACTTATCACAGAGGAAGCAAACAATGTAGAATTGGTTCATGATCTTGACACCATCGACGAATTGAGAGAGAAAGCTAAAGTACAAATGGCAGCTTATCAGCAAAGGGTAGCAAGAAGCTATAACAAAGACGTCCGAGCCAAAGTATTCAAGAAAGGCGATTGGGTACTCAGAAAATCCTTTGGCAACGACGCAAATGGGAAGTTCAGTCCCAACTGGGAAGGCCCATACCAGATCACAGATGTCGTTGGGCAGGGGGCATACCGTTTGACAGGCGCGGACGGTAAACAAGTACCAAGGAGCTGGAATGCGGTACACTTGAAACCCTTCCATTTTTTATATAATTAATTACTTAAGTACTCATCTTATACCTTTTGTATCTCTTACTAACTTGACCGTCGGAGGGCCGTTGGCCGCAAGCCAACGGCCAAACAAAGTGTTTGATTTGCAGACTGAAGGCGTCAAACCACTTACTGACAGACAACCTGAAACCAAGTGATTGATGACGACATCGCGTCAAAGGTTAGACGACGACATCACTTAATTTCTGCTCAACAACAGTGACTCAACCGAGATCGCCTGACCAGTATAAGTAACTTAATAAAAAAAAAAGGCAAATGATCAGGACGCTGTCAAGGTATGCAACAACAATTTACGCATCCTTTATTTTAAAATCTTCAAAAATTTCTTCACTTTGACAAATTTAAGTTGCTTTTGAAACGTTAAGTGGAAACGACATGAATTTTACTAAGTAGCTTCACAAAGTTGAAGACTATTTGCCAAATACATACCTGATCATGATTACTGACTTAAGCATCGGAGGGCCGTTGGCTTCAAGCCAACGGCCAGATCCTGACAACAGGATTAAGTGCAGGCTTAAACATGAGGGCAACACTAATGGCTGAAGACGTCAATCAGCTCAAGTAAGTTTCTCATAACACAGCCCTTAATTACATCACTAAGGGTCATCGAGGATGGTATGGGCTCGTCATATGTAAAATATGAATACCAAGTCCATACACCTTACACGTTTTGGCCAAAACGACATACAGCGTACGTTGTGCATACTGACAATATCACAAAGTCAGATAGAATACAAAACAACCGACAGCATACGTTATTACATTCTACACATTGACAACATCAAAAAATCAAACACACACATAACAATAAGCGAACAAAGTTGCACATCACGGATGCTGACGACATCAAGGTCAGACAGAAATTTACAACATTAATAAGGTCAGGTAAACACAAAAATGACAAACGAATCAAGCATAAAATGCGAATAACGACATCAGGAACGAAGAGCTACAACAGCAGTTTGCTTATGAAAAAACTATGCAAACGCAAGTGTTCCACACAAAGCATAGCGGCAAAACATACAAGTTCTGGATAAACCACCAGACACTTGTGAAAGCAGTCAAATATCCACACCACCTAACCACCAGGAAAGTTCCTGGGCGATGTGGTTGTGAAAGAAACAGAGCGGGACGCAATGTTTTTAAGCAAAAGACAGTCAACAACATAGAGAGTTCATGATAATTTGGAGGGACCGGAGTCGGCTTCGGTGTTGTCGGGACCTAGATCGAACCCGTCATCACCTATAGGGGGCTCAGCCTCTTCAAAGCACAGCGCCCAGGTGTCCAAATCATCCTGAGGGGTCCATTTATCCGCCTCGCCTGCAAGGAACTCGGTCATAAGGTCTTTTTTCGTTTGCCACGCATAATAGGTAGCCGCGGCAATCACCTCCTTCCTCTTCTTCCTCCCATACTCCTCCCTTGGCTTCATTCTCTCCGGTAAGCCTCCGGACCTCCTCCTTTAGCCCACACAACTGAGCATCTGCATCTAGCTTCGATTGTGCTACCTCAGACAACTTCCTCCTTGCAAGTTCCTCATTCGCTTGGGCCTCCACCAAAGACTTTTCTAAAGAGCGAAGGCGATCCGCAGCAGCCAAGTTGGCCTGGATGCTCTGCAAAAACGACGCATTAGTATGATTCGACAAAGCTACTAAGCAAGAAGAGATGATTGCTGACCTGAAAGGCAAAAGCAGATGACGCACAAAGCACGTCCACGGAAGAGAAACCAGAAAAAGTGTCAACGGTAGAAGGAAGGAGCAATTGAGATATCTCATCCTTCATCTTCAACGCATTCTCCAAGCGGCAGAAGTCATTGGAGAAATCCAGCTTTATCTGAACAGGTCCCGGCGCAGACTCGCGAGGCAACAACGGTTGAGGCACAGAGCATGTAACCGGAGCATTCATCTTGGTAGCCGGAGAACAAGGGGCTACCATCTTTCTCTTCTTTAGAGCCAGGTTAGCAGGATCTAGGGGGTTCAATGCCTTACGAATACCTGAGGAAGAGGAAGTCGCTGGACAAAGATAAAATCA
Source organism: Cuscuta epithymum (assembly GCA_945859915.1). Lineage (NCBI taxonomy): Eukaryota > Viridiplantae > Streptophyta > Magnoliopsida > Solanales > Convolvulaceae > Cuscuta > Cuscuta epithymum. The sequence goes on along the minus strand of CAMAPF010001060.1, from coordinate 843,115 downwards.
CATTACTAAACAAAGACAGGATTACAAGGGTGCGATAAGGATTGGTAAGATACCCATAGCAGATGTTGTCGAGGCAACAGTCAGAACGGGTTTGACAGCATGCGAATGGGAGCTGACGGTTGACACAGGCACAGGAACAACAGCGCAAAGTTCTTGAACATACGGGGTACTACTCTCATCATCGATACTTACAACATCGTCATCATCCTTCTCGGATTCTTCAACAGAAATTGGGGAACCATCTTTAAACAAACACAGATATCAAAAACATCAAATATAAACATCAGGTGTATCAGCAAGACATACTCTAGCCATAAAAAATAAAAATAAAAAAATAAAAAAACTCAAAATCTTGACACCTTTCAATTCGGTCACCAATGAAGAATACATGCGCTCTTCAAGGCCCAGCGCTAGGAGCTGATTTGTTCTCTCCTCGGCAAGAGGGCCGAAATCCAGGGGAATTGTTTTCTGCTTAATTGCTACAGTAAATGCATACCATAAGTACAAGAGAGCAACAAAGTCAAAGATGGAGAAATATAACTAAAGCAAACCTGCAACTCTCCATTTATCAACCAGAAATCTTCCTGCTGCTCCCAATGAGGCTCTCTCAACAAAGAAAAATTTAGTCATCCACCCCCTATCATTGGCACCGCTAATTTCGAGAATCAAGGGTTCTTTCCCGTTCTTCGCCGTCAAGATAAACCTGCCTTTTCCAGAAGTCCGCAAGAAGTATGTAAACCCCAAATCGTCAGCAGAAAACTTCAGAGCATGTTTTTCTCTTAGAACATCCAAAGAGCGAATTAATCGCCATGTTTGAGGAGTTATCTGAGCCGGGGACACTTGCATGATGTTCAGAACACCAGAAACGAAATCGGAGAAGGGGAATCTCATACCTAGTTTCTTGAACGGATACTGGAAAAAGCTAACCCAGCCTTGACAGAACCAGTCGACCTGCTCTGGCCGTATTGGGAAGTGAATTCTTGCCGGGGGAGAAAAGCCATAAACGGTTGAGATCTCCTCCTTGTCTTCATCGCGCAAGTCACACGCTCGAGAGCTTTTGGCGTCAAGCAGATTACGGCTAGCAAAGACGACGGGTTCCATGGGAGAAGAAGATAGAAAGCTTTAGTAAAACTGTATAGAGAGAAGACTGATTGGAAAAGGCGTCCGAATGACTTTTATTGACACAGTATCTCGGGTAGAGTCCAAACGGTTGAGTGTTCTATGCAATTTAAAATTCATCATGATGGCTTACATTGAGCATTCTTCCAACATCATGAATTTGGGGGCAAAATGTTGGGCCCAATATTCTACCATATGAATGGGCCGATATATTGCTAAGTTCAGTTGACGTCTAAGGATTAATGGAGTAAAGGGAAGTCCAATTATTAGTCTTCAATAATTCGAAATCAAAGGATAAGGCCGAAGAAAGAGTCAACCGAAGCAAGAATAAAAACGGTTGTGGATGGAGACAAAATCGCTGCACGTAGAGAGAAAATAGGGAAACGGATGCTACACTTGGGGAGGAAGTAAATTCTATTTTTATAAATACATCAGTTTGTATTCATTGGAAAACACACGCAAGAGAGTAATCAAGCATACACACATATTTCCCAATACTCTGTATTCGAAGTCTTCCACTTCATATTATTCTTCAGTAATATTATTCAGTTTATTTTTTCATCCATAGATTGATTCAATATTGTGAGATTCCCAATTCTATTTCATTTTAGAATAGTTTAATTCTTGTACAAACAATTGGCGCCGTCTGTGGGAAATTCTCGCAAAAAAGAGAATCAATTATGGCCGAAACTTCGAACACCTTGATAGAGGAGATTCAAGCCCAGTTGCAAGCCGTTCGGGAAGAATTGCGTGTGGCTCGGGAAGCTAATCAGTCGAAAGAAGGAGTTCAAGCCCAATTGGATGCCGTCCGTGAGGAGTTGCAGGCCACCAGAAGGTCCGATCAGTACAGTGAAGAGATGCAAACCCAGTTGGATGCTGTCCGAGAAGAAATGCGCCAACGGGTAGCTTTACTCCAAGGCGAGAACGACGCTTTACGATCTCAGGTGCAATCGGTGGCGTCCATAGCATCCAGCTCACGAAAAGGGAAGGAGCCCATTACCGCGGCATCAAGGTTAGACATGGGCTCCATGCCGGTCTCAACCTCCACGCTCACCTTCGCAACCGAGTCTTTTCCGGATTTCGATCCATATGCTGGATACTCCCCGGTGATCTCACAACTTGTGCCTTACGAACCTCTGGTCCCAGGGACGACTCCAGAAGCAAGCATCCCCATGTGCTTCTTCCCGGATTCATTGCGAACCAAAACGACGACATCCGGATTGCAGACCATCAACCAGCAGATGCCGATTCCTATCACTGTGTCAACATCGACGGAGCCCTCCATTCCCCATGTAGGAGCCGGTTCATCAGGAGGAGCAGGACCATCATCTCGTCCTGCGCCACTCCCAAACCCCAGAAGAAACATATTCCGAAAATTTGTTCGCGGAATCCCAGAGACGACACGTTCCTGGACACGACGACATGTATGGAGGTGTCGACATCTACAATCAGGGACGGCAACATCCAGAGATCATTACCATCCAGTCACTAGCCGAGCAAAGGGTACCCCAAGCAGCAGCATATCCCGGAATAATAGGTCCGCAAGTGCAGACGGACATGACAGGACCGTTAGCCATCATCATGCAGGAATTAAGGGAATTACGAGAGAAGTTCAACGGCATGCCAGGAGTACCTCGTCCCTTAGACATGGCACCGCGGACTTGCTACGCGGATTCACCGTTCGGACGACACATAGCAGACGTCGAGATCCCGAAGAAATTCACCGCTCCATCTATGAAGTTGTTCGATGGAACCACTGATCCGGTAGAACATGTCGCCCAGTACAAACAGAGGATGTTGGCAATCTCCGTCAGACCAGATCAACGAGAAGCTTGTATGTGCAGGGCGTTCGGGACGACATTAACGGGTCCAGCATTAACATGGTTCGTCAATTTACCAAACGGGGGTATCGACTCTTTCGCGGATCTGGTTAACTTGTCTACCCAGCAGTTTGCAAGTAGTCGAACGTTGGAGAAGCAGACCAGCGACCTGTATCGTGTAATACAAAGACGCAACGAATCCTTAAGTGACTACTTGCATCGATTTAACAAGGAAAAAGTGTCAATTCCAAGATGTGACACGCCGACAGCTGTAGAGGCATTCAGAAGAGGATTGCGTGAAGATTCAGACTTATATAGGGAACTTACCAAGTTTCCATGCAAGACATTCGAAGATGTCCAGGCCATGACATTGGCCTTCATCCGACTTGAGGAAGATGAACAGTCCCGTCTTCGTTCAGATGGATATGAGGGGGGACAACGGAAAGCCAACACTTCTAGGAAGCATGACTACAGGGCAGGAAAGCCGTACACAAAGAATGATGATAGACCTGTAGCATCAGCGACCACTTGGCTTGATGACCCTAGTTTGCCGCCGTCTATTCCAACATACTGCTTCAACGTCAACATCGCTGGATTGATCAACGCCCTTGACAAATTGGGGGAGAAGGTTCGATGACCTAAGAAGGCAGACAAGTCCAACGGACGACGAGATCCCAGCAAGAGGTGTGACTTCCACGACGACATTGCACACAACACTGAAGATTGTGTGGCTTTACGAAAAGAGGTTGCTTACCTCTTGAGAAACGGGTATCTGACCGAGATCATGTCAGAGCAGACGAAATCCATGTTGCACAAGAATCAGAAGTCGTCCACAGATCGCCAACGACCTCCTTTACCTGCGGCACCACAAAAGGTAATCAATTTCATTAATGGTGGTTCTGATTTGTGCGGACTAACCTATTCTGCAGCGAAGAGACAAGCTCGGGAATATTCCCGAGACAAGTCGTCACAGGTGTATCAAGTTGTCCGGAAAGAAGAAGCCTGGAAAAACGCACCAATCACATTCGATGAGGCAGACTTGGCCAATCCTGTTGATACTCATCATGACACCCTAGTCATTGCACTTCGGATAGCAAACTATGAAGTGAGACGAGTTCTGGTCGACAATGGCAGCACCGCCAACATCACAACCTTGAAGACTCTAAAGCAGATGGGGTACAAGGAAGAAGATCTGACTACCTCCGGTTCCACTCTTGTTGGATTTAATGGCGAGCCAAGTAAGACAATAGGTAGCGTATCTTTACCTGTACATGCTGTTGGTCTTAACTTGCAAGTAAAGTTTGATGTCGTCCAAGATCTGCCCGCATACAACATGATACTGGGCACTCCTTGGCTACATCAATTGGGAGCGATTCCGTCAACGTACCATCAAGTGGTTAAGGTTCCAACGCCATGGGGGGTGCAATCCATACAAGGTGATAGAGTCGCTGCCAAGTCATGCTACCAAACAGCGATGAAGCCAACGGCCTCCGCCACAACATCTGCATAGCAATCAAAGGGCGACTTAATTCCGGATGGGGAGGACGACAACATCACCAAAGACATCAGCATTGATCCAGACCATCCGGATAGAGTCGTCCGCATTGGGGGCAACATGCCGATTCAGTTGGAAGAAGAACTTATAGCTTTTCTGAGAGAGCATAAAGATGTCTTCGCCTGGAGTCACGACGACATGACTGGAATCGACCCACAAGTAATCACTCACAAACTCAATGTCAATCCTTTACACAAGCCAGTCCAGCAAAAGAGACGACGATTTACCAGAGAAAGAAATTACATCATCAATCAGGAAGTTGAGACACTGCTGCGTACCGGTAAGATTCGCGAGGTAAAGTACCCTAATTGGCTTGCTAATGTTGTTGTAGTGCAGAAAAAGAAGGGTCACCAGAAAGGCAAAAAATCTAAGTGGAGAGTGTGCGTCGACTTCACTGATCTGAACAAGGCTTGTCCAAAAGACATGTTTCCAATGCCACATATCGATGTCCTCGCAGACGCCACAGCGGGACATGAGATGTTGACATTCATGGACGCTTTCAGTGGCTACCATCAGATTCAATTACACCCTGACGATCAGGAGAAGACCGCATTCATCACTGAAACAGGTACATATTGTTATATTGTTATGCCATTCGGTCTAAAGAATGCAGGAGCCACTTTCCAAAGGTTGGTGACGATGATCTTCAAAGAGCAACTCGGAAAAACTATGGAGGTTTACATCGACGACATGTTGGTCAAATCCAAAAAAGCATCAGACCACAATGATCATCTGCGGATATCATTCCTGAAGTTGCAAAAATACAACCTAAAACTGAATCCTGCCAAATGCACATTCGGAGTGTCGTCAGGAGAATTTTTGGGTTATATCGTCAGCAAGAGGGGGATAGAAGCTAGCCCGGGGCAGGTTCGAGCCATACTCGACATTGAATCTCCCAAGTCGATCAAAGATGTCCAGAGGTTGACGGGACGAGTTGCGGCGCTCAACAGATTCATATCAAAGTCGTCAGACAAGTGTCGACTTTTCTATGATGTCCTCAGAAAAAATAGAAAATTCGAATGGACAGGACAACACGAAAAAGCTCTACAACAATTGAAGGAGTACATGACGACACCGCCATTACTGACGAAGCCTAAAGATGGGGAGGAACTACAGATGTATCTAGCAGTGTCGGAGCATGCTGTCAGTGCAGTCTTGACCCGGGAAGACGACGGCCAACAAACGCCAGTTTACTACATAAGTAAGTCATTAAGTGGGCCGGAAGCCAGGTACGCACTCTTAGAAAAATTAGTACTTGCACTGGTCACAGCATCAATTAAATTGCGTCCTTATTTTGAATCACATTCTATTTGTGTTCGAACTAACTATCCCATGAAGTCGATCATGAGGAAACCGGAGCTGACAGGTCGAATGATCAAATGGTCAATACAGCTGGGGGCATACGAAATCAAGTATGAGCCCAGGACGGCTTTGAAATCACAGGCTCTAGCTGATTTTGTGGCGGATTTCAGTCCCAAACTACAAGTAGAAGCTGAAAAGGAGATGTGCCTATTGATTGAAGAGCCACAACAACAAAAATGGATCTTGCACACCGACGGAGCCTCAAACATGCAGGGAGCCGGACTTGGAGTTGTACTGAAATCACCACAAGGGGGCAATATAGTACAAGCTGTCAGATACGATTTCAACGCAACAAACAATGAAGCAGAATATGAGGCACTGATATTCGGGCTAAACTTAGCTCGAAACTTGGGCATAAAAACAATTGAGGTAAAATGCGATTCTCTTTTAATTATTAATCAAACTAACGGAGTCTATGCAGCTAAAGATCCAAAGATGATGGCGTACCTACAAGTCGACACCGAATTGAGCAGCAACTTTGACAACATTACTTTTGATCAAGTCCCAAGAGAGGAAAACGTCCAAGCCGATGCCTTGGCTGCAATCGGATCGTGTCTGGGGGCAGAAAGCAACGACAACATACCATTCGTCCACCTGACTGAACCAGCAATTATGAAGTTGGAAATCGTCAACATCATTGAATCAAAGTCAAACAGCAGCTGGATGCAACCCTATGTGGAGTATCTCAAACACAACATCCTCCCAGCTGAGAAGAGAGAAGCAAGAGCACTCTTATCAAAGGTAACAAAGTTCTTATTAATTGATGACGTCTTGTTCAAACGTTCGAAAGCAGGTCCATATCAAAGGTGCCTTGCCCCATCCGAAGCTGTCAAAGTGCTCAGATGTCTTCACGAAGGGGAGTGTGGCAATCATGCAGCAGGGAGGAGCCTTTCCAACAAAGCATTGAGGTTTGGATACTACTGGCCAACAATGAGGCATGATGTTGTCGCGTATACCCAAGCTTGTCAACCATGTCAGAAGCACGCACCTCTACACCATCAACATGCAGAATCTCTTCATCCTGTTTTATCTCCGTGGCCTTTCATGAAGTGGGGCATGGACATTGTAGGAAAGCTGCCTGAAGCACCTGGGCAAAAAGTCTACATGCTGGCAATGACTGACTACTTCTCAAAGTGGATCGAAGCAGAACCTTTCCGACAAATCCGCAACACCCAGGTAATATCTTTTATCAAAAGAAATATATTGAGCAGGTTTGGCATCCCGTCAGAGATCGTCTGCGACAATGGGTCACAATTCATCAGCATCAAAACCAGACGATTCTGTGAGAAATACAACATCAAACTGGAGATGTCGACACCACGCTATCCACAATCAAATGGACAAGCCGAGTCAAGCAACAAGATCATCATCTCAAATCTAAAGAAACGGTTGGAGAAAGCACAAGGAAAGTGGGCCGACGAGTTACCACTTATATTATGGGCAGACCGGACAACTCCAAAAAATGCTACAGGACAAACGCCTTTTTCATTGGTGTACGGATGTGAAGCTGTCATTCCAGTCGAAGTCGAAGTGCCAACATCTAGATATGGACTTATCACAGAGGAAGCAAACAATGTAGAATTGGTTCATGATCTTGACACCATGGACGAATTGAGAGAGAAAGCTAAAGTACAAATGGCAGCTTATCAGCAAAGGGTAGCAAGAAGCTATAACAAAGACGTCCGAGCCAAAGTATTCAAGAAAGGCGATTGGGTACTCAGAAAATCCTTTGGCAACGACGCAAATGGGAAGTTCAGTCCCAACTGGGAAGGCCCATACCAGATCACAGATGTCGTCGGGCAGGGGGCATACCGTTTGACAGGCGCGGACGGTAAACAAGTACCAAGGAGCTGGAATGCGGTACACTTGAAACCCTTCCATTTTTTATATAATTAATTACTTAAGTACTCATCTTATACCTTTTGTATCTCTTACTAACTTGACCGTCGGAGGGCCGTTGGCCGCAAGCCAACGGCCAAACAAAGTGTTTGATTTGCAGACTGAAGGCGTCAAACCACTTACTGACAGACAACCTGAAACCAAGTGATTGATGACGACATCGCGTCAAAGGTTAGACGACGACATCACTTAATTTCTGCTCAACAACAGTGACTCAACCGAGATCGCCTGACCAGTATAAGTAACTTAATAAAAAAAAGGCAAATGATCAGGACGCTGTCAAGGTATGCAACAACAATTTACGCATCCTTTATTTTAAAATCTTTAAAAATTTCTTCACTTTGACAAATTTAAGTTGCTTTTGAAACGTTAAGTGGAAACGACATGAATTTTACTAAGTAGCTTCACAAAGTTGAAGACTATTTGCCAAATACATACCTGATCATGATTACTGACTTAAGCATCGGAGGGCCGTTGGCTTCAAGCCAACGGCCAGATCCTGACAACAGGATTAAGTGCAGGCTTAAACATGAGGGCAACACTAATGGCTGAAGACGTCAATCAGCTCAAGTAAGTTTCTCATAACACAGCCCTTAATTACATCACTAAGGGTCATCGAGGATGGTATGGGCTGGTCATATGTAAAATATGAATACCAAGTCCATACACCTTACACGTTTTGGCCAAAACGACATACAGCGTACGTTGTGCATACTGACAATATCACAAAGTCAGATAGAATACAAAACAACCGACAGCATACGTTATTACATTCTACACATTGACAACATCAAAAAATCAAACACACACATAACAATAAGCGAACAAAGTTGCACATCACAGATGCTGACGACATCAAGGTCAGACAGAAATTTACAACATTAATAAGGTCAGGTAAACACAAAAATGACAAACGAATCAAGCATAAAATGCGAATAACGACATCAGGAACGAAGAGCTACAACAACAGTTTGCTTATGAAAAAACTATGCAAACGCAAGTGTTCCACACAAAGCATAGCGGCAAAACATACAAGTTCTGGATAAACCACCAGACACTTGTGAAAGCAGTCAAATATCCACACCACCTAACCACCAGGAAAGTTCCTGGGCGATGTGGTTGTGAAAGAAACAGAGCGGGACGCAATGTTTTTAAGCAAAAGACAGTCAACAACATAGAGAGTTCATGATAATTTGGAGGGACCGGAGTCGGCTTCGGTGTTGTCGGGACCTAGATCGAACCCGTCATCACCTATAGGGGGCTCAGCCTCTTCAAAGTACAGCGCCCAGGTGTCCAAATCATCCTGAGGGGTCCATTTATCCGCCTCGCCTGCAAGGAACTCGGTCATAAGGTCTTTTTTCGTTTGCCACGCATAATAGGTAGCCGCGGCAATCACCTCCTTCCTCTTCTTCCTCCCATACTCCTCCCTTGGCTTCATTCTCTCCGGTAAGCCTCCGGACCTCCTCCTTTAGCCCACACAACTGAGCATCTGCATCTAGCTTCGATTGTGCTACCTCAGACAACTTCCTCTTTGCAAGTTCCTCATTCGCTTGGGCCTCCACCAAAGACTTTTCTAAAGAGCGAAGGCGATCCGCAGCAGCCAAGTTGGCCTGGATGCTCTGCAAAAACGACGCATTAGTATGATTCGACAAAGCTACTAAGCAAGAAGAGATGATTGCTGACCTGAAAGGCAAAAGCAGATGACGCACAAAGCACGTCCACGGAAGAGAAACCAGAAAAAGTGTCAACGGTAGAAGGAAGGAGCAATTGAGATATCTCATCCTTCATCTTCAACGCATTCTCCAAGCGGCAGAAGTCATTGGAGAAATCCAGCTTTATCTGAACAGGTCCCGGCGCAGACTCGCGAGGCAACAACGGTTGAGGCACAGAGCATGTAACCGGAGCATTTGTAACACCGTCCCCAAATATATTTACTCTTATGTAAATAATGTATTGAACCTTATTAAAGGATTAATGAATTTACGAAGTTGTAAATTTTTATTATTTCGTTCGCGTGAATAGTAAATTGCACGTGGGACCCACACCGGGAGCGGGGGCCGCCCGACATCCCCGAAACCATATATTTTATTCATCTTGGTCTAGATAATAAATATATATAGGGGTGGATATTTCATTTGGACCATGGAAAGGCCCAGAGTTGACCGATTAGTCAAAAGAAGCCCAAATTACCGGTACTGGTGATTTAACTGATAACAGCCCGAACTGAATTTCGGAGGCTTAATAAATTAAGTTGGGGAATGTATATTCATTATACATGTCATAATGAGTAAGAGCACATAATATATTTTATTTGACCCGATAAAATAAAATATATTTAAAACAGTCCGAAAAATACAACTTTCGGGGCCGATTGTACACTTCTGGGCAAAAAGGGGTGACCTCCCACATAGGTGGGGGCCAACCCACGAAATTAGACACTCAAGACAAGGGTTGGGCCGCTGGAATGAGTGTAGGAAGGTGGGAGGTGTTGGGAATTGATTGGAAAGGCATCAAAGTACCTAAGGTGGACCCTCATTTTTGCACTCATTGGATTAATGAGACAAAGTCCATCCTCATCCCTCTCCCCTCCTCATTTTCGGCCAAGCTACAGCAACAAGAGAGAGGAGACTCTCCATTCTTCTTTCCTCCATTGTTGAAGAAAGCTCATCAAGGAAGAATCACCCAAAAAGGAGCTAAAGTGCTAAAAGTGTGAAATAATTAAGGTAATGACCTTATTATAACTTCTTCCTTATTTTTTCTTCTACCACATGAGATACATATCATGTGAAGAATCCTTAAGAGGGTTCTACATGTTATAAGTATGGATTAATGGGTTGGAAGATGGTTCTAAGTCCAAGAACGGACTTAGATGCCAAAACGACCGGTTCACCGGAAAATGACCTTTTAGAGGTTATTTGTATTAATATGGGTTTTATGATTTTAAAACCTTGTTAGGCACTTGTAAAGGGTATTTCAAGTGGTTTCACAAAGTTGGAAAAGTCGCCGGAGTTGTCGCCGGAGTTGACCAAAAGTCGTCGGAGTTTCACCGGAGTTCAACCAAGAAGGGTAGAACTTCATAACGCTAGTTCAAGGTGAGTGGACGGCTTAATATCTTATAACTTTTGGGTTAATTATGAGATTACCTAAATAAATGTTATATGAGTTCATAATGATATTTAAAAGATATTTAAACATGTGATTAGCCAATAGGGTTAAGTTTGTATGAAAGAAATTAATTGTTGATGCATGGATTATGATATGAAGAATTATATGAAATGCATATTTGCTTGAAGTGTATTGGAAGTACAAATGAACATTATTAACTTAATTACATGATGATTAAGTTGATACACACAAGGCATGAAATGGCGGTCAACGAAAACGTGGACCGAAGAACAAAGGATTTAACTAATACCGGTTGGTATTAATTAATTATAAACCTATATAAATGCATGGCTTTGCATGGAATGTGATACATAAGTTTTATGTATTGAATTAGTTATGAATGACTAAATATGATATAGACCCTATCTAGTGTGATATGTGGTAAGTCATAGGTCGGGTGGAGTACCCAAGGATCGGGCGGTTATCCTCAAAACTCGGTTATATAGGGTGGAGTACCCAAGGATCGGGCGGTTATCCTCAAAACTCGGTTATATAGGGTGGAGTACCCAAGGATCGGGCGGTTATCCTCAAAACTCGGTTATATAGGGTGGAGTACCCAAGGATCGGGCGGTTATCCTCAAAACTCGGTTATATAGGGTGGAGTACCCAAGGATCGGGCGGTTATCCTCAAAACTCGGTTATATAGGGTGGAGCACCCAAGGATCGGGCGGTTATCCTCAAAACTCGGTTATATAGGGTGGAGTACCCAAGGATCGGGCGGTTATCCTCAAAACTCGGTTATATAGGGTGGAGTACCCAAGGATCGGGCGGTTATCCTCAAAACTCGGTTATATAGGGTGGAGCACCCAAGGATCGGGCGGTTATCCTCAAAACTCGGTTATAGGGTGGAGTATCCAAGGATTATGATCCTAAAACTCATAGATTTGATATACAAATAGGGACAAGGAGGAGTCCTATACACTCATAGGTATATGGGTGGGTTGGGGTTTTTAGTCAAGAATATTGACTATTACTATTTTTCCCAAATAAAATGGTGATCTACGGATCAGATATTTTCCAAGTATATATATATACTAATAAGTATTTCATAACTTGGGGGAAAGACTATTTATTTAAGTATCACCCTATGTTTGGGTCTTATACTTGAAACGCTAGTTATTCTATATTTAGCCTGCTACTCGCTCGGTACTTGTACTGACCCCTTCGGGGGGCCCCACCATTTTCAGGTTGAAGCTAGGGCTTGCTACCTGCACCTCTCTTACGGGTGATATCGACTCAGGAAGACGTGGTTCGTGCTTCCTTATTTTCTTTCAAACTACCGAACACTTGCTCATGGATATTTGTTCTACTATAAACTATTTTTGGGGCTTGCATGCCCATGTTGTTGGCCGGTTGTGGCTTATGACTTACCGTTGAATATTTCCGCTATTCATTGGTTTAATGTGATGTTGTTATGTATGTTTACTACTGAGTATGGATGGATTATATTCTCGAACGCCTTGTGTAATTAAGTGAGGTTGACTCGCGGGTGACGTCACTTGGTTATACGGCGGTTGTACACGCGCTTGGATTGCGGTCTGGGGCGTGACAATTAAGTGGTATCAAAGCCATCTCAGTTCTAAACTATATAATCAACCTCTCACAAAAGATTTTACAAAAGAGTTTTTACCGAAAACCATGAGCATTGTATTTTGACGTTTATAGGACTATTGGTGCTTAAGTTGCAAGGCCTCTAATTGTTAAGATGGTACCCTTAACAATTGGTATGGTGGTGACTTGGGTCGATACGTGTCTATAACGTTTTTCCGTCAATTGACATTCATAGGAGTCTAAAGACTCGTCCAAATTCCGTTTCAGAAATGGAGGGTAAGCGAATGGCAACAAGAAATGACCCTAAGGGACAAGCGTCGGTAGCTTACCTTGAGGCTAGCCGGGCTGTGTCACGAGCCTTTACGGGGAGAGGAATAGGCCATGGGGGCCGGGAGGGCCGCCAAGCGGCAAACGCTAATCAAGTGGGCTCGATGTGTAACATGAACACCAGGAGGAACGAACGTAGGCGTCAGGCGAGGCGAGATCGGGCCACCTCCCAACGTGATATGACTGTCAGCCAAACCCATCCTTGGGCAAACGACCAAGGAGGAGAAAGCACTCTTACGGCACCGGCATCACCGGTGAAAAAGAAAAGGAACTCAAAGTGGCACACGTCCTTTCCTTACTCCTTAAGACCATCCAAATGTTCTAATTGCTCTAAGAAACATTTTGGAAAGTGCAACGAGCCCCCGATGTGCTACAAATGTGGGAGCACAACCCATATGAAATTAAGTTGCCCATGGAGGAGGCAACGAGAGACATTGCAAGCCGAGGAAGGGCTCACCGTGAAAGGAAACCATACGGAACCAACGATGAGCAACGCTACGTCCGTCAATCAAGGCGGGGCCCAAGCAAGGGTCTACGCAATGACCGAGGCGGATGCGAGAGCAAACCCAGACTCCGTTGCAGGTAAACACGTATTCCCATGTATTTCTAGGCTTACTTAGGTCATATACGTCGTTGGGATTGAGTGCGGCCCACCCCGGGGTCAAACCGGGTGAGTTAGGCCGAATCGGGCTGGAAACAGCCACTGCTGGCCAGGCACGCCCGCAGGCACGCCGTGCCTGGCATCGTGCCTGGAAGGCAGTGGCACCCGAAGAAGAAGAAAAAAAAAAAAAAAAAAAAAAAAAAAATTTGGGCCAGGCACGGCCGCAGGCACGCCGTGCCTGGCGTCGTGCCTGGAAGGCAGTGTGTCCGAAGGAAATTTTTGGCCAGGCACGGCCGAAGGCACGCCGTGCCTGGCATCGTGCCTGGCCGGCAGTGGCAAGCAGGAAGGATCCGATGCACGCACGGCCGTGCGTGCCACCCAGGCACGCCGTGCGTGGACCCCAGAACCCGGAAATCGGATTTTTCCGCCCCGTTCTTCTACGTTTGGACTCCCGTTTGATTCCAAACATTAGTATGAGCCTAATAACCTCCTAAAGATGTGTAAAAACATTAGAAAATGTATCTTACATAGTGTATAAATGTAGGAACATTAAAGATCAATGGTAGGTGTGCGAGGATCCTCATCGATACCGGGGCACAACGCTCATTTGTGAGTGAGGCGTTCGCCGAGGGCTTTGACGTGCCATTGACACCTATGACTCAAACGTTGCTAGTCTCCACACCGTTAGGAGACGACGTGGAGAGAAATCATTACTATCCGTCGTGTGAGGTAGAAGTGACGGGTCAACCTTTGACTTGTGATTTCGTACCTCTAAGCATGTTGGAGTTTGATGCAATCCTAGGAATGGATTGGCTCGAGAAACACCATGCCCGGGTAGATTGCTACACCAAGGTGTTGGAGCTCGAGGATGATCAAGGGAACACGCTATGTTTTGAGGGAGATCGGGGGAAATCTAATGCTTGTATCATATCCGTGATGAGAGCACGAAAGATGATGAGGAAGGGATGCCACGCATACCTTGCATATGTGGTAGATGATACGAAGAAAGAAGTCGACATCAAGGATGTTCGAGTCGTGTGCAAGTACCCGGACGTCTTTCCCAAGGACCTACCGGGGCTTCCACCCGATAGAGAGATTGAATTTGTAATCGAAGTGGAGTCGGGAACCAAACCCATTTCGATTCCTCCTTATCGAATGGCGCCGGCCGAACTCCAAGAGTTGAAGGTCCAACTACAAGAATTACTGGACAACGGGTTCATCAGACCCAGTCATTCACCGTGGGGAGCACCCGTGCTCTTCGTAAAGAAGAAAGATGGTACACTAAGAATGTGTATCGACTACCGACAGTTGAACAAGGTCACCATCAAGAACAGGTATCCTTTACCTAGGATTGATGACTTGTTTGATCAACTTCGAGGGGCCATAGTATTCTCAAAGATTGACTTGAGATCGGGGTATCATCAGTTGAAGATCAAGGAGAGTGACATACCTAAGAGTGCATTTCGCACTAGATATGGTCACTACGAGTTTCTTGTGATGTCATTTGGGTTAACCAATGCACCGGCAACATTCATGGACTTGATGAACCGTGTGTTTAGTGAATACTTAGATCAATTTGTGATAGTATTCATTGATGACATCTTGATATACTCCAAGAGCGAGGAAGAGCACGAACACCATTTGAGGCTTGTACTTGATCGGCTAAGGGAAAAGCAACTCTTCGCCAAGTTCTCCAAATGCGAATTTTGGCTCGAAGAGATTGGTTTCCTCGGTCATGTCATACCCGGTTCGGGTGTTGCTGTGGATAACGCCAAGATAAAAGCGATCATGGATTGGGAGAGACCCAGGAATGCGAAGGAGATACGTAGTTTCCTTGGCCTAGCGGGATACTATCGTAAATTTGTTGAGAAATTCTCCGTATTGGCGTCTCCATAACGAAGCTCACAAAGAAAGGGGCCAAGTTCATATGGGACGACAAGTGTGAGAAAGGGTTCCTTGAACTGAAGAAACGACTTACCGAAGCACCAGTCCTCGCCCTACCCATACAGGGGATAGGGTATGATATTTACAGCGATGCTAGCATCCAAGGGCTTGGATGTGTTCTGATGCAAAATGGTAAGGTGATTGCCTATGCTCCTAGGCAATTGAGGAAACACGAGGTGAACTACCCTACCCACGATCTGGAGTTGGGGGCGGTAGTGTTTGCACTAAAGATTTGGAGACATTATCTCTACGGGGAGACATGTCACATTTATACAGATCATAAGAGCTTGAAGTATGTATTCACTCAGAAAGAGTTGAATATGAGGCAGGGGAGATGGATGGAGTTGATCAAGGACTATGACTTGATCATCGACTATCATCCCGGGAAGGCCAATGTAGTGGCCAACGCACTGAGCAGGAAGAGTACGTCAGGGACGTTACTTACTTGTCTGCAAGCATTGAGGGCACGCGTGGAGGTGTCCACGCGCGGGGCTCTCATTGCTCAATTTGAGGTTAGGCCCACCCTATTGGGCGAGATTAGTCGAAGTCAGGCCATTGATAAGGAATGTCAGAAGGTCCGTGAAAGGATCCTTGAAGGACCCGTTGAGAATTTCCGGGCACGTGATGACGGTCTTTTATTGTTTAAAGATCGTGTGTGCATACCAAAGAATGAAGAACTCCAGAAGTCTATACTTGAGGAGGCTCATTCTTCAGCTTATGCTATGCATCCGAAAGGTACAAAAATGTACCAAGATTTGAAGGAAAGTTACTGGTGGTCAGGTATGAAGAGAGACATCGCAGAGTACGTAAGTCGATGCCTGACTTGCCAACAAGTTAAGGGAGAGCATCAGCACCCGGCAGGGCTTTTGCAACCACTTACCATCCCAGAGTGGAAGTGGGAGTACGTGACCATGAACTTCGTGGTGGGGCTACCACAAACAGTGAACAACTATGACGCAGTATGGGTAGTGGTTGATAGGCTCACCAAGAGTGCGCACTTTCTGCCTATCAACATTACGTATCCTCTTGAAAGATTGGCCAATCTCTACACGGAGGAAATTGTGAGATTACGTGGAGTCCCGATATCCATTGTCTCGGATAGGGATCCACGATTCAATCCCGATTTTGGCCAAAGTTTCAAGCATCATTGGGTACTAAACTGAAGTTTAGCACAGCTTTTCACCCACAGACGGATGGACAGTCCGAGCGGGTGATACAGAGTTTGGAAGACATGCTTAGGGCATGTGCTTTGGAGTTCCAAGGAAGTTGGGACAAGCATTTGGCTCTAGTGGAGTTTGCTTATAACAACAGTTATCAGGCAAGTGTTGGCATGCCTCCATACGAGGCATTGTATGGGAGGCAGTGCAGAACACCATTGTGTCGGGACGAGGTTGGCGAGGCCAAACTCGAAGGAATAGAACTGGTTGAGATCACCAAGGCCAAGGTGAGGATCATTCAGAGAGACTGAAGGCTGCTCAAGACCGACAAAAGAGTTATGCTGATAAACGGCGGAGACCGTTGGAATTCGAAGTCGGTGATGAAGTCTTCCTAAAGATTTCTCCTTGGAAGGGCATCATCCGATTCGTATCGAGGGGAAAGCTTAACCCCCGATACATTGGTCCATTTGAGATCCTTGAAAGGATTGGGGCCGTGGCTTATCGTCTCAAGTTAACACCAGAACTTGAGAAGATACACGACGTGTTTCATACATCAATGCTTAAAAAGTACATACGAGACCCATCTCATATTCTTGAGAAACCGCCGGTAGAGATCCGTGAGGATTTGCAATATGCGATAGAGCCGGTGAAGATAGTAGGTCAACAAGTGAAGAAACTTAGGAACAAGGAGATTCCTATGGTAAAGGTTCTGTGGAGAAGTGATCGGGTCGAAGAAGAAACGTGGGAAACCGAAGTCTCAATGAGGGAGCAATACCCGTTTCTTTTCGATTAGCTACTTGGATTTCGGGGACGAAATCCCAAACAAGGGGGGGTGAACTTGTAACACCGTCCCCAAATATATTTACTCTTATGTAAATAATGTATTGAACCTTATTAAAGGATTAATGAATTTACGAAGTTGTAAATTTTTATTATTTCGTTCGCGTGAATAGTAAATTGCACGTGGGACCCACACCGGGAGCGGGGGCCGCCCGACATCCCCGAAACCATATATTTTATTCATCTTGGTCTAGATAATAAATATATATAGGGGTGGATATTTCATTTGGACCATGGAAAGGCCCAGAGTTGACCGATTAGTCAAAAGAAGCCCAAATTACCGGTACTGGTGATTTAACTGATAACAGCCCGAACTGAATTTCGGAGGCTTAATAAATTAAGTTGGGGAATGTATATTCATTATACATGTCATAATGAGTAAGAGCACATAATATATTTTATTTGACCCGATAAAATAAAATATATTTAAAACAGTCCGAAAAATACAACTTTCGGGGCCGATTGTACACTTCTGGGCAAAAAGGGGTGACCTCCCACATAGGTGGGGGCCAACCCACGAAATTAGACACTCAAGACAAGGGTTGGGCCGCTGGAATGAGTGTAGGAAGGTGGGAGGTGTTGGGAATTGATTGGAAAGGCATCAAAGTACCTAAGGTGGACCCTCATTTTTTGCACTCATTGGATTAATGAGACAAAGTCCATCCTCATCCCTCTCCCCTCCTCATTTTCGGCCAAGCTACAGCAACAAGAGAGAGGAGACTCTCCATTCTTCTTTCCTCCATTGTTGAAGAAAGCTCATCAAGGAAGAATCACCCAAAAAGGAGCTAAAGTGCTAAAAGTGTGAAATAATTAAGGTAATGACCTTATTATAACTTCTTCCTTATTTTTTCTTCTACCACATGAGATACATATCATGTGAAGAATCCTTAAGAGGGTTCTACATGTTATAAGTATGGATTAATGGGTTGGAAGATGGTTCTAAGTCCAAGAACGGACTTAGATGCCAAAACGACCGGTTCACCGGAAAATGACCTTTTAGAGGTTATTTGTATTAATATGGGTTTTATGATTTTAAAACCTTGTTAGGCACTTGTAAAGGGTATTTCAAGTGGTTTCACAAAGTTGGAAAAGTCGCCGGAGTTGTCGCCGGAGTTGACCAAAAGTCGTCGGAGTTTCACCGGAGTTCAACCAAGAAGGGTAGAACTTCATAACGCTAGTTCAAGGTGAGTGGACGGCTTAATATCTTATAACTTTTGGGTTAATTATGAGATTACCTAAATAAATGTTATATGAGTTCATAATGATATTTAAAAGATATTTAAACATGTGATTAGCCAATAGGGTTAAGTTTGTATGAAAGAAATTAATTGTTGATGCATGGATTATGATATGAAGAATTATATGAAATGCATATTTGCTTGAAGTGTATTGGAAGTACAAATGAACATTATTAACTTAATTACATGATGATTAAGTTGATACACACAAGGCATGAAATGGCGGTCAACGAAAACGTGGACCGAAGAACAAAGGATTTAACTAATACCGGTTGGTATTAATTAATTATAAACCTATATAAATGCATGGCTTTGCATGGAATGTGATACATAAGTTTTATGTATTGAATTAGTTATGAATGACTAAATATGATATAGACCCTATCTAGTGTGATATGTGGTAAGTCATAGGTCGGGTGGAGTACCCAAGGATCGGGCGGTTATCCTCAAAACTCGGTTATATAGGGTGGAGTACCCAAGGATCGGGCGGTTATCCTCAAAACTCGGTTATATAGGGTGGAGTACCCAAGGATCGGGCGGTTATCCTCAAAACTCGGTTATATAGGGTGGAGTACCCAAGGATCGGGCGGTTATCCTCAAAACTCGGTTATATAGGGTGGAGTACCCAAGGATCGGGCGGTTATCCTCAAAACTCGGTTATATAGGGTGGAGCACCCAAGGATCGGGCGGTTATCCTCAAAACTCGGTTATATAGGGTGGAGTACCCAAGGATCGGGCGGTTATCCTCAAAACTCGGTTATATAGGGTGGAGTACCCAAGGATCGGGCGGTTATCCTCAAAACTCGGTTATATAGGGTGGAGCACCCAAGGATCGGGCGGTTATCCTCAAAACTCGGTTATAGGGTGGAGTATCCAAGGATTATGATCCTAAAACTCATAGATTTGATATACAAATAGGGACAAGGAGGAGTCCTATACACTCATAGGTATATGGGTGGGTTGGGGTTTTTAGTCAAGAATATTGACTATTACTATTTTTCCCAAATAAAATGGTGATCTACGGATCAGATATTTTCCAAGTATATATATATACTAATAAGTATTTCATAACTTGGGGGAAAGACTATTTATTTAAGTATCACCCTATGTTTGGGTCTTATACTTGAAACGCTAGTTATTCTATATTTAGCCTGCTACTCGCTCGGTACTTGTACTGACCCCTTCGGGGGGCCCCACCATTTTCAGGTTGAAGCTAGGGCTTGCTACCTGCACCTCTCTTACGGGTGATATCGACTCAGGAAGACGTGGTTCGTGCTTCCTTATTTTCTTTCAAACTACCGAACACTTGCTCATGGATATTTGTTCTACTATAAACTATTTTTGGGGCTTGCATGCCCATGTTGTTGGCCGGTTGTGGCTTATGACTTACCGTTGAATATTTCCGCTATTCATTGGTTTAATGTGATGTTGTTATGTATGTTTACTACTGAGTATGGATGGATTATATTCTCGAACGCCTTGTGTAATTAAGTGAGGTTGACTCGCGGGTGACGTCACTTGGTTATACGGCGGTTGTACACGCGCTTGGATTGCGGTCTGGGGCGTGACAGCATTCATCTTGGTAGCCGGAGAACAAGGGGCTACCATCTTTCTCTTCTTTAGAGCCAGGTTAGCAGGATCTAGGGGGTTCAATGCCTTACGAATACCTGAGGAAGAGGAAGTCGCTGGACAAAGATAAAATCACATTACTAAACAAAGACAGGATTACAAGGGTGCGATAAGGATTGGTAAGATACCCATAGCAGATGTTGTCGAGGCAACAGTCAGAACGGGTTTGACAGCATGCGAATGGGAGCTGACGGTTGACACAGGCACAGGAACAACAGCGCAAAGTTCTTGAACATACGGGGTACTACTCTCATCATCGATACTTACAACATCGTCATCATCCTTCTCGGATTCTTCAACAGAAATTGGGGAACCATCTTTAAACAAACACAGATATCAAAAACATCAAATATAAACATCAGGTGTATCAGCAAGACATACTCTAGCCATAAAAAATAAAAATAAAAAAATAAAAAAACTCAAAATCTTGACACCTTTCAATTCGGTCACCAATGAAGAATACATGCGCTCTTCAAGGCCCAGCGCTAGGAGCTGATTTGTTCTCTCCTCGGCAAGAGGGCCGAAATCCAGGGGAATTGTTTTCTGCTTAATTGCTACAGTAAATGCATACCATAAGTACAAGAGAGCAACAAAGTCAAAGATGGAGAAATATAACTAAAGCAAACCTGCAACTCTCCATTTATCAACCAGAAATCTTCCTGCTGCTCCCAATGAGGCTCTCTCAACAAAGAAAAATTTAGTCATCCACCCCCTATCATTGGCACCGCTAATTTCGAGAATCAAGGGTTCTTTCCCGTTCTTCGCCGTCAAGATAAACCTGCCTTTTCCAGAAGTCCGCAAGAAGTATGTAAACCCCAAATCGTCAGCAGAAAACTTCAGAGCATGTTTTTCTCTTAGAACATCCAAAGAGCGAATTAATCGCCATGTTTGAGGAGTTATCTGAGCCGGGGACACTTGCATGATGTTCAGAACACCAGAAACGAAATCGGAGAAGGGGAATCTCATACCTAGTTTCTTGAACGGATACTGGAAAAAGCTAACCCAGCCTTGACAGAACCAGTCGACCTGCTCTGGCCGTATTGGGAAGTGAATTCTTGCCGGGGGAGAAAAGCCATAAACGGTTGAGATCTCCTCCTTGTCTTCATCGCGCAAGTCACACGCTCGAGAGCTTTTGGCGTCAAGCAGATTACGGCTAGCAAAGACGACGGGTTCCATGGGAGAAGAAGATAGAAAGCTTTAGTAAAACTGTATAGAGAGAAGACTGATTGGAAAAGGCGTCCGAATGACTTTTATTGACACAGTATCTCGGGTAGAGTCCAAACGGTTGAGTGTTCTATGCAATTTAAAATTCATCATGATGGCTTACATTGAGCATTCTTCCAACATCATGAATTTGGGGGCAAAATGTTGGGCCCAATATTCTACCATATGAATGGGCCGATATATTGCTAAGTTCAGTTGACGTCTAAGGATTAATGGAGTAAAGGGAAGTCCAATTATTAGTCTTCAATAATTCGAAATCAAAGGATAAGGCCGAAGAAAGAGTCAACCGAAGCAAGAATAAAAACGGTTGTGGATGGAGACAAAATCGCTGCACGTAGAGAGAAAATAGGGAAACGGATGCTACACTTGGGGAGGAAGTAAATTCTATTTTTATAAATACATCAGTTTGTATTCATTGGAAAACACACGCAAGAGAGTAATCAAGCATACACACATATTTCCCAATACTCTGTATTCGAAGTCTTCCACTTCATATTATTCTTCAGTAATATTATTCAGTTTATTTTTTCATCCATAGATTGATTCAATATTGTGAGATTCCCAATTCTATTTCATTTTAGAATAGTTTAATTCTTGTACAAACAATTGGCGCCGTCTGTGGGAAATTCTCGCAAAAAAGAGAATCAATTATGGCCGAAACTTCGAACACCTTGATAGAGGAGATTCAAGCCCAGTTGCAAGCCGTTCGGGAAGAATTGCGTGTGGCTCGGGAAGCTAATCAGTCGAAAGAAGGAGTTCAAGCCCAATTGGATGCCGTCCGTGAGGAGTTGCAGGCCACCAGAAGGTCCGATCAGTACAGTGAAGAGATGCAAACCCAGTTGGATGCTGTCCGAGAAGAAATGCGCCAACGGGTAGCTTTACTCCAAGGCGAGAACGACGCTTTACGATCTCAGGTGCAATCGGTGGCGTCCATAGCATCCAGCTCACGAAAAGGGAAGGAGCCCATTACCGCGGCATCAAGGTTAGACATGGGCTCCATGCCGGTCTCAACCTCCACGCTCACCTTCGCAACCGAGTCTTTTCCGGATTTCGATCCATATGCTGGATACTCCCCGGTGATCTCACAACTTGTGCCTTACGAACCTCTGGTCCCAGGGACGACTCCAGAAGCAAGCATCCCCATGTGCTTCTTCCCGGATTCATTGCGAACCAAAACGACGACATCCGGATTGCAGACCATCAACCAGCAGATGCCGATTCCTATCACTGTGTCAACATCGACGGAGCCCTCCATTCCCCATGTAGGAGCCGGTTCATCAGGAGGAGCAGGACCATCATCTCGTCCTGCGCCACTCCCAAACCCCAGAAGAAACATATTCCGAAAATTTGTTCGCGGAATCCCAGAGACGACACGTTCCTGGACACGACGACATGTATGGAGGTGTCGACATCTACAATCAGGGACGGCAACATCCAGAGATCATTACCATCCAGTCACTAGCCGAGCAAAGGGTACCCCAAGCAGCAGCATATCCCGGAATAATAGGTCCGCAAGTGCAGACGGACATGACAGGACCGTTAGCCATCATCATGCAGGAATTAAGGGAATTACGAGAGAAGTTCAACGGCATGCCAGGAGTACCTCGTCCCTTAGACATGGCACCGCGGACTTGCTACGCGGATTCACCGTTCGGACGACACATAGCAGACGTCGAGATCCCGAAGAAATTCACCGCTCCATCTATGAAGTTGTTCGATGGAACCACTGATCCGGTAGAACATGTCGCCCAGTACAAACAGAGGATGTTGGCAATCTCCGTCAGACCAGATCAACGAGAAGCTTGTATGTGCAGGGCGTTCGGGACGACATTAACGGGTCCAGCATTAACATGGTTCGTCAATTTACCAAACGGGGGTATCGACTCTTTCGCGGATCTGGTTAACTTGTCTACCCAGCAGTTTGCAAGTAGTCGAACGTTGGAGAAGCAGACCAGCGACCTGTATCGTGTAATACAAAGACGCAACGAATCCTTAAGTGACTACTTGCATCGATTTAACAAGGAAAAAGTGTCAATTCCAAGATGTGACACGCCGACAGCTGTAGAGGCATTCAGAAGAGGATTGCGTGAAGATTCAGACTTATATAGGGAACTTACCAAGTTTCCATGCAAGACATTCGAAGATGTCCAGGCCATGACATTGGCCTTCATCCGACTTGAGGAAGATGAACAGTCCCGTCTTCGTTCAGATGGATATGAGGGGGGACAACGGAAAGCCAACACTTCTAGGAAGCATGACTACAGGGCAGGAAAGCCGTACACAAAGAATGATGATAGACCTGTAGCATCAGCGACCACTTGGCTTGATGACCCTAGTTTGCCGCCGTCTATTCCAACATACTGCTTCAACGTCAACATCGCTGGATTGATCAACGCCCTTGACAAATTGGGGGAGAAGGTTCGATGACCTAAGAAGGCAGACAAGTCCAACAATCAATTTCATACATTGGTCTCAAAAAAAAAAATTATTGATATTCATACATTTTTAAATTGAAAAAAAATATTTAAAGTAAGATTTTTTTATCGTCATTAAAAATAAGATTTTCAAAACGGTACGTGGTTTATATTTGAATACGTGTAACTTAAGTTAATTTATAGTAGCTTTTTATTAATCATAATATCACACCATATATGCATTACAAAGAATGCTCAAAATATTATCTCTCACTTTTCAAAGGATAAATTCCTAAAATGGGGAAAAAGGTGAAACATCATTAAATGAAAGTGAAAGATTTTTTTTTACAATATTAAAATACACATTTCTAAAAGTGAAAGAATTAAAACAGCAAGACTGCATGTGTTAAAAATGGGTAAATACACATTATCCTGAATGATATCTCAATATTATGTTCACCTTTCTAATTAAGGATATTTATAATTGGAATCGATTTTTATCTCATTTATGAAAGTAAATGTTATTTTTTATTTGTGTATATATTAATATAATTTTGATATATTTTGGCCGAGAATTTCAGCTCTCAAAAAGTTTTATTAATTACATACTACTTATGTCCCGATTACTTACGGCACGATTATTTACACAATAATTAAATATGTTAATATGACTGTGTTTTACGAAATAACTGTGATGATTATATAATATGATGGGGCTCCTTGATGATAACTGCGATATTGTAGGTGTTTTACTTTTAAGGCTAAAGAATCAAATAGACTCTCGAACTAACTTGAAAAGTGCAAATCACCCCTTATATAGAGGGCTCTGTCCGGCTGTCGCCATTTTACCATTATACTATTCTTACTTTATTACGCTGTTCAAATGTGAAAAATTTTGACCATTGCACTTATATAAGAACATGGTTTTATAGAAAGTGCACTTTGAGTGCAATTGGAAAGTTTTAGTGAAGCTTTCCTAATTGCAATTGAGCCCGTTTGATGACTCTAATTTTTGACTTATCAAACTTTTTAGTCAAATTTTTCTATTAGTTGAAGTTA
This sequence comes from Cuscuta epithymum, assembly GCA_945859915.1. NCBI lineage: Eukaryota > Viridiplantae > Streptophyta > Magnoliopsida > Solanales > Convolvulaceae > Cuscuta > Cuscuta epithymum. The sequence continues at coordinate 818,211 of CAMAPF010001060.1, read as the reverse complement.
TTGTCAAGGATCATTTTAGCTATTTTCGTACTTTTTTCTTTATTTAATTAATATATTTTTCTTTATTTATAAATAATAGGTAGTTGTTGACATTTTAGAAAGCTTTACATTAGTTGTGACTTTTAAGGAATTCTAATTTTGTTTAATTGTAATCAAACACGGATTCTTAATTTTTCGGAATCCGAATTGTAATCTACAAATAAGTTTTTGAGAATTAGGAATTCTAATTGTAATAATCTACGAATAAGGAGTTCTAAATTGTAATGCCCTTTTACAGTAAAAAAAAGAGCCTTTGTAGTAATATCGTACGAAGTAATAATCTTATCCAGTTTTTAGGGGCTTTAAATTATTATATCTAAATTTTAGAACATATATGATGAGGGAGTTGCTTAAAGCATGACACATGATAAAACTTTTTATAATTGTATCTTTGAAATGTATGATATATAGATATAGATATAGATATAGATATAGATTTAGATATATATTATATATGTGTCCTATAACTTTTTTACTTGTACTACAGTGGTTAAATATATCAATTTCATAACTTTTACAATCTTTCATATGACACCAATATTGAATATATAAAAATAAAAAATAATTTTCAAAGTGCTAAATTATTTTTATTTTTAAAAAATAGATATATTTCTTAAAGTGTTAAATTATTTTTCAAAATAGGTATATAAAAACTGTTAAATTATTTTTTTATTTTTATATATTTAATATTGGTCTCATATGAAAGATAATAAAAAATTATAAAATACGATATATATTTTTGTAACCATCATAGTACAAATGAAAAAGTTATAACACTTTAAAACAAAACTGAGATTTAATTTTTTAAATTACCCAACTTTAGGACGTTGTCTAAAAAAACGTAACATGGGGTGTAATCTACCTAAAAAATGTAACATGAGGTGTATTATTTATAGATAATACCGTATCATACTCGTATAGCTTTCCTTTAATTTGAAAAAAGTTATATAATTTTTTAAAAAATAGATGTTTTTGAAGTGTTAAATTATTTTTTATTTTTGTAAACTCAATATTGGTGTCATTTGAAAGATAATAAAAAGTTATAAATTTTGATATAATTTTTATTACAGTTAGAGTACAAATGAAAAAGTTATAACAGTTTAAGAAAACATGAGGTTTTTATTTATGGAGTCCTAAATAATAGGAGTTGTACATAACTTTACTACAATTCTCATATGACATACCGTATCATACTCGTGCATAATTGTAAATAATTGTAATCATCGCGTCCTAAATAATAGGAATTCTAATTTTGTTTAATTGTAATCAAACATGGATTCTTCATTTTTCGGAATCCGAATTGTAATCTACAAATAAGTTTTTGAGAATTAGGAATTCTAATTGTAATAATCTACGAATAAGGAGTTCTAAATTGTAATGCCCTTTTACAGTAAAAAAAAGAGCCTTTGTAGTAATATCGTAAGAAGTAATAATCTTATCCAGTTTTTAGGGGCTTTAAATTATTATATCTAAATTTTAGAACATATATGATGAGGGAGTTGCTTAAAGCATGACACATGATAAAACTTTTTATAATTGTATCTTTGAAATGTATGATATATAGATATAGATATAGATTTAGATATATATTATATATGTGTCCTATAACTTTTTTACTTGTACTACAGTGGTTAAATATATCAATTTCATAACTTTTACAATCTTTCATATGACACCAATATTGAATATGTAAAAATACAAAATAATTTTCAAAGTGCTAAATTATTTTTATTTTTAAAAAATAGATATATTTCTTAAAGTGTTAAATTATTTTTCAAAATAGGTATATAAAAACTGTTAAATTATTTTTTTATTTTTATATATTTAATATTGGTCTCATATGAAAGATAATAAAAAATTATAAAATACGATATATATTTTTGTAACCATCATAGTACAAATGAAAAAGTTATAACACTTTAAAACAAAACTGAGATTTAATTTTTTAAATTACCCAACTTTAGGACGTTGTCTAAAAAAACGTAACATGAGGTGTAATCTACCTAAAAAATGTAACATGAGGTGTATTATTTATAGATAATACTGTATCATACTCGTATAGCTTTCCTTTAATTTGAAAAAAGTTATATAATTTTTTAAAAAATAGATGTTTTTGAAGTGTTAAATTATTTTTTATTTTTGTATACTCAATATTGGTGTCATTTGAAAGATAATAAAAAGTTATAAATTTTGAGATAATTTTTATTACAGTTAGAGTACAAATGAAAAAGTTATAACAGTTTAAAAAAACATGAGGTTTTTATTTAGGAGTTGTACATAACTTTACTACAATTCTCATATGACATACCGTATCATACTCGTGCATAACTTTCCTTTAATTTAAAAAATGATTTTAAAACAATAATTGTGGAATTGACATGTGGCAATACTTTCTCTAATTGTAACCTTCAAATGTATTATCTATAGATAGATACTCCGTATATAACTACTACTACCATTACTTTTAATATGTGTACACGTATGCACGCACGCACATTTATTCATTTGTTTTTAGTATTGATATTTTGAATATAAATATTTTAACTAGTTTTTGAAATAATACTAAAAAATAGCAAGAATATTCATTATAGTATTTCTTGTCATTATTATTACATCGTCATTATTATTTTTATTTAATTTCAATTTATGTTGGAAAAATGTGTTAAAATTGCATTAAATGGTAATTTTGGGACAATTTTTTGAGTGGGGTCCACTTCCGATTTGGGTCGGGTCAAAGTGGTTTTGGATTTTCCTTGTTAAGAGCTACAATTCGATATGTGGTACGCTCAAAACGGATAACGGGTGAATGAGAAATTGATTCTCGAAGTTTACCCGTTAGAATGAGAAAACTGGGAAAAAGGATGAGTTTCTAGTGTGTTATTTCCCACACCGGAAAACCCAAGGGATTTGCAACCCTTTATATGGGGACTCTCCCCTTAAGGAGTTAAGATTCCTTAGGGTAAAGACTCTCTCCACGCGCGCAGGGGGGTCCAAATCAAATCCCGAAATCGGAGAAGAAAACCCGCGACTTGCAAGCGCGGGCGACATGCGGACACGAATGTCGTCCAAAAATCTATCTCCCAAGAGATACGATTAATTTTTGTTTTCTTCCCAAAACGTTTAATTTTTTCCCAGCGGCAGAAGTGCTCGTACAGGCCTACGGAACAGAACACCTCGTTGGTGTTCTGGTGGCCTCGTGACAGAACCCCTCATGGGGTCTTCTGTTGGCCTCGGAACAGAACCCCTCATGGGGTCTTCTGTTGGCCTCCGAACAGAACCCCTCCCAGGGTGTTCTGGTGGAGGTCTTCTGTCGCGCATCTGAATGGTTCTGAACCGTTACAATAATAAATGCCCAATGTTCTTATTTGGGAATTTTTCACAAATAGACAAAAAATGAAAGTTATATCAAGTTTTTCACTTTTCAATCTTTATTTCAAAAATAGACTAGTTGATACTTTTTTTCATAAATAGACTACACGCGCGGGTCACGGAGTACGATATCTGCAGCATCCATTGTTCCAGGTTCCAGCCCCACTAATTCTCTAGTACTCTACTACTACTCCGTACTATTCTTTGAATTCCCTAAGTGCAGCCGTGCAGGTAGTCAGGTAGCCTAATGTGTACTCTTCTTTTTTTTACATACTACGTATAAATTAATAGAAAAAATGGAAATTAAAAATGAAAAAGATTTAAAATAGATTAAAACGTGGGACAATTGTTCAAAAAGAAAAAGTTTTGTAAACAGTTAATGAATAAAGCGAAATATATAAATGTAAAAGTATAAAAAGGTAAAAAAAAAAAAATTACGTATAAACTTTCTCAAAAAATGAAAAAACGTCAATTAAACTTTAAAAATAGGAATCTTAAACTTACTAAAACTAAGTTAAAAAAATTTAAAATATTAAAAAAAAAATGAAATTTTAAAACAAATTATAATGAGTAAAAGCTTTAGAATAAAAACTAGATAAAATAATAAAAATTCAAATAAATATTTACATGTTTAAAAACCGAAAAAAATAAGCTTTTAATAAAAATTTATATAATTAAAAATACACTACATAATTTTTTCTGGAAAAATATACTCTGTATAAAATGAAATTATAAAAAAATCATAAAATTAAAGAAACTTAAAAGTGTGTAAAACTAAAATAAACTCATAGAATTAAAATATGTAAATTTGAAATAATGAACTTTAAAAAAACTTCTCTACAAAAAACTTTAAAAATAATTACATATTAAAAGAATTTTCTAATGTAATTTTTCTTAGAGTACTTAAAATTTTAATTATTAGTATTATCACTTTATTGTTAGTTTTTGTTTCTAATGATTTCTTTGTGTTTCTTTTTGTTGATAATTCTGAAATTTTTGTTTTTAATTGTTTCTTTATGTATCAAGTTATTTTTCATATTCGTAAATCGAAATTTAATATTTTTGGTGTTTGCATACAAATTGTTTTTTTTTTTGTTTTAATTTCCCAGAAGTAGTAAAGATGGAGACAAACCTAAATATGAAACAACAGAAATTAAAATCAACAATAAACAACGATAAACAATACATTGCAACAAAAAGCAACATGATACAACAAAAAGAAACACATTGCAACAAAAAGCAACAAATTTCACACAACAAAAAGAAACAAAAAACAACATATGCAACAAATGCCAACAAATTGTTTTTTACACAATAACGTTAGAATTTATTTTGTATTAATTCTACAATGTCAATTTTTCTAATGAGATGTCCATAATTATGATAGTGATAATGTGGGAACATTATATATGCATCATATTGATCCACATCATACACCATGGGGATTTATTAACTAAGACCAAAAAGGGAAGACTTCAAGTTGCAGCTTCAGTGCAGGATGGAGTTGCTTTGATGACAAAAACAGGATCACCAACTCTTAATAGCTTTGCTCCTCCTTCGCTAAGAAAATTGGCAGAAACCATATTGTGTCCAAAATACACATTTCCCTTTTGCTTCTTGTTTGGAACCAATACTTTATCCGGACAAAACAGCTTTAATGCCACAGTTGGTTCACTCCCCACTTCTGTTGTTTCTTGATTGATTGTAGCTACCTTGCAACAACCGCATAATTTAAAAACCATAGAAGGGGGACTTGCTTATGAGGATCTACTTCCATAAATCATAGGCATATTGCTCGCATCTGTCAACAATATTGAGTCTGAAACGATTCACCGGAATTTGCACCTTGAGAATGGCATTTAGTGCATCTAAATGCACAAAGCACCCAGGTGACCCAACACAAAGCACTAAGAATCTGTTGCCAAGAATCAAGTCTCACAATGACATCAAATTAGCGTACATCTAAAATGCATAACATACATAAGACCTGTTTAAGCACTTTACATATAGAGAGGAACTAAGCTTCATTTATCAGTGTGAGTGTGTTTAGGTTATGCGAAACTTTCTTTCAAGCATAACTTTCACAATGGAAACTATTAATACACAGAAATGAAGAATAATTGAATAACTAAACCTTCTTCTTCTTCCCAATGGTACACCAATACTTTTTGCACTGAGCATTCCCGGAGATGATATCCAGACCATAGAACACCTTTAACCTAATAGCTACCCCAACTAGCTATACAGATCAAATAATTTGAATTTGCTTTCGACAATTAGTATCTTATACCTTACAACACTAATCTAGAGCCATATTTATCCTCCTCCCAGTATACTTACACTTCACATTTGTATATCATTGATCATATCTCAACATGTCAAGAGGCAACCTAAAATTCAGGATGCTTCCTTCTCTTAAGTTCTGGTTCATGTTTACCTAACTGCAAAGGAACAGAAACTTCGACCCTTAATGCATGTAAATTATTATTATTATTACTTTTATTACTGTTATTACTGTTATTATTGTTATTATTGTTATTGTTATTGTTATTGTTATTGTTATTGTTATTGTTATTGTTATTGTTATTATTATTATTATTATTATTATTATTATTATTATTATTATTATTATTATTATTATTATTATTATTATTATTATTATTATTATTATTATTATTATTATTATTATTATTATTATTATTATTATTATTATTATTATTATTATTATTATTATTATTATTATTATTATTATTATTATTATTATTATTATCATTATCATTATCATTATTATTATCATTATTATTATTATTATTATTATTATTATTATTATTATTATTATTATTATTATTATTATCATTATTATTATCATTATTATTATTATTATTATTATTATTATTATTATTATTATTATTATTATTATTATTATTATTATTATTATTATTATTATTATTATTATTATTATTATTATTATTATTATTATTATTATTATTATTATTATTATTATTATTATTATTATTATTATTATTATTATTATTATTATTATTATTATTATTATTATTATTATTATTATTATTATTATTATTATTATTATTATTATTATTATTATTATTATTATTATTATTATTATTATTATTATTATTATATTATTATTATTATTATTATTATTATTATTATTATTATTATTATTATTATTATTATTATTATTATTATTATTATTATTATTATTATTATTATTATTATTATTATTATTATTATTATTATTATTATTATTATTATTATTATTATTATTATTATTATTATTATTATTATTATTATTATTATTATTATTATTATTATTATTATTATTATTATTATTATTATTATTATTATTATTATTATTATTATTAATATTATTATTATTATTATTATTATTATTATTATTATTATTATTATTATTATTATATTATTATTATTATTATTATTATTATTATTATTATTATTATTATTATTATTATTATTATTATTATTATTATTATTATTATTATTATTATTATTATTATTATTATTATTATTATTATTATTATTATTATTATTATTATTATTATTATTATTATTATTATTATTATTATTATTATTATTATTATTATTATTATTATTATTATTATTATTATTATTATTATTATTATTATTATTATTATTATTATTATTATTATTATTATTATTATTATTATTATTATTATTATTATTATTATTATTATTATTATTATTATTATTATTATTATTATTATTATTATTATTATTATTATTATTATTATTATTATTATTATTATTATTATATTATTTATTATTATTATTATTATTATTAATATTATTATTATTATTATTATTATTATTATTATTATTATTATTATTATTATTATTATTATTATTATTATTATTATTATTATTATTATTATTATTATTATTATTATTATTATTATTATTATTATTATTATTATTATTATTATTATTATTATTATTATTATTATTATTATTATTATTATTATTATTATTATTATTATTATTATTATTATTATTATTATTATTATTATTATTATTATTATTATTTAGTTCAAAACGTCCCCCCTGGATTGTCCTGTTGTGCCGGAGACACTTCATTAAGACGCTCTCAATGAACTGGTGCTTGATACAGTTGTGACCCGCTAATTCACTTTTTCTCTGAATGTGAAATTCATGGTGGTGCATGGAGTTGGCCCCTCATAACTAATCATATTTACATACATATGAAATCGGCCACATTCATTAATATCTAGCATATCAAAATGAAGTTAACATAAATTCATAGTTTCCTGAATCAGATTAATAAAATCAAACACGTCAAATGTCATTCAATTCTTTGAAGGTTCTAAGCACCAAATCGTATTCATGAGTGAACAAAACAAACAAGTAAACCTAGCCTAACCAACTCCAGGCTTTGGAATTACAAGTTTACAAATTGACAGTATAAATTTGAGATTAACTTTGAAAAAATTAGGTTAGAAACTTACAAGGTTAGAAATTAAGCCGAATGTGGAGATGACAGACGAATTAAGGAGGGTTGGAGGAATTCGTTCGTCTGCTAGGAGCGGAGCTGTGCGGCTATCCGACGAAGTTATCAAGCGACCGGCGAGTTGGCGTCGATGCTTCACATAGCCACAGAGGGGATGCGCGAGCGAAGAGTGAGCGGAAGAAGAAATATGGAAGATCGAACCAGCTCCTCCGCAGGTTGGTGTCGCTCGAGCTCCTCCGGACCGGATGTCGCTCACAACTCTTTGTGTTCGCTCCGACGGACCTTCCTGAATTTTTGACGATCGGAAATCCCTGCTTAGCTCTAGGCAGGGAAAATTGGCTAAAAGTGAAATAAGAAAATGAAATTGAAAATTTAAAAGTTAAAAATGAAAAGATAACGTTGGTGGGATATAAATGATATAGGGCATATTGAAGTAGACTCTTCGGGTAATTTAATGCAGCGTTAAATGGACAGTTTATAGACGAATCAATGCCCAACGGACTAGTCATTGATGTCCAACGTTCAGGTTCATTAATTCACCATTTATACACAACAAATCCTCCTATATAATGGTTGGCAGGTGGTTTGCAACAACACAAGTTCTTACACGTTCATACACATTCCCCACTATTTCTGAGCTCTAAAACACCTCCAGCATTCCGAAAATTTCCTAAGTGTTCATACTTTGTTCTCGTTCGCTGGAACTTTTGTTTGTGTGCTCAAACATTAGTTCGTAGTCATCGTATCCTGGGAAACGATTGTTGCAACGCTCCTAGCACCGTGGGAGGCAGCAAATACGTTTTAAGGACATCGTGCGTAGCACGAGCTTTGGCTAAATTCTGCTCCATTTCATTTCTTGTTTTCTTTAGTCATTTTATTTAATTAATTTATTTTAATTAATTTTCTTTATTTTCCGAAACACACCCGACAAATTTCAAATTATACTTATTTATAAATAATTATTAAATATTTGATTAATAATGAGGAAAAGTAGAGGGTATATTAGGCACTTAAATATAAAATGAAAAAGTCGTGATAAGCTATTCAAAGCAGTTTTTTCAAATTCAAAGTCAATCCAAAAATTCAAAACATATCTGTTGATTTGTATATCAAAAACTCACTCCTGCTTAGTGCTTACCAAACCTTACCAATAGTTGTTTGACAAAGTCAGAGTCAATCTTCAAAAAATAGGTGATAGGTTGTATACCAAACACTCACTCCCTTAATCTAAACAGAATTACACATTTAAAATTTAAAAACACTATATTTGAATTTTTTAAAGCCAAAGCTGGAAATACGAAATACTATTTCATCCCACTAACATTGAAACATGAAGAGATGACACAACTTTATTTTGTTGATTTTGAATTGATAAAACAAGAAAGATTTATAGTCACACAAACTTTATCAAATTGTTGTTGGAAAATGTGTCAGTAAATTGCATTAAATGGTCATTTTGGGGCAATTTTTTGAGTGGGGTCCACTTCCGATTTGGGTTGGGTCAAATTGGTTCCGGATTGTCCTTGCTTAGGGCTACAATTCGATATATGGTACGCTCAAAACGGATAACGGGTGAATGAGAAATTGATTCTTGAAGTTCACTCGTTGGAATGGAGAAAACTAGGAAAATGATGGGTTTCTAGTGTGGTTTTCCCACACTGGAAAACCCAAGGGAATTTGAACCCTTTATAAAGGGAAACTCCCCTTAAGGAGTTAAGATTCATTAGGGTAAAGGCTCTCTCCACGCGCGCAAGGAGGGGTGTGAATCAAATCCCGAAACCGGAGAACAAAAAGTCCGACTTGTGTGCGCGGGCGACCTTCTAAAGATAAACATTAATTTTTGTTCCTCCAGTTATTTCCTAATTTTTGCTCCAGGTTGGAGTGGAGCAGGCCACTGCTCCGTGCGAGCAGTTGGCTCCGCAGCAGGCTACTGCTCAGGCCGCTGCTCCATGTATGTTGAAAGTCCACAACAGGCGGCTGCTGGGCCGTTACAACGCCATACATGCCCAACGTTCCCTTGCAATAAATGGACGGTTTTCTAGACGAATCAATGCCAACGAGCTGGACATTGATTACCAACGTTCATATCCATTAAACCTCCATTATAACACACCTCCAAATCCTTCCTTCTGTGTTCAGCCTTTGTTCACATTCGTTGGAACTTTAGTTTGAGTGCTAAACTATTGTTCGTAGTCATCGTATCCTGGGAAACGATCGTTGCAACGCTCCTAGCACCCCGGGAGGCAACGAATACGTTTTAAGGAAATCGTGCGTAGCACGAGCTTTGGCTTATTCTGCTTCATCTCATTTCTTGTTTTTCTTTAAGTTATTTTATTTAATTAATTTTATTGATTAATTTTCTTTGTTTTTCAAAACACATCCTACAATTGTATGAGACAATCTTAATGGGATATCCTCAAAAAGAAAAATTAAGACCATCAAAGAAAAATTCAAAAATATTACACTCTTGAAAATTGAGATGACATCCAAAAGTTGTAAGGTATATTCGTATTGGTATTTGGTAACTTACGCCGTTAATGAGACCCTTAATTTCAGCTTTCTCAAGTCAAGTCATGAGCTGTTGCTATCATACTTTTTTCTCCTTATACTTAAAGCTGTTTTGCTTATCAATTACTACTATCATACTCCGTACTTGATACTCTTCGATCATATCCCACTTCTCCGTCTAAGTTACGTGCTCATATTTAAAAATATTAAAACAAGTTTCCAGAACTTTTTATGTACATTCGATTTTCTTATTCTTATATATTGTGTATTGTAATGAATTTTTTGTTAGAAGCTGATTCCATTTTTGTCTGTTTATAATCCATGTATAGTGACGATCTAAGGCTAACATGTCATTTTATATCTAATGAAAAAAGGAAAAATTGAATAAAAAATAATCAAAATGAACACCTTTTACTGCTGAGTGCTGAGCATTTCAAGTGTTGGAACGTTGCTGCTCTGATTGTTTTATCATGAATGGATACTTTACTTTGGCTGTTTCCTTTTCAGTTTCACCCTTGTGACTATTCTTGAGTAATTTATAAATCTAAAAAAGGGTAAGTTACTCTTTATACACCTTCGTGTATATTTCCATAGCAATTATAGTCTCTCCTTAGTCCTTGTACTTTTAGTGGCTTTCCCCCAACTATATCAATTTCAGCCCTCTTTGTTAACAGTGGAATAAGCATTCATGGATGTTACTTTATTACAGTTTACGATTGAATCATTATATCTGTTGTTACACAACATAAGATTGGTCATTGAACATACTCCCTATTAACTATTTCTTCAGTTAACTATTGCTCATGCTGTTTGTTTGTTTGTTTACCCATCTTTCCATAGGTTTCTTCACATTCAGGGTTATGGATCCTAGGTTCAACAGGTTTCCCGACTCCTCTGCGACCGAATGCCAGTTGGAAAATGAGATCATTCTTTCTACGTTAAAAGAATCACAAGACATTCCAGACAGCCATAAGGATGCCACTTCTATGACACATGCTCCTACTTTGGACTCCCGAAATGATCACGACTCTGGTCCCGCACTCAAGTACATTAGCCAGATGCTAGTGGATGATAGTAACATTGATGAGAATAATTATCCCTGCTTGTTTTATGACCCTAATTCCCTCAGAGCTGTTGAGAATGTCTTTTATGATGCCCTTCATCAAAACCCTTCAGTGCCTTATCAAGTACCTCTTTTTGTTAACAATAAATCTGGGAGCCTGGACAGCACATTTGGGTGCTCCGGTGATTATAGTACCGGACTATTTAGTTCTTCATATCGCTTGAATAGTATAGTGAATACCAAAATGGACACTTCTGAAACTGTTGTGTTGGGTCCAAATGTGTTTAATGATACTGAGTCCATCTTGCAATTCAGGAGAGGTGTAGAGGAAGCAAGTAGGTATTTTCCTTCCGGAAATCAGTTGCTTTTCAATATAGAGAAGGGGCATTCATCTGATTCCTCTAGAGGAAAGAAGCACCAACACCGAGGTGATGTCGGGTTAGAGGAAGAAAGAAGCAGTAAGCAATCTGCAGTTTATGGGGAGGATGAGGTGCTTGAGTTAGTAGAGTTGTTTGATAAGATTTTTCTGTTCTCCAATAATATGGATCCTCCATCTGTAGTTGAGAAGAGCACCCAACAGAAAGGGCGAGGTCGTGGGAAGGGATATTCAAAGAAACAAGGAGGGGCTTGTGAAAATGTGGATATAGAGTCTCTTTTAACCAGCTGTGCACAGTCTATTGCTGAAGCTGATCATAGGATTGCAGAAGAAAAGTTAAAGAAGATTAGGCAGTACTCTTTGCCAACCGGTGATGCAAATCAAAGGCTGAGTCATGCTTTTGCAAATGCTCTTCAGGCACGGATGGATGGAACTGGCGCACAACAATATGCGGCGCTAGCTTCAAATAAGATCACAGCTTCTGGAATGATAAAAACCTATGACACTTACATTTCATCCTTTCCAATCACGAGAACATCATTTGTCTTTGCAAATACAATGATTTATGAAGTAGCTTTGGAAAGTAAATCACTGCACATAATAGATTTTGGTATTCTTTATGGTTTCCAGTGGCCCCTTCTTATAAAAAATCTCTCACAAAGACCTGGAGGACCTCCTAAACTTCGAATAACTGGAATTGAGCTTCCCCAACCTGGTTTTCGTCCAGAAGAAATGGTACAAGAGACTGGTTGTTTTTTGACAAAATATTGTGCACGATTTGGAGTACCATTTAAGTACAATGCCATAACAACTCAAAGTTGGGAGACAGTTAAACTTGAGGATTTAAAGCTTGTGACTGGTGAGATTGTTGCTATTAACTGTTTGTATCGATTCGAAAACCTACATGATGAAACAGTTGTTGATTTTGATACTCCGGATTTCCCCAAGGGTGCAGTTCTAAACTTAATCCGCAAAATAAATCCAAAAATTTATGTGCAATCAGTTCTAAGCGCAGCCCACAACTCTCCTTTCTTTTTTACTCGGTTCCGAGAAGCTCTCTATTTCTACGCTGCAAACTTTGATATGTATGATGCTACTTTACCCGGTGATGATCCTCAGAGGTTGAGTATTGAAGAATCCAGGGCATGTGAAATAATGAGTATCGTAGCTTGCGAGGGCATGGAAAGATTATATAGGCCTGAAACATACAAGCAGTGGCATTTGCGTAATATGAGAGCTGGGCTAAAGCCTATGCCCGTTAGCCCGGAGCTTGTGAAGGATTTAAGAGACAAGGCGGAGGCAAGGTATCGCAAAGAGTTTCTGTTTTCAGAAGATGGTCATTGGATATTGCAGGGATGGAAAGGTAGAACTTTTTGTGCTAGCTCTTGCTGGGAATCTGCAGAATGAGAAACTAAGAAACTATGATAGCATGGAAGGTAGCATGTTTACATTATTTACTGGTGCCAACATGCCAAGGCCCTAACTTTTACTGAGATGTTCTGAGAAAGTGCTGTTTGGGAACATCAATTATGGTTGTGGTCTAGTTTTGGATGCATTCTCTTTGAAAGTAGTTCCAGGTGATCATTTGATCGTGTGAAAATACATGCTCTCCATGGTAGTTCATGGCATTCTCTAACATGAAACCTTGTCTTACTCTCTTTAACCTGTTGATGCTAATGGGCTTTTGTTCGTTTATGATTAAATGCTTTCCTTTTTATCCAAGTTAAATGTTCATCTCACTTTTGTCTATATCTCTAGTATAATTTGTGTCATTATTCCTTGATGGTACAGTTTCCTCCTCTAATAAAATTTTATTATTTCGAAACAATATGTATATATATCTCCATAGAATACACACACATGTAGATAAAGGATCCAATACAAAGTGCTACTAATTTCCAAAATACAAACTAATCTCGGCCCATCATTTGAAAGATCTAATGGCTGAACACGCATAGTAGCATTTTGGTAATAAAATTGAACTTTTTTCGAATGCAACACTTATCATTAATATGCAACCATTTATTTCATCGCAGAGTAATATGCAATATTTTAAACATTAATGTGCAAAACAAACAACATAAAGATGCACCGAACAAATGTTTGCACGATAATATCATTTTGTACTAGATTCGCACCAATTTTATAGGGAAAAGAACAAAGTAAAATTCTATTTGTACGCGAAATTTGTACACATTTCACACACATATTTACGTAATAATCGGCGCACAGAGACAATATGTACACCCCTTAGTTCATTGCATAGTACACCCCCTAGTTCATAGCATACACATGTAGCTCATGCAATAATTGTCTGTGTACATAAACAATTATGTATAAATGTGCAAATGTAGTAATAGGTTCGTTTCTTTCTGTTCGGTTTTGACCAAAAAACCAAATACGAAACGAAAGTAAAAAGTTTGTTTCGGTTCGGTTTTACATTTCAAAACTTGGAACCACAGTCTGATTTGTTCGGTTTCGTTTTTTTTTTGTTTTGGTTTTTACTAAAACTGGCCATTTGATTTAAAATTTATATAAGAGTTGGAGGTATCAAACATATTACATAAAAAAAATGCAAGCATACTAGAACAAATAAAATAAAAATTAGAAGAAAAATAAATATGTCTTGAATTATATGAGTATGCGGGAGACATAAAAGTGTACATATTCTTAATTTACATTGTTTGAGACTAGTTTGGGAAAAAATCAAGAATATATACTTTTTTTGTGATATAATTGAGATGAATATTTATTTATTTTATCAATATAAAAACTTTAAGTCTCGTAAAAACAAAAGTTATTTCTACTAATAACCAGTAAAAACATATCATCATCATCATAATGCAACAAATTGCAACATACATACATATATAAAAGACATAGGGGGTGTTTGAATCTGATTCTTAAAACTGCTTCTGCTCCTTCAGAGAGCAGAAGCAGAAATTGGAGTGTTTGGGTGAAAGTGAAGAAGTGATTTTGGTGCTCTAATATACTCCCAGAATCTGTTTTTTTAGAAGCTAAGGGAAACCAGCTTCTGAAAACTGATTCTGATTCTGCTTCTGCTTTCAAAAAGAAGCTGAATTAGTTCCAAACACCCTCATAATCAATATATATATATATATATACTTACTTACTTACTTACTTGCTTGCTTGCTTGCTTGCTTGCTTGCTTGCTTGCTTAGAAATTACTAAAATTATAAGCCTTAGAATTGCAATTGCGTTAATACTTCGTATTTTGCTGCATCTTTTAACTTAAAATGAAATTGATATACTATTAGACGTTCATATATGAAAACATTTAAAACTTGAAACTTCTGATCAAGTAGCTTACCTTTATTAGGATGAAAGTTCATATCATACATATAAATGTATATACTTTCACAAGTAAATACGTTTAGCCCAGGCAAAAAAGTAAATATGTTTAGTTGTTTCTTTATTTTTACAACTACAATTTAAATATTCCTTCACTTTCGAAACAGATTCCTAATCCAAATTAGGAAATCTTCATACATTTAGGATGTTTTTAATTGGACCGATTTCAGTCTCAGACAAGATCGGATCAAACATCAATCACAATAATTATAATTATTATTATTATTATTATTATTATTATTATTATTATTATTATTATTATTATTATTATTATTATTATTATTATTATTATTATTATTATACATACATACATAAAATAGACATCTTCCACACTGTATTACTTCAAACCAAATTAGAACTGAAAATGTCAATCTAATTAAAAACATTCTTATTAATGAGTAAATTGTAAAAATGATCTTTTTTTTTTACATTTTCAATGTGACGAAATAATGAGTAAAATGTAAGATATCATTAATAAAATTTACCAAAACTTATTTCATACCATGCTGAATGAAAAATATTTTTAAAAATAGTGTTTTGAGATGCTTAATGAAGTAATATAAAGGATGTGAAATTAATTAAGAAACTATTGAGTGAATTCTTTAAAATTCGGTTCATAATAATTACGTTTAGCTGAGATGCTTATGTAGAAGTCCATTTTAAATATTTTTCATAAAAATTTTAATTTATTTTATTAATTATATACATGATACATAGTATATTGTATTTTGCTTTTTCATAATTTGGGAGATTCCGTCAATATCTTTTGGGACTAAGGCTTGGATGTTGTTGTTGTTGTTGTTGTTGGGAGATTCCGTCAATTTAGCCCAAACAGTTAGATTTAATTCTTTATAATAAAGTCAGACAATTCGACCAATTTTAGTATTATCAAACGGCTTTATATTAGACTGACTTTATTTTGCTTTTGCATCACATTAAATTATATATGATTCCGAAAATATAAAATTTACAATTAGCTAAATTATGTACTGAATATGGTGGCTAGATTAATATATGCAATGAATGTGTAAATGCATTTATAATAAATTAAACTAAACTAAACCTAACAAAAACATTATTTCTCTAGCACAAGAAAACAAAGATAATCGATGATATTAGAATTAATTAGGATTAATGCTTAACAATTGATAAATAAAATGTCATATTTTAATTAGTTCGGTTAGTTTGGTTCGGTTCGATTTTGAAGGGTTAAAACCAAAACTGAATCAAACAAGTACGGTTCGGTTCAATTTTTTTAAATATGATTTTAATTTTTTTGCAATTCGATTTTATTTGGTTTCAATTCGATTAAATTTGATTCGTTTTTAGGTTGTTCGGATCCAACCCTAACCAAATGTGTCCAATAATTGTTGAAAGGGGAAAAACAAATTACCCGGTCACTTGTAGCTTTCCACCCCTTAGAAAACAAATTTCAACTCCCCAGTCGTTGGTAGTTGCTTGCTTTCGCAATCACGTTCTCTCAAAGTCATGAGCCATTTCATGGAAAATTCATACTTGAGGTTCTTTTCTCTTTCGGCCTGTATCCGAATCCTCGGTACGCTCAAGTTGTTTTGCTGCTATCATACAACTCTTCGCTCGTCTTCCACTTCTCACTCTAAGGTACTTCCTCAGATCTCCAAGACAAAAAGAACTAATTTCCAGGACTTGATGTCCATTCCATTTTCTTTTTTCCTATTTATAGTGTAATGTAAAGATTTTTTATTTATTTATTTATTAGAAGGTGATTCCATTTCTGTCTATTTATATACGGAGTATGGAGGTGTTTGGCAATTAGCTGGTTGTGTTAGCGGTTTGATGACAGCGGATCCCGTTGGCTGTTTTGGTTAGCTGATGAGATTAGCCGTTTGTAAAATAGTGTTCGGTTAAATTGCTGTTTACAATCATCTAATAACTTAGTAAATGACTATTAAGGACATGGATTAATTTTTTATTAATGTAATTAGCACAACTACGTAAACCATTTTAATGAGTTTTTTTACTAAACCGTTCGTATGAGTTAAAAATAATAAAATGTATTAACACAAATAATAATTATTTTAAACTTTTTCACGAAATAATAAATTGAATTAGTATTTTTAATTTAGTTATGAGCAAAATTCCTTATACAAATGTTTAATTTGTTAAACACTACCGTCTCTAGTCTTTAATTTTTGTTTTGAGGTCACTAGTCTTTCGTTTGTTAAGTCGCCTAAGGTTTATGTTTGAGTTATTATTTATTAAAATGATTTTTCTAGGATAAAAAATTCTTATATAAATGTGAGGTAAATAGAAGTCAAATTGTCAACTACTATTATGGCCCATGGTGATCATTAAACTACCGACAAGTGTGATTTTGATTATTATGGCAGACGAGAAATAGTTTATCGGAAAAAGAATCAATAACTACGGATAAAATAGGAAAACAAGATTGTAATAGAAACAGTCATGCCCAAAACGCTAAGGTTAGTGGCGTTTAGAATGTTGGCTGTTTGGAACAAAAAGCTAAATAGAAAAGCCATTTAACTAAACATCCTAATTAGCTGATTGAGCTGGTCAAAAGGCCAAAATCAGTCAAATCAGCCAAAAAATGACTGATAGGCCACTAACCAAACACCTCCTATATCTTATTTGGTTGAACTCATTTACTGCTGGTGACGATCTAAGGCATTAACATATTATTTTATACGGGAGTCTTTGTCATTTTTTGTCTCCCGACTATTATGTCAATGACATTTTTGGTACTCGACTTCTAACTTTTCCATTTTTAGTCCTCGACTATTGTGCTAGAGACACTTTTAATCCCCGACTTTAAGGTTTCCCACATTTAGTCTCTAAGTAATGTCAAATTGACACTTTTGGTCCTCTCATTGTGATTTTCACACAATAAGTGGAGGACTAAAAATGTCACTATTATAATAGTTGAAAGACAAAAATGTCACTTTATGGACTAAATATGGAAATTTTCACAGACGGGTACCAAAAGTGTCTTTAGCAGACTAAAAACTCAAAGTCGAGTACCAAAAATGTCAATGACATAATAGTCGGAGAACTAAAAGTAGAAAAAACTCTTTTATACGGAGTATTCAAATGAAAACCTTTAACTGCTGAGCAATTCAAGTGTTGGTGCTCTGATTATCTTAGTTATAATGAATTGTTACTTTGGCTGTTTAGTCTTCAGTTTCTCCCTTGTGAGTTGTGGCTATCCTTGAGTAATTTTTAAATCTGATTAGCGGATTAAAATGTTGGTGACTTAACTGCTTATTATAAACCCTTAATAAGACGTAAAATGACATATGAATAAAAAGTATTTCGTATATACTTGTATATCTAACATAATTTTTATATTTTAATTTCTTTGATAAGTTTTGGAAAATGTTTTTAAAATTACATTTACTATTATTTTATGTAATTACAACCATTATCTTTTAAATATATACACTTATGCACCGCGGCGGATCCAGGAATGAGAGGTGGGTGGGCGAAGATTAAAAAAAGTTATTACTACACACACAAGTTTTAGCTTAAGCCTGTTATGGAACCGAGCTTTTTTCGAACTACTCGAGTTCGAACTTGATTTCAAATCTAATTTAACGACCCGAGCTTAACGAGCTTCGAACTCGAACACATGATAGATTTTGAGTTTGATTAGTTAGTTATTCAAGCTGATTTCGAGCATGGAGATGTTCGGTTTGATCCGAACTGGAGCCTATTGATCACTTATCAATTGTAAGAATATATATCTTAAAAATTAAACGTTTTCAGTGCGATTTATAATTTTTTTAAATGATTATTAAAGATTCTAGTATTTATTGAATAATTCGAACATGAATCTATTAACGAGGATAGTCTAAACTTCTACATTCGAGCATGTTTATCGAGCTAATCGAGCATTCGAAACGAACACCGAAAATCTATCAAGCCAAACTCAAGCTCCATTTTGTACTAGGTAAATATTTATTTGGGGTAATTTGAGTTTGCATCAGGGTAGTCAAAAGCGCGCGCCTGAGCGCTTAAGCGCACCAGGCGAGGCGCATATGAGAGTCAGCGACTGTTAGAGTCCCAGGCGCAGCCAACTGAGTGAAGCGCAAGTGAGGCGCAATAAGCGCAGAAGCGGTGAAGGCCTTAAGCGCAAAAAAGCGCACGCTTCAGTCGCCTGGCCTGGGAAAGGAGTAGCAGCCTATTTATTTGTTTGGTCCTACTTTAAATAACAAGCCCATACTTATAATAAGATTTAGCCCATTCAAATAACAGGTCAAAATAACTTAAACCCATGTTAAGCCCTTCTAACTTCTAAGTCACGGTAAAATAACTTCTATAGCGTGACTTCATCATTACTCTTCTATGCTCTACTCGTGCAACTAGTTCAGCGCTAAAACAACATTCAATGATCAACCCACAGAAGTCAGAAACCCATAAGGTGTCTTTCTTTTCATCATCTTGCCATGTTCTTTCATTTTTCTTTTTCAGATTATAGTTTTCATTTATTTTGTCATCTTCATTGATCCTTTCTTTTTTATTCTTTCAGTCTATCTTCATCCTTTACTTCTATAGTTCTCTTTTATTCTTATATATTTTATACAACTCAAACATATTATATTTCTCTTTGCTTCTTATATATTCTATAATTTATAGTTCTCTTTGCTTCTTATATATTCTACACGTTATAGCTCTCTTTGCTTCTTATATCTTCTATACTTTATATGCAGTCTATAACTATATATATCTTCTTATTATCAGTTCATATTATAATTTTATTAAACTTCATATAATCTAACTTAATTAATAGTTTCATACACTACACAATTTATGCTACCCCAATCCTCAAAACCAGCTATTGAGAGACATGACTTTTTAATGCATTTAGTTCAATATGATGTTGAATATGTCATATTTGATCATACTAGAATAGTATACATAATATTTTCTACATAGTGCGCTTGACATGAGTCACGCGAGCGCTTTTTAGCGCCTTGCGCCTCAGGCGATATAAATACTCTAGCGCCTTGAGTGCGCCTCACGACTTTGACTACCTTGGTTTGCATCTTATTTTATTGTCCAAATTGAACTTTGCACCCTGTATTTAAAAAACTATCTATTTGCACCCCAACCCTGTATGAAAAGACATAAACTTGTGGTAAATTAAACTGAAACACTATAATTAGTAACATTTCAAATGAGTTGATTAATTTTAGATCTAGTCAAGTTAAGCTTTTCATCGATACAAGGATACATGTCAATTAATTGTCTACACCTATTAAATTGAAGCTCATTTTGAGCTGACATGTTCATCCAAAATAGCCTAAAAATAGCTTTTTGACAAAGTCACAGTGTCACACTACCAAAGTTAATCTAAAAAGCCAAAAGTGGATGATAGGCTGTTTACATAGTCATCCCCTATCTACATACACCCTTAACGATGCTTCTATAGCAACTATAGTCTCTACAGTCTACTTGTACTTTTAGTTGCTTTTCCCCAACGAGATCAATGTTTTGCCCCCATGGTTAAAATGCAGTCAATGAAGGACTAAAACTACCACAAGTGCAGTAGAATGACCATTCATGGATGGTATTATATTACAGTATATGATAATTGGAAAATCCATTTTAGTTGTTATATATGTTGTTATTTACCCACTTGTCTTTACGTGGATATAGGTTTCTTCACATTGATGGTTAGTGATCATGTCTGAGTCCCCTGCAAATGAACCTGAGTTGGAGAATGAGATCATTCTTTCTACCTTAAAAGAATCACAAGACATTCCAGACAGCCATAAAGATGCCTCGTTGGTCACACATGCTCCTACTTTGGACTCCCAACATGATCACTACTCTGATCCCACGCTCAAGTACATTAGCCAGATGCTACTGGAGGATAGTAATATTGATGAGAATAATAATCCCAGCTTGTATTATGACCCTATTTCCCTTAGAGCTGCTGAGGATTTCTTTTATGAAGCCCTCCATCAAAACCCGTCATCACCTTATCAACAACCTCTTTTTGTTAACAATAAATCTGGAAGCCGGGACAGCACATTTGGGAGCTCCAGTAGTTGTCACCCCGGACTATCTAAATCATATGTGGAGAGGTCAAATGGTTCTCCATTTAGCTTGAATAGTATTATGAATACCCAAATGGACTCTTTGAACACTGTTAAGTTGGGTCCAAATGTATATAGTGATACTGAGTCCACCTTGCAGTTTAAGAGAGGTATAGAGGAAGCAAGTAGATTTCTTCCTTCCGAAGATCAGCTGCTTCTCAGTACAGATAAGGGGCATTCGGCCGACACCTCTAGAGGAAAGAAGCATCAACATTCTGGTGATGTCGGGTTACAAGAAGAAAGGCGCACTAAGCAGTCTACAATTTATGAGGAGGAGGAGGTTGAGTTAGCAGAGGTGTTTGATAAGGTTTTGCTGTTTAGCAATAACAAGGAACCTCCATCTGTATTCGGAAAGGGCACCCAACAGAAAGGACGAGGTCGTGGGAAGGGTTATGCAAAGAAACCAGGAAAGACTTGTGAAAATGTGGATCTGCCGTCTCTTTTAATCAGCTGTGCACAATCTATTGCTGATGTTGAACATGTGATTGCGAAAGAAAAGCTAATGAAGATTAGGATGCACTCTTCGCCAACCGGTGATGCAAATCAAAGGCTGGGTCATGCATTTGCAAATGCTCTTGAGGCACGGTTGGATGGAACTGGGCCACAACTATATGCAGCACTATCTTCGAATACGATATCAGCTTCTAGAATGATATCAGCCTATCGCACCTGCTTTAAAGCTTGGCCGTTCATGAGTACATCGTTTTTCCTTGCAAATACAATGATTTATGAAGTTGCATTGGAAAGTAAATCGCTTCACATCATAGATTTTGGTATTATTTATGGTTTCCAGTGGCCCATCCTTATTCAGAAACTATCACTAAGACCTGGTGGACCTCCTAAACTTCGAATAACTGCAATTCAGCTTCCCCAACCTGGTTTTCGTCCTGAAGAAATGGTAAAAACGACTGGTTGTCTTTTGACAAAATGTTGTGAACGTTTTGGTGTACCATTTGAGTACAATGCCATAACAACTCAAAATTGGGTGACAGTTAAACTTGAGGATTTAAAGCTTGTGACTAGTGAGATTGTTGCTATTAACTGTTTGTATCAATTCGAAAACCTACTTGATGAGACAGTAGCTGCTGCAGATACCCCGGTTTTCCCTAAGGATGCAGTTCTAAACTTTATCCGTGAAATGAATCCTAAAATATATGTGCAATCATTGCTAAGTGGAGCCCACAGCTCTGCTTTCTTTATAAATCGGTTCCGAGAAGCTCTCTTCTTCTACACTGCACTCTTTGATATGTGTGATGGTACGTTACCTTGCGATGATCCTGACAGGTTGAGTTTTGAAGAAGCCCGGGGATGTGAAATAATGAGTATCTTAGCATGTGAAGGCAATGAAAGATTACATAGGCCTGAAACATACAAGCAGTGGCATTTGCGTAACTTGAGAGCTGGGTTAAAGCCTATGCCCATAAGACCCGAGCTTGCGGAGGAGATGAGAGACAAGGCAAAGGCCGGATTTCACAATAAGTTTCTGTTTTTAGAAGACGGTCATTGGATACTACAGGGGTGGAAAGGTAGGGTTTTTAGTGCTAGCTCTTGCTGGACATCTGCATAATAAGAAACTAAGAAGCTATAATAGCATTGAAGCTGTTTGAAGGTAGCACATTTGCATTTTTTATACTTATTGAAAACTTTTTGTACGATATTGTGGTGCAACATGTCAAGGCGGTAACTTTTACTTTGAAAGTACATGTTTTTCATGGTTGTTCTTGGCATTCTTTAACATGAAACCTTGGCATGAGCATCTAGGGCTTTCTGGTTCACACTTGAGACCTATACAAACTTTGATTTGCCAAAAACGAGGTTGTTGAGGAATCTTCAAGACTATAATCATCTTTGTAACTTTGTTCATTGTTTTGTGCTATAACATTATAGAAAAATAGCGGTTGAAACAAATCTTTTATTTTGTTTGCAAGTAGCTAAAAAGTACGGAGTATATGTTAGTTGTGTTTCAAATTTATTTATTTCAAATATACGTAGTATTATTTAATTTTACTTTGACAAATACTTCCTCCTGTTGGGTATCCGTGGGTCTAGCGGTCGGGGCGGAAATGTGGTGGAGATCGAGGAGTGACCCCCCACCCCATTTGCCATTGCCATCCCTAATTGTGCTCTGTTAAAAATTTAAAATGTTGTAAGGTAGTATTTATTTCGGTGGAAATAGAGTGTGGCACTTTCCATAAAATTAAAGGAGCGAGTGTTACTTCTTTATTGACAAATTAAAAGTATTCCTTTAAGATTGGTCTTATTTTCCTTTAAAATGAAATGAATCTAAACACATAAACTCTCAAGAAAGAGTACGTTTTCATTTTAGAAATTCTATAAAAACTTCTTTAACAATTATTTTTCCGTTTAATAATTAGGGGTGGGCACGGTCCGGGACGGTCCAATATTTTACTGAAACCGTATATGTTCTGTGATTATTGAAATGGTTCGGTTCGCTCTTAGACCTAAACCTATTTGATACGTTCCATTTACAAACGGGACGGTATTATACCATATGAATTCCAAACAATGCACTTCTTTCAGTTGTTTAAAGTGACATTAAAGTTTAGCTGTACTCCAAAACTTCACATAATTTGCCGATTTCCATATTACGTAGCAGCTAATAAATTTAAAGTAAACTCTAGTACGGAGTAGTACAATACATAAATCAGATTCATGACTGTAGTTTAAAATCCTAAGCATTGTAACTGCAAACTCTGTATTAGGGACTTATAAAATTGATATTTACTGGAGTAGAGGACTTATGGTATTAGGTACTACGTAAAGTAAATTAATTATCAAACTGGATGGAGTAACAATTAATAAAGAAAAAAAGGTACTATGTATTAAGGACTCATGGTATTCATGTATCTTGAACCTATACTTCGATCACGTTCGGTCCGGTATTGGTTCTTACTTAATGAGAACCGGTGATGGCATGGTTTTAAATCGGTATGGTACAGTTCAAGATAAAAATTTAGAAATTCATTTGAAACCCCCAATTTCCGGTTTGGTGCCATACCGGTTCGGTTCGGTATGATACCGGTTTAGTACTTTCCCCACCCCTATAAAAATGAAGTTTCCCATTTTTGTTTCTCATGTTTCCTAGACTTCCATGCTAACATATGATCAAATTCAATGATAGGGACGTAGATTTGGATTTTGGTGGAAAGTAGGATTATTCTCCAAATGCGTACATTTTTTGGAAGGAAAACACCAAAAATTTATTAAATCAAGCTATCGTTCGCATTGGCTCAAAATACAACAAGGGGTGAATCAAAATAAACAATCTCATTCAGCATAGATAGAAGTATAGAACAACAGAGATCTTTCGTACCCAAGTTATCAAAATATCCTTAAACCCATTCACCAATCGTGTTTCCCTGACAAACAAACCTGCTGCCAATATTTGCCCACACCGTTGTGCTCACCGTACACGTTCGGAATACATGCAGCTCTGTTTCAGTGGTCACCTCACTGCACACACAACACCCACCTGTCTCAACCCTCTTCTTGGTAAGATTATTCCTTGTAGATAAATACCTGCCATGAGTTCCCAAAAAAATATTTTATTTTCTTGCAAAAAAACAAAAACATTTTAATTTTGGGTGGTATAGCTAGATTCCACAATTTTGTCCAGCCCATATATTTTATGCATCATTTTAGCAACCTATACCCACTTTTGAATATATGTGTAAACCACCACGCCCCATCTACAACATTCCTTCTACTTGAGGGAATAGATAGTATTGCTCTTCTCTCTTTAGGATAGAATAAATTCTCTGTTCTTTGGATGTTCCGGCTTCTCCCATCTTCCATCATAAGAGCTGTAACGATCATGTCCGCGATCCCTTGTGTTGGTTGAGTATGTATGTATCCTCCAATCTTCTTCCCGTAGTAACCATTTATCCCGCCACACCGAGACAGCCTGCCCTGCTGCCCATTACCAATTTTCCTCCTCAATCCCTTTTCTTGATATCGTTCGGTTCTATTCGTTTTCCGCCAATAATCGTTCTATTCGTTCATTATCCTTTCTATTTCCAAACACATATGCTTGGGTAGGGAAAAGACATTCATCGCAGTAGGCATATATAACTGGTATGACCATTTTTAGCATAACCTCTTGTCCCGCCTTAGATAAAAATATGTTATTCCAACTATGGATCCTTAGCAAGATTCTCTTTTTTAAATAACCCAGAATATTCCTATTGGTGCTGTTGATCGGGTTGACAGTTTTTGGTGGAATGGAGAAAATAATGGCGTTTTTCGATCAAGAATTGTTATACCAACTATGGATCCTTCGCAAGATTCTCTTTTTTAAATAACCCATAATATTCCTATTAGTGCTGTTGATCGGGTTGACAGTTTTTGGTGGAATGGAGAAAATAATGGCGTTTTTCGATCAATAATTGTTATACCAACTATGGATCCTTCGCAAGATTCTCTTTTTTAAATAACCCAGAATATTCCTATTAGTGCTGTTGATCGGGTTGACAGTTTTTGGTGCAATGGAGAAAATAATGGCGTTTTTCGATCAAGAATTGTTATAGATTTCAGATGAGAGAAATTCAAGGAGTAGCAGCTGACGAATGGAAACAATTGTGGGAATCTAAGGTATCCCTAAATTTAAATATTTTGTTTGGCAGGTATTAGACGGTTCATTACCGACGGTGGACAATCTTAGACGAAGAGGAGCGGCAGGTATGCTAGCAAGCTGGCAAGAGGCTCAAACAGGCGAAGCCACCAAAAAGAAACAAGAAAATAGGGGGGGGGGAGTGGAAGAAGCCTGCGAGAGGATACATAAACATTAATGTGGATGGGGCGGTTAATCAATCCGGGAGGATCCAAGCGTGGGGTTGGGTGGCTCGAGACGAAAATGGAAATTTTATTAAAGCACGGGGATCAACCAAGGCAAATTGGTTAGCGGCTGAGACGGAAGCAACAGGACTGAAGGAGGCCATAGCAGGAGCAATTGAGGAAGGATTGAGCAGGGTGGAATTCAAGATAGATGCTATGACGGTGGTGCAAGGGATCCACAAAGGGGGCGGATCTTCCTATTTACACATAGTTATTGATGATATTAGGAGTGTTCTTGATACAAAGAGTAATTTTATTGTGTCTTTTTGTAAACGATCTGCGAATCATGCTGCTCATGTGCTTGCAAGAGCACACGTTAATGCCTCAGATCAGAATAGCAATTATGATGTAGTTTCGCATTGTATTGTTAGCCAATTGACTAATGGCCTTTTAAGTTAATAAGATTTGTTGTAGTTGATGATAAAAAAAACCAAAATGTCAATTTTATCCCGACCAATCAACGAAGGGAGGCCTAAATATTTAGGATTCTCACCTTCACAAACAACTCCCACAGAGTTACAAATATTACCTCTCCTTTCTTCAAGTAAATTTGGACTAAACATAACCGAATATTTTTCATAATTTACCTTTTTCCCTGAGCTCCTCTCTTATAAAAGCAACAAATTCTTGACCGACTCACACTCCTTATCTCGAGCCCTGAAAAATAGGTAACTATCGTCAGCAAAATAGATGAGATATATTAGGTCCCCCTTTTGCCGCCTTTATGCCAACCATATTTCCTTTCACTTATTGCCTCCTAAGCAATGCACTCAGCCCCTCCGCTACCAAAATAAATAGGTAGAGAGATAGCGGGTCTCCCTACCGCAGACCACGTAAAGGACCTATGGGCCCTACTACATTTCTATCAAAAGGAGTAGTGTACTCCACATATTTTATACATTAATTCTCGATCCTCCTAATCCAGTTTAAATCAAAATTCATAGCTCGCATAATAGTCTCCGGATAACACCACTTCACTTTGTCATATGCCTTACTCATGTTCAGTTTGAGAGCTATAAAACCGCCGATTCTTGATTCTTAATCTCGTGGAACCAGAACCACACAGTACCCGTTCCAATACCGGCGGTTCCAGTTCCAAACTGGTTCAGTTCCGGTTCGATTTTCTTGTTCCAAGTTTTATTTTTTTATTTTTTATATTTAAAATTTAAAAGAATGACTGAAATATTACTAATAGCTTTGCAATAGACAAAAATAGAATCATTTTTAAATTAAGACAAAAAAGAGACCAAAGGTTAAATGTTGGGGAGGGGCTATGGGGCTAGAGGATGGGGAGGGGCTGGGGAGTCGAGTTGGGGGTGGGGCGGTGGTGGCTGGCGACGATGGTCGACGGCGGCGCTAGTTGGGTACGATGACGGTCACTGTCCAGGGTAGTGTTGGTGACTGAGGGCTAGGGGAGCCCTGTATGTTTGACGGCATAGGAGCAGAAAATTAAAATGGGTTTAATGTTACAAAAAATTCTAGAACCCTTTTCTATCTAAACTGACATGCATAATAATAATGATAATAGTATTTCAAGCCATTTATAAAAAATTGTAAACTCTATTCTGTCTAAACCAATCATATTATAGTATTGGTAATCCTTATTTAGGAATGACACAATCAGTGGCGGGCCCAGAAGTTTTATGAAGCGGGGGCACTCCCGCATAGATGGAAATGGGTCGGGTCGGTCGATTCAGGTGTATCATTGGTCTTTTTTGTCAAGTGCGTTCAAATTATTATTTTTAACTGGAAATAGTAATCTAAAGCCGGCTTCAAACAATTAACATATATGGATTATAAGTCCAATTTTGAACTCATTAAGACAATTCTAAACAATAATATTTGACTTTTTAGAAGAAAGACATAATTTGGATTAGAAATGATTAATCTTTGCGTCATTTCTGATTTTACATTAGAATTCTCGTTATTTTTCATAATATAAAATGATCAAGATTTCAGATCTGAACTAGGATCATGTCAAATGCTACACATTGTGCCACAAACTTTGTTGGTACTTGTCTGAAATATAATACTATCGTGTTAAAATGAAGTATAAATCAAGTTTATGATTTCATCTTTTAATACAACTTTATTTAATGATATGATTCTATATATCTAACTTTTATCATATTATAGATAAAAACTTCAAAGGGCATGTCGGTTTGAAACTAATTTATCGTGAAATGACACATTTTTCATGTATGGACTTTTATTCAAGACAAAAGTCTTCAATCTATTAAGTTCATCCCACATGTTAGAACTTTTGTCATATCTTTGACCTTTAACTTTGGACAAACATTATTCGCCCTAAGTAAAAAACTACAATGCCACTTTTCAAAGAGAGTATGGTAACCATATCAACAACATGTCCAACTATAAGAATCTGCTCCATCACAACTTTATGGTTGCTTATATTTCTTACTATAATTGTTATATGTCTTTGACGAAGTCCTATATATCTAATAATTTTTTGAAATACGTACAATATTATTGAAATAAAGATAGTGGACAAAAATATGACTTAGTAACTAGCATAGTAATATATTATAGTGACCATGATTGTATTCAACACTATCAGTACAGTGAGTATGCATAATAACTATAGTAATATTTTTGTTCATTAGTTATATTTCGATAATATTTATAGAAAAATATCTAATTTTTTTGTCCGAATAGTGGGGGAATATTTTTTATCTTAAGTACTAATACTAAACTTCGGGGTCGGAAGCGGGGGCTCTTGCCCCCCCCCCCCCCAGGACCCCCCTAGGTCCTCCACTGGACACTATGGTGATTCTATTTGTACACTTTACCAATGTTTAAGTCTTATTTAAGAAATTAACTCTATTATTATCATCTTCTAAATCCCCCAATGATGTAATCATTCTAAATCATTATTGTTGGTCCAAAATAGGACGCTCGTAGGCTTTTAGGAAAGCTACGAAAGACACTCAAGCAGGAAATCAAGAAAGCAATATGAATGAGGAAAGTGCTAAGGGAATTTGGTAGCCAGAAATAGCATATGAAATTGCTCCCCCTAATCTGAATTACAACGTGCCATTTATAGGCGTATACAAATCGTAACCGCTATCGATAATAATGACTAATTAATTACAACATTAATACATAATTAAATACATAGTTAATAGCGCATTGATTGCTTGACCGTTACTTTTCCTAGCTGGCAGGTCGGCCGGACTGGCAGGGTCCCCGCTGGGCTGGTAGGCAGGCTCCAGGTTGTGGACTTGGATCCACGGGTCCAAGTTCGGGGATTGGGCCGATTAGGTTCTGGGCCTAGTCCCATTACTCCATCACGAGTCCCTCACTCCCTTAGTCGAGTAGTAGACTTGGCTAAGAGGGAGTAGTCCAAGTCAGCAGCCCTTCTCCGAGACTGGAAGATCTCTGCCCTTGTCCATGTTGGGGAGATGCCTCATTAAAAACCTTCATCAGGAAAAAACCCAATGGGAAAAAATCCTAATGAAGGGAAAAAGAGTACACCTGATGGCCCCAAGATGAAGCAAAGGGTGAAATCTTCAGCCTATATTGCAATGATCACCATCAGCGAAGAGGATGGCTAGAACCGTTCTTCTCATCGGGCTCGGACTCATCAGACTCGTCTTCGTTCAGTCGTACCTGCACATAAAAGCAACACGTGTAAAATAGAGCATCTGGCCCGGTGCTGAACCACAGCTCAGTGAGTAAGTGAGTCAGACTCACTACCTGAAAAGAGTGACATCAAATTCCCAAGTTAGGTCTCAACCCAGTCTCCGAAAGGAAGATTGAATCCGCGAGTAAGTGACTCGGAGTCACCATTCGAACGGATAATCCAACCCCACAGAACTAAAGTATATCAGCCTTTTTGGGAAATGTGAATGTCAATTAAGTGAGAAAATTGCTCGGAAGAGCGTGGCTCTAGGCCCCTAACAAGAGTTTAACTCGGCACCCGAGGTTAGTAGTTCGAACCCGCAAGTGAAGACTTTTGAACGGGCGACACGTCCCCCGAGGTCGGAGTGTGATGCACTGGGAAGGGGTAAAAGCACGCAAAAACTCGTATGAAATCAAGAGTGTGTGGTATTAACATTTATATTGGAGCTTATTAATCGCCACACCCATATGACATGATCCGGTGGCACGAGTGTGTGTGCTCGACCATTGTACGAGTGTGTGTGCTCGTCCGGTGTATGCGAGTGATCGGATTTCATAAATCCAATTTTCAATGTTAAAATTACACACATTTGAAAAGAGTAAAAGCAATTATACCACTTAATTTATCTTTCAAATGGTTCGATTTATGATTTTTTTTCATATTTTTTATGCACTCCGTATCAAATATTGAAGATTTTTGTATACTTAGCTTTTTGAAAGACAAGACTGAAATCTTGTTGAAAATTGAAATCTGGTCCATTGAATAAATTGGCTCGCCCAAAGGTGGTCTGGTCAACTGTTTCCATTTGGCCCAACTCTTTTGCCTTTCACCCACCCCTGCTGTATACGGCCAACTAGAGCAACCTAATAGTTGACCATCTTACCAAGCCTTCCTCCTACAGCCGCCAGACATGGAGGCACAGTGAGCATTTGGTCATAAGGGACGCGCCGTCGAACCCGATGGTTCCCGCGTACGGACGTCACCGCCTAGTACAGCCGGGCGGTCTTCGTCGTTGGAGGTCACCAGAGAGCGTACTAGGGGCGTTGGGTCTGCCGATGTGAACATCGGTTCTAATGGGTTGCATAACTGCATTGTTACTTCCAGTAGCTTCTGGCCGCCATTAATGGCAGATATTTGAGGTTGAGCTCCAGCAATCGGAGTACAGGGCCATGGATCGAGGAGGTAACCGTGACCCAGGCTCCAATCGTCAGCTGTGAGGGTGACCAACACGGCTGCGGCGCGATCGGTGGAGAGGCAGGCACCGCCGGGACGGAGGTGGGTCGGTGTTGCTGGGCTGCGTTGCCAGCCAGTACAGTTCCAAGTGCCATCCTCCATTTTTTCTAGGTCTTCGTGTGGACGCTGGTTGATGGCCTACACCCACATCCCCATTGCTTTACCAGACCAATTTTTTCATTCTTTGTTCAGATTTTGAATTTCAGATATGAAAAACTCACAGAAACCTTCAAACTTTCCATTTTTCCTGAAGTTTTCTGGTTAATTCCTACTAGAGTGATGTGAGAGACAATAGAGGCTCTCAACAAAAGCACCAATGTTGGTCCAAAATATGACGCTCGTAGGCTTTTAGGAAAGCTACGAAAGACACTCAAGCAGAAAATCAAGAAAGCAATATGAATGAGGAAAGTGCTAAGGGAATTTGGTAGCCAGAAATAGCATATGAAATTGCTCCCCCTAATCTGAATTACAACGTGCCATTTATAGGCGTATACAAATCGTAACCGCTATCGATAATAATGACTAATTAATTACAACATTAATACATAATTAAATACATAATTAATAGCGCATTGATTGCTTGACCGTTACTTTTCCTAGCTGGCAGGTCGGCCGGACTGGCAGGCTCCCCGCTGGGCTGGTAGGCAGGCTCCAGGTTGTGGACTTGGATCCACGGGTCCAAGTTCGGGGCTTGGGCCGATTAGGCTCTGGGCCTAGTCCCATTACTCCATCAATTATTATATTTTCAGTAGCTAAATTATTGTTGTTCTATGCGCTCTCATCTTGAAGAGGACATTCAGAATTTGACTTCTTTACACAAACAAACTTTTCCATTAAACTTTTTTTATTTACCGTTTTCTCTAATCTTCTCCTTTTTTTTATTTATCCTATTCAAACTCAATCCTTTTTATTACACCTTGAAATTAATTAAATTTATAAATTTTTCATAATTGAAAACGTTTATCTAACAAAATCAACAAGTTATAACACCAATACTCAATAGAAAACAATTACGGAGTAGTAATTAAGAAATCAAGCAATCAACTATGAATGGAATCAATTAATAAACTAATCAAATAATCATATCAGGTTATTATGCTTTCGAGTGGAATTTTTTAATGAAATTTGAAGAGAATGTTTTTTAATCAAGTGTAGATTATGTCCACAAAAATTCAGCTTAAAACTCAACCGTGAAGTGAGTTAAATAAATTACTGAAAATATTGAACCAAAATATGTATAAAATCGCAATGAAAGTTAAACTTCACACATATTAAGGAAATAAACTTACCGGGAGGTAAATTTTTCTATTTTGACACTGTTTGGACATTGTTTGACACTGTTTGGCACTGTTTGGATGTAGAGAATTTGCCAAATAAGGAAGTGGGAAGAAGTGAGTAGTTAATTTCGTAATTGTCCAAAAAGGAAAGTGAGAAATTAATTTAGGGACGGAGGGAGTTTATTATTTATTAAAGTATTCGTGGACGGTGGAATTGACGATTCCGGTTCAAAAAAATTTAGAGAATCTAACCGGACTAGTAAAATCCAATTCCAAAGTCCAAGGTAAATACTATTGTACAATCGACTATACCTAGGGCATGGTACAACCGTTTTTTTTTGTAATTTAGTCCAACTCTCAAGACATTAGTTAGCTTAGTGTTTTTTTGTTGTCTTTCTTTCTTTTCCGCCGTCAGCCCTCCTCCTGTGCTTTCTCGTTGCTTACTTTTTTTTCTTTTATCTTCTTCTTTCTTTTGTTTTTCAAAAAAAAAAAGGATGACACCCCATCTCTGAGGGCCCCCCAACACCGACCGGACAACACGATGGGAGGATGTAAATTAGACTATAATCACAATCTGACAAATAGAGAGTGGGGCTCCATCCCCGGTACTTGCAGAGGCTCTATGCATTTTTAGCATAGTAACCTCTCATCGCAATTGCCGGGATTCGAACCCGGGACCTAACCCTTGTGGCACTCCCTCGCTACCAGTTGAGCTACGCCCACCGGTATCTTTCTTTTGTTTTTCGTTGCTTTGTGTTGTTGCTTCTCTTCTTTCTTTTTCTTTATTTTACTTCTTGCTTTTCTTTTCTTTATTTTTTCTTTAACAATCTGTTACTTTATTTTTTATTCAACTATGATAATGTATTATATAAAATATTATTTAATGTTTGAGTTTGTCTTTTTTTTGTTCTTCCACTCACCTTCAAAATTAAGTTTTTTAATTTGTGCATTATAAAAAAAGATTCGGGTCATATGTTTTTGCTTTTTAATTAATGTTTGTTTTCTATATTTCTAGTTTTAAGATGAATATTTATTAGTTTATTAAATATTGTACGTTAATTATTAACATGTGTTTTGTGTTATACTAGCTTAGTATAATTTAAAATAAATGTGCATCCACAATTGATAATAATGAATTTACTGGATAAATATATTATAGAAAACAGTTTGTGCTATATTTGAATGAGTATAAAGATGAAAAAATGAGCACACACAATTGAATATTTGAACACATTAAAGAATTCAAATGAGATTTTGAATTTTTCGATGTTCATTTTTGTAAATACTGTATGCTCATCTAGTATTAGTTTTATTCTCATTTTAAAATGTTGTATGAATGCATATTTCAAAAGTATCATATTAGATTCGCATAAGAGTTAAATTATATATTGGGAAGAAATGTCATGATATTCAATTGCATGCTTTTGATACTCAATCGAGCAAGTTTGATTTTCAATGAAAATGTCTTGATGATGCTCAACTAACAAAGCTTATGATTTTCATATCATTGCTCATTTGGTAAGTAATGTATGCTCATTTTGTACTGGTATTATGCTCAATTTAAAATATTATATCAATGCATATTTGAAAAGTACCATATATTACATTAGATTCACGTAAGAGTTGATTATAGATAGAGAGCACATACAATGAATGATACCCAATTGCATGTTTCTAATATTCAATAGAGAAGGTTTGATGCTCAATGAAAATGTCTTGATACTCAACTAAAAATATTTATGAGTTTCTAATAAATACTCATTTTGTAAATTATGTGTGCTCAACTGCTACTCATGCAATGCTCATTTTTAAAATATCATAACAATGCATATTTCAAAAATACCATATTACATTAGATTCACATATTGAAATTCGTAGAAATTGATTATAGATATAATTTAATGAGTTTTTATAAATGAAAAAAATAAGAAAAAGAAAGTGAATTACAATATATGAAGTTGATATCACAATACTCATTATTCGACTCTTAATACTCAGTAGAATGTGTCTGACACTCATTAAAAGTATATTAATGTTCATCTAACGAAAACCACGATTTTTACTAAAATTACGAAAATGCGACTGTTTTTAGTTTGTGATATCAGCTTTCTTATAATAACACGGTGCTCATTATTAGACTCTTAATACTCATTGAAATTGGACTATTGCTCATTAAAAGTACACTAATGCTCACTTAACATAAACCGCGATTTACACATTAATTACAAAAATTCCACCGAATTATTTTGCTATTTTTCCCATAGGCCTGTTATTGGGCCGGCTGTACGGTGCTCACCGTACAACCGGTGGTACCATATACGAACTCAGAGCATCTCCAACCCTAGGGTGGATTGTATCTCTACCTCACCAAATGCACTCCACTTTAATAATTGTGCTCTCCAATGCAACAAAAAATCAATTTTACTATAGGTACCCCAAACTCTACCCCATTTGTACCCCATATAAAAACTCACCCCCACTTTTCTTCTTCCCTCTTCCCACTCTCCTGCACCCCCACATCTCTTCCTCCCTCCCTCTCCTCTTTTTCACGCACCCCCCTCCCTTTCCCTTTCTTCTCCATTTCAATATCTTTCCCCTTCTTTAAAACTTCCCTTTTTTATCATCTTCCCCCCTTCAACCTCCGATCTTCTCCTGCTTATCTCCTCGTCCACCGGTGACATTGTCGACGGCGGCCCTACGCCAGTTGCCGACGGCGGGCATATGCCGGTTGCCATTTTGGATACAACCTCAAGGGAAGACAACGACGAAGGCATACCAAGAATCTTTGAATAACTTGAGCAACAAATATTCTTTTCTTGATTTTGTATTCTTGATTTTTTATGTAATTTGGAAATAAAATGAGTTGTCCAGACAACTTGTAAGTACAATGTCTGTAAGAGTCGTGAAGTTGTCTGTCCTTTGAAAAATAAATGTTTGTTATTGATATTTAATTGTTTGTCATTTGTTTATTAGTTGTCTGTAATGACTTGTCTGTTATGTTGTTGTGAGGTGTCTGTAAGAGTCGTGAAGTTGTCTGTAACTCATATTTAGTTGTTTGTCATTTTATTGTAAGTTGTATGTAATTTGTGGTGAAAAATAATGTTTGTCTGGTTATCTCTATTGTCTGTCTAGTTATATGTATTGTCTGTCTTTTTTATGAAACATATGTTAAAATGGTAATTCACAATAAAGTAATGTCTGTATGTGTATACTTATTGTCTGTATGTGTATATTTAATG
Organism: Cuscuta epithymum; assembly: GCA_945859915.1. Taxonomy (NCBI): domain Eukaryota; kingdom Viridiplantae; phylum Streptophyta; class Magnoliopsida; order Solanales; family Convolvulaceae; genus Cuscuta; species Cuscuta epithymum. The sequence goes on along the minus strand of CAMAPF010001060.1, from coordinate 782,612 downwards.
TCTGTCTCGTTATACTAATTACATCTCAAAAAATAAACATCATAAATTACATACAGACAACTCAAAACAAATACAGACAACTCAAATCAAATGAAAAACAATTAATCATCAATTACAGACAGACAGACACTGCACTTACAAGTTCTCTGTCAGACAGACAATCAAGAGGAGATCTGCTCAAGTCATTCAAAGCTTCTTGGTCTGCACCTTCATTGTTGTCTCCCCATGTATCCAACATCACCGGAGCTCTCCCCGTTCGTCTGATTACTGTAGCTCGTGCATTAGAAACGAAAAAAAAAGGCGGAAGAGGAGAGAAGCAGGTGAAGAAGCTTGGAGGGGGGACATATGGAAAAAATGAGAAGTATTAATGAAGGAAGAGATCTTGAAATGAGGAAGAAATAAGGATTTGGAGAAAAGAGAAAGAAAGGGGAGGGGATGGAGGGGCTGCGTGAAAAGAAGGGGAGATGGTAGGAAGGGAGAAGAAAAGTGGGGGAGGGTGGGAGGAGAGAAGAAAAATGAGGGAGAGTTTTTATATGGGATAAAAAATGGGGTAAAAGTGGAGTACCTATAGCAATTTTGACAAAAAATAGAGAAGGTCAAGCTTAGTTGGCAAAGGAGAGAAGATCAAGGTCTTGCACAAGGTCCATTGGTAGACCTTGGGTCTCACCTCACCAACTTAAAAATTTGTTTGTTTTCCCTTCCATCCTCAATGGACCCTTTGCATTTGGATGCCCCATCACCTCCAATGCACCCTTGATTGGAGATGCTCTCAAAGTCCAACGTTGAGGCAAAAATTTAAAATAAACAACTCCCAATAGATTAGAAATAGTACTCGGAATAACGTGGGCCACATGAACTAGTTGATGTGACCCATTTTTTACATGTATGAATAAGGATAGTCTTTAACAAGATAGATTCTATGGTACTCATAAGCTACCATACCTTTGTCTACATGGACCAATAAGAATTTAGCAGTTAAATAATTTAAATCTAAATTAAAAATGATAAATAAAGTAGTGTAGTCCAATCAAATGAATTGTAGGTACAGTACCCCACTTTTTTAGAAGGGTACCGGAGTTGTCACCCTTTAACAAATAGTCTTCTTAAAATAGTCTTCGTTCTAAACGGAGTAAAAAAAACAAACAAATTACCCAGTCGCCTGTTACTTTCCACCCCAAAGAAAATAAATTTCAACTCCCCAGTCGCCTGTTGATGCTTGCTTTCACGATTTTAATTGGCAATCACGTTTCTTAAGTCATGAGCTATTTCATGAAAATTCATACTTGATGTTCTTTTTTCTCTCTTCCTGTTTCTGAATCCTCTGTAGGCTTAAGTTGTTTTGCTGCTATCATACAACTCGCGCTTGTCTCCCACTTCTCAGTCTAAGGTACGTACGTGCTCAGATTTCCAGGACTTGATGTCCATTCCATTTTCTTCTTTTCCTATTTATTGTGTAAAGTAAAGAATTTTTATTGGAAGCTGATTCCATTTCTGTCTGTTTATAATCCATGTGTGGTTGAACTCATTTACTGCTGGTGACGATCCAAGGCATTAGCATGTCATTTTATATTTAAACGAAAAACGGAAAGTTTTAATAAAAAATAATCAAAATGAACACCTTTACCTGGTGAGCATTTCAAGTGTTGGTGCTATGATTATTATTTTATAATGAATTGTTACTTTGGCTGTTTACTTGTTTAGGATGTTTTCGTTTGGACTGTTATCAGTCCCAGATCACACCACACCAGACCAGATCAGCTTAGACCAGACTTGACTTCTGTAGTTATAAAATACAGAGACCAGACTAGACCAGACCAGCAAATTTCAGTCCAAAAGGAAACATCCTTAGTCTTGAGTTTCTCCCTTTTGGCCTTTGTCTATCCTTAATTAACTTATAAATCTAATTAGCGGGTTCAAGTAAAAATGTTTGTAACATAATTATTAATTAACTGTTAAAATGTTTTTACTTACACTAATTTCAGTCCCAGACCAGACTAGAGGTAAACAAACCAGACAAGACACCATTCTATAATTGTAAAATGCACATGGACTAGACATCAGTTCAGACCACACAAGACCAGAAAATTTTAATCCAATTAAAAACATCGCCATCTGGCCGCCTCCATTTGAGGCTCTTCAGGGTAGAATTTTTTGATGAAATTTTGTGAGCATGTTCTTCATGAAATGTATATTATGTTCACCAATTTTCACCTTAAAACTCAACCGTGATGTCAGTTAAATAAATTATTAAAAAACAATGCGCCAAAATAAACATAAAAATGCAGTGTTTTTAAAATAATTAATTGACTTTCCGATTGAATTATAAGGCAAAGTTTTGTGGACTCTATCCATATTTTATGAAGAACATGCTCATGAAATTCCATAAAAAAATTCCACCCGAGGCCAATTTCAAATATAAGCGGGTGATCTGTTGACATGGTAGGCAACCTGCTAATTGACTCAATTGAACATTTTTTAAAGTTCAGGGATTTGATTGACTTTTTTAAAGCATGAGAATTTAATTGACGTTTTTGTGATAGTACGAGGACCTAATTGACAGTTTTCCGCTTTTTGATATATACTCCCCGTCATGTTGGACATTGCCTACTTTGTTTTGAATATAAAATAAGAAAAGTCAAAACTGTATGATTGAGATTTGTGCAAAGGAGAGAAAAATATAGAGAACCACAAATTCACTACCTTTATAAAGAAGTGGCAAAGTTTTGGGACAAACAAAAAAAAGTTGGCAAATTCGAGTGAGACGAAGAGATAAACTTATATGGGCATACTAAAAAAGACTGTTTGAAAAATAAGATAATCAGATAGAAAGTGGGAGTAATACCTATAGACAGAGTGATACACTTATTTGGCAAATCAAGAGGTGGGGAGAATAGGCGGGGACGAGAGGCCGAGAGGGAAAGGAAGATCCAAATAGACATAGATTAGAGGAATGAGGAGTGATATGCTTATATTTGGGTTGGATGAGAGTATGACTTTAGATAGTGCAAAGTGGAGGGCGAATATTCTTGTGGTGGATATTCTTTTACCCAAAGAGGAGTCATATATATCATGGTTCGATTCATGTTAGCCGACCCCAAAATCTTTTGGCATTAAGGCTTTGATGTTGTTGAATTTTTATCTTTATTCTAAATTTATCTTTATGTTAATCTTATTCTTTTTATCTAACCTTATTTTTTTATCTTTCTTATCTTTATTTTCTTTTTGACTCTGATATCTTGTATTTAGCCAACCCCAAAATCTTTAGAAACTAAGGTTTAGATGATGATGTTGTTGTATATATACACTCATGCATGCACACACATATTTACACGTTTATTTTTACAATTAATATTTTAAATTCGGTTACTTGAACTCATTTTTAAAATAATATTTTAAAATAGCAAAAATATTCATGATGATATTTCTTATCATTGTTATTACATTGTCATTATTATTTTATTTTATTTGGAGGGTATATTAGGCTTTAGAATACAAAATAAAAAGCTATTAGTGAAAAAGCTACTCAAAATGACGTTTTCATTTTAGGCTTTTTGGCTTCAAACAATAAAATAAAAAAGTCATTTACCAAATACTAAGGCTATGTTTGGAAAAACGAGTTGAAGTTGAAGTTTATCTGATTTAGAGATTATTTTCCAGAGCTGGGCAGTAGTTGTTGATATTGAAATGTTAGCTGAATGAAGTAGACTTGTTTGACTACGTAGCTGAAATTTTGATTGAAAAATGTAAAATTACCTTACACCAAAATGTTTTAATATAAACAAATTACGGAGTAATAAAATCTAAATAGCAGGAAGGTAACGTTGCCATAAGCCGGTAAATTAAAGAGACGAACTGAAAGGCTACAATTATTAATGTTTCAATAAGCTGATTAATTTTGGATCTAGTCAAGTTCATCTCTTCATCCAAACAAGGCTACATATCAATTGACTTTCTACACTTATTAAATTGCAGCTCATTTTGAACTGTCATGTTCATTTCAAACATCGCTTAAAAATAGCTTTTTGACACAATTGTATTGCTAAGTTAATAAAGCTAAAAGTGGATGATAGATTGATAGGCTATTTATAGTCATCCCTATCTACACTACTTAATATATGAAGCACACAGCATGCTCACTAAAGAGCACGCTAGCGTGATAAATGGTCATGATTCTCTAAATGGTCGTGATAAATGAATCTTGACTATTTATCAAGCCAACTTACTTTATAGTAAGCACATTAACATTGCTCCATATATTTTCTCTATGTGCACCCTCAGCTTCCATAGCAATTAGTAACTATAGTATGACTATATATCTATTTCAAAATTTCAGTCCTTTTACTTTTTGTGGCATTTTCCCAACGACATCAATTTTAGCTCTCGCAGTTAAATGCAGACATTTAAGGCTTGGATGTTGTTGTTGTACTGGTTAATGCAGACAGGAAACGACTAAAACCGCCACAAATGCAGTACAATTACCATTCATGGATGTTATGTTATTATATTAATAATTGGAAAATCCGTTTTAATCATTATATATGTTGCTATCCAACATAAAGAGCGGTCATTGATAATTCTCCCTCTTTATTTAGTTAACTATTGTTGCTGCCTTTTGTTTGGTTACCCATCTTTCCTTATGTGGATATAGGTTTCTTCACATTGATGGTTATGGATCAGTGGTTCAGCAGGTTGTCTGAGTCCTCTGCAAATGAGTCCAAGTTGGAGAACGAGATCATTCTTTCTACCTTAAAAGAATCACAAGACATTTCAGACAGCCGTAAAGATGCCTCGTTGCTCACACATGCTCCTACTTTGGACTCCCGAGATGATCACTACTCTGATCCCACACTCAAGTACATTAGCCAGATGCTACTGCAGGATAGTGATATCGATGAGAATAATAATTCCAGCTTGTATTATGACCCGATTTCCCTTAGAGCTGTCGAAAATTTATTTTATGACGCCCTTCATAAAAAATCTTCATCACCTAATCAAGAACCTCTTTTTGTGAACAATAATAAATCTGGAAGCCAGGACAGCACATTTACGAGCTCTAGTAGTTGTAACACCGGACTATCTAAATCATATGTGGAGAGGTCAAAAGGTTCTTCATATAGCTTGAATAGTATTATGAATACCCAAATGGACTCTTTGAACACTGTTAAGTTAGGTCCAAATGTATGTAGTGATACTGAGTCCATCTTGCAGTTTAAAAGAGGTATGGAGGAAGCAAGTACATTCCTTCCTTCCGAATATCAGTTGCTTCTCAGTACAGATAAGGGTGCGGCTGATTCTTCTAGAGGAAAGAAGCATCAACATTCAGGTGACGTTGGGTTACAGGAAGAAAGGCGCACTAAGCAGTCTGCAGTTTACGAAGAGGAGGAGGAGGAGGAGGTTGAGTTAATAGAGTTGTTTGATAAAGTTTTGCTGTTTAGAAATAACGAGGATCCTCCATCTGTAATTGGAAACGGCACCCAACAGAAAGGACAAGGTCGTTGGAAGGGATATGCAAAGAAACAAGGAAAGACTGGTAAAAATGTGGATCTAGAGTCTCTTTTAACCAGCTGTGCACAATCTATTGCAGATGCTGAATATAGGATTGTGGAAGAAAAGCTAGCGAAGATTAGGATGCACTCTTCGCCAACCGGTGATGCAAATCAAAGGCTGGGCCATGCATTTGCAAATGCTTTTGAGGCACGGTTGGCTGGAACTGGGGCGCAACTATATGCGGCACTATCTTCAAATACGACCTCAGCTTCTAGAATGATAACCGCCTATCGCACCTACCTTACATGTTGGCCGTTCATGAGAACATCATTTTTCTTTGCAAATACAATGATTTATGAAGTTGCATTGGAAAGTAAATCACTTCACATCATAGATTTTGGTATTCTTTATGGTTTCCAGTGGCCCATTCTTATCCAGAATCTATCACATAGACCTGGTGGACCTCCTAAACTTCGAATAACCGCAATTGAGCTTCCCCAACCTGGTTTTCGTCCGGAAGAAATGGTAAAAAAGACCGGTTGTCTTTTGACAAAATATTGTGAACGTTTTGGTGTACCATTTGAGTACAATGCCATAACAACTAAAAATTGGGAGACAGTTAAACTTGAGGATTTAAAGCTTGGGACTAGTGAGATTGTTGCTATTAACTGTTTGTATCGATTCGAAAACCTACTTGATGAGACAGTGGGTTTTGCAGATACTCCAGGTCTCCCTAAGGATGCAGTTCTAAAATTAATCCGTGAAATAAATCCTCAAATTTATGTGCAATCATTGCTGAGTGGAGCCCACAGCTCTCCTTTCTTTATATCTCGGTTCCGAGAAGCTCTCTTCTTATACACTGCAGTCTTTGATATGTGTGATGCTACATTACCCCGCGATGATCCTCACAGGTTGAGTTTTGAAAAAGCTAGGGCATGTGAAATAATGAGTATCTTAGCATGTGAAGGCATGGAAAGATTGCATAGGCCTGAAATATACAAGCAGTGGCATTTGCGTAATTTGAGAGCTGGGCTAAAGCCTATTCCCATAAGACCCGAGCTTGCAAATGAGCTTAGAGACAAGACAAAGGCCGGATTTCACAAGAAGTTTCTGTTTTTAGATGACCGTCATTGGATACTGCAGGGGTGGAAAGGTAGAGTTTTTAGTGCCAGCTCTTGCTGGACATCTGCATAATAAGAAACTAAGAAGATATAATAGCATTGAAGCTGTTGGAAGGTAGCACATTTGCATTATTCGTTACTTCTTGAACACTTTTTGTAAAATATTGTCTCGGTCAACATGTCAAAGGGGTAACTTTTACTTTGAAGAATTTTAAGACCTGAGATGTCATGGGAAAATGATATTTGAGAACATCAATGGTGGTTGTCTAGTTTCAGACGCATTCTCTAAAAAAGTAGCTCCAGGTTGTCATTTGATCACGTGAAAGTACATGCCTTTCATGGTTGTTCTTGGCATTCTTTAACATGAAACCTTTGCTGACTGTGTCGTTAACAAAAACCTTGGCATCTAGGGCTCTCTGGTTTACGGTTGAGACCTATACAAACTTTGATTAGCCAAAAACGAGGTTGTTGATATAACTCCCTGTCATGGAACTCGAAATTGAACTAGTGGCTCCGAGAAGCATGAACCCCACAACTATTTTCCGTTCTCTCTTCTAATTTTTTCATTAGCTGTTTGTAAACCAAAAGTAGTATACGTCATACTCGTGATTACTCTCCCCGTAAATGTTTCTTGAAGCAATTATTTATTTATTTATTTCTTGAAGCATTTATTAAATTGGATGGAGTAACAAGAAGTAGTATACGTCACAGCATTTCTTGAAGCATTGACGTAGTACCTAATACCATAATGTTAATCACAAGAAGTTTCTGTTTTTATTTGGACTGAAATTTGTTGGTCTTGTCTGATCTGATCTGTTTAAGTCTGGTCTGGTTTGATTTGAAATTGTCTGGTCTGTCTCAGTAAATGTCTAGTTTCTGTGTATTTTATAACTACAGAAGTTTGGTCTCTGGTCTGTTTAAGTTTGGCGGATTGAATATAGTTCAAGTAAAAACATCTTGAAGAAACATACCCCCCAATTATGCTTAAGGGTGGGAGTGGGGGTGGGCCCCTATTGGGGCCCACCTCATGGAGGAGAAGTGGGGCAGGTGTTGGGGTGCGGCGGGTGCGGGGATGGGGAAATAAGAATCGAATACTAATATTAATGAAAATAGTATAGAGGAGTATATCCAATTCATCGAGAGTTGTTATTAATAACGAGACGCGTTCATTAATAAAACTTACTACCGAGTCAATATAGAACACGCGCCGTATATTAATCCGATAGTAGCAATAAACTTAAGATGAAAACGATTGAAATTGATAACTTCAACACAAGCGGTTTATCGGTTTAATCAATATAATTAATTCCCCTTAGATTATTAACCATGAGACGCATGCATTAATAATCCAAGTTTACTACCATGAAAAGATCGAACGATTAACAAGCGTACTCATCGATCGATTCTAGTGATAATTAATATATGAAACAAAACTAGTTGATCCCTTAAGTATTGTTCAAAATATTAATACTCCCTCAGTCCCAAATTGTAAGATACATTTACTATTCACTTGGTCAACATAAATCACTCCTAAACTTTTATTTTATATATCAAAAGTTTATGAAGTTTGAATTATTTTTTGCAGGTTTTGTAGCGGATTTAATGTAGTTTTTGAATATGCAAATTTTATTTTCTAGAAATAATTTGGGTGTTGACAGGGATCAATTTGCTTTATCGTCAGTCAAACATCGTAAACCGAAATGTATCTTACAAATTGGGACGGAGGGAGTATAAAATATGAATGAGAATTAATTAATATTCAAGGAAGAATATTAAAGATGATAAATCCTACTATAACTAATGTCAAGACGCTAACTAATTGTCAACTTAGCAACACCCCCTAACATTAATATATAGAAGAAGAAAATGAATACTACTATAACTAATGTCAAGATGTTAACTAATTGTCATCTTAGTAACACTCCCTAACATTAATATATAGATAGATTAAAGGAGGAATTAATATTTAAGGAAGAAGATTAAAGAGACGGAGTTTTTGTTACTTGACAACTTGGTGTGCAAATGAGAAAGTGCCGAAGAAGGTATTGAGGGAGCGTTGCTGCTGGCTAAGAGGGAGATGAATTGCGATGGCATCGCCCTCCTCGCTAACGGCGGCGCAGCCGCCTACAATCACGCCACAGCCTTCTGTACCTTCAACAACCGCATCAGCTTGGGCTGGTAAATCCTTTGCTGATGTTGTCTCTGGCAAATCCTCGACATCCCTTTCTGTCAAGACCTATTCTCGTTTTAAGGGGCTGCCTACGGTAAGTTTTCCTGATAGTGACGTTCACATACTTTCTGAGCGTCATAGATTTTCCTTGGTGGGCTATTTTTATCAAGGAAGATCTAGTTTGGATTCCTTACGTAAAACTTTGGAGAGAATTGGTTTTAAAGGGGCGTTCCACCTTGGAGTTTTAGAAAGGAAACATGTGTTGATTCGTTTTTCTAATGAAGACGATTACTTTCGTTGCTGGAATAGACAGTCCTGGTCTATTCTAGGAAAAACTATGCGTGTTACCAAATGGTCTTCTACTTTTAGACCTAATGTGGAGTCTCCTACGGTACCGGTGTGGGTTGCGTTTGAAGGTTTACCGGTTCATTTGCATGACAAGCGTGCGCTTTTTGATATTGCTGGTTTGTTGGGCAAGCCCTTGAAACTAGACTCGGCCACTGCCAATTTGGCTAAGCCTTCGGTTGCTAGAATCTGTGTAGAAGTTGATTTGACCAAAGAGATGCCCCAAAAGATATGGATTAATAGTTGTAATTTTGGCTTTGCCCAAACTGTGATTTATGAGAATAGGCCCTCCTATTACTCTCACTGTCTACACCTAGGACATGCGGATAATGCATGCCCTAAGCGAACCCCGGTCCAGAACACTGATTTGGTACTAACCAAGGAAAAATGGGTAACCAAGGACACCTCTAAAGTTACTCATTCAAGGAGGATACTTACAGTACAAGATAAAGGCAAGGAAATAATTCAAACAACAACTATTACAGACCCATCTTCGTCTCATGCCACAGATAATGATACTGAAGAAATTATTATGGAAGAGCCTCCAATAATAAATGCTCAGCCTGTTAGCTCTATTGTTGAAACCTTGGCTGATCCCCAGGTCCCTGCAGCATTTGCACAACATCACTATAGCCTCCCGGCTAATATGGAAGGACCCCCCAATAACAATGCCCAGCCTAATGCTTCCCCTGCTACTCCTCTGATCGAACCCCAGGTTCCTAACATAAGCTCTCCTTCTAATCCAAACGTTAGGTCCCAGGATGATCCCCAGACTGACTCACAGCTCCATCATTTGAGGAACAAGGTTCCAGCAGAATCTTCACAGACTTCTTCTGGTCCAACCATTCCGGAAGAAGTCTATTCCCCCTCTAGACAGTCTATTCCCCCCCCCCCCCCTCTAGACTGTTTCATACTTAAACGGGACCAACAAGTGGTATCAGAGCCTCCTTGTTCTTGTAATCTCTTAGGTTACTCCTTTGAACAAAGATCCACTTGTTCTAGCCTCTTAAATTCTTATTATGGATAACTCTCTTGCAAAGCACCTTATGTTCACAGATCAAAAGTATGATGACTGGAAGATCCGGATGAAAGCACATCTATGTGCCCTGCATGCCGAAATGTGGGAAGTATTGGAAAGTGGACCTTTCATTCAGTTCATGAAGGTCAACCCTGCCCATTCTGCAGATAACACTCAGCCTCAAATGATTGAGAAGGCCAGGTCAGAATGGACCAAGGAAGAGAAAAGACAATACAACCTGGACAACATAGCCAAGGACATCCTCTACAAGGCCATTGATGAAAGATACTTCAACAGAATAAAGAAGTGTAAGACAGCAAAGGAAATCTGGGATAAGCTTGATCAGATTGGTGCTGGTGATGAACAATAAAGAGATAATAAGCTAACCATAGCCATGAAGAAGTTTGATGACTTCAAACTTCTGCCAGATGAATGCATTGCCAAAATGCATGAAAGACTTCTGATTCTCATAAGTGAGATTTCTGAGCTTGGGAAGGAGCTCACCATCAAAGAAGTCAACATGAAGATCCTTAGAGGACTGCCCCCAACGTGGAAGATGAAGGTAGTTGCTGTACAAGAAAGAAAGAATGTCAAGACCTATCCTACAGAGAGACTGATCTCAGATCTCAAAGCCTACGAGTTTGAGATGCATGAAGAGAAGGAAGAAGTGCCAGATGAGAGAACCACAGCTGCCCTCACTGCCAGCACTTCTAAGGTAAAAGATTTTGACCCTTCCACTTTATTATCTGACGAATACATGGCTGCTTTTGCTAGGAAATTTAGGAAGTTTATGAAGAAGGATGGAAGAAGTCCATCTTCAAGCAGAAGACCCTTTCAGAAGACCAAGCCTTCTGAAAGCAGTGGAGAGCTCCTCTGCTACAACTGCCGACAACCAGGCCACTTCAAAGCCAACTGTCCACACACTAGAGTGTCCAAAAGACAAGGACAAGATGGAGAAAGGAAGTATGAAGATCATGCCAGAAGAAGGAAGGCATTGATCAGTGAGCAGACTGAAAAAGACCCCCTTTCTGAATCAGAGTCCAGTTCTGATTCTGACGCTGATGAGGCATTCTGCTGCCTAGATACAGAGACCGAAGACCTCTGCCTCATGGCACAATCTGATGATGAGGTATACTCTACAGCTGACTCTATTTCTTCTTCGGTAGGCACAGCCTTGAATATGATCCAATGTCATCATTTTGGGAAGAGTTCAAGACTATCCAGGCTACTTATTTCTCTATTAAGGAAGAGAACAGTAAGCTAAGGTTTGAAATCTTTGACTTAAGAAAAGAGACAGAGTGCAAACTTAATCTCTTGATTGAGGAAAGAGACAAACTGGAAGCTGAAAATGAGTCTCTTCTAAAGAGAATAAGAAACATTGAGTATCTTGAAGTCAAATATAATAGCCTTCTGAAGATGCAATCTTCCATGAAGGGTATTGATGACTTTCATAATCTTACCCCTGGCCTTGGATATGTTGGAACAAAGTCTGGTGAAACTTCTGTAAAGCCTAGCATCCAAGTTGCTAAAGCTAAAAAGGTCATAGAGTCACAGACTTGCAGCCCCATCTGTCATGCTAGTACTTCTGGTACTAAGATTACTCATGAGAAAGTCAGACCAGATAACCAAAAGCTAAAGGCTAAACAAAAACAAGTTTTGAAAAGTAATGAACCTGGCAGAAAACCTAACAATCCAAAAGGTTTTCAGAAAAATAACAATCAAAGTCAAAACTTTAACAGACATTCTCATGATAACTGTATCAGAAACCACTATCAGAAAGGCAGATATCAAGAGAAAGTTAACTTTAGGCAAAAGAGGTTGTCTGGTCAACCTCAGAAGCCCAAAGCAAAATGACTCTTTGCTCTTGATAGCATATGGGACTTCTTTCCAACAAAGAAGGCTATGCAAAAATATGCTAACAAAAAGCATGAGCCTCACAAGCATCTGCCCACTGTGAATCATACGTTTATCATGACTACCAGGTGGACAATGGGTACCATCCACCAAGGTTTCACTTAATAAGACCAAAATGGTACCAACTACCAAGACTCCATTACCCCCCAGGACCCAACATAGCTTGGGTACCTAAATCTTCCTTTTAATTTTGCAGGAACTGTGTGCTGGAGCTATCTCTGAACAAGAATGGTTTATTGATAGTGGATGCTCCAGGCACATGACAGGTGACAAGAGTTGCCTATCAGAGTTCCAGAAAATAAATGGACCCCGAGTCACCTTTGGAGGAAATGACAAGGAAGGTCAAACAAAAGGAAGAGGAAAGCTGATCAAGAACCAGATAATCATTGATGATGTCTCATATGTCAAAGATCTGAAGTTCAACCTGCTGAGTGCTAGCCAATTCTGTGACAAAGGCTACACAGTTGAATTCACAAAGGCCCTATGCTATGTCAAACATGAGACAACAAAGGAAGTGGTTCTTACAGCCAAGAGAAGAAAGAACATCTATGTTGTTGACTGGCAAACTGCGAAGGATGGAGTATGTCTGATAGCCAAAGGAGATTCAAAGCTGAGCTGGGACTGGCACAAGAAGCTTAGCCACCTGAATTTCAAAACAATCAACAAACTGGCAAGAGATCACATTGTAGATGGTCTACCAGATATAGTATACAAGAAGGAGACCCTCTGCAGTGCTTGTCAGAAGGGCAAACAAGTGAAGACCTCATTCAAGCCCATTGCTGGAGATCTTTCCACTAGTCCTTTAAATCTGATTCACATGGATTTATTTGGACCAGTTGAAACTCCCAGTGTTGGTGGGAAGAGATATACACTCGTCATGGTTGATGATTATTCAAGATACACATGGACAGTATTCTTAGCAAAGAAGAATGAAACTCTTCAGAAGTTGCCATCTCTGTTAAAGCAACTTCAGACTGAGAAGAATATGAAGGTCAGGACAATCAGATCTGACAGAGGAACTGAATTTGTCAACAAAGCGATCAAGGACTTCTGTGATAAGAATGACACCTTTCATCAACTTTCTGCTGCCAGAACACCTTAACAAAATGGTGTTGCAGAAAGAAGGAACAGAACATTGAAGGAAGCTGCAAGGACCATGATTGCTGAATCAGGATTACCAATCAGATACTGGGCTGAAGCAATCAACACTGCATGCTACACTCAGAACAGAAGCATGATCCACAAGAACTATCAGAAGACCCCCTATGAACTATGGAAAGGGAGGAAGCCTAACATCAGCTATTTTCACATATTTGGATGCAAATGCTACATTCTCAACAATGGAAAGGAGCATCTAAAGGTTTTTCAAGAGAAAGCTGATGAAGGTGTGTTCCTAGGCTATTCAAGCACAAGTAAAGCATACAGAATACTCAACAGAAGAACACTACAAGTTGAAGAATCCATTCATGTCAAGTTTGATGACAACACCTCTGTTGAAGAAATAACAGAGACCCTGAAGAAGATCAACCTAGAAGACAAGACTTCTGAACCATCAGAAGAGGTCACAGTTAATCATGTGTTCTCAAATGGAACCAATGAATGTAGAAGAAGCTCTAGAAGATTCAGATTGGATCAATGCAATGCAAGAAGAGCTCACACAGTTTGAAAGGAATCAAGTATGGGAACTTGTTCCTAGACCAAAACATCAGAATGTCATTGGAACCAAATGGGTATTCAAGAACAAAGCAGATGAAGAAGGCAACATTGTAAGGAATAAAGCAAGGCTTGTAGCCAAGAAGAAGACATTGATTTTGATGAAACCTTTGCACCTGTTGCAAGACTGGAAGCAATCAGGATCTTTCTAGCCTATGTTGTCTACAACAACATCAAGGTCTACCGGATGGATGTCAAGAGTGCATTTCTAAATGGAGAACTTGAGGAGGAAGTCTATGTAGAACAACCACTAGGTTTTGTCATTCCTACTCAATCCTCTTGTGTCTACAAGCTTAGAAAAGCCCTTTATGGTCATAAGCAAGCTCCCAGAGCCTGGTATGACACATTGTCCCTATTCCTAGTAAACCATGGGTTTACTAAAGGAAAGGTTGACAAGACCTTATTTAAAATTTCTGTTGCTAATCATATTTTGTTAGTGCAAATATATGTTGATGACATTATATTTGGAAGTACTAACTCAGAATTATGCAAGAAATTTTCTCAAGTTATGCAGAGCAAGTTTGAAATGAGCATGATGGGAGAACTAAGCTATTTCCTTGGATTACAAGTCAAACAAGTTCCAGAAGGGATCTTTATCAACCAAGGAAAGTACACCAGAGATCTCATAAAGAAGTTTGGAATAGATGGGAAGTCTTCAGTCAAGATTCCCGTGAATGCTTCTCAAGGAATTGGACCAGATGATGAAGGAAAAGATGTTGATGCAACAACATTGGATCTCTTCTCTATCTAACTGCAAACAGACCAGACATAGCATTTGTTGTGGGAATCTATGCCAGATACCAGTCAAAGCCCAAGGAGAGCCATTTGATTGCTGCTAAGAAGATCATCAGATATATCAAAGGAAATCCAAATGCAGACCTATGGTATCCCAAGGGAGGTAACTTTGAACTAATTGGTTACTCTGACTCAGATTTTGCAGGTTGCAAATTAGACAGGAAGAGCACCTTTGGTCATTGCCAATTGCTAGGTGGGAGACTTGTCTCCTGGTTTAGCAAGAAGCAAAATTCCATCTCTACAAGCACTACTGAAGCTGAATACATTGCTGCTGGAAGCTGCTGTGCTCAATTACTTTGGATGAAGCAACAACTCAAGGATTATGGAGTTCAAGCAAAGGAAATCAAGCTCCTCTATGACAATACAAGTGCTATTGCCATCACTCAGAATCCAGTGCTGCACTCAAGGACCAAACACATTGAGATCAGACATCATTTCATCAGAGATCATGTGGAGAAGAAGCACATTTCTATTGAGCATGTTCCAATAGAAGACCAGCTAGCAGATATCCTAACCAAACCTCTCTCTGAGGCAAGGTTCAACAAGCTGAGAGAAGAGCTGGGAATGATGGATGATCTTCCCAGAGATGCATGAATTAGAGTTGCAGAAAATCAGAACTCGAGCTTTCTGGATCAGAGTACCATGTATCAGAATACCACCTCCTCTGATACATGAGCTCTTATTCATCAGAAGGGCTGTGGACTTAGAAATTTTCTAAAATGTGGGCGAATTTAATGACGGCACCTGATTTTACTACCTTACCCCCGGTAGTTATTTCCATAATCGGAAACGGCTTTCCGCCCACAATCCATTAAATGCGGCCTCGAAATCCCAAATTATATCAAACGTCCACTAACCCAAATCAATTTATACCCTCTACTCATAACCTAAACCGTCATTTCACTTTATCTCTCTTCGTATTCAAGCTCTCAGAACTTCCGAATTCTCAAAACCTCTGAAACCTTATTCACTCCCAAAACTGAAGTTCATCAACATCACCGACCTCACTGAAGCTCAGACTAAAACCCTTGTGGCTAACATAGTCACAGGAATGAAGGTTGACTCTCAGCTGAGCAAGATTGTTGCTCACCCCTATGAGCAATTCAGCACCATCGATGTGGCTGAGTTCTATCTCAACGCCACCATCACCGGCAACGCCATTCATTCTCAGGTTCAAGGGAAGAACTTGAAAATTGATGTCGATGCTCTGAACGAGTTCTTCGGCATACAGCTAGACTCTCAGGAC
The DNA here is from genome assembly GCA_945859915.1 of Cuscuta epithymum. Taxonomy (NCBI): domain Eukaryota; kingdom Viridiplantae; phylum Streptophyta; class Magnoliopsida; order Solanales; family Convolvulaceae; genus Cuscuta; species Cuscuta epithymum. The sequence continues at coordinate 766,803 of CAMAPF010001060.1, read as the reverse complement.
GAAGACACTCCCAACTTCATTGATCTTGATGATGTGGACATCTCCATCCCAACATTTGTGCAAACCTATTGCCATCCGGATGCAACCGGAGTAGACAAATTATATATGAAGAAGAATATGCTGAAGAAGGACTATGAGAGGTTGATGAGCATCATGCACAGGTGTTTGTGGTGCAAAACTGGCTCTACTGACCAGATGAACAATGCCAACTCCAAGGCCATCTATGCTGTTCATCGAGGCATGAATATAAACTGGGGAAAGGTATTGTTCAAGTCCATAACTGAATCTGTGGAGAAGAAGGACAAGAAGACTGGCCTGTTCTCTACCAAAATGGGTCATGGTCTTCTCCTCTCCAAACTGATCTCTAAAGCTCAGGTGGAACTCGGGGAACCCACCAAAGTTGATCGCATGAAGACAATCTTCCTTACTGCCTCCCCCAAAATGAATGTGGCCATCTCTGCCGAATTAAAAAGGGAAGAGAAGCTGGAGCAGACAGAATAGGGAGAAGTTGGCTGCCAAGTCCAAACTTGCCTCCACAAAGGCCATCAAGAAGCCTGCAGTAGTTTCTGATCAACCGCCATTGAAGAAGGCTAAGAAATCTAAGAAGAAGCCTCTAAAGCAACAGGAGGCCTCACCTGCGAAAGAAGCATCAGAGGAGGATGCCTCAGAAGCAGTGGCATCAGAAGAGGCAGTCACTCCTGTTAAGAAGCCAAAGAAAAAGAGGAGAAGAAGAGCAATTATTCAGAGTGACTCTGACAACTCTGAATCTCAGATTAGAGAGAAGAAGAAGCAGAAGGAGAACACTCCTTCTAAGAGTTCAGAAACTCAGGGGGAACCTGCATCAGAACCACATCTTCCTCCAGCACCAGACATGCCTCTGATGAACTCCCCCTCTGAACATCAAGCTACACCTGACAGGACCCCTGATCTCGATCCCAATGTTGCTCTGGACAGACAGTTTGAAAGGGTACTGACATGGAGGAAATGAAGAATGGGTCCACTGCAGCAGATCATTGATCAATTTACTCAATATGAATCTGAGGAAGCTGAAGTCCTCAAATGGGCAGGTACAGATGACGTATCCTTATGCTTTGATCTTCAATTTCTACAAACTATTCTTGAAAAGAAGAAGGCCAGCTACAAAGGCAAGGAGAAGCTGACTGCTACCCCACCAGAAGAGCATGTCAAAGCTCTAGAAGAGCATGAGGTTCCTATCTTTGATGCCTAGCTGATAGAGAAGAAACAAAAGGAATCTCTGATCAGATTCAAACCCATTCAGGGTGTCGAAGGAGAACCATCCACTGCCAACGACCTATCTCTGGCAATGGAGAACCTCATCAGGGAATGGAGAGCATCTCTCTATGAGGAGACCATAATTGAGGTAATCCCCATCTCTCCTCCTACATCTCCTCCTGCACAAATCGCGTCATCTCCCAAACCAACCACCCCATTATCTACACCACCTCAGTCTCCTAATCCTCCCCAAAACACTCCAACTCCATCACATAAGAGAACCTCTTCTCCCCAGAAAGCCTCAGATAAACCTGCTTCTCCATCACCTAAGAAAACCCCCTCCAAACTAGCTTCACCCTGCAAACAATTAACCCCATCCAAACACCGTTCACCTTCACCTCCTCCCTTTCCACAACCTCGGAAAACCTCTCATCAACAATCTTCACCTCATCAGAACTCCCCCCATCAGAAATCCAAGTCTGCCTCACCTTCTCAACTGAAACCATCTTCTAAACCCCCTTCCCCTCAGCATTATGTTGCCTCAACCCCAAAGAAGCAACCAGTTGTGAGGATTCTCTCCTCAACTAATAACAATGATGGGTTTCTGACCTCATCTGCTGCTGCTGATCTCACTTCAAAACGCAGGAAGACTCCTACTCCTCCACCATCTCCTATTCCTCAAATGCCTAAGGGTAAAGGCCTCAAAATGCCAGAGCCTCACAGAGAAGAAGGTCAAATCCCCTTCAATGTATTTGTGGCAGAGGCTGAGATATTTGGTGACCAGGTACTAGATGGCATGGAAAAGTTGCTGCTAGCCAATGTGAAGAATGATGAGCATCTGACCAAGGTCCATGATCATCTCACCTCTGGTCTCTCACTTCTGATAAAAAATGTTGGCGCACTTGCAGAATCCTTTACTTCCTTTATGAAGGACTCATCTGACAAGGTAAACAGCATATCCAAGGAGGTAGATAGCATCAATGTTGTTCTCTATCATCATTCGCAAGTCCTCGATGCTCAAGACAAGGCCATCAAGGAGATCTTAGAATCTATTGATACACTCCAATGGCATTCTGACAAAACTCAAGAGCAAATCATAGGTGTTGAGGACCTCTGCAAAACTAATAAGGAGTTCGCCTTGAAACTGATCCAAGCTGATAAGGATAGATATTAGAAGCTTATTCTACTGGAAGCCAACACAAAGGATATTCAATCGGCTATAGACAAGCAACAGGGTTTGATTGAAGGGCTGACCTCTGTGACCCAGTCTCTACCAGAGACCCTGGATAAAATGAAGGATTCTCATGCCTCCGAATTCTCAAAGATCGGACTCCTACTTGGTGATCTTGTTGATGCAAAAAAGGGGGGAAGATACTAGAAAAAAGGTCCAAGAAGCAGAAGGACCAAGCTCCAGAGCCCTCACCATCTCTCCTGCTGATCCTGCAGTCTACTATGAGAGAGCTAGGCAGAAGAGGCTGGCTGCTGGAATCCAAAGAGCTCCTTCTCCTCGATCTAAGAAAGGAAAGAACAAAGCTCCCACTCTTACCCTCACTCAATGGCTGAACAGTGGGATGTCTAGGCCTGACTCAGCTCAGTTTGCTGAAATGAAGAAATTCATGACTCCCCTGCAGCAAGAAAATCTTATTCAGGATAAGGATGGACTGATCATAATCAACCATGGTGGTTCAGTCCAAGAAGCTGAAGACTGGTGGAGAATGAGAGTGATCCCTGGCAAGGACTTCTCAGAAGCTATAAGAAACTACTTGGACTGCAAACTTGAACCACACTGTTCTGAGTATCAGAATCCAAGGAACTTGGCTACCATCAGAGCCAGAGTCAATGAAGAGCTCAAAAAGGCTGAAGAAGCTGAAAAACTGGTAATAGAAGAAGACTATTGATCCTTTTCTCCCCTGTATCTTTTAAAAATTCTCTGATATATGAAATAACCTCGCTGCCTCTAATTTGCATGGCATTTTCAAATTCTTTGTCATTTATTGCTTTATGTATTTATTATTCTTTCATGCTGTGATTGATTGTATCGTACTCTTGCTATTTTCCTATGCTAAGTTGTCCACCAAGTTTTGTAATGAAAGTTTTTACTTTAAATTCTTTTATGGTGAAAGGAACTTCTCTGGAAATAGTTTAAGGGTTTTGGCATCATCAAAAAGGGGGAAATTGTAAGGAATATTGGTACTTAGATTTTGATGATGCTAGGATAGATTAGAATTTTAAAGTACCCCTTGTAGAAAATTTGTATTAGAATTTTTCTTTGTAAGTATTAGCATAGTCGACGGGCCAGAGATCCTCTTGATGCTTCTGATCAGAGCTGCTAGGAGAACTGCTCTATGAGAAGTGCTAGCAGAGTTGCCTGCAGAGCTGCTGTTCTGAGAAACCATTAGAGTTGCCTGCAGAGCTGCGGTTCAGAGAAACCATCAGAGTTGCTACCATAGCTGCCCTCATGTAGCTACCAGAGAACCATCAGAGCCCGGCTTAAGAACTGCTAATCAGAGAGTCTCATCAGACACCAAACACTTAGAAGATTTCGAAGCTGCTTTCAACGGCCGTGTAACTAACGGGAAATTCCCTAACGGCTAGAAGATATTTCAGGAAAGGAAAGCATTTAATGCTCATTTAATGAGCCTGATACGCTGTGGAGTAATTGCAGATGATTGACCGAGATTCCTGGAAGATATATTACAAAAATAGAAACCTGCCAACTTTGTGGGTCCAAGCGGTCAACTCCACAGTACGCGCATTTAATGCAGTTGTCTCCTCCTCCAACGGGAAGACAACCCTAGTATAAAAGATACACAACGAAGAACAACCAGACAACTTTGCTACAACTTTTGCTCTCAACATTCAAACAAGCTCTCTTGAGATTCAACTTCAAAAACAAGAAGAAGCTTAGGTTGGGAAGAATATACTTCATAAATCTCTCAAACCCAACACGAGCAAAGTTCCTCCAGTTCTTCAACACTTCAAGCACTTCATCAACACATCTTTTGTGACGAAGCAAGTTGGAGAAAAACTCTGTTTTTCAAACATCTTCTGCAAAGAAGGACGTCCAATTAACTGAAGTAGTGAAGTGGATATACTTCCGGGAAGCTCAGTGAAAGGACCAGCCATCAGGAAGCAGGACTGCATCCCGGTTGGCAACTAGGCTTGAAGAAGACGTGGAGAGCTTCTTAAGTGCTAGGGATAAAGCTTTGTAACTGTTTACCTCAAAGCTTAGTGGAACAGTGGATTAGAGGAACGTGTTGTTCCTTGAACCACTATAAAAATCCCCCGTGTCACTTACTTTACTGCTTTTAATTTCTGCACTTAGGACTTTAACTGCATAACTCTAAAGAACTTGGAATCTGTGTTCAGCAGATCTTGTTCTAAGAGTCATCAGAAAGGCAACTGCCTTAGTGTTTTCTTGAGGCTACCCAGACAGACTCTTATCCGCTGCCAGGTCCAGTTCTGTCATCAGAACTCGACCTTCTCTGTCACCAGATTCAAACCATCTCTCATAAGTCAGTTTTGGCTCAGAGAAAATTTTGAAAACCTAAACTGTGACACTCCGAAAATTTAAATAAAATAAAATATATCATTTCAATGATCGCATAAAATTTTAACATTTGATAAAAGAGACGTTTTGGATGTTGATTAAATACGGAGTACGATAATATTAAAATGATACTAGTACATTTCTTTTAGATTAACAACAAGATATACAATGTAGCTTATTCACACGTTATTACTAATTAATTAAGTAATAATTTAATGATAATATAAACAATAGAAGCTTGACTATTCCTAGATATATGCGCACATATATTTTCAAACATGCTTTACAACATTCCTTTTAATGCACACACGCTATGTACTATTGGGCTGCAGATTTTTAACATAAAGAAACCCTAGAGTCTAGAATGATCGATTAGCCATATATATACATCGCATCCGATCGAAAACGTGCGTGCTACACAGATAATATGCATGTGTCCGCCGCTTAAGTAATAATAGATGAACGAACAAGTTAAATATATTCACGCTATCATAAGTTCTGCGATTCAACAACGGCCAAGTTCGACGTACAGCGTGCGTCACCAGAAGGAAGAAGACGGAACCGTCGCCCAACACTGCGAAACGCCGGAAGAGTTTATTGACGCACTAGTTGCGTCTGGTTCGATGGGTTGACCTAAGGAGAAGATCTCGGGTACCGTACGTGCCCCTGTTTCATGCCGGAATGTTGTTGCAGAGTTACCGGGGGAGGTGGACCACGTCGCTGCCTTTGCCGGAGTGAAGAGGTTGCTGGAGGAGTCACCATCGTCGGTCGGACTATACTGCCGATAGAGGGAGTCATTGACCGAGACCGAAGGAAGAGACAGTGCTACCGTCGGAGGACAAATTCGTAAGCCCTGCTGCTAGCCGTCGAAGGAGCCTCGTTCGCTGGATCGACGAAGAAGGCGATCTCTTAAGAGTACGTATACTCTGCTATTCACTCTGTATAAATTATACTCTTGGGCTGGTTTTGACAGTAAGAATGGGCCGCTGGAGTATTAATACTACTGATACTAATAAGCAGTTAGGTCGAGAGCTATATTGGACTAATCTGTAATATTTTGAATTAAAGCCAATTCAAAACCTAAGATTTGGAACCATAACTAGATAATACTACGTAATTAGTAAGAGATTAGAATGATTGTTGATATTAGAATTTTAATATTGTTAGAAGGTGATTTTGGTGAAGATCGAGGTAGAAGCTTCGGTTAGGAATTATCGCGATTCGAGGTAAGTTCTACGTCAACCAACATTACGCTTTTCCTCGTAATTCTATACATGATTATTTATTTGAAACTATTTGAGTACTTTGTGAGATTCTAGCTTTTACATTTATACTTCGTATTTGAGTATTTAGAATTATTTATGGATTGTTATTGAGGATTATATTTGTGATTCGAGTATTGAATATTGTGTGATATTTTTGAGTATTTGAAGTTATGTATTAATCATTATTGGGATTGAGATTTGAGCTATTTATGGAGTATTCTATATTTTAATCATGTTGGGAATTTTCGAGTTTAAAGGATCGATTAACCCTTATTTTGGAAATTTATGTCTATGTATAATATGTGATGCATTGTTGAATGTTGAATAACTTTGGGGAAATTACGTGAGTAGTAATCCCTAGATATTTGGAAAATAATAAAGATAAAATGAACCTTTCAATGTAAGGGCATCACGGGAGAAATCCGGGATGTCGGTGTCCTCCACGACCTTGACTGTGGAGAGTGATTAGGACTGCTATTACCTGTTGGGATTTGGTGTCCACGACCTTGACTGTGGAGATTGGTGGTTGTTTATTGTATTTAAAATTCGGGCAAAAGACCCTATTATTCAGTAGTAGCAGTAACCTAGTCACTTATATAGGGTAATCCCTTTTTGGTGGAGTAGGGGGACGTTGACGTCCGAACTACTTGGACTTCTTACTACTCGGAGGGCTTGGAATCCCTTTTAGAGGGTGTGCACACTTAAGGTAGAGGTTCAGTTTCCTCAGGTTAGAAGTGGTACCGGCAAAAGTCCCGGGATGGCCGTACATAACAACGGACCATCGGGCTCAATAAAATGTTGAGCACCGCCCTTCAAATGTATTAGGAGTACAAATTACATTTGGATTGATGTTTTGAGGTTTTGAGGAGAATTATATTTGAATGGAATGGATTTGAGTTGTTGGATTGAATTATCAAATTATTGTGGAATTTCAAGTACAAATACTTTTGGATTTATTTTCGTTTGATTATGCTAATATTGATTATGAGTGTTTGGAATTATTTTAAGAATGATTTTGGTACTTTATGTACATTTGGTATGTTGTAATTATTGTGGTTTGGAAATATTTATTTATATTTGAAGTATTATTATTTTACTCGTGAATTGTGTTATGAGAAGTTTTTTTTACAAATTGTTTTAAAAAGATTTTTCCTGCCAAATGTTTTTTTTTCAAAAATATTAAATTTATATTTTTTTATGGGGTTAGGTGGAACTTACTTAGCATTGTTGCTAATTTTTGTTTTCTTTTATTTTTCTTTTTGTACATGATTTTGTACAGGTAATGCTTTGCTGATGATGTTGATTTCGAGAGAGCTTCCGCTAGAGAAAATGTAATTAGTAGATAACATTGTAGTTTAATTAAATTTTCAAGACACTTATTGAGTTTAATTGTCTGTGGTGATTAGCCTGTGCACTCTGTTAGGTTAGAGCCGAGTGTGGCGGTAATGCCTCTATTTCCCTTTTGGTTTTACGCTGCATAACTATGATGTTTTCAAATAAAGTTGATATTTCTTTTTAGTAAAGTATTGTTTTTGGGTGGGAAATTTGGGGGTGTTACATAAACAGTCCCCCCCCCCCCCCCCCCTCTAGACTGTTTCATACTTAAACGAGACCAACATCCCTCATGCATGTAGATTTGGTGATACCCTCAGAAGGCGTCAAGGAAAGACATGATTTCACATCCCGCAGTCTCATCCACTAGTTGGTCAATGTTTGGTAGAGGGAAAGGATCCATAGGGCATGCCTTATTCAAGTCGGTGTAGTCCACACACATGCGGAAGGTGGGTGCTTCTGTGCAAGGACCACATTAGCCAACCATGAAGGGTATTTCACCTCCCGGATGTGTTTGATGGAGAGGAGCATGGCAACCACTTTCTTCACGAAATCCCTCCTTTCGGACGAGAGGGGCCTTCTTCTTTGTTGTATCGGTTTGGACGAAGGGTCCACCGCAAGGTGGTGAGTGATGACCCTTCGGTGAATCCCCGGCATGTCCTCTGCCCCCACACAAAAACAATGGAGTAGGCGCAGAGGGATTCGGTGATGTCGGTCTTCAGGTTTTCGGGGAGCTTGGCTCCAATCTTCAAGACTCTCTCCAGCTTGGCCGAATCGAGTATGAAGTCCTCAATCTCCTCGGCTGGTTCAGCCCTTGGCCTGCCTTTTTCCTCGTTCAAGGCGGTAGTGATCGTATCAACGCGGAGCTCAGTTTTACTAACCTTCTTGGTGAGTTGAAGGTAGAAAGCCCGGGAGAGCTTCTGGTTTCCCCTTGAGTAGCCAATGCCACCGGCTGTGGGGAACTTGAGGCAAAGATGCCTCATGGAGATGACGGCTTCCAAATCCTCGAGGGCAGGCCGTCCGAGGATGTTGTTGTGGGCACAGTCAAGGTTGATGACGGCGAATTCCACTTCGAGCTTGGCCCTATGGAATCCATCGCCGAATTCAACCATCAAGGAGATGATTCCCTCGGCGTCAATGTTATCCCCTGTGAATCCAAAGAGGGGTGTCTTGATCTGTCGGAGAGATCCCATATCGAGCTCAAGTTCTCGAAAGGTGTTGAGATACATTACGTTGACAGAGCTCCATGTCTCCACGTAAGTGCGGAGGATGATGGTGTTGTTGATCTCTGTCTGGATGACGAGAGCATCCCTGTGAGGAAGAGAACCCGGGGGCAGGTCCGCATCTGTGAAGGTGATGGGATCCGCCCTCGGCCTCTTGGTTGGGGGCATGTGATTGACCTCCCCAACGTAAAGGGACTGAGCCCATTTCTTCTTTTGGCTCGTGGAGTCACCCCCAGTGTTACCTCCAGTGATTATATGGATGTGGCATTTGTACTGAGGGTGTTGATCCTCCTCCTCGCTGAGGTTCCCAATTTTGCGCTTCTTCCCCTGTGGATTTCCCAAGGGGATGGTGTTTGGGTTGACCCAGGTGTGTGCCTTCGGCGGGGGCCCTTGGTGATGAGGGGGTCCCTGAGGATGAGGGCCCCTGATGAATTGGGACAAATGGCCCGCCTGTATCAGCCTCTCGACGGCTGTCTTCAGCTGGTGGCAGTTGATAACTCCGTATTTTGACACGTATTTGATGCGTGTTGGGATCGGTTTTGATGGTTTTCCCTAGTTTTAAGGTGTTGCAAGTCTCAATTTTAGCTCAAGTTATCTTTATCGGGCATTGGTTCGAGTTTTGTGTTGTTTGTAGTCAAAATCAGGAAATTTGAGCCCGGGTACCGGCACTTGAGGAACAATCGGGATGATTTGAGAAGCATTTGAGAATGATTTCATAGCTTTGGAGGTCACCGGAAGATTCACGATGAAGATTTGAAGGAAAAAGAGCTCTAGGATTGGCTTCAGGATCAAAAGAAGATGAATGAAGCTTGAAAACGACGATCAGAATGACCTTCTGTCAATCGTTCAAACTTATCTCTTTGTAGGAACAACCAATGGACACGATTCAAGTTGCATAAGAAAGCCAACTTCAAGGGCTACAAATCATATGAAGACACCTTTGCGAGAATCTGAGAGGAAGAAGGTGAAAACAGACGATGAAGTCAGATGATCTCTGTTGCGATTTCAGAAAGACACCTTCCACCGTGTTGATCATATCTCTTGATTGGATGATTCAAATCACATTCGGCAAATTGGGGTGGATAGAGGACTTCATTATCTACAACTTTTCTGAAGGAAGTTTTGTCAAATTCGGAAGTTTTACGCACGCCGTGCGTAGGGGAACGCACGACCGTGCGTCTGAGGCGAGAAAAGCAAGGTAGCTACTGCCAGCTACGCACGGCCGTGCGTAGGGGGGACGCACGCCGTGCGTAGCACCCGGTGACGCAAACTTGAATCCCAAATCGGCCCGAATTCATATTTTTCCCCCCTTTTTCTATAAATAAGGCCTCCCTAACCCTTTTTTAGGGTGGCGAACATTACGGAGAGGCCTAGGGACGAATTTAACACCGTTTTTACGCTATTTTCTTCCAAGACCCTGGGATTATTTGTAAGTTCATCTTTTTAATTAATGACAATTTATTCTATTCATCCCAATTCTGTTGATTCTTCAATTATGAATTGTGAGTAGTTTAATTAGGGATTTGGGGTTGATGAAGGGGTTAATCATGATGTATGGCTAGATTCTTGTCGGTTTAATTGCATGAATGCCGTTTAATTTGTGTTTGAATAATTTAATTGATATCTCTTGTAACCTAGACTGCAGCTAGAATTACAATTGCATGTAGAATAAATTAAGAGAGATCTAATTTGTTCTAGGACACATTCACACACACTTAATCGTTCGCTAAGAGATTAGTAGCGATTAAGGGGCCGTAAGCTCGCTCGTCTTGGCAATAATTTAGGATCCTGTCGCATGAGAGATCAGCCTGGTCCCCTAAATTATTGTACTCTTCGCCGCGAGAGCGGTAAGAACTTAGTAATGATTAGCTAGGCTCAATTAAATTAAATTCATGTAATTAGGCCTGATCTGCCATAAATCTGGTTACCCCGGAATCGATCCCTGTTCCCTTCGTCATTAATTAGAAAGAACCCCCTAGTCTAATTGTTCGCATTAGTTTTATTTTCCAAACCAACCAATCTCGCACGACGCTTTTATTTTATTTTCTTTTTAATCGCTGAATTTAATTAATTCTTAATTCCCTTTTGTCCGTCCCTGTGGAGACGATACTCGTACTTACACCACTATATTACGATCTATTTTAAGTGCGAGAAAACACACTTCAGTTTTTGGCGCCGTTGCCGGGGACGGTGTCGGTTTTAAGGGTTAATTAATTTCAGCGAGATTTTTTTTTTTAGTTTTTTTTTTTTAGTTCTTCGTAGGATTTTTTTTTTCTGTGCTAACCTTTCAGGGTAATTTTCAAAGAGGCATGAGATGAACCTATTCAGCCAAATTCCTGGAGGAATTCCTTACCCTCAAACCTCCATGGAATATTCACCATATACGTCATACCCTCCTTACACTCCTCCTCCTCCTCCTCAATATTACTCACCTCATCAAAATTACTCTCCTACACCACAAAATATTCAGTCTTCTTATCCGTACACTCCAACCACACAACCCTTTCATTCTGATTTTTACTATCCTTCATCACATTACCCTTGGGTAAGCGTAAGACGAGGCTCCATTCTTGAATTTATGCTTCTAAATAAAACGCCTGAGGAAATATCTGAATGTTTTAAGGATAGCATTTGTTCTTTCTGTGGAGGAGATCACCATTTATGTCTTTGCCCCATCAAACCTCTTTATGACCATCCTTTCCGGGAAACTGCATACCCCACTTCTTCCTCCCCACAATTTACGAACACAAATGTTTCAGTCACTCCTACATCTTTGCCGAGCTATGAACCACAGGATGAAGTGGAAGAGATAATTTCAGAGAAGCTGTCTCACCTGGAAGAAACACTCAAGCAATTCATGCAAGAAATTGAGGCGAGCATGGCAATTCAACAGCAAGCAAACACAAGGAGGCAGAACATGGAGAATCAATTGGGGCAGATTATAAAGGCTTTATCTGAGGAGTCCGAGAGATCTCACCCTAGCGACACAGACGCTCAACCCGAGGAGACCAATATGGATGATCACGTGAGCGAGTCAGACTATGATAGTGGGAATATGATGGATGATACACTTCTTGATGCCCTTGAAGACCCACCTATGGTTGAAGATGAAGAAGAAGATAGTAGTGTTAAGTTGTTTTTCCAAGAATATAGGAAAAAGTTTCAAACGGTACAAGTTGTAACTGATGAAGTCACTGATCACTGTGATTTTCATACAGAAACTCCCCAGCCATTTGATTTACCATTAGTCTCAGCACTTGAGGAGGGAAAGGAGAAGAACAGTCTTGATGATTGTGCTACTGAGGTAGGTTTAGGTATTAACGAGAGTTGGGATGCCTTCATGGAGAGTGATACAGAGTCCGGAGGAGAGGTTGTGAATGTTCATGATATCTGTGAGGAAGAAGAGGACTTTTCTATGGTGCAGTTTGATTACGGTGTTGCTCCTACTCCTTGCTTTGAGACATCTTTTGAGCTTCCGGTGATACCTAGAGTAATCAATGTTTTCACTCATATTTTCTGTCCACCTGAAGAGGATGAGAGTTTCATACTTCACTTCTGTGCTGATGAGGGTTATGAAGACCATGGGCCGCCTACACATATTCGAGAATTTAAGGATGTGCGACACCTAATGGCATTTGTTGAGAGGAAGCTGGAGACATTGATTATTAATGCACCACTGCAGTCTTTGCTATTTGAGAGCGTATGAGGAAGTTGCGTCGGGCAAACGACGTTAAAAATAGCGCTTCTTGGGAGGCAACCCAAGCTTATTTCTGCATGTTTGTTTGTTTGTTTGTTTGTTTGCTTGCTTTCATAAAACCCCCGGAAAAAAAAAAATCCGGGGTGTTTTTTGGATTTGTTTTTGTGTGTTTTGTTTTTGCAGCTCAGGGTCTTGCTTTGGGGATGATGTGCCGAGGATTACATTGACTCAGTTTAGTTCCGCACCGACCAACGCCTTAGGGAAGTTTCTGCAACTTTTATAATAATCGCCTATTTTTTTAATAAGTGACTTGAGCTAAGTTGAGCACGCGTGACCCTATCCTCTTTACCCCCTTGTGCATAGTGCATATTTGGTCATCGAGGACGATGCCAAAGTTTAAGTGTGGGGGAGTGAATTGGGAATTCGGGCAGTAATTGTCACATGTGATTTGTTAGAGTTAGCATGCGCAGGTGTTAGTTGTATATTCATAGGAAATTCATGCAAAATTTTTGAAATTTTTTCTTTAAACTGTGTCTTTGTGAGCTGGCTAGCGTTTTGACTATGCTTTTAGAACATCTTTGAAGTGTTTAGGCTTAAATTGCTTGCACTATAATCTAGTTGTTGAGAGGATGAAGGCATTAGTCACCCATGAATTTTCCATTAATCATCCACCACACCTGAAAAAGACCCTTTAGGAGAAGCCATTTTGAGCCTGACCGTTCTTTGTTTACCCAATTAATTTAGCTCCATAGCCAAATGGCCTGTTTCCTTAGCCGTGAATATTTCTGACTTAGTCTTGATGTTTAGGGAATTAAGGGATGAATTTGCTAAGTTTAGGGAATTGTGTGTAGGAGCCATTTTTGGCACTGTTCCTATGCCCAAATGGGGTAAGAGCAGTCACTTTTTAGGAATATGATACTTTCGAGGATTGCATTGTAGGCATGGATTGACTTTGAAATTAATGAACTTAAATTGCTATTTTTCCTTGGTGAGGCCGAGATTAGAATGGGGTAATGTCTAGTAAGAATCCGAAAGGTGAAAAATTAATATAGCTAGACCTCTTACTTTCCGAAAAAGAGAATGGGAGCCCCGGTCAAAAAGCGTAAGATGAGACTTGGGTATCTTTCGAAAGAAACGGCGTTCTCGTGCCAACATGACAAGGAAAACTAAACTTAATTAAATGAACTTGGAGGCTATTGAAAATTAGCTTTAGTCCTCCGCGTACTTCAAGTATACGTCAAAGCACAAATGTGCCGAGACGGTTTAGCTTAGTTGTACACCATGTCTACTCTTTGCATAGGTTTAAATGATTGTTCCTAAATTGTGGCCTACTGAGTTCTTTGATCCTAAGAATAGCCCTGAAGTTCCTGAATGCATTGAGTCTTTGTTAGAATATTCCAATCTCTCAAAACAAAGGGACTGTTTATTACCATTCACCATTCACCATCACCTTCACAAGTCCTTCTGATCAATAGCTAGTTTATTTGTGTATGCTGTCATTACTCTAAGGATGTTGTGAATACTTTGTCAAATAGTTTAGCTTGAGTACAAAGATGTAGTTTAGGGAAGAATTTTCTTGGTTTAGTCTGCCTGTTCTGTGAATATTCCTTTAACTACGTGTGCATGCTAATTGTTTTGATTCCGTGTGGTGATTATCGTAAGTCCCGTTGTTCAGTTTGCTTGAGGACAAGCAAAGGCTTAAGTGTGGGGGAATTTGATAAGTCCGTATTTTGACACGTATTTGATGCGTGTTGGGATCAGTTTTGATGGTTTTCCCTAGTTTTAAGGTGTTGCAAGTCTCAATTTTAGCTCAAGTTATCTTTATCGGGCATTGGTTCGAGTTTTGTGTTGTTTGTAGTCAAAATCAGGAAATTTGAGCCCGGTACCGGCACTTGAGGAACAATCGGGATGATTTGAGAAGCATTTGAGAATGATTTCATAGCTTTGGAGGTCACCGGAAGATTCACGATGAAGATTTGAAGGAAAAAGAGCTCTAGGATTGGCTTCAGGATCAAAAGAAGATGAATGAAGCTTGAAAACGACGATCAGAATGACCTTCTGTCAATCGTTCAAACTTATCTCTTTGTAGGAACAACCAATGGACACGATTCAAGTTGCATAAGAAAGCCAACTTCAAGGGCTACAAATCATATGAAGACACCTTTGCGAGAATCTGAGAGGAAGAAGGTGAAAACAGACGATGAAGTCAGATGATCTCTGTTGCGATTTCAGAAAGACACCTTCCACCGTGTTGATCATATCTCTTGATTGGATGATTCAAATCACATTCGGCAAATTGGGGTGGATAGAGGACTTCATTATCTACAACTTTTATGAAGGAAGTTTTGTCAAATTCGGAAGTTTTACGCACGCCGTGCGTAGGGGAACGCACGACCGTGCGTCTGAGGCGAGAAAAGCAAGGTAGCTACTGCCAGCTACGCACGGCCGTGCGTAGGGGGGACGCACGCCGTGCGTAGCACCCGGTGACGCAAACTTGAATCCCAAATCGGCCCGAATTCATATTTTTCCCCCTTTTTCTATAAATAAGGCCTCCCTAACCCTTTTTTAGGGTGGCGAACATTACGGAGAGGCCTAGGGACGAATTTAACACCGTTTTTACGCTATTTTCTTCCAAGACCCTGGGATTATTTGTAAGTTCATCTTTTTAATTAATGACAATTTATTCTATTCATCCCAATTCTGTTGATTCTTCAATTATGAATTGTGAGTAGTTTAATTAGGGATTTGGGGTTGATGAAGGGGTTAATCATGATGTATGGCTAGATTCTTGTCGGTTTAATTGCATGAATGCCGTTTAATTTGTGTTTGAATAATTTAATTGATATCTCTTGTAACCTAGACTGCAGCTAGAATTACAATTGCATGTAGAATAAATTAAGAGAGATCTAATTTGTTCTAGGACACATTCACACACACTTAATCGTTCGCTAAGAGATTAGTAGCGATTAAGGGGCCGTAAGCTCGCTCGTCTTGGCAATAATTTAGGATCCTGTCGCATGAGAGATCAGCCTGGTCCCCTAAATTATTGTACTCTTCGCCGCGAGAGCGGTAAGAACTTAGTAATGATTAGCTAGGCTCAATTAAATTAAATTCATGTAATTAGGCCTGATCTGCCATAAATCTGGTTACCCCGGAATCGATCCCTGTTCCCTTCGTCATTAATTAGAAAGAACCCCCTAGTCTAATTGTTCGCATTAGTTTTATTTTCCAAACCAACCAATCTCGCACGACGCTTTTATTTTATTTTCTTTTTAATCGCTGAATTTAATTAATTCTTAATTCCCTTTGTCCGTCCCTGTGGAGACGATACTCGTACTTACACCACTATATTACGATCTATTTTAAGTGCGAGAAAACACACATCAGCAGTCATCAGTCCTATGCCCTTGACGGCGATGGAAGCGACAAAATGGTTCGTTGGGGTTGTTGGCATATACCTCTAGAGGTGCACGAGAGTCTCGCTCCACGAGGCCTCTCTCCTCCGCATAGTCCAAGATGACGCTGATGGGGTGCGTGGATGCTCCAGGAGGGTAGGCTGTGCCCACGCCCTCGGATTGTTCTTATAGCCGCCCCCGGGTCTGGCTTGGCCATTCCGGGGTCGGTCGTTATGTTGCGATTCGCGATTCGCCGGGGGGGGGGGCTTCCCCGGGGCGATTCCTGCCATCGTGCCTTTGTGAAGGCTCCGCATTGCGGCGATCTTTTTCGATCTCCTCAGCCTCGGCATATCGGTCCCCCCGCTGGAGGGCTTTTGTATAATCACGAGGAGGGTAAGTGATAAGGCTCCTGGAGAAATTACCGTTGCGGAGAACAGTGTGGAATAGTGCCATCAACGTCCTATCGTCGGCGCCATCGACTTCGATGGACGCCTGCCTCCAATGTTTCAGGAAACTCCGAAGGGTCTCTTCCTTCTGTTGCCTTACATTCAGCAGGTGGGAAAAATGCTTTTTGGACTTGTGCCTCCCAGCAAATTGTGTTAGGAAACGGTGGGCAAGTTCCTGCCACGAATCAATGCTGCCTTCGGGCAATCGGTTGAACCATTCATACGTCGGCCCTTCCAAGGTGGAAAGGAACCAACGGCACAAATATTCATCTGATGCCCCCATCATCATCATGTTGTTTTGATACTTGCTATAGTGCTCCTGGGGATCCGTCTTCCCCTCATATGGTTCAATGGGTTGTCCTCGATATTTACCGGGGATCTGAGCTGCCAACACCCTTGCGGTGAAAGGCGTCTTTGTGCGGAGCTGGATGAGGGGTTCACCTGAGCCTTCGGCGAACTTCCGCCTCATGTCCTCCACTTGTGCTTGCAGTGCGGCATAATTCGGGTCTGGCCCCGGTGTGGACGCCGTCGGGGGCATTTGCCGTGCCTCCTCCAGCTGGAGACGGAGGGCCTCGATGATTTCGTCTTTGTTATCCCTCGGGGAAGCCCCTTGAGACCTCGCCCTGAATGATTGAGCGTGATTGATCTGATGCCTGGCATCATCTGCGTGGAGGAGGCCCCTGCCTTTGTCCCGAGGGGGAGTTCTCTCCTCGGCCCCCGAGATGGAGCCTCCACTCTTTTATGGTCTGCTGGTTGCCTTTCCCCCGAGGCGGTCTTGGACCCCTCGGCGTTCCGGGGCTCCCCCAAGTCTCTCGAGGGCGGAGGTCTGGGGCTTCTCCTTGTTCACACACCGCTTATCCCGGGATTGGACCTCCTGGGAAGCGGTATCTTGTGCCAAGACCCCCTCGGCCTTGCCAACCCGTATGATGGGATTGTTGAATGGAGGGGGTGGCGGAAAATTGACAGCGTTCCCTCCAAAGTGGGGTTGGAGGGGTGCCTGCATAGCGAAGGCACCGGAGTTTAGGGCCATATTATGGATGAAGGCTGTGAAAGCGGCTGAATGTCGATAGTTGGAGCCAGAGGGGGAACTTGGTTCTCACTCTGGTCCTTCCTTCGGCTATCAAGGCCGATGCGGGCATCGGGGGCAGCCTTCTGGATGTGCTGACGGAGATCGGCGGCGGCCTGCTCCATTTCGGCAATAGTGCCGCCTTCGGGAACCCGGTTGGAGGCCTCAGCCCCATTGGTTTCGCCGAGGGCTACATGGTTGTCCTCAAGGGTTTTGGATTGACCACGTGTTCTTCCCAGTTTGGTAGGTGTTTTTGTGTTTGGTGAAGGGGAGGGTTTCTTACTTGATTCTTCGGATCTCTTAACGAGAGCACCAAATGATGGATAATGTACCCGGGGGGTAGCTTATCCGAAGGGTTATTGTGGGGAATAACGTAGAGAGAAGTCAGAGCAAGCAAGTAGGAGAGAGAGTCAGATATATTAAATGAACTCGAGATGTTGGGATCATTTACAAGGGGAAAGGGGCTGCTATTTATAGCCGCCATAAATGCGATATGAATACACATGTCAATAATCCAACGGACGAGGGCCACCTCAATCGGGGTGGCACCGGCATATGCATGTGCACCGCATTAAATGCGGTGGTTGGACGTGACACCACATTAAATGCGGTGGTTGCCTGTCCCCAAAGGGAATCTTCGTCGATTGTGTCGTTGCCAAAGGCTCCTCAGTGCCCGAAGGCTTTGTGTAGCCGAAGGCTACATATGTGCCGAAGGCGTCGAGGAGCCGAAGGCTCCTATTTTCTGCCTTTTTCTCCCAGTAGTGTTGTATGCTCAAATGAGGTTGTGTTGTGGAATTTGGAGCCCTCGGCTATTGGGGCCGAAGGCGCCTGCATGTGCACCGTGGGCTTCTTAACACTTGCGTCGCTGTATTTGGGCTTTGTGTGCTCATTGGACTTGATGGGCCTGAGTAGGAGAAGTAGAAGTCTATGGGCCGGGAGTCCCTTGGCCATATACTCCATCAAGACAAAAATTCTTGATTGCAAATGAAGAATTCTATTGCAAATGAATAGAATTCTATTGAAATGTCCAGATGAAGAGCGGGATGGAGAGGGAAACGAAGGCCCATCTCAAGACTTGCCAGATGGACTCCAAAATAGAGAGGTGTGGGGGGCTCTACAATATTTTGCCCCGATGATGTAGGGCGAAAACAGACGATAGAGGGTCTGGCAAGGCAAGCCGCCCCCGAGAATTTTGCCCAATGACCCCGTAATGGCGTAGAATGTCCAGATGAAGAGCAGGATGGAGAGGGAAATGAAGACCCATCTCAAGACTTGCCAGATGGACTCCAAAATAGAGAGGTGTGGGGGGCTCTACAATATTTTGCCCCGACGGTGTAGGGCGAAAACAGACGATAGAGGGTTTGGCAAGGCGAGCCGCCCCCGAGAATTCAACGTCTGAAATAGCAACCACTGAAACTTCGCGAGCAAAATTGACAGATAAGTAAAAATGGGTCTCGACGCCACGAGAATCCACTGGAATCTGAGGCCGGCTAGAACCATACCCCTCATCCTCAGGGAAGACAGAACAGAGAGAAAGAGGTTCGGAAGAAGACATGGAACTGACCTGAGAAGTATAAAAAGGATCGCGGAACAAACGACATGATACTAAGCCTCCTAGGGTTTGCCACCAAAGAATGTAGAAGGATTGTGCAGAGGAAATGTTTCAGAAAGGTTTTCTTGAAGAGAAACGCACCTTGTATATAACCAGATGTGAGGGCACCTTCTGAAAACCGCTTGGAACTTCCGCTTAAGCACTTAAGTGCTGAAGTTAGTAAGACGTAATCGGAATTCGTGCAGGATTGCAAGCGCGTGTCACCTTATGGATGCATTTAATGCGAAGCGGTGCTACACTTCGTGGAAAGGAAATTCAAATTTGAAAGGCTCGTTACTCTTCTAAAATAAAGACCGACTTATTTTAGAGAGTAGGGGGCTCGTGATGGTACCATGGATTACAGCCCTGACCCAAGAACAAATTAGAATGAAGCCCATTACTCGGGAGCAGCCCATTAGCCCATTACTCGGGAGCAGCCCATTAATCGGGATTAATAATTAACAACAGCTACTGGGCCTGACTAGGAACTCGACCCATAAAAGGAATCCACAACCATGCCGGTCTGGATAGCAGACCTCGAGTCGGGATTTCAGCGAGGCCGGACTCATCCTAGGGCTTACATGGCAGGCTATCGTTCAAGTATAGCTATCTGACAGCGGTAGGAAACTAACGGAAGACGCGTGGACCTAGGGGTTAATAATTGTACAATAACATAGTACAATGCATCAAAACTATCAAGCTAGCTAGACTAACTAAAATAGTATCTAACCATTCAAACCTCCCCCCACCCACCCCTGAGGGGGTAAGCAAGAGAGAGAATTTTATGGTACAATCCAAAGTGGCACGAGACAGGCCCCGACTCGTATCACAAAAATCAAGTAACCAAGATGGACAGACCCATAAAGGACCAGTCCATTAACGAGTCATAAACCTCTCGTAAGGCGTTGACCACCGAACTAGTGAAAGCCCAATAGCCAGCAAAAGATCGCAAAGTAGTCCACGAAGCCCAACTTCTGGAAAGCATCAGTCCATCAAAGAAAGCCCAGGTGCAGGACCCGTAAAGGCCCGTTCCCTGGTATGTATCCCAACAACGAAGATCCGCTACACTAAGAAGCCCAGCTTCTTGTTTCCAAACCCATCCGCAAAGGCCCAAAACCATAAGTGCAGCCAGCCCAAGCTTTCACCCACCCTGCGCATTGCTTGGCACCCCTACCCTTAATATGCGCCTCAGTCTACGATCCAACTGTGACGGGCCACGTGGGGGGACATCGAAACGACAGGCTATCAGCAGCCATCTCGTCACAAGCCAGTCTCGGCCACCACCGGCAAGTATGAGCACCGGCAAAACTCCAACCATGACGACATCCCCTAACAACACCTCCAGCCATAACCTACAAGAACAAAACCCTCCCCCCACCCCCACCAGGCTCTGGCGACTAACCTAGTCGCAACGGTGAGGGAAACACAGAGAACATGCCGGAAAAGTAACCAAAAGTCAAATCTACAGTCCACCGCACACCCTCCACCCCCTTCGAGCTCTGGCGACGTTCAACGACAACGACAGAGGCGTAACAGCAGAGATCCAACAGTAGCCGGTGCAAGAGACCATCCCAAACCTGTAAAATCCCGGCATGAAGCTTCCCAAATTCAATCTCAAACGACATCAGTCAACCACACGACGGACTGCCATAGCCATGGGAGAACTCCACATAGATCTGCAACCATATTCGAACCTTTCAGACAGTTCAAATCCTTAGCTTTCCGCCTGGCCTTCTAGCTCCCAAACCTTCAACAAGACTCATTCACCAACGTCCCAACCCCAAACTCAAAGACCGACGCCCCTTAGTAACTAATCGTGTGTGTTGTTGATTGTGGCGGTTTCTGACAAAACTTCCAGCATCGAACAACTACAAATCAACAAGTCCCCGTGAGGATCCATCAAGCATATCTGCACACCAATAAATCACACGAACAAATCCAAACGTCACCAAGAATTTTCCAAAAAAAACAATCCCACCTAAGTGGGAAGTTTCCCAACAATCAGTAGGACACTAGCCATTACCAGCCCACCGGAGCCAGGAGGGCTCCGGCGGTGGCAACCACCGCAAGTGGTGGTGTTGCAAGGTAGTAGAGCAACCTAGAAAGTTTTCTAGTGAAGAATCAACTCTCAACTCTCATTACCCCGGCTAGTTTGACTTCTATCATGATTGAATGTATTAAATGTATCGGTTTCCTCCTAGACTATTGTAACATAAGATCTATAAATATTTCTTGTACCCTAAAAGTAGTCATGGACTCGGGTCGGGCCGCCCGGCTCAGAACCGGCCCAGAACCGGTACTGTTTGGGCCCGGCCCGGTACCCGGTTATAGGACCGGTCCGGGCCACCCGAGCCCGGAATTAATTAGGCTGGGCTCGGGCCTCCTAATAGTGGAACCGGCCCGGCCTATTTTTTTTTTTTTTGGTTTTTTCAATTTTTTTGGTTTCTCCCGGGTTGGTCTGGGTGTTTTGGGGGGGTTTGGGGGTGGGGGGTGAAGGGGGCTCGGGGGTTAATTAGAGAAGCAAAAGAAATTTAAAACAAATAACATGAACCGGCCCGGCCCGGAACCGGTACCTACCCGGGCCGGTTCCGGTTCTTCCTTCCCAAAAAAAAAGCCCAACCGGGACCTGAGTCCATGACTGCCTAAAAGGGATTCACTCTCGGGAATAATAATAATAATACTGCCTTACGCTGCCTAAATTTCACTACTTTTTGTATATTAGCTCTTGTAGTTGGAATTAAAATCCACCAGTCCCAAAAAATGTTTGACATATTGACTTTTCTTGATGAATAATAACAAACACTAGATAATGATTTAATTTTAACTATTATATGTATATATCATTTATTAAGCTTATACTTTATGAAAATATTTTTAATAAGGCATATTTTAATATAATTTTCATATTCAAAATAATTTTATGTAGAGTATTAATAAATATCATTGGTCAAAGTTGATTACCATTGATCAAAAAATCCAATATGACAAATCTTTTTTAAACGAAGAAAGTATAAATTTTAAAACTTACTCCGTATTTTATTTGGGCTAGATTAAACAATGATAACACAAAATCATCACCTCAGCTCCTTCCCATCAAAGAGGGGATGTTAGGCAAAATTCATGTGCTAATGTATAAAATTAAAGTCTTTTAATGTCCACACAAATTCACTTTAATACCCTTTTGTGGAATCCTTTAAATTTTTTTTTTATAATATTATCCTAATCAAAGAGATAAACAAGAAGGAAATACTTAGGGGCTGAGTGGGGGTTGAAGAAAGCAGAGAGAGATGCTCCCACTTCTCTCTAACCCAACACCCCCCAGCCACCAGCCACGACCACCCAGACCACGGACAGGAGCAAAATAGCAACCTCAGCAGCAGTAAAGCACCTCTCTTACGCGACAGCCTTGACAACAGGCTCGGCAAAAGTCCAGGAAACTAGCGCCGTTTACAAATCGGTAGGTGATAAAACAGTTCGGAATCAACCATCCATCCCTTTCAATACGCCCACACCAAGAACCTTCGCAGACATCATCAACACACCCAACCCTGTCATCCCGCTGAAGGAACCAATTATCATCTCAGGACTCCCAGCTGTCTCTTTTTCAAAAGAGGATATTATCACACTGTCACAGCCTCTCAACTTTACTCTCGTTGGGACCTTTCTTCATGGGATCCCCAGCCTCCCTATGGTGAGAAACACATTCCAAAAACTCAACTTTAAAGGGAATTACTCTATTGGACCTCTTGTCACGCCCCAGACCGCATCCGAGCGCGTGTACAACCGCCGTATGACTAAATGACGTCACTCGCAAGTCGACATGACTTAATCATACAAGGCGTCCATGAACATTGTTCATACCATACTCAGTAAGTAAACATACATAACAACATCACATATTTGGATTGAACGAATCGCGGAAACATTCAATGTTCAACCATGGGCCACATATGGCCAAGACGTGGGCTCGCAGGCCCAAAACAAATGTACTTATTACAAAATATCCATGAGCATAGTTTATAGTTTAAACACGGTAAAGGAAGCACGAACCACGTCTCCCTTTAGATCACTTCACCGAGCAAGGTGAGGATAGCAAGCTTGAGCTTCAACCTGAAATGGTGGGGCCCCCCGAAGGGGTCAGTACAAGTATCGAGCGAGTAGCAGGCTAAATGTAGAATAACTAACGTTTCAAGTATAAGACCCAAACATAGGGTGATACATATACATATAGTTCTTTCCCCCAAGTTATGAAATATATATATCATTATATATACACTTGGAAATACCCGACCCGTAGGTCATTGTTTATTTGGGAAATAATATAGCCAGTAACCTTGGCTTAAACCCTAACCCACCCATATACCTATGAGTGTATAGAACTCCTCCTGGTTCAAATCATCCTAACATGAGGACACCGCCCGGTCCTAAATTACAAGATAATAATCTATGAGTTTTGAGGATACACGCCCGATTCTTGGGTACTCCACCCTATAACCGAGTTTTGAGGATAACCGCCCGATCCTTGGGTACTCCACCCTATAACCGAGTTTTGAGGATACACGCCCGATCCTTGGGTACTCCACCCTATAACCGAGTTTTGAGGATACACGCCCGATCCTTGGGTACTCCACCCTATAACCGAGTTTTGAGGATAACCGCCTGATCCTTGGGTACTCCACCCGACTTATGATCTACCACATATCATCCTAGATAAGGTCTATATCATAATCAATAATCAAGACTAAACCAAGTCTTAAGGCCTAAGCATAATCATCCATGCAATTCATGCATTAAAAATCAACATATAGGCAAAACAGTGCCAAACCGGCGCCGGTTTTGACATAACCGGCGCCGGTTATTAATTAATTTAATTAAACCGGCCATGCCGATCCATAACCGGCGCCGGTTTTACCTATAACCGGTGCCGGTTACCCCCTGGGCAACCAAGTCAACATTTTCGTTGACTAGCCATTTCAAACCCGATTTGCGTCAAACTTAATCCCAACGTGTATTAAGTTATAAACAAGCATTTTATGCCCCTTTTATCCCTTAAAACATCATATATGTTTTTATAAACATTTTCATATCATACTTCATTTATGATATCAATGGGTCATACATATAAGTCTAATCACTTTGGATAATCACATGTTTAAGCATCTTTTAAACATCATTATGAACACATATAACATTTACTTAGGTAATCTCATAATTGACCCAAGAGTTATAAGACATTAAGCCGTCCACTCACCTCAAATGAGCGTGATGAAGTTCTACCCTTCTCGGTTGAACTCCGGCCAAACTCCGGTGAACTTTGACGAACTCCGGTGACAACTCCGGCGACTCTTTAAACCTTGTGAAAGCTCTCAAATCACCTTTGACACGTTCCTAACATGGTTTTATCATCACAAAACCCATATCAATACAAATAACCTCTAAAAGGTTATTTTCGGGTGAACCGGTCGTTTCGGCTTCTAAATCCGTTCTTGGACTTAGAGCCACTTTCAACCCCTTGTTCCACACTTATACACATGTGGAACCATACTTGGGGTACTTCATATTCTATGTAAGTCATATGAAGTTCAAAGAGAGGAGGAAGGAGTTACTATAGAGTCATTACCTTAATTATCCAAGCCTTCCCTCACTTTTTTTCCCTCCTTAAACTTCCTTTGTGGACTTGTCCTTGTTTGAGCTCAAGGTGCAGCTATGGAAGATGGTGTGCAAGGCTCTTCCCTCCTTCCTTGGGGTGTTCTGGTCGAGAATGATGGGTGAGAGAGAGTGGAGAGATTGTTTTGTCTCACTTAACCAATGAGTGAATGGGAGGGGGCCCTTTGGCTTTCAACCATGTTCCTCACATCTCTTCATGCCTTATCATGTGTCCTTCCAGCTCTCATTAGTCATCCCTTGCACACAAAAACGTGGGATGGCCCCCACTCATGTGGGAGGTCATCCCAACTTGTCCCGAAATGTACAATCGGTCCCGAAAGTTGCATTTCTCGGACTGTTTTAACTATACTTTATTTTATCGGGTCAAATAAAATATATGGTATGTTCTCAATCATTACGGGCCTTTATAATGAGTATACTTTCCCCAACTCTAATTTGGAAGTCTCCGAAATTCATTTCGGACTGTTATCCGATAAATTACCCAAAACCGGTAATTGGGCCTTGTTTGACCAATCGGTCAACCCAATGCCTTTCTTATGGCCCAAAGTGAATGTCCACCACCATATAACTATTATCTATACCAAGATGAATAAAATATGCGGTCTCGGGAATATCGGGTGGTCCCCGCTCCCAGTGTGGGCCCCACGTGCAATTTACTATTCACGCAAAAGAATGAATAAAAATTTACAACCTCGTAAATTCATTAACCATTTCATAAGGTTCAATACATAATTTACACAAAAGTAAATATACTTGGGGACGGTGTTACACCTCTGGCTCCTAGACAAATTCTCATTACTTTTCAAAGGGAGGAAGATTTTCTAAAGTGCTGGATGAGGCAGATTTGGTTGATCTCAGGTATCAAACTGAGAATCACGAAATGGACAACCAATTTCCTTCCCGGTAGGGAGTCTCCCATAACCCCTACTTGGATAACCTTCCCTGGTCTTCCTGTTCACCTCCAAGACAGAAGAGCACTGTTGTCCATAGCAAATCTGATTGGGAAACCCCTTCTACTGGACAAGGATATAACGAACAGGTCCAGACCCTCGAGAGCTCGAATTTGTGTTGAGCTCGATGTTACAGCCGAGCGCATACACAAAATATGGATCCAAACTGGTTCAGTGGGTTTTACCCAGGAGGTAAATTACGAATTCATTGAACCTTATTGCTCATCTTGTTTTTTACTTGGTCACCCCACTTGTAATAAAGGTAAAGAACCCTTGATTACCGTAGTTAACCCTCCTACCATCCCCCAAAAATTACCCAACCCAAAACCAAAAACCAAAACCCCACACACCACAACACCCATTCCTCTGGACAGCCAGCCTACCACCTCAATTATCGACCCCTCTAATAATACCCAGACAGCCTCAACCCTAATTATCCACCCTCTCTCCCCAAGTACCAACCCAGACAGCCTCACATTGGATACCACTACCTCTCACGTGTTATCTGCACCCCAAACTCCTACTCACCCAGAGCATTTACTTGACCCACAACCCACCCTTTTCCCAAACATACACTCTGTCCACCAGACGCCAAAAACACCTCGCAACGTTACTCAACGAACTCTGCCCGCTTCCTCTACCGCCCAACCCGCTGAATCTGACCTTCCTTAACCAACCCCTCCTCACAACCACACAACTCTCCCGGACACCCTCGTTCCGTTGGTTAATCGCTCTCTGGATGACCTTTCCCACAAAGAAGGTACTCCTTCTATTGTGACAGTGGAAGAGGGTCACTGTTCGGACAGTGAAAAAGCGGATCTTGACGAAATCACTGACTCTGCTTGGAATGCCTTCTCGGCTTCTCTAACAAAAAAATTGGAAAAGTATCCAGTGATCCCTCATCCAAGGCCTCTATTATCCAAACAGCTTCTAAAAAGATTACAAAGAAGGTCTACAACAGAGCTACCTTCCCAATCACGACATGTTCACAGGCATCAAAGGGAGCCAGGGGGCTCCACCAATCCGTCTTATGATCATCATGAACTGGAACATTTGCGGTCTTTCTTCTTCCAGTGAAAGACTGCATAATATTCTTGTTTGCTTGAAAACTTCTTTGTTAACAATTATTGAACCTATGGTTTCTATAGATCAGGGACACTACTACAAAAGGCTCCTTGGGTTTTCTAATGTTTTCACCAAAAGTGATAACAAAATTTGGCTTTTTTGGGAAGAAGACCAGTTTACTGTTGACTGCATAACGGAGGGGGATCAGGTACTCCATGCAAGAATTAAGGAAAACCGTATCGGTTTTCTATTCTGGTACTCATCAATATATGGCAAACATTCTAGGTCGGCTAGGCTTTTGCTATGGGACGATCTTATCTATTGGAACGATTCAATTACACTTCCTTGGATCGTAGGAGGGGATTTCAACGTCATTGCATCACTAAGTGAATTTAGTGGCAAAATCACTACAAAAATTAATGAGATCTCAGATTTCACAGATTGCATTCAAAAATGTAATTTGAAGGTTGTACCTTTTACGGGCACTAAATTCACGTGGACAGGGGTACGTTGAACGGGAAGACTTTGGAGGAGATTAGACAGATTCATCGCAAGCGATCTCTTTCTGAACAATTTCGAATCAACTATTGCAAAGCACCTTAGCAGGTCCTCCTCCGACCACACACCTATGGTTCTGTCATGCTCTCAACAAACAACAACGGGTCCTAAAAGTTTCAGATTTCAGAATATGTGGACAACTCACCACACATTCACTGAAACAGTGACAACGCCTGGGGTTCAATTGGCAGCACAGGTGCTATGCGTCATTTCTATGATAAGCTACAAGCTACTAAAAAATCCCTTCAGGTGTGGAATCGTTCCACTTTTGGGGATGTCTTTGAGGGTGTCAAAGAGGCAGAATTGGTGGCCCAGGAGGCCGAAGTCGCATATGCTAACAATCCTTCCGCAAAGACCCGTTCAGAATGGTCACATACACAGGCTGAATTACTGCTGAAAGTCAAAAGAGAAGAGCTATTTTGGAAACAACGGGCTAGAATCAAATGGTTGGGTGAAGGTGAAGCCAACACGAAATTCTTCCATATCTACGTACGGTTTAAACATTGGGGTCGGACTCTGCATGCCATTGAGGATGCCCAGGGAAACTTAATTCAGGATCAAAGTGGGATTGCGAATAAGGCAGTCGATCACTTCCAAACCCTATACACTGAATCCCTTGGAAGCGACCCCACAGTTCTTCTAGATCTGTTATTGTCACGCCCCTGACCTATCCGGACACGTCAACAACCCGCCGTACAATACGAATAGTCAACCGTAGTCCAACACATTCATATTATACAAGGCGTCTTGAATATCATTCACACATATACATCCATAAACAAACATAATAAGTAATTCATAACGCAGCGGAAAACATTGTTTTAAACAAGAAGGCCACACAAGGCATTTCATGAGCACGCAGGCTCTATAGTAAAATATCCATGAGCAAATTTATTAGTGTTCAAATCAGAATGGAGGAAGCACGAACCACGTCTTCTCTCCAAAGGATCACCCGAGCAACGGGCACAGGTCGCAAGCTCGAGCCTCAACCTGAAATGGTGGTGGGACGCCCCCGAAGGGGTCAGTACTCTATACGGCTATAAAGTACTGGTGTGGATGGCATCTAAGGGATATACAACAAGTATTTCAAACACAAGACCCTCAAATAGGGTGATAATACAATATAGTGGTAACCCTAAGTTACCCCGTTTGATAATATACTTACTTTATATAAAAGTCAAGTAATCGGCTCGTGGGCCCATGTTCATTTAGAAATCACCATTCCCATTCCCCGTGACTATAAGCCACGACAATTCATAGAGTTCATCACATTACTATTGTATAGCAAGGGCTCGGCCCAACTACATTTCTATGCAATCCTTTATGTCAAGTACATCCTATCACATTTGCATAGCAAGGGCTCGGCCCAACTACGTTTCTATGCAAACCACAATTTACATCCTATCACATTTGCATAGCAAGGGCTCGGCCCAACTACATTTCTATGCAAATCACAATTTACATGGCAAGGTCTCGGACCAACTACATTTCCATGCAAATCACAATTACATCCTATCACATTTGCATAGCAAGGGCTCGGCCCAACTACATTTCTATGCAAATCACAATTTACATGGCAAGGTCTCGGACCAACTACATTTCCATGCAAATCACAATTACATGGCAAGGGCTCGGCCCAACTACATTTCCATGCAATCATAGAGTCCGGCTCTAATTCCTCATTATAGTCCAATTTCTAAGCAAACCTATGCCTAGAATTGACATCTCAATAATATACCTTGAGTCATTCTTAATGACTGCCCATAACTTACTCTTACCTTCATACTAAGTCATTTTATGCACTTGAAGTACATTCAAGTGCATTCCATACAATCCAATACTTAGGATCAATTCTATCAACAATTTCAATTAATCACTAACTAGTATTTCAATACTATTAAGATTATTGTCATCATACAAATATCCTCATTTTGTAATTCTCTACATATTTATAAGTATGTAGCAGCAACTTAAATATTCAACTTCAATACATAAATATCCATTTATGTATCCACATATTTCATACATGAGTAAAATCCCCATTTCACAAAATAGTTCAATTATAGCTCATTTAATCTCATATTATTCATACATCCTCAAATCATTTCCAATTTCATTCTTTGGGAACTATATCAATATTTCATCAATATTTAATCATAATAATCCATGAAAAATTATGATTTAGGCATTTAGGTAATCTCATGCTTAACCTACAAGTTGTAAGCAATTAGATGTCGATCCTCACCTTAATTGAGCTTTAAACTTTTCCTTCTTGATCCAATGGTCAAAGCTCCGGTCAAGGTGGATTATGAACTGATTCCTTGCTTAAATATGAGTGTTAAACATCCTCCTCAAAGTGCTACCTCAACCCCTAAATGTCGATACGAAAAAAGCCCCTAGAACGGGTGTTTTTTTCCGGCGAATTCGTTCCCTAACCTTTCAAGGTTTTGTCTAGGTTAGTATCTAACCTTTCCAACAATTAAAGTCACTATATAATAACATTTTATACACTTCAATCAGTGTATAATAGTTCTTCAATCATTTATATGATTTAGACAATAGAGAGGGAGGTTTTGGATTCAAACTTACTTTGAATACAAAAACGTATTCTGCGAGGTTGTGTTTTTCTCGGACGATTAGGAAGCCTTTCACTACTCCGATTGATGCAAACCAGACCTTCACGGATTCCTCGTCTTGAGAGCTTTCTGTTGGTATCTTGCACGCCTTATTTGGATGTGTATAACTCGAGATATGGAGCAAACAAGTAACCTTACGCACTGGGAAGACTACCTGCGGACAGCCCTCTTCCTTCCTTCTCTCTTGAGTTGTGTGGATCCTTTTGCTCCCTTATCTATTTGGGGTTCGAATGGGGTGTAGGGGGAGTGTATAGGAGACCTTAAACATTCTAAAAGAGCATGTGGCTCACAAAAGGACATGGGAGATATTTGGTTTGAAATCAAATATGGGGTGGACCTCCCCCTTTTGTTTTCTCTTGGAGTTTTTGTGCATGTGAGCCAAGGGTCCGCCCCATATAGTCTTCTCGCCTCTTTTCATTTGTTTTGCAGGTACTAAGTCCATGTGGAATGGTTCCCAATTGATCCCATTCAACTTGGGGTCCAAAATATCTACCAATACTTCCAAAAATGGGAAGATGGGTCCTATTGTTTTATCTTTTGTCAAAAGATGTCTTTTTGTACTCATCCTAATTTATTTAGAACAAGCCAACTTCCTTCATCACATTATTGATCTCCAATATGTGTAGGTTTATCACAATAATTTACTTGATGGATATCATAGAAAGAAAATCCTACTCCCATTATTTAGCTCAATAATGCCAAAGATGGGGCTATAGGCATTTGTATTCTTCTTTAATCATTCTATCACTTATTTGACATTTGTCATACATATTTTTGGGCTACTAGCCGTGTGGGTCACTCCCGAGTGGGTCTAGAACGCCATTCTCGAATACTTGCTATTTTTAGCAGGTTGGGCCCAAAATAATGTTTGGGCCGCCCGACCTTCCTCAAATTGTCTTGAAAGATTATGTAACATTATTTAGATAATGTTGGGCTCTTATGTTCATTAATAAGGCCCAAATAAGTATTTGCAAACCCGACACTAATATACGAGTTTGAACAATACAAAAATCAATCATGCGCTACGTAAAACATTAATCGTTTTACAATTGTTTGGAAATCGAAAATTCAATACATAGAAATTAATTTTTTTTATATTGGGTTTTTCAAGGACGTTCGGGTGCGGTGTCACAAGTTCACCCCCCCTTAACAGGAATTTCGTCCCCGAAATTCGCAACTCTACTCAAATAGGGAAGCATACTACTCCCTCATCAAAGCCTCTATTTCCCATGTCTCTTCTTCGACGCGATCGCTCTTCTAAAGGACTTTAACCATTGGGACTTCTTTACTCCGCAGTTTCTTCACCTTTCTATCAATGACCTTAATCGGTTGCACAACGTAGTTCACATCCTCACGTACCTCTACAGGCGGATATACATCCAATTGGGCTCTCAATGCCCTCAAACTAGTCAGCAATGCCTCAGACGAACTCTTCTGACTGAGGGCATCTGCTACAACGTTTGCCTTACCTGGATGGTACTCACTAACTAGATGGTAGTCCTTTATCAACTCCATCCACCGTCGTCGTCTCATGTTTAACCCTTTTTGAGTACACACGTATTTCAAGCTCTTATGATCAGCGTATATGTGACACGGCTCTCCGTAGGGATAGTGTCTCCAAATCTTCAATGCAAACACCACTGCTCCCAGCTCTAAATCATGAGTAGGATAGTTTACCTCATGCTTCTTCAACTGTCGTGAAGCATAGGCGACTACCCTCCTCATCTGCATCAACACATATCCAAACCCTTGGATGCTTGCGTCACTATAGACATCGTACCCCACACCCCGTTTGGGTAATGCAAGTACCGGTGCCTCGGTTAACCTCTTCTTCATTTCTAAGAACCCCTTCTCACATTTGTCATCCCACACGAACTTAGCTCCTTTACGAGTGAGCTTCGTCAATGGTGATGCCAAAACGGAGAACTTCTCCACGAACTTTCTGTAGTAGCCTGCCAACCCAAGGAAACTACGAATTTCCTTGACGTTCTTTGGCCTCTCCCATTCGGTAATGGCTTCTATCTTCTTGCTATCAACAGCAATTCCCGATCCCGAAACTACATGCCCGAGAAAGCCAATTTCCTTTAGCCAAAATTCACATTTAGAAAATTTGGCATAGAGTTGCTTCTCCCGTAGTGTCTCAAGGACAAGTATCAAGTGCTCCTCATGTTCTTCTTCACTCTTTGAGTAAATCAAGATGTCATCTATGAACACAATCACGAATCGGTCTAAGTATTTATGAAATACTCGGTTCATCAAGTCCATGAATGCCGCTGGGGCGTTTGTTAACCCAAACGACATAACAAGGAATTCAAAATGTCCATACCTTGTGCGAAAAGCACTTTTTGGTATGTCATCTTCCTTAATCTTCAATTGATGGTAACCCGACCTCAAGTCGATCTTTGAAAACACCGTTGCCCCTCATAGTTGGTCAAACAAGTCATCAATCCTAGGCAAAGGATACCTATTCTTGATTTGTGACCTTGTTCAGTTGACGATAGTCAATACACATTCGAAGTGTCTCATCTTTCTTTTTCACAAAAAGAACAGGCGCTCCCCACGGGGAGTGGCTGGGTCTAATGAAACCATTATCCAAAAGCTCTTGCAATTGGGTTTTCAACTCGGTAAGTTCAGCGGGTGCCATACGGTATGGCGGTATGGAGATTGGTTTGGTACCAGGCTCGACCTCGATCACAAATTCAATCTCCCTATCAGGTGGAAGCCCTGGCAGGTCTTTTGGGAAGACATCCGGGTACTTACAAACCACCCTCACGTCTTCGATGTTCACTTCCTCCTTGGTTTTGTCAACCACGTATGCTAGATATGCGTGGCATCCCTTTCTCATCATACTCCTTGCTCTCACGGCGGATATGATACAGCTATTTGATTTGCCTCGGTCCCCCTCGAAGCGTAGGGTGTCCCCATCATTGCCTTCGAGTTTCAAAACCTTTGTGTAGCAATCTACCCTAGCATGATGCTTTTCTAGCCAATCCATCCCTAGGATTGCATCGAACTCCATCATACTCAGCGGTACAAAATCACACGTCAAGGTTTGGCCACCGACTTCCGCCTCACAAGATGGATAGTAATAGGTTCTTTCAACGTCATCCCCTAGTGGTGTCGATACCACTAAAGTTTGCGTCAACGGCATTGGTTATATCTCTAAGCCCTCGGCGAACGCCTCACTCACGAATGAACGTTGCGCCCTGGTATCGATAAGGATTCGCGCATCCTTCCCATTAATCTTTAGTGTCCCTACATTCATGAACCATGTAAGACATCTTTCCTACCCTCCCTACTCATTTATAGAAGGTTACAATGTTCACACACACGTTAGGGATCAAGAAAAGGTCTTAACGTCGCAAAACGGTGCGAAAAATCGGGTTTCGGCAATCTGGGTGCCAGGCACGGCGTGCCTGGGGTAGGCACGATCGTTCCTGGCCTGGAAAAATCCTAGGGAGCTACTGCCATGCAGGCACGATCGTGCCTGGGCGAAAACAGCCCGAAACTGCCCGAAATCCTCCCGGTTCGACCTCAAAGCTTCGTGCAATGATCCCAACGACTAGTAACCTCAATTTATGGACTAATTAAGGATAAAACACAAGTATACAAGAGGTAATACCTGCAACGGAATCCGGGTTAGCTTGAGCATCCGCCTCCGTCATCGCATAGACTCTAGCTTGAGTCCTTTCTTGATTCACCGATGGCGCGTTGCTCGTGCTTGCTCCTCCATGCCCCCTAGTTAATTGGGAACCCCGGGCTTGGTTTCTTGTTCCCGTAGCCCCGCTACTTGGTCCCGATGACCTTGCCCCACCCAATTGTGGGCAATTCATCTTCAAATGCCCGGCATCCCCACATTGGAAGCATCTAGGAGGGTCACGACACTTGCCAAAGTGGCTCCTTTTGCAATTATTGCACTGAGCTACCCCCGAGGTCCGTGATCCTTGTCCATTCGGGCCTTGTTTCCCCCTAGGTGGGGGCGGTGGTGTTCGGAAAGATCCTCCTCCATGGTTTCCCTTTTTATTGGAACCTTGAGGGCCATGACTCTCCCCCTTTCTCTTTTTCGCCTCTTCGGCATCTCTCCTCTTCCTCTCCTCCCACTGTTTCTCCCCTTTCAATCCTTGGTCAACCACTTGAGCAAACGTCATGTTTGGCAATTGTGTTGCCCTATCGCGTATCTCCAAGTCTAGAGCATCCCAGAAGTGGTTCACCATCCGATTCTCATCACAAGCATACTCAGGTATGTAGTCGGCAAGATCCCTGAACTTGTACTCAAGTTCCCTCACCGTCATGTTACCCCCTTGGGTTAGAAGGGTGTATTCCCTCACCTTTTTGTTCACCTCGAAATCCGAGTAGTATTGTGCGAAGAATTCCTCTCGGAAATTCTCCCAAGTGACGGTCTCACCATATTTGCTTTTGGTCCCATCCCACCACTTGGATGCCATACCTTCAAGTAACCTCACCGCAACCCTTAGCTTATATTCGGGGGTGAGTTTCATGTTCAGGGCCGCCTCATTCAGCCTCTTGATCCATTGCGCCGAAATGGAGATGTCACCCGTTCCATCGAACGGTTTGCACCCCAAGTCTCGTGCCTCTTTGATGTACTTGGAGATCCTTATGATTGGACCTCCATCACCCCGGCCCCCATGTGGTTCAACGTGGGCCCTAGAGTCGCCATGGCTTCTTCCCCTTGAAGCCCCTCCCGAAGTTCGCCCTCCTCGGCGCCTTCGGCGTCCCCTCCTTTCCTCGCGCTCCCGCTGATATTGCTGGAGCAGCGCCTCAATTCTTGCTAGGGAGTCATTCTCCCCTTCTTCATCACTCACATCATCGTCATCCCCTTCGTAAGGGGTCTCAACCGGCTCGGTTTCCGGTTGGTAAGTCGAGTCCTCATAGGGCCAGTAGGTTTCACTTTCTGTGTCGACATGACCGTCACTCACGGTCTGTGATCGGCCTCCACGGCCAGCTCCTCTAGATGCCCTAGAGGTCCTTCGACTGCCCTGTCCAGTCTCCACTGGTACACGGCCGGTCGGGTTCCTCCTAGTAATCCTGCCACCACGGTCCATTTCTGAAAGAATTTTGGAAAGAGTCGTTAGACTCACATCAAATGTCAATTGACGGATAGGTACTTAAGACACATTTTGGCTCGAGTCACCGCCATACCAATTGCTAAGGGTACCATCTTAACAATTAGAGACCTTGCAACCCAAGTACCAAAAGCCCTCCAAGTACAAAACTTCTATGCTCATGGTTTTCAAAATCTTTTCAAAAAGAGAATTTTGAGACTTCATTATGAAGTTTATGGACTAAGGCTCTGATACCAACTTAATTGTCACGCCCCGGACCTATCCGGACACGTCAACAACCCGCCGTACAATACGAATAGTCAACCGCAGTCCAACACATTCATATTATACAAGGCGTCTTGAATATCATTCACACATATACATCCATAAACAAACATAATAAGTAATTCATAACGCAGCGGAAAACATTGTTTTAAACAAGAAGGCCACACAAGGCATTTCATGAGCACGCAGGCTCTATAGTAAAATATCCATGAGCAAATTTATTAGTGTTCAAATCAGAATGGAGGAAGCACGAACCACGTCTTCTCTCCAAAGGATCACCCGAGCAACGGGCACAGGTCGCAAGCTCGAGCCTCAACCTGAAATGGTGGTGGGACGCCCCCGAAGGGGTCAGTACTCTATACGGCTATAAAGTACTGGTGTGGATGGCATCTAAGGGATATACAACAAGTATTTCAAACACAAGACTCTCAAATAGGGTGATAATACAATATAGTGGTAACCCTAAGTTACCCAGTTTGATAATATACTTACTTTATATAAAAGTCAAGTAATCGGCTCGTGGGCCCATGTTCATTTAGAAATCACCATTCCCATTCCCCGTGACTATAAGCCACGACAATTCATAGAGTTCATCACATTACTATTGCATAGCAAGGGCTCGGCCCAACTACATTTCTATGCAATCCTTTATGTCAAGTACATCCTATCACATTTGCATAGCAAGGGCTCGGCCCAACTACGTTTCTATGCAAACCACAATTTACATCCTATCACATTTGCATAGCAAGGGCTCGGCCCAACTACATTTCTATGCAAATCACAATTTACATGGCAAGGTCTCGGACCAACTACATTTCCATGCAAATCACAATTACATCCTATCACATTTGCATAGCAAGGGCTCGGCCCAACTACATTTCTATGCAAATCACAATTTACATGGCAAGGTCTCGGACCAACTACATTTCCATGCAAATCACAATTACATGGCAAGGGCTCGGCCCAACTACATTTCCATGCAATCATAGAGTCCGGCTCTAATTCCTCATTATAGTCCAATTCCTAAGCAAACCTATGCCTAGAATTGACATCTCAATAATATACCTTGAGTCATTCTTAATGACTGCCCATAACTTACTCTTAGCTTCATACTAAGTCATTTTATGCACTTGAAGTACATTCAAGTGCATTCCATACAATCCAATACTTAGGATCAATTCTATCAACAATTTCAATTAATCACTAACTAGTATTTCAATACTATTAAGATTATTGTCATCATACAAATATCCTCATTTTGTAATTCTCTACATATTTATAAGTATGTAGCAGCAACTTAAATATTCAACTTCAATACATAAATATCCATTTATGTATCCACATATTTCATACATGAGTAAAATCCCCATTTCACAAAATAGTTCAATTATAGCTCATTTAATCTCATATTATTCATACATCCTCAAATCATTTCCAATTTCATTCTTTGGGAACTATATCAATATTTCATCAATATTTAATCATAATAATCCATGAAAAATTATGATTTAGGCATTTAGGTAATCTCATGCTTAACCTACAAGTTGTAAGCAATTAGATGTCGATCCTCACCTTAATTGAGCTTTAAACTTTTCCTTCTTGATCCAATGGTCAAAGCTCCGGTCAAGGTGGATTATGAACTGATTCCTTGCTTAAATATGAGTGTTAAACATCCTCCTCAAAGTGCTAGCTCAACCCCTAAATGTCGATACGAAAAAAGCCCCTAGAACGGGTGTTTTTTTCCGGCGAATTCGTTCCCTAACCTTTCAAGGTTTTGTCTAGGTTAGTATCTAACCTTTCCAACAATTAAAGTCACTATATAATAACATTTTATACACTTCAATCAGTGTATAATAGTTCTTCAATCATTTATATGATTTAGACAATAGAGAGGGAGGTTTTGGATTCAAACTTACTTTGAATACAAAAACGTATTCTGCGAGGTTGTGTTTTTCTCAGACGATTTGGAAGCCTTTCACTACTCCGATTGATGCAAACCAGACCTTCACGGATTCCTCGTCTTGAGAGCTTTCTGTTGGTATCTCGCACGCCTTATTTGGATGTGTATAACTCGAGATATGGAGCCAACAAGTAACCTTACGCACTGGGAAGACTACCTGCGGACAGCCCTCTTCCTTCCTTCTCTCTTGAGTTGTGTGGATCCTTTTGCTCCCTTATCTATTTGGGGTTCGAATGGGGTGTAGGGGGAGTGTATAGGAGACCTTAAACATTCTAAAAGAGCATGTGGCTCACAAAAGGACATGGGAGATATTTGGTTTGAAATCAAATATGGGGTGGACCTCCCCCTTTTGTTTTCTCTTGGAGTTTTTGTGCATGTGAGCCAAGGGTCCGCCCCATATAGTCTTCTCGCCTCTTTTCATTTGTTTTGCAGGTACTAAGTCCATGTGGAATGGTTCCCAATTGATCCCATTCAACTTGGGGTCCAAAATATCTACCAATACTTCCAAAAATGGGAAGATGGGTCCTATTGTTTTATCTTTTGTCAAAAGATGTCTTTTTGTACTCATCCTAATTTATTTAGAACAAGTCAACTTCCTTCATCACATTATTGATCTCCAATATGTGTAGGTTTATCACAATAATTTACTTGATGGATATCATAGAAAGAAAATCCTACTCCCATTATTTAGCTCAATAATGTCAAAGATGGGGCTATAGGCATTTGTATTCTTCTTTAATCATTCTATCACTTATTTGACATTTGTCATACATATTTTTGGGCTACTAGCCGTGTGGGTCACTCCCGAGTGGGTCTAGAACGCCATTCTCGAATACTTGCTATTTTTAGCAGGTTGGGCCCAAAATAATGTTTGGGCCGCCCGACCTTCCTCAAATTGTCTTGAAAGATTATGTAACATTATTTAGATAATGTTGGGCTCTTATGTTCATTAATAAGGCCCAAATAAGTATTTGCAAACCCGACACTAATATACGAGTTTGAACAATACAAAAATCAATCATGCGCTACGTAAAACATTAATCGTTTTACAATTGTTTGGAAATCGAAAATTCAATACATAGAAATTAATTTTTTTTTATATTGAGTTTTTCAAGGACGTTCGGGTGCGGTGTCACAGTTATCACCGTCTATTACCTCTGAAGACAACTATTACCTAACAACTATGCCCCTGAAACAATAGATTAAAGACGCCGTATGGTCACTAAGCCAAGACAGTTGCCCGGGACCCGATGGGTTTAATGCGCACTTCTTTAGAACATGCTGGAATATCATTCACGAGGATACTTACTTGGCAGTCCAGGATTTTTTCAAAGGAAACCCTATGCCTCAAGCCCTAAATGCTTCCCTAATCACTCTAATTCCTAAAACCCAGAATCCTAGTAAGTTCACGCACTTCAGGCCAATCAGCGTAACCAACTTTATGAACAAAGTATGTACTAAGATCATGGCTAATCGGCTCAAACCTCTACTCCCGAAAATTATCTCAAAGGATCAAATCGGTTTTATGGAGGGGGAGGACATGCATTAGCATATCCTCTTAGCAAAGGAGATCCTACATCACACTGACCACAAGGTACGAGGTGGGAACGTAGCCATCAAGCTTGATCTTTCCCAGGCGTTCGATCGGGTATCGTGGTCTTTTTTGGAGGGGGTGCTTCTTAAATTGGGCTTTGATGAGAAATTTATTCATCTCATCACGTCTAACCTCGCCCCCAACAGGATTTCAGTCCTGGTAAATGGTCAGCCATGTGGCTTTTTCCAGCCACAGAGGGGGGTCAAACAGGGCGACCCCCTATCTCCCTACCTTTTCATCATTGCTATTGAATGTTTCAGCAGAGGTTTAAAAAGATTATTACAACAACGAATTATTGAACCCTATCTAATTGGGGGGAAGCATAGCCCGGTAGTCTAGCTTGGATACGCAGATGATTTATTGCTTTTCACCAACGGATCCTCCAGAACCATCACCAGATTGATGAAGTTCTTTGACCTCTTCTCCAGAGCCACTGGACAGGTTGTAAACCTGAAGAAAAGCAACATCATTGTGGGTAAAAACACAAATCTGGCGAAAAACGAGAACTTCAACAACTTACTAAAATGACAGTTTCTAATCTACCAATTTCTTACCTTGGAGTGGTTCTGCATCAGGGGATAACCAGACTCTCACACTGCACTAAAGTCATCCAAGATTTTGAATACAGACTGCAAACCTGGCAGAAGAAACAACTTAATCAGAGTGGGAGGTTAATGCTTCTCAAGCATGTGTTAACATCAATTCCTCTACATCACCTGGCTATCACAAAATTCCCGATTAAATTGATTAATGTGCTTAACCGTATTATGTCCAATTTCTTTTGGGGTTCAAATGGTGAAAAAAGAAAATACCATTTGAGGAGATGGGAACACATATGTAGGCCAGGATCGGAAGGGGGATTGAACATCAGATCACTAACATATATTCAACAAGCACAACATCTTAAGATGTGGTGGCAGTTCAAGGAAAATAAATTTGTCTGGGCAAACTACATGCATGTCAGATATGCAAGACACGTCCAGATGAGCTCTAAACCTAATGACACCCCTATTTGGAAACTCCTGTGCACTATTGATCATGAACATCAGAGCTTGATACAGGAAACTGATGATTTACCTTTATGGAAGCTTGAAACAGATGGGAACTTTACCCTAGCAAGTGCCTACAACCATACCCGTACCCACCACCCTACCACTTTCACCTCCTCGCACATTTGGTCCAACAACCTACAACTGAAACTCAAAATTTTCCTCTGGAAAGTCCTAAATCAGCTACTACCCTTCCCCGAAAACCTCACCCGCTTCAAACTTTGTTTACCCTCTAGATGCCCTTTCTGTTGCCAACACCAAGAAACGCTAAACCACTGCCTTTTTTATTGTCCCTTAATCAGACCTATTTGGAATTATTTTTCATGTATTTTGCAGGTTAGACGGACTGACCATGAACAACTAAGGCAAACCATATTCATCTGGTGGCTGGGAGGGAAAACTAACAACACAAAGGACACTGTTAGACATGCAATGCCCGGAATTATCCTTTGGAATATTTGGAAGTCCTATAATGCTTGCATTTGGGACAACAAATCATTCTCAAGGTCAGAAACAATCTCATCAATAAAAGCATACACGAGGGATTGGGTCTATTCTAATGCACACGAAAAGGGTTTCCATTTCGACATTGACCTCCACACAGATGGTTTAGTACCATACACAAAAATTAGAGGCAAACAGAATCAGTATCACAACATCCAATGGAACACAGGTACCTTAACAGAGCTTACACTCAACACGAACGCTTCCTGTGTTGGCAGAAAAGCGGCAGGAGGGGGATTCTACGAGACAGGTCTGGGAATCTGATTCTGGCGACGGCGTATCCTCTCACGGCCCGGAACTCTCTTCAGGCAGAAACTTCATCACTCAGGATCTCACTACAAATAATGACAGAAAAAGGTTTTAAAAATTTTGAGGCACAGAAAGACTCAGAGATATGCGTTAAGATGATTAGAGGTTTGGTATCAATACCTGCATACTTAAGAGGAGATCTAGACAGAATCAATCATCTCCGCCGTGCAAGATCCATCAGTTTCGTTCACCGCTACTGCGAGGCCAACTTCGTCGCCCACTATCTTGCTCAGCACGGACTCCGGACGTCAACAACCATACCACTCTTCTTCACAGCAAACAATCTACCGACCAATGCAAAGAAAGCCTACATCAAAGACAAGATGAACGCATCGTTTTTCAGGGACACTGGCTAGAATCCGATAGAACACTCTCGAAGCGCCGGAAGCAAACTTCTTTGCGCCTAACCCTACTGACCGACAGACATTCCTTGGAAGGTTTATGTTTGGAATTCAGTCTGGGCCACATCCGTTTGGACTCACACGCCACCTCACCAGAACTTCACATTGGGCCTGCTCTCAGAATACACACTAGGCTAAACTCATATTTAGCTACAATCGTTTCTCTCTTTTGGTTTAAAAAAAAACGGTAGTTGGGTCAGGTTTAGCCCCCCCAATTACTCCTTCTGTAATTCCTTTCTTTAATTTTAATAAATCCGATAAATGTTTAAAAAAAGGAAATTGTAACACCCCCAAATTTATACCCAAAATAGATGCTAAATATAGCAAGTGTAGAAAGAATTTCCCAAAAATATTCAATTCCAAAAGAGTTTAAATTGCAGCGCAAGCATGATATTCAATGGGGTGTTACCGCCACAGGCTAAACCACCATCCAAAAATAGTCCAAGTATTTAAAGATTTAAATCTCGAAAACAAATTTAATGACTACATATTCTCAAACTGAAATAAACAATAACTAGGTGATCATAGATACTAAACTACGTGATCTAACGCAGCTCTCAACATCAAGCATAACCTTCATCACCTGCACAATTAAAGTGCAAAAACAAAACAAAGAAAAAGAAACAAAAATTAGGGTCTATTTACTAACAGAGATATAATCCAGAAAACTGGAAAACTGGAAAACTGGAAATAGGAAACGTGTTTACCAAAGAAATTCCTGGAAAACTGGAGAAAGGAAAAAAGAAAAACGCGTTTACCAAATCGTTTTCCAAAACGGAAAAAATGAGACATGTCTCTCTTTTCCTTAATGATTTGGAGAAGTGACTTTTACTAGTTTTTCCAAATTTGGAAAACGCTGAATGCTACAGTGCCGCTGCAATGAATTTGCATACGTACACCTAGTGGTGGGTCCAGTCCCGCTCCGATGTCGATTTCATTCCGGTACCTCCATCCTCGTACCTTACCCCTTACCCCTACCCTACCCTACCTTACCCACCCAACCCCACCCCGCATACCCATTTTTCGCTATAATGACCCTACCCCACCCCCTACCACATGCCCCTACCTCGGCCCCACCCTGATCCACCCTACCGCCACCCCCCTACAACCTCGACCTCACCCCGACCCACCCTACCCTACCCCCACCCGTATATTACCCCTTACCACATGCGCCTACCTCGGCCCCACCCCACCGCCATCCTACCCCCACCCTCGTACCGCCATCCTGCCAGCACCCTTCCGCCTAGGGGTGGACTCAGGCCGGGTGACCCAACCCGGAACCGGCACTGTTCCGGGCCCCCCATTCCTGAACCGGAGGCCTGACCCGGGCCCGAACCGGCTCGAGTCCACCCATACTTCCGCCATCCCACCACCATCCTACCCCCCACCCTACCCTTCCCCTACCTCGGCCCCACCCAGATCCCGGGCCCACCCTACCGCCATCCTATCCCACTACCCCTACCTTACCCCAACCCTACCCACTACCCCCACCCCTTCCCTACCTCGGCCCCACCCTACCGCCATCCTATCCCAACTCCATACCCTACCTCTACCTTACCCCAAACCCTACCCACTACCCCACCCTTACCCCTAACCACTACCCTAACCCACCCACTACCCCCCACCCAACCCCCTACCCCTAGACCTTACCCCCCCACCCCGACCATACCCCTTACCCCCCCCCCCCCCCCCCACCCATAACTTCCCTACCCCGACCGCTACGAGTAGGTATGGGTGGGTATGAAGGGTTGTGGGAGAGTATGGGTAGAGTGCAAGATCGTGGTAAGGGTAGGGGTCAAGGGTGTGGAATTGGAGATCTGGGTAAAAAAATTGATGAACATGTTTTCAGATTGAGAAATGGAAAACTAAAAAATAGAAATAGAAAATTGGAGATAGAAAAACTGAAAAGTAAAAACAGAAAATTGGAGAACGAAAAACAGAAGTAGAAAACAGGAAAATATCCCTGTTACTTAGCTTTTTAGCTAAGTAAGACCTACCCAACCCCGTAAAATAATATAATTTGCCAAAAATAAGTTTTTGTACATAATATAATCTCAAAAATCTATATACTCCCAAATTACTCTTTTTGAATCTAAAACAATCCTTAACATGTAAAATAACATTTATAATCCAATAATATATATCCATAATTCGAGTACACACTTACAATTGAAATAATATTTCTAATACGTCAAATAATTCACATCCCATCACATGAGTAAAATATCATTTCCACAATATCACATACCAAGGTTCCACATTCCAAAAAGGTCACCTTCCAAAGGAACAATTCTTTAAAAATAGATTTCTTGAAATATATCTCACCAACAATATAACTTTTCAAAGATTCAACTTTCCTAAAATATAAGTCTTCAAAAATACAACTATAAACAAAAAAGTTTTCCAAGAGTGTTTAACCTTCCAAAATGTAACTTTTCAGAAATACCCCTTCCCCAAAAATATATAATTAAACCTCAAAGTTGTCGGGGTGATTAGCGACCCACCATAAAAATTCATTCAA
This sequence comes from Cuscuta epithymum, assembly GCA_945859915.1. Taxonomy (NCBI): domain Eukaryota; kingdom Viridiplantae; phylum Streptophyta; class Magnoliopsida; order Solanales; family Convolvulaceae; genus Cuscuta; species Cuscuta epithymum. The sequence continues at coordinate 723,443 of CAMAPF010001060.1, read as the reverse complement.
TAATAATCCATCAAAATCACTTTAAGTAAGCAAGATACTTTCGTACAAATCCACATTCCAATACTTCTTTTCAAAGTCAATACTTAATACTCATGCACCAAAACTCACATCCCCTAATTGTTTCTAGATTCTTTTAAGGATGGGGGAGCTCCCAAAAATAGAACCCGAACCAAGCGAATACGTGGTCACTAACTACCACGCATCACCCCAGGTCTCCTGAACGGTTGCACAAGCTACTGAGGTCACCTATGAACCGTCCGATCAACCCGGACCCCACCACCCACCAATTGGAAACTGAACTTCTACCTTAAGTGTGCACACCCTCTAAAAAGGGATTCCAAGCCCTCCGAGTAGTAAGAAGTCCAAGTAGTCGAGACGAGCTAAGTCTCTACCGACTACCCAAGAAAAAGATAAAAGTGGTCTAGGTGCTATTACTACCACAAAATCCGAAACCAATAATAATAATATCCAAATATCCAAAACTATCAAAGAAACCATCCACCAGATAATAGTAGCACTACCCAGACCACAGTTCTACATTTAACCGGATGTAGAGCCGAACACCACGGATTACTCCGGGTGCTCAAATTATTCAGAAATCATTAATTACAATTTGGCAAAAGATTTGATACCCCACTTTACAAAAATAGCATCTACCACCACCACCGCCACCAATGTAGTTCATATATTGCTCCACTTGTCGTTATGAACATGTAGTTCATAGATTACCCGATTATCATCATGAACATCTAGTTCATAGATTACTCACATATCACTTAACCTCAAAATACCTTCTCATTATATTTATTTCAGATTCATGTCTCAAAACCATATGCCAAACATCTCCGATTCAAAGTCAAAATTCACAAATTAGGGTTTAACCAAAACTAGTTCCAAAATAGTATTTAATACCATATTCAAAATAACCCAATAAGGATATCTATAACTCCAGAATATATATAAACATTCACACCAAATTATACATTTAAAAGAATATAATTTGTCCCAAAAGATTTGGTCTCGCAATACTTTCCAAAAATAGGGTTTAACCCAAACCACCACTTTCCAAAAGTAGTATTTACTACCACCAGCAAAATAATCCAATTGGAGTATTATAAATCCATAATAAACTTTCACAATAACTAATTATAATAATCTCAAATCATACTTCAACTCATACCAAAACAATCACCACAATTTTCCAATTCAAAGGACAATTCCTCAAAAATCACAATTTTTGCCATATTAAACGGATTTGGTAAATTCAACAAAAGTCACACGTTCATAAATTCCAGAAAATCATACATCATCATATCTATAAGTTAATAACCGAAATATTCATAAAAGTTCACAAAGAAACTTAAATCATAGCACAAACCCTAATGAACACATAATAGGGGCAAAATAGTAGTTTTGGTTGCAATAGTCCTTACCTCGAGGCTAGCAACGAATCCTAAACGTCAAACCTATCTTGAGGAGTCCCTCACACGTCCCTAAGAATTTATAGGGTTGAAGGATCATAATTTAGGAGAAAGAAATCAAGAAAACGGATGAACGATGCGAATTAGGCAACAAAAACGCTTACCGGAAGATTCGATTGTTTGATCTCGTCCATGGAATCAAAAATCGTGTTAGATATGTTAATATTAAAGTTATGGAAGAGATAGAGCTTGAAGAGGCGGTTCTAGGGTTTTTGGAATGAGGAAAATCGGATTAGAGATGTATTTATAGTGAATTTCCAAAGTTTGGTCGAACTAGGACAAATCAGGGACGCACGACCGTGCGTGCCTCCACGCACGACCGTGCGTGGATGGCAGTAGCTATTATGCTCAAATTTCATGCCACGCACGCCGTGCGTGACCCCACGCACGCCGTGCGTGACCCCCAGACGTCCGAAACTTTAGTTTTTGCTCCGTTTCTTCCCCGTTTGGACCTCCCTTGGTCCAAAACACTAAACCAACCATCACAAACTATCTAAAGACCATGTAAACGATACGAAACACAATTTTAATTACTTCTCAAAATTTCTCAAAATTTCGGGGCATTACAGAAATACTTAGGGGTTTTGTCTAAAATAATACTAAAAAAAGAGCTATGGACAAAAAATGGACCTTTTTTCATATTTTCCAAAAATGGGACTAAAATGGGTTAAGAGACTATTATACCCTTATATTAATAGAATCTCACCCATTAGTTCTACAGTAACGCCATAGTGACCAAAAACATTATAGTGACCAAAATCCTCTAGTGACCAAAAATCATTTGTGACCAAAAAAATCAAAAAATTCGTGAGTGACCAAAATCATTAGTGACCAAAATTCTACCTACTTACTAACGTCAACCCGTCCAGTGACCAACATCTGCCAGTCCAGTTACACTTACCCGACCCGTCCAGCTACAGTTACCTGACCCGCCCAATTATAATTACAGTTACCTAACTCGTCCAGTTACAATTACCAATCCATCCACTTACAGTTATCAACCCGTCTAATTACTCATAAACCACCACTGGCCACCACTACCGCCGGGCGGTGACTGCCGCCACTCTTGCCCACCAGTCTCATCCGCAAACTCCCAGCCCTCCTCCCCACCCACAACCCCTACCCAGCGCCCATCAGTCCCTTGCCCCACTCCAACCCTGCACCCTATCCAGTCTATCCCCTTCGCTGGAGGCGCAACACCATCCCAAGCCGTAGACCCCCTCTCCAACCTCCCCAACCGCCGGACCTCACCCCACAACCTAGCCACCAACATTTACCTCACCATTTGACCTAGCCTCTGTACGCCGACCATACCGCCATGCACCTCGATGCCGGATCCCTAGGTCACCGCTAATTTGCAATCTCCTTCGATGCTCGCACCTCCCCATCTGGTTCGAAACCGGCTCAAAAGAGATCGAACCCCGTCATCGTTGTCCGTGTCTGTCTCGTGTCGTCATCAATCGTTTCTATGCCTGAAATAGAGTCGAATGCGTAAACTGTTCTCAGTGATGGAGGACAGGAGGAGAAGAGGAATGATGGAGGCGTCAGGGTATGGCAAGCAGTTAGCGGCGAAATTGAATGAGAAGGAGAAATTTCAATTTGCAGAGAAGAAGGATAAGAAGCCGGAGAAGAGTTGCGGCTGCGACTGAGAAGAAATTGGCCGACGGTGCTGCTTGCGGCTGGAGGAAGAGCAACGAAACCTGAGATGAAGGTTGCGGCTGGAGACGAGATACGATCGAGAAGGATGAATAGGGTTATATTTATGTGAGGGCATTTCAGTCTACCAATTATTATTCGGTCTCTTTTTTGTCCAGATTTTAAGGAAGTCCTAGTTTTGTATATTGCATAGCCATTAATTATATTCGAGTCATTCTTTCAAATACTTAGGGGTTCCTACCAATCTCGTGGTCATGGAGCGATTTTAAAAAAATTAAAAAATGGGTATTTTGAGTTTGCACCCCATTTTATTGTCTAAATTAGACTTTGCACCTTGTTTTTAAAATCTTTAGTACTTGCATCCCAACCCCATATGAAAAGACTAAAATGCCCCCCATTAACAATTTTGTTGGTTTTCAACATATTCCTGATCGAGGGGCATTTTTGTCTTTTCACAAGGGGTTGAGGTGCAAATACTAATGATTTCAAAAACGGGGTGCAAAGTCTAATTTGAACAATAAAATGAGGTGCAAACTCAAATTATCCCATTAAAAAATCGTAGTTTACAGTCGTAGTAAAATGTAATATTTTCTCTTCTGCTAATATTTAATTTTTGGTGATTTATGCTGATGCTGAATTATTAATCTTTTGGACTTTTATCTTTGATTTTTTTTTTTCACTTTTTTCTAATGATTGCCCCAATAGTCAAAGTTTCTAGATCCACCTCCGGGGACAAATTGGATGTGATCCCCATTTTTACCTGTAAAGAGGAAAATGGACTGCTTTTACTCTTTTACGGAATAGAGAAAAAACAAATTACCCTAGCTTTCCACTTTTTAGAAAACAAATTTCAACTCCCCAGTCGCCTTTTGATGCTTGCTTTCAGGAACTAATTGCCAGTCACCACTTCCAAGTCATGAGCTGTTTCGTGGAAAATTCATACTTTTTTTTCTCGTCCTGTTTCCGAATCCTCGGTTTGCTTAAGTTGTTTTACTGCTATCATACAACTCGCTCTCGTCTCCCGCTTCTCAGTCTAAGGTACGTACGTGCTCAGATCTCCAAGACAAAAAACAACTAATTTTCACGACTTGATGTCCATTCCATTTTCTTCTTTTCCTATTTATTGTGTAATGTAAATTTTTTTATTGGAAACTGATTCCATTTCTGTCTGTTTATAATCCATGTATGGTTGAACTCATTTACTGCTGCCTGCTGGTGAGTGGTGACGATCCAAGGCATTAGCATGTTATTTTATATTTAAATGAAAAAGGGAAAGTTTTAATAAAAAATAATCAAAATGAACACCTTTACCTGCTGGGCATTTCAAGTGTTGGTGCTCTGATTATTTTATAATGAACTGTTAGGATGTTTTTACTTGGACTGTAATTTGCCCCAGACCAGACCAGTCCAGACCAGACCAGACCAGTTCAGACCAGACCAGACCAGACCAGACTTGGATAGTTATAAAAATACAAAGAAACCAGACCTTACCAGACCAGACCAGACCAGTTCAGACCAGACCAGACCAGATCAGACCAGACCAGACCAGACCAGCAAATTACAGTCCAAGTAAAAACATCCTTACTTTGGCTGTTTAATCTTCAGTTTCTCCCTTTTGGCTATCCTTGATTAATTTATAAATCTAATTAGAGGATTAAAGTAAAAATGTTTGTAACATAATTAACTGTTAAGGATATTTTTACCTGAACTAATTTCAATCCCAGACCAGACTAGAGTCTAACAAATCAAACCAGATCAAATTTTGACAGTTGTAAAATACACATGGCTTGCCTAACTGAAACCACCATCTGGCCGCCTTAATTTGAAGCGCTTCAGTGGTGGAATTTTTTGATAAAATTTGTGAGCATATTATATTCTTCATGAAGTGTATATTATGTCCACCAAATTTCACCTTAAAATTCAATCAAGATGTCAGTTAAACAAATTATTAAAAATATACATAAAAATGCAGTGTTTTTTTTATTAAACAAATTAACTAACTCTCTGATTGAATTTTAAGGTGAAATTTTGTGGACTCTATCTACATTTATGAAGAACATGCTCATAAAATTCATCAAAAAATTCCACAAAGAGGCCAGTTTTAAATACAAGTGGATGATCTGTTGACATGATAGATAACTTGCTAATTGACTCAGTTGAACATTTTTTCAAAGTTTAGGGATTTGATTATTTTTATAAAGCATGAGAACTTAATTGACGTTTTCGTGATAGTTCAAGGACTTAATTGACAGTTTTTCTTTTTTTAATATATACTCCCTCCACCCCGTTGGACATAGCCTACTTTGATTTGAATATTGAATGAAAAGAAAAGGAAACAGTGTGATTGAGATTTGTACAGAGGAGAGAAAAATAAAGAGTACCACAAATTTACTACTTTACAAAGAAAGTGGCAAAGTTTTGGGACAAAAAAAACAGTTGGCAAAGTCCAGTAAGACGGAATGATTATAAACTTATATGGGCGTACTAGAAAAGACTGTTTGAGAAATAAGATAATCAGAAAAAAAGTGGGAGTAATGCCTATAAATGGAGTGATACACTGGCGAATTAAAAGGTGGGCAAAATAGGCGGGGACGAGAGGTCAAGAGGGAAAAGAAGATCCAAATAAACATGGATTAGAGGAATGAGAAGTGATATGCTTATCTTTGGGTTAGGCGAGAGTAGAGACTAGAGAGAGCAAAATGGAGGATGAATATTCTTCTGGTGGATATTCTTTTACCCTTTTTATGTTATATACTCCCTCCGTATTTTAATGTTTGCTGCACTTTCCTGTTTTGGATGTATTTAAAAATTTGCTACACTTTCACTTTTTGGTAAGTTTTTACTTTGAAAATACTCAATTACCCTTACTTTTTCTACTTTTTATTTTCTCTTTCATACTTTTCCATTATCTCTCATATTTTTTCTACGCTATTCATTACTTCTTGTGCCCAAACCTATTGTAGTGAACATTAAAATACGGAGGGGGTATATATTTTATCATTTTTATTTTATCATTTTTATCTTCTTTTTTTATCTAACCTTATCTTTTTATCTTTCTTATCTTTATTTTCTTTTTGGCTCAGATATAATGTATTTAGCTGATCCCACAATCTTTTGAAACTAAGGTTTAGATGATGTTGTTGTATATATATACACTTACGCATGCACACACATATTTACAATTAATATTTTAAAGGGAAAATGGAAACTAATAATCCAACCTTTTAGCGGTCTTCTTTCAATAATCCCACCTTTTGATTATTCATGAATAATCCAACCTTTGCACCTCATCTTCATTCATTGGTCCCTGGTCGGTTAATGACCTACTATTCCAAGTTATTTTCTTATCTTTGCAAAATATTACCTTTGTGAAAGATGAGATTTATGGTATAATGATTTGCAAAGATAAGAAAATAGCTTGGAATAGCAGGTCATCAACCGGTCAGGGACCAGTGAATGAAGATGAGGTGCAAAGGTTGGATTATTCATGAATAACCAAAAGGTTGGATTATTGTAAGAAGACCGCTAAAAGGTTGGATTATTAGTTTCCATTTTCCCTATTTTATATTTGATTACTTGTACTCATTTTTAAAATAATATTTTAAAATAGCAACAATATTCATGATGATATATCTTCTCATTGTTATTTCCTTGTCATTATTATTTTATTTTATTTGGAGGGTATATATAAGCTATTAGTGAATAAAAAGCTTATTAAATAAGCTATTAGTGAATATTATTTCCTATTCATGATGATAGCTTTTAAAATACAAAATAAAAAGCTATTAGTGAATAAGCTACTCAAATTGACGTTTTTATTTTTGGCCTTTTGGCTTCAAACAATAAAATCGAAAAGTCATTTACCAAATACTAAGGCTATGTTTGGAAAAACGAGCTGAAGTTGAAGTTCGTCTGATTTAGTGATTATTGTCTGGAGACGGGCAGTAGTTGTTGATATGGAAATGTTAGCGGAATGAAGTAGACTTGTTTGACTACATAGCTGACATTTTGATTGAAAAATGTAAAATTACCATACAACAAATGTTTCAATATAAACAAAATAATAAAATCTGAATAGCAGGAAGGTAACGTTGCCATAAGCTTGCGGTAAATTTAAAAGACAAACTGAAACGCTACAATTACTAGTGTTTCAAATAAACTGATTAATTTTGAATCTAGTCAAGTTCATCTCTTCATCCAAACAAGGCTACATATCAATTAATTGCCTACACTTGTTAATTTTGGATCTAGTCAAGCTCATTTTGAACTGTCATGTTCATTTCAAACATCGCTTAAAAATAGCTTTGACACAATTGCATTGCTAAAGTTAATCGAAAAGTGAATGATAGATTGATAGGCTGTTTACACAGTCATCCCCTATCTACAGTACTTAATATATGAAGCATACAATGTGCTCACTAAGGAGCACATTAGCGTGATAAATGACCATGATTCTCTATATACTTTAGATGAATGAATCTTGAATATTTATCAAGCCAACTTACTTTGAAGTAAACACGTTAACATGCTCCATATATTTTCCCTATCCACACCCTTTCCTTCCATAGCAATTAGCAACTATAGTATGACCTTATTATCTATTTCAAAATTTCAGTCCTTGTACTTTTTGTGGCTTTTCCCCAACGACATCAATTTTAGCTCTCGCGGTTAAATGCAGACATTTAAGGCTTGGATGTTGTTGTTCTTGTGGTTAATGCAGACAGGGAACAACTAAAACTGCCACTAATGCAGTAGAAGTACCCATTGATGCATGTTATTATATTAATAATCGGAAAATATGTTTTTATGGTTATATATGTTGCTATCCAACATAAAGAGGGGTCATCGAAAATTCTTCCTCTTGATTCAGTTAACTATTGCTGATGCCTTTTGTTTGTTTACCCACCTGTCTTTACGTGGATATAGGTTTCTTCACATTGATGGATATGGATCATTGGTTCACCAGGTTGCCTGAGTCCTCTCCAAATGAATCTGAGTTGGAGAATGATATCATTCTTTCTACTTTAAAAGGATCACGAGACATTTCAGACAGCCATAAGGATGCCTCGTTGGTAACACATGCTCCTACGTTGGACTCCCAACATGATCACTACTCTGATCCCACGCTCAAGTACATTGGCCAGATGCTACTGGAGGATAGTAATATTGATGAGAATAATAATCCCAGCTTGTATTATGACCCTATTTCCATTAGAGCTGCTGAAAATTTCTTTTATGACGCCCTTCATCAAAACCCTTCATCACCTAATCAAGAACCTCTTTTTGTTAACAATAAATCTGGAAGCCGGGACAGCACATTTAGGAGCTCTAGTAGTTGTAACACCGAACTATCTAAATCATATGTGGAGAGGTCAAATGGTTCTTCATATAGCTTGAATAGTTTTATAAATACCCAAATGGACTCTTTGAACACTGTTAAGTTAGGTCCAAATGTATGTAGTGATACTGAGTCCATCTTGCAGTTTAAAAGAGGTATGGAGGAAGCAAGTAGATTCCTTCCTTCCCAATATCAGTTGCTTCTCAGTACAGATAATGGTGCGGCTGATTCTTCTAGAGGAAAGAAGCATCAACATTCAGGTGACGTTGGGTTACAGGAAGAAAGGCGCACTAAGCAGTCTGCAGTTTACGAAGAGGAGGAGGAGGAGGAGGTTGAGTTAATAGAGCTGTTTGATAAAGTTTTGCTGTTTAGAAATAACGAGGATCCTCCATCTGTAGTTGGAAACGGCACCCAACAGAAAGTACAAGGTCGTTGGAAGGGATATGCAAATAAACAAGGAAAGACTGGTAAAAATGTGGATCTAGAGTCTCTTTTAACCAGCTGTGCACAATCTATTGCAGATGCTGAATATAGGATTGTGGAAGAAAAGCTAGCAAAGATTAGGATGCACTCTTCGCCAACCGGTGATGCAAATCAAAGGCTGGGCCATGCATTTGCAAATGCTTTTGAGGCACGGTTGGCTGGAACTGGGGCGCAACTATATGCGGCACTATCTTCAAAGACGACCTCAGCTTCTAGAATGATAAAAGCCTTTCGCACCTACCTTACATGTTGGCCATGCATGAGAACATCATTTTTCTTTGCAAATACAATGATTTATGAAGTTGCATTGGAAAGTAAATCGCTTCACATCATAGATTTTGGTATTCTTTATGGTTTCCAGTGGCCCATTCTTATTGAGAAATTATCACAAAGACCCGGTGGACCTCCTAAACTTCGAATAACCGCAATTGAGCTTCCCCAACCTGGTTTTCGTCCGGAAGAAATGGTACACAAGACTGGTAGTCTTTTGACAAAATATTGTGAACGTTTTGGTGTACAATTTGAGTACAATGCCATAACAACACAAAATTGGGAGACAGTTAAAATTGAGGATTTAAAGCTTCGGACTAGTGAGATTGTTGCTATTAACTGTTTGTATCGATTCGAAAACCTACTTGATGAGACAGTGGGTGTTGCAGATACTCCAGTTCTCCCTAAGGATGCAGTTCTAAACTTAATCCGTGAAATAAATCCTAAAATTTATGTGCAATCAGTGTTGAGTGGAGCCCACAGCTCTCCTTTCTTTTTAACTCGGTTCCGAGAAGCTCTCTTCTACTACACTGCAGTCTTTGATATGTGTGATGCTACGTTACCCCGCGATGATCCTCACAGGTTGGGTTTTGAAGAAGCCCGGGCATGTGAAATCATGAGTATCTTAGCATGTGAAGGCATGGAAAGATTACATAGGCCTGAAACATACAAGCAGTGGCATTTGCATAATTTGAGAGCTGGGTTAAAGCCTATTCCCTTAAGACCCGAGCTTGTGAATGAGCTGAGAGACAAGGCAAAGGCCGGATTTCACAAGAAGTTTATGTTTTTACAAGACGGTCATTGGATACTGCAGGGGTGGAAAGGTAGAATTTTTGGTGCTCGCTCTTGCTGGACATCTGCATAATAAGAAACAAAGAAGATATAATGGCATTGAAGCTGTTGGAAGGTAGCACATTTACATTTGTCGTTACTTCTTGAAAACTTTTCGTACACTATTGTATCGGTGCAACCTGACAAAGGAGTAACTTTGACGAATTTTAAGACCTGAGATATCATGGGGAAATGCTATTTGAGAACATCAATCATGGTGGTTGTCTAGTTTCAGACCCATTCTCTTAAGAACTAGCTCCAGGTTGTCTTTTGATCACATGAATGTACATACTTTTCATGGTTGTTCTTGGCATTCTTTAACATGAAATCTTTGTTGACTCAGTCATTGACAAAAACCTTGGCATCCAGGGCTCTCTGGTTTACATAACTCCCCGTCATGGACCTTTGTTGACTCCATCCTCTCTTCGAATTTTTTCATTAGCTGTTTGTGAACCAAAAGTAGTACAAGTCACATTCGTGATTACTCTAGTAACTCTACCCCGTTAATGTTTCTTGAAGATTTTATGGTCCTTTTATATGTCTATTAAATTTTAGATGTCTATTTAATACCGCTCAAATCAACTGGGTTAACAAGAGCCAATGACTCTCTTAGCAACAGAAATCACGGACAAAGAGCTACACAGTAGGGACTAGGGAGTATATGAGAAGCTAGCAATTAAATGACTTTTTAAATCATCATGACTTTTTTCTTTGTTATCCAGTTTTTACAGAAAAAATATACCAAATTTTGTAATTTTTCATTATCTTTCAGACACCAATATTGCATACTAAAATAAATAAACATAAATATGAACATACCAGGGGTGGAGATTTTTCAGGCTCAAATTTTTACTCTAACAAAGATACCTTTAACCCGACTCTTACCGACACAAACGAACAAAGCTACGTAGTACATAGGGTTGATGGTACCAGGGGCGGAGCCAAAGGGGGGTCAGGGTGGTCAGCCGACCCCGCTGAAAGTTTGAGAGTATAGAGCTCTGAAATATCTTCGATTTGATATATTATGACCCCCGTAACTCATTACGAGTAAAAAGTTATAACTTCTGGAAAATCAGCACTTTCTAAACGTAAAATAAGGAAAAGTTGATGCATAATATTGATTATTTTTTCAAATTTTAAAAATAACGTATAATTAACTCATTACTTACGTGACATGATTCAGAAACAGAGCAAAGACAATCTATCTTATTGCTTATGAATGCCTATTTATCTAAACTACAAATGAAACATTCAACTCGGACATAGTCTCAAAACGATCTACCATTTTCATTTTATACATAATTGATTTTCGACCCCCTGACCCATTTTTCTGGCTCCGCCACTGGATGGTACCATGGATCACAACCATGGCCCAAGACTGAATTAAAGTAAAGTCCATCGATGGGATCAACCCATTAATCGTGATTAATAATGAATAACAGCCGCTGGGCGTAATTAGGAATCCAACCTGCAAAATGAACCCACAATCAGGCCTTGAGCCTGGATGGAGTTCTATCGATGTCAGACTCTTCCATGGAATCATTCGTGCATAGTTATCTGGCAGCAGTAGGAAATAACGTAAGGAACGTGGATCTTAAGGAAACAGTGATTGCACAACATTCAAGACGTTATACCTAAGGTCTATAAATACTTCTTGTACATACCCTAAAAGGGATCCACTCTCTGGAATAAGAATATTGCCTTATGTTGTCTAAATTTCACTACTTTTCATACATTAGCTCTCGTAGTTGGAATTAAACTCCACCAGTCCCAAAAAATGTTTGACATATAGACTTTTTTTTTACTCCAGGGGGCGTCTGGGGTTGGGGGGTTGGGGGAGCCTGGAGTAATATAGGTTGAAACTTACTCCATTGAGTTTTGAACCCGAGACCTCCCGTAAGGGAGAGTGAGTTGGCGACCAGCTGAGCTGGACCGCTTCCTCTTGACATATAGACTTTTCTTGATCAATAATAACAAAGCTTGGATAATGATTTAATTTTAACTATTATATGTATTTATCATTTATTAATCTTATACTTTCATGAAAATATTTTTAATAAGACATATTTTAATATAATTTTCATATTTTAAAATAATTTCATGCAGAGTATTAATAAATATCATTGGTCAAAGTTGATTACCATATCATTGACCAAAAAAGTCAATTTGGCAAATCTTTTTGAGACGAAGAGAGTAAGTATAAATTTTAAACCTTATTTTATTTGGGCTAGATTAAACAATGATAACACAATTCTATAAGAGAAAATCACCGCCTCAGCTCCATCCCATCAAAGAGGGGATGTTAGGAAAATTTCATGTGTTAATGTATCAAATTAAAGTCTTTTAATGTCCACACAAATTCACTTTAATAACCTTTTGTGGAATCCTTCAGAAAGAATTTTTCACAATATTATCCTAATCAAAGAGATAAACAAGAAGGAAATACTCAGGGGTTCCTACCAATCTAGTGGTTATATTTGTGAAACAGAAATGACTATCATTTTTGAATGATTAACTTTTTGCTATGTCAAAAAGATGTGTTTCTTACAGTCACAATCAATAATATTGCGATGGAGCGATTTTAAAAAATTGAAAAATCACAGATAATAGTCGTAGTAAAATGTAATATTTTCTCTTCCGCTAATATTTAATTCTTGGTCTATTATGCTAATGCTGAATTTTTAATCTTTCGAATTTTACTTTTAATTTCGCAAGTTGAATAATAATAATCAAAAGACTAAAGTACTAAGGAGCCCTCACGGACTGGGGGCCGTCTCCCTATTGATTAGGGTTTGAGATTTTGCGCACGTCTGGCAATCGGTCGTTTTCTTCAGCGAGTAGAGTACGAGGTCGTCTCTATTTTGTTCTTGTTTTCTTCTGCAGGTGTTCGCTTCCCTTCGACTACGTGGGTGCCAATTGGGGAGTCACAACATGTTAGTTTAAGAAGTGCCGCTTGGGTGCCTATTCGCAGAACAGTAAGGCAGATGAATGCATCACAGGGCTTGAAAGGGAAGAGGATAACAGCTAGCGGCGGTTTTGCTACGAGTGCGGGACGAGGAGAGTTAGACGTAGGGGCAGAGCCAGAAAAATATGTGAGGGGGGTCGGAATATAATTATATACAATATCAAAATGATGGATATTTATTGTGCAATACTTGAGTTAAATGTTTCATATGTAATTGAGATAAATGGTAGTTTAATGAGCATTTTTGGTTATATAAGTAATGTATTATAATATTTACACAACTAATGACTAAATAAGGTGTTTTATTTTTAAATTTAAAAATATAATCAACGTCACACATCAAATTTTGCTTATTTCAAGCCAATATGGTGCTTATTTTTTCCAAAGTCATAACTTTTCACTCGTAATGAGTTACGAGACCCATAATATATCAAATCGAAGGTATTTCAGAGCTCTACATTCTTGAACTTTCAGAGGGGTCAGTTGACCACCCTGACCCCCTGGCTCCGCCCCTGGTTAGACGGGTTTCGCGTAGGCCAGATTTCGACCGGCAATGGAGAATCAATTAGAATAGTACCAATGGTACGGCCTCCTCCTGAACCACCGCCATGGGTGGAACGAAGTGCTAGGGTTCGTGAAAGTTATCCTTTTGGTTATTATTTTTTTGTCATTTGGATTCTTGTTAAAGTCTATGTTGTTAGGTTCGCCAGTTTGTTTGGAAATTTCGCCTATTTTTATGTCGTTGGGAGTATATGGATCTATAGAACCAGGGATAGCCGTGTCAAGCCCGTTTCGTATTTAGCGATTCGTGTTGCTCTTTCAGGGATGACCGTCTCTAAGTCTGATCATATGGTTTATGTCGTAGTTTTTGGAGGTTAGTTGGTGTCAGATTTGATTTTCCTTTGATTGATGTAACGATCCTGAAACTAACGATATGAATATAAGCGGTTTCCCTTCCCAAAAAAAATCTTTTGAATTTTTATCTATTCTGCTAATATGTTTTGAATTTTTTTCATTTTTTTTGAGTGAGTGCCCTCAATAATCAAACTTTCTAGATCCACAGGAACAAATTGGATGTAATCCCCATTTATATATACCTGTAATAAAGAGGAAAATGGACGGCCGAGCATTTTACGGAATAGAGAAAAAACAAATTACCCAGTGGCCTGTAGCTTTCCACCCCATAGAAAACAAATTTCAACTCCCCAGTCGCCTGTTGATGCTTGCTTTCAGGAACTAATTGCCAGTCATCATTTCTCAAGTCATGAGCTTTTTCATGGAAAATTCATACCTGATGTTCTTTTTTCTCTCGTCCGCTTTCCTAATCCTCGGTTTGCTTAAGTTGTTTTACTGCTATCATACAACTGGCGCTCGTCTCCCACTTCTCAGTCTTAGGTACGTTCTCAGATCTCCAAGACAAAAAAACAACTAATTTCCAGGACTTGATGTCCATTCTATTTTCTTCTTTTCCCATTTATTGTGTAATGTAAAGATTTTTTTAATTGGAAGCTGATTCCATCTCTGTCTGTTTATAATCCATGTATGGTTGAACTCATTTTCCGCTGGTGACGATCCAAGGCATTAACATGTCATTTTATATTTTAAATGAAAAAGGGTAAATTTAAAAAAAAAAATCAAAATGAACGCCTTTAACTGCTGAGCATTTCAAGTGTTGGTGCTCTGATTATTTTATAATTAATGAATTGTTGCTTTGGCTGTGTAGTCTTCAGTTTCTGCCTATTGGCTATCCTTGAGTAATTTATAAATCTAATTAGCGGATTAAAGTAAAATGCTTGGTAACTTAGGTGCTTATAAGTTTTGGAAAATGTTTTTCAAATTACATTTACTATTATTATACTCTATTTAATAACGACTATTTTTTTAATATATACTTATGAATGCACACACAAATTTACACATTTATTTTTACTATTAATATTTTCAATTCGATTACTTGTACTCGTTTTAAAAAAATATTATTAAATAGCAATAATATTCGTAATGACATTTCTTATCATTTTTATTACAATGTCATCATTATTTTATATAACTACAACCATTATTTTTTAATATATATGAAGTATATGTGTATGTACCGGGGTGGATCCAAGAATGAGAGGTAGGTGGGCTAACACGAAAAAACATTGTTACTACACACAAGGTTTAGCTTAGGCCTGTTATAGAAATGAGCTTTTTTCGAAGTACTCGAGTTCGAACTTGATTTCAAATCTAATTTAATGACCTAAACTTAAGGAGCTTCGAACTCGAATGCACGATAGATTTTGAGTTTGAATAGTTAGTTATACAAGCCGAGTTCGAGCATGATGATGCTCAGTTCAATCCAAACTCGAGCCAATCGATCACTTATAAATTATAAGAATGAATTATATATATTTTAAAATTTAAACGATTTTAGTGCGATTTTATAATTTTTTTAACGATCACTAAAGATCTGAGTATTTATTGAATAATTCAAACACGAGTCTATTAATGAGCATAATCTAAACTTCTACGTTCAAGCATGTTTATTGAGCTAATCAAGCGTCCGAATCAAACACAAAAAAACTATCAAGCCAAACTCGAGCTCCATTTTGTACTGGGTAAGTATTCATTTCATCATTGTTTCGATCAATTCGATGTAACACATTATTGGTAATTTCATATGTATAATATATGGAAATTAACACATTAAACCTTTGTATATGAAATTATTCTCTAATCTTCAATTATGATGTATTAAAAATTATAAGTACTAAAATGATGAATTATAGAGTACATTTTAAATTAATATTTAAGACTCACTTGATTGGGCTTTTGAATTATTTTGGGCTAGGCTGGATTCCAATTTTTAACAAACTTATACCTATATTTAAAAAATTGGGTTGGGCAGGGCTGGAGCTCACCCTAGCCCCTACTATCATCCGCCCCTGCTTATGCCTGCACACACATATTTACACGTTTATTTTTACTATTAATATTTTCAATTCGGTTACTTGTGCTCTTTTTTAAAATAATATTATAAAATTGCCCACAATATTTGAAATGATATTTCTTATCATTGTCATTACACTGACATTATTATTATTTTATTTTATTTGGAGGGTATACCAGGCTTTTAAAATAAAAAATAAAAAATTGTTAGTGAAAAAACTATTCCAATTGACGTTTTCATTTTTGGGAATGTGGGATGAAACAACATATCATGTATCAATTTATGTTATCCCCTAAATTCTTTTGGGCCTAATACTTGGATTAGGGATGCAAACGAGCCCAGCCCGAACATGAGTATGTTTGAGTTTGAGTTTGATAAGAAATCACGAGCTCGAACTTAGCTCGAGCTCAACTCGAACGAGGGTCAAGTTTTGTTAATTAATTTTTATAGGTTTGAGCCCGAACATGGGTATGCTTGAGTTTGAGTTTTATAAGAATTCACGAGTTCGGGTTCGAGCTCAAGCTTAGACGAGTTAAATAATTTGGGCTGAAACTCGATCGACCCGAGCTCAACTCGAGCTCAACTTGAGCTCAACTCGAGCTCAACTCGAACTCGGTTCGAGCTTGGGTCAAGTTTTGTTAATTAATTTTTATAGGTTTGAGCTCAAATAAGTTGCTCGAACTCGTGCTCGATTCAATCTAAAAATTAAATTTCTATTACAAAAATTTAACAAACAGGACATATATAAGGGAAATTAAATAATTTTAAGTTAATTATTTACATATAAAAAAATTAATAATATAATGTTTGTACTTAATCGTTCCCATTCTTTAGTTCCTCTCTCCTTCACCGACATTTGTATTCCTTATTCTACTATCAATAAATATTACAAATTATAGTTATTACAGATTATGGTTATAATAATAGTAATAATAAAAAGTATTATATTTATAATTATGACTACCTCCGTCCCAATTTGATGGTACCATCTCTCTCTCTCTCTTGGTCAACACAAATCACTCTTAATCTCTTACTTTATGTATTAAATTTTAATCAAATTTAATCCAGGTGTTTGCGACTTTGTAAAGTTTTTAATGTAGTTTCCGAATATGTAATTTTTTTTTCTAAAAATGATTTGAGTGCGGACAGGGATCAGTTTGCTTTATCGTCAGTAAAACTTCGTAAACCGCAATGGTATCATCAAATTGGGACGGAGGTAGTACTATTATAATATACACAGTAAAAAGTATTTAAAATGGAATAGTCCTAAAACATATTTCATATTCCAAATATATTATATATATAATCATGATACATATATATGTATATATATACACACAAAGGCTAGCGAGCCACGAGACTAAAATAAATAGACTTGAATTGAGCTTGTTAAATATTCGAGTGGAACCGAACTCGAGTCGATCTTGAATATAACCAAACTGGAGTCGAACTTGAATTTGACCGAATACAAGTCGAGTTTTTCCAGAGCAATCCACGAGCATCCCGTGAATGGCTTGACTCATTTACACCCTTAACTTGGATGTTGTCATTGTTGGCATCAAACAATGATATAAAAAAGTTGTTTATCAATTAAAGTCTAATTGATAAACGAGTTGAAGCTAATTAAAGTCTATTGTCTGATTTAGTGATTATTGTCTGGAGCCGAATCAAAGTTGTCAAAACCTAAATGTTAGCGGAATGAAGTAGACTTGTTTGACTTCATAGCTGAAATATTGATTGAAACTATAAAACTATCATAAAATCAAATGGTTCAATATAAACAAGATAAAATCTAATAGCAAGAAGGTAATGTTGACATAAAGTTCCAGTAAATTAAAGAGATGAACTGAAACATTATAATTAGTAACGTTTCAAATCAGTTGATTTAGTTTAGATCTAGTCAAGTTAAGCTTCTCATCCATACAAGGATACATTTAAATTAATTGTCTACACCTAGTGTTTTTAGAGGCGGCAAAAGGCGGGGCCTAGGCGCGCCTAGGTGTGAGGTAGCTGAAAAATGCTTCACATAGTAGAAAGGCGTGGAAAAGGCGGGCAACTGAAGAATTCACCATCAAAGGCGTCAAAAGGCGTAAGCTTAAGCGCACCTAGGCGTGAAAAGGCGAATTTTTTTTTATATAGATCAAATTTGTAAAAAAACATGCTTTTATAAACTTGTTATATATGAAATCTAGTACGGACTAGTAAAAATAAATAATATATCATTTTGTATGAGCAATTTTATACATTTCAAAATTATATATATTGAACAAAGTAAAAATTAGACTCAATCTTATATAATATATTTTGGACATTTTTTTCTTCATTTATCACTATAAAATAGTAGAACCGCATGGACGTGGGTTCAATACCCAACATGCTCAATTTTTTATCTCATTATAGGTGGGAGCCTTTGCGGCATTGGGGTAATGATGATGATGATTACTACTCCCTCTTTATTTAAAAGTTTGCTACACTTTCCTATTTGGGATGTGTTTAAAAATTTGCTACATTTTCCATTTTTAGTATGTTTTTCCTTTAAAAATACTCAATAACCCTTATTTTTTCTACTTTTTCACCTTCTCTCATACTTTTTCTACACTATTCAATACCCCTACTATTTTCCCCTTAAATATTGTGTCAAGGCCTAATATAGCGATCCTTTAAATACGAAGGGAGTATTTTTTTTTTTTACGAAGGGAGTGTAAAATAGTAAGTATCGACAGAAATCTAAAACATCTTTTCACGCCTAGGCTTCGCCTATCCTTTATTCCCTTCTGGGCTTGGTCTATTCCCGTCTACGCTTCAAAGGCTTGAGGCTTGATGCCTTGCCACGCCTCACGACTTTAGAACACTATCTACACCTATTACATTGCAGCTCATTTTGAGCAGACATATTCATCCAAAATAGCCTAAAAATAGCTTTTTGACAAATTCACGCTGCCAAAGTCAATCCAGAAATCCAAAAATAGATGATAGGCTGTTTACATAGTCATCCCCTATCTACAGCCTTAACGATGCTTCCATAGCAACTATAGTCTCTTCTTATTATCTATTTCAAAATTTATCTGTACTTGTACTTTTGGTGGCATTTCCCCAATGACATCAAATCATCAATTTTTTCCGCGGTGGTTAAATTGCAGACAGGAAAGTACTAAAACGGCCACAAATGCATTAGAATGACCATTCATGGATGTTACTATATTACAGTATTTGATAATTGGAAAATCCATTTTAATCATTATGTATGTTGTTAACTTGTTATACAACCTGTCTTTATGTGGATACAGGTTTCTTCACATTGATGATTATGGATGATCATTGGTTCAGCAGGTTGCCTGAGTCCTCTGCAAATGAATCCGAGTTGGAGAATGAGATCATTCTTTCCACCTTAAAAGAAACACGAGACATTCCAGACAGCCATAAGGATGCCTCGTTGGTCACACGTGCTTCTAATTTGGACTCCCAATATGAACACTACTCTGATCCCACACTCGAGTACATTAGCCAGATGCTACTGGAGGATAGTAATATCGATGAGAATAATAATCCCAGCGTGTATTATGACCCTATTTCCCTTAGAGCTGCTGAAAAATTCTTTTATGACGCCCTCCATCGAAACCCTTCATCACCTAATCAAGAACCTCTTTTTGCTAACACTAAATCTGGAAGCCGGGACAGCACATTTAGAAGCTTTAGTAGTTGTAACACCGGATTATCTAAATCATATGAGGAGAGGTCAAATGGTTCTTCATATAGATTGAATAGCATTATGAATACCCAAATGGACTCTTTGAACACTGTTAGTGATACTGAGTCCATCTTGCAGTTTAAGAGAGGTATGGAGGAAGCAAGTAGATTCCTTCCTTCCGAATATCAGTTGCTCCTCAGTACAGATAAGGGTTCAGCTGATTCCTCTAGAGGAACGAAGCATCAACATTCATGTGACTCTGGGTTACAGGAAAAAAGGCGCACTAAGCAGTCTGCAGTTTACGAGGAGGAGGAGGTGGAGGAGGCTGAGTTAATAGAGGTGTTTGATAAAGTTTTGTTGTTTAGCAATAACAAGGATCCTCCATTTGTAGTTGGAAAGGGCACCCAACAGAATGGACAAGGTCGTTGCAAGGGATATGCAAAGAAACAAGGAAAGACTTGTAAAAATGTGGATCTAGAGTCTCTTTTAACCAGCTGTGCACAATCTATTGCCGATGCTGATTATAAGATTGTGGAAGAAAAGCTAATGAAGATTAGGATGCACTCTTCGCCAACCGGCGATGCAAATCAAAGGCTGGGCCATGCCTTTGCAAATGCTTTTGAGGCACGGTTGGCTGGAACTGGGGCACAACTATATGCGGCACTATCTTCAAATACGATCTCAACTTCTAGAACGATGATAACAGCTTATCGCACCTACCTTACATGTTGGCCGTTCATGACAACATCGTTTTCCTTTGCAAATACAATGATTTATGAAGTTGCATTGGAATGTAAATCGCTTCACATCATAGATTTTGGTATTCTTTATGGTTTCCAGTGGCCCATTCTTATCCAGAATCTATCACAAAGACCCGGTGGACCTCCTAAACTTCGAATAACCGCAATTGAGCTTCCCCAACCTGGTTTTCGTCCGGAAGAAATGGTAAAAAATACTGGTCGTCTTTTGGCAAAATATTGTGAACGTTTTGGTGTACCATTTGAGTACAATGCCATAACAACTCAATATTGGGAGACAGTCAAACTTGAGGATTTAAAGCTTCGGACTAGTGAGATTGTCGCTATTAATTGTTTGTATCGATTCGAAAACCTACTTGATGAGACAGTGGGCGTTGCAGATACTCCGGATCTCCCTAAGGATGCAGTTCTAAAATTAATCCGTGAAATCAATCCTAAAATTTATGTGCAATCATTGCTGAGTGGAGCCCACAGCTCTCCTTTCTTTATATCTCGGTTCCGAGAAGCTCTCTTCTTATACACTGCAGTCTTTGATATGTGTGATGCTACATTACCCCGCGATGATCCTCACAGGTTGAGTTTTGAGGAAGCCAGGGCATGTGAAATAATGAGTATCTTAGCATGTGAAGGCACGGAAAGATTACATAGGCCTGAAACATACAAGCAGTGGCATTTGCGTAATTTGAGAGCTGGGTTAAAGCCTATTCCCATAAGACCCGAGCTTGCAAATGAGCTGAGAGACAAGACAAAGGCCGGATTTCACAAGAAGTTTCTGTTTTTGGATGACAGTCATTGGATACTGCAGGGGTGGAAAGGTAGAATTTTTAGTGCTAGCTCTTGCTGGACACCTGCATAATAAGAAACTAAGATATAATAGCATTGAAGCTGTTGGAAGGTAGCACATTTGCATTTTTCGTTACTTATAAACTTTTCGTACAATATTGTATCGGTGCAACATGTCAAGGGGGTAACTTTTACTTTGAAGAATTTAAAGACTTGAGATGTACTGGGGAAATGCTATTTGAGAACATCAATCATGGTGGTTGTCTAGTTTCAGACCCATTCTCTAAAAATGTAGCTCCAGGTTGTCATTTGATCAGGTGCTTTTCATGGTTGTTCTTGGCATTCTTTAACATGAAACCTTTGTTTCGGGCTCTCTGGTTTACACTTCAGGCCTATACAAACATTGATTTGCCATAAACTAGGTTGTTGATATAACTTAAAATTGTTCATGGTCTTGCTTGGGTGTGGCTTGTGTGATATAACTCCCCGTCATGGACCTTGAAATTGAACTAGTGGCTCCCAGAAACAGGAACCCCACCACTATTTTCCATTTTTTCCGTTCTCTCTTCTAAGTTTTTCATTAGCTGTTTGTGAACCAAAAGTAGTATAAGTCACATTTGTGATTTAAAGACAATTTTGCATTTGTGCTCTTTTAAAAATTTAAAATGTAGCAGGCTAGTATTTGGAGTTATGTTTTTCAAATAATGTTAAATAAAAAATTATTTACAAAATTGAGTTGGGTTAAAAGTATTTATCAAAATCTGCTCAAATCAACCCTGGTTAACAAGAGCCAATGTCTCTCTCTTAGCTATGGAAATGACGTACAAAGCTACATAGGACCCAAAAAAAACCTTTGTTTTTTAAATGACAGTAACTTTTTTTGTTACCCGGTTTTAACAAAAAAATGTCAAAATTTATATTTTTCACTATCTTTGAGACACCAATATTGCATATAAAAATAAATAAAAATAAATCTCAATATACTGAGGGGTGGAGTTTTTTAGGCTCAATTTTTTATTCTAAAAAAGTTACCTTTAACTCGACTCTTAGATATGCAAATGAACAAAACTACGTAGTACATATGGTATGTTTGACACAACTAGCTGAAACGATACTTTTGAGTTTTTAGTAATTGTTAGATTTTATTGAATCAAAAAATCTTAAAAGGAAAAAGTGGCTGTTGTTTCATTACAAACCGATTGTTTGATTTATTTCTATTTGATGTTCAAGTTGTTTTAAATGGATGGATGTTTTATTTATAAGGATGATACATCCTCTGCTCAGGGGTAACACACGTCTACTCGTTAGAGATCTACTCCCACAATCCCTCACACCCGAATTCTACAAGAATTGCGAGGAATTAGTGCCAAAAAGAATTCTGGCCACACTGCTACTATGCCGGAAACTCTCTTTGGATATCTTCATGGGCGCAGCAACAAATTTTCGGGCAAATCTGATGTGCTGCTTGAATTCCTTGGTGGAAGTGGAGAAGGAAGCTTTCACCCGGGGCAAAAATAAAAAAAACTAAGAGCCCGTTTGGTAGCACGAAAATCGGCTGTTTTGGTTGATAAATAAATTTATCAACCAAAAAATATATGACTTCTTTTTAGGTAAATCTCTCTAAATCATATATGGAGTATTTATTAGAAAAAATCAACAGAAATATATATTTTTAGGTATATACTTCGTATATGATTTATTATTATTATTATTATTATTATTATTATTATTATTATTATTATTATTATTATTATTATTATTATTATTATTATTATTATTATTATTATTATTATTATTATTATTATTATTATTATTATTATTATTATTATTATTATTATTATTATTATTATTATTATTATTATTATTATTATTATTATTATTATTATTATTATTATTATTATTATTATTATTATTATTATTATTATTATTATTATTATTATTATTATTATTATTATTATTATTATTATTATTATTATTATTATTATTATTATTATTATTATTATTATTATTATTATTATTATTATTATTATTATTATTATTATTATTATTATTATTATTATTATTATTATTATTATTATTATTATTATTATTATTATTATTATTATTATTATTATTATTATTATTATTATTATTATTATTATTATTATTATTATTATTATTATTATTACTATTACTATTACTATTATTATTATTATTATGATTATTATCATTATCATTATTATTATGATCATCATCATCATCGATGATGATGATGACTAATTTCAAAAAGGAATAAAATAATATACTCCATATTTTGAGTTTAGGGACCAAAATTAAGAAATTTAAGATAATCATCTCTTACTTCAAGGATCATTTGTACATTTTAGAGAAAATTATCCTAGGTATGACCAAAACTCATTCAATTTTTCAATGTATGATCTTATTAGTTTCCCCCAAAATAATATTTAATTATTTAATAAATAAATAATTATAAAGAAATATTGTTTTTGAAATAATGTGCCCTTTATTATAAAACCCTAACTTCCTATTCAATTACGTATGTGCCTGTGTGTATTATTCCGTTGCTATATGTATCGGTGATCTTAAGTTATAATGATGAATTAAGGGAGTGAATATTAATCTCTTTTTCAAAGTAATTATAACTTTTTAAAAATGTTTATTATGCACTCTATTAAGTCATCATTACAGATTAAATGAAAAACAAGTTCTTTTCTAGTGTCTCTGTAACTTTCCCACATCAAAGATATAGGATATTTTCAAACATTTTTTAAACCCTATCAAACAACTTTTATTTGTCAAATAACCAAGTTGATTAAGAAGTCTTTCTTAAAATGGTATCTAATGGCCGCTGTTGAAGCTGAAGAATTCTCTTTATTTAGGAAAGGTTATATACATTTCTTTGAATGACAAGAATTCCTTAGCTTCATCATCGGCCATTTGTTTTTAATTTTAATTGTTACTCATATTCTATTGGATTATGACAACTTTTTATAATTAATTTCGCATTTGCGTCAATTTTAATTATGTTTGTTAATGCATGAATAAAAAATTATTTTACATGCTAGCATCTGTCTAGGGTTAGAATTGGGCGGCGGCGTCAATCTCCTGGCGTCTGTTCGGTACGGGATCATTTAGGGCCTTTTGGGACGAAGCTTGGGCGGGTACAGAGGCAACTAGCTGATTTAGAGGTTGTGCGGCGAGAAGGTTAAAAGTAGGGGTGGGCAAAAATACTGAAAAATCGGTATACCGCACTTACCGTACCGAAAAATACCGGGAAATACCGCAATATTGGTATACCATCATATTCGGTATGGTATCATACCGTACCGATTTATTTCGGTATGGTAACGGTAAATGTTTTCAAATACCGCGGTATACCGGTATAATACCGTACCGACTCCCTACTCAACAATTACTTTAAATTCTAAAATATTGTAAACGTTCATTACAATTTTGAAGCCCATAATAAATATTTAGGTTGGTTACAAATACCAAATTACAAAAATAAACGCCCAATTTTCCAAATCCACTATAACCTTCTAAACTTCTACTACGTAGACTAAAGAGTAATGTACTAATGTCTAGAAACAATGGCATAGAGCTTGCAAATCGAGCTTCTGAGTAGTTGACGAGTGAACATGGATACACTTATATGATGAGTGTACGCACACAACTTTGTCCGAAAGTTTTATTCTAACATTTTTCTAAAATTATAAAAATGACTAAATACACAATTATCATATTAGTAATAAATGAATTCAAATCCATGTTGTTTGAATAATTTTTTTTTTGTTAAAGATCACTACTGATTTAATTATATCTATACTGTTCAAGTTATTTTAAGAGAATGTGTTACTTTTTAATATGTGGCATGTTGAACTACTTAAATATACTAGTAATAATTATTGTTTAATATTGAATATGACATTAATAGATTATTAATTGTATTTTGTAACATTTTAATAATGAAATGAATATGTCGCTAGTAACACCGATTCAGTATATTTCGTTAGTCTATGATAATTTGTTGTATTGAAAGACATGCATGGTAATTTACCGATATCGTACCATTAGCGAACCGAAACTTTGGTATACCGAATGCGGTATACCGAAACTTTGGTAAGGTAATGGTATATAAATTTTGTATACCGAAAATTTTGGTACGACAAAGGTATGAGAGAAAATATTCAGTATACCATACCGAACCACCTCTAGTTAAAAGCACGGGGGTTCTTACGCAGACGTTTCTGGAATCTGTGACGAAGGCGTGCATCTCGGTAGCGAAACTCCGATTGGGACCAGTGCGGTGCGCGACTATTGAGGAGGCTCGGCACAACGATTTCAGTCTGGTTTTTCTCAGGTACTCTTCAATTTTTGGCCAATCTTACGCAAACTAAGCGGCTAGAATTCAAAGATTCAAGGGTGGATCTGTTCGACTAGGGCTTTGGAAAGAGTGGAAGCAAGAGAATTCAAGGGTGGTTGAGTTTTTACTTTGTTTTTTTTTTCATTTTAGAGTGAATTTGCTGGTTTATCGCATTGTTATTTAGGCGTAAAATAAGGGGGCAGGGTATGTGTGTTGGTTTTGTTTGCTTGGTAGAACTCTTGTTGGAGGCAATCAGGCTGACTCAGCCGCTAATAGCCTCTATGCTCTCACTGTTTCAACGATTAGTCTCGCTCTTTCCGGGGTGGACTATTCTATGTCTGATCATGATGTGAGGGGGCCGAAGGACTTTTGGTATTGCTTGGATAGATGGAGGTTTAGATCTTGGGACATGATTGTTGCTGTGTTATGTTTGAATTTAATATAAACTTTTTCCTTTCCAAAAAAAATTATTTTACAGTAGAGTATACTAGATTGAAATTTGTTTGTAATTAAATTAAATTTGTATTAAACGAGCTTTCTGTTGTAAACTAGACTCTCAAAAGCTTGTATTCTTCATTCAAATACATCGTATATATACAGGAGGGAGCTAGGGATTGCAATCGTCAAATGGGCCAGATATATGGGCCTGGGCAGGGAACTAATGGACATCCATAATCACATGACACCTCCATTATATTTGATGTACAAGGCTAAACAAAAACATTACAAAAAAATTAAAATTATACGTTATTCTCTTTATACACGTTGGTGATGCTGCCACGTTAAAAATCTTGCCGAGGAAAATCCAGTGAGATAAAACCTTGGTCAAGGGAAAAAGAGTGCAACGCGTATAGAGCCCTAGAGAGATGGAGGCCTGGAAGAGTAAAATGCGATCCGTATTATTAATAGTACGTATGTTGACTGCATCACTTCAAGACTTCTTATAGAATCCAATATAATCTGGTTACCAACTTTTTGTAGCAAAAAATTGTACCATGTGTATTCCTTATTAAAAAAACTCGTTGGAAAAACCCTTCGCAAAAAAACTTTAACTAAGTAAAGGAAAAGAGTAATACGTAGTAGTTTTTATTTTTTAGGAATCTTTGTGTATTATAAGCAACCTCATTAGCATTACAAGTATAAATTAATGTCTCCTAATTTAATAAATGAAGTTCAGTCAAATTACTATGTATATTTAAAATTTCAATTGTACATTCTTATATTTTTTTTTTGTAACAAATTGTGCATTCTTATATATTAATGCTTCCTAAATTAATACTCAAACATTTTATTAAAACTATGTCCAATTTGACCTACATGGCTGCATAGAGCATATACAGTAAAAATCATGTCGTTGAGATGGTACATAGAGGAAAGATATAATATGAACCACAAATTAATTGATTGAAAATTAAAGTGATAAATTTTTGGAACAATTTAAAAAGAACAATGACAAAGTTTTAAGGACGAATAATGTACTTTAGTAAAAGTACACATTTACCAACTGTCCATCAAACAAACTTAAAATATGACCATAATATTTTTTTATATGTAATATTTGTGTCATATGTAAGAGCATAAGAAACTATTTACTCTGATGCAATCTTTGTATAAATCAGAGCACAAATAAAAAATTTATAACATGTTAAAATAATAATAATTGTTCGCCACATGGCTGAAGACTATTTGACAGGGAATCAATTTCGCAATTGATTAAGGCTTTGTTTGCAAACACTGGAAAAAACGTTTCCCAGGTTTTCGCTTAAAAAAGCTAAAAAAGTGTTTTCAAATAACAACTTCTGCTTAAACTAATACTTTAAAGTTAAAAGCTAGAATTTGCTTTTTACTTTTTATATTACACAAAAAGTACTTGTTTTACCAAACACTACCCACTTTTACTTTTCAAAATCATTTTTTTCTCAAACACTACCAACTTTTACTATTAATTACTTTTTTCTTAAATCACTTTTTAAAAACACTTGTAAGTAGTATGGTAAACAAAGCCTAAATTGAAGGGCGTGTCACATGCATCACTTTTAAAGAAAGGATAAATTAGCCTTATTAGGAGTGGACCACATTAAGTAAACATAATGGTGCGCCAAATTCCCAAATGAGTTCTGAGATTCAAACAGAGGTAGTTGGACTTTCTTAAAAGTTAAATTGAGCCAAATTCCATTGGGTTTTCTCAGCTGCTTTCTTTCTGGTTATTAGATGAAGAGCTGTCTCTGTTTCGCTGTTGGAAAAGGCTCACAAGTTTCTGCATCCATGTGGTATTGAACGCATTCTACATTTGAGTTCCCCCCTATTCACTGACCGTTTCAATTGGTCTGTTCAAAGTTATTTTTTTTTTTTTTTGTAAAAATCGTAATTTGAAGTTAATAAGATTGGATATCTGATTTGTTTGACGTACATAAGTATGTTGAATTTGAATGTGATCCCAATTACTTTCCCTTTTTACCTTTTCTGTGCCTTAGATTGCCCCAGTTAAGTTACTTTTTTGGATTGGCTGTGAGGTTCATGAATTGTTTCTTCACTCTCTTTATTATATTTGTCGAAATGCTGTTAAAGCATGAGGAAGCAAAATCTAGTCCAGGACGGATTGATAGATACGGAGTATAATCTTTTTATTTCAAATGATAGGGTTTATATGATTATATCGGCAACAAGATCCCAAAGCTAAAAGGAAACAGATTTCCAGAACTATTACAACTACAATAATAATAGACTAATATAATAATAATAATAGGAAAGACTAAAACACTAATCATAGTAGGAAACAACTTACTTAATCAAACTTGATAAGCACAGCTGGCCATTTCTGCTAGCCCCTTCTTGGATCCATCTGCGGTGGTAAACTGAGCCCATGAGTGCGTGTCCATAAGAAATGCACTTCTCATAGTGTTTTTCATTGTTAGTGATAATACCATTTATGCCTAAATTTAAATACCATTTTTTCTCAGCAGAATCTTATTAATACTATGGGTTGGTGATGTTGCTTATTCGTCTTCCAAATGTATGTGGACGCAGGTTTGTCTCATAGAAGGTTATGGATCATGGGTTGAGTAGGCCTTGTGAATCTGTGAGCAGATTCGAGTTGGAGAACAGGATCAATTTTTCTTTACCTCTCAATGTCATGGATGTCCATTCAACAACCTCTGATCCTGTGATCAAGTACATTAACGATATGCTATTAGGGGATAGCATTGATGAGAATACTCACAGCATGCTCTATGATCCACTTGTTCTTAGAGCTGCAGAGAATTCCTTTTATGAAGCTCTGCATGATAACAATGGCGTTGATACTACAAGTGAAAGCACCATTGGTAGTTTTAACACTGACCAGTGGATTGTTGACCCTGAAGAATCAAAATCATCTCCGGACAGTGATCCTCGAGACTTATCTTTCCCGTCATCAAGTCAGACTAAATCAGATAGCCTTAACACGGATTTCTCCAGAAGAAAGAAACACAACCATCCAGATGAACGTGGGTTAGAAGAAGAAGAAGAAGAAGAAGAAGAAGAAGAAGAAGAAGAAGAAAGGAGCACCAAGTATTCTGCAGTTTATAACGTAGAGGTTGAGTTATCAGAGATGTTTGATAAGGTTTTGATCTGTACTGATAATATCATAGTTGGTGGAAAGGGCATCATGGAACAGAAGAAGGGAAAGAGAAGCAGGAAGAGCAATTCTAAGAAACATGGTGTTTCTTCTGAAATTATAGATCTAGGGTCTCTTTTAACCAACTGTGCACAATCTATTGCTTTTTTGGATGATAGGGCTGCAAGAGAACAACTGAAGAAGATCAGGCAACACTCGTCGCTTACTGGTGATGCAATTCAAAGGATGGCTCATGCATTTGCTAATGCTCTCGAGGCACGGCTTAATGGGACTGGCCCACAACTCTGTGCGGCCCTAGGTCCATTTAAAGTGACATCTTCTGATCTGTTGAGATCTCACTTCATATCTTGGCCAGTCTTAAGAATATCATATATTGTTTGCAATACGATGATTTACGAAATAGCGTCAAAATGTACATCATTGCATGTCATGGACTTTGGTATTTCTTATGGTGTCCAGTGGCCCACTCTTATCCGTGATCTTTCACGAAGACCGGGTGGCCCACCTAAACTTCGAATAACTGGAGTTGAACTTCCCCAACTTTGTTTTTGTCCAGAGCAGATGGTAGAAGAGACAGGATGCCGCTTGGCAAAATATTGCGAGCATTTCGGTGTACCATTTGAGTACAATGCCATAACAAGAAAGAATTGGGAGAAAATTACGATTGATGATTTGAAGCTTGTGAGGGGTGAGGTGGTTGCTGTTAAATGTGCGTTTCGGTTAAAATCCCTAATGGATGAGACAGTTGGTGCAGACAACCCGCGGGTTGCATTTCTAAACATGCTCCGGGAAATAACTCCACAGATATTTGTTCAAACCGTGATGAGTGGATCTCATGGCTGTACTTTCTTTCTTTCTCGGTTCCGAGAGGCTATGTCATTCTACTCTGCTATCTATGATATGTATGATTCCACTCTACCCCTTGATGATGATAGATTTTGTTTCGAACAACAAATCCTAGCACGCGAAATAATGAATGTCATTGGATGTGAGGGCATGGAAAGATTAGAGAGACCTGAAACATACAAGCAGTGGGAATCGCGCAATATAAGGGCCGGGTTCAAGCCCATGCCCGTGAATACTTTGCTTTTGAAGAAGTTGAGGCAAAAGGTGAAGGATGGATATCACAAAGATTTTGTGTTTGATGAAGACCGTCATTGGATACTGCAGGGGTGGAAAGGTCGGATTATATGTGCCACTGCTTGCTGGGTACCTGCATAAAATACGTAAGGAGTTTTTTTCATGAATTTAGAGGCCCTGAGAAAAATATCCTCATGTTGAGCTATTCTCGAACATCAACGAGGATGGTTATCCTCATGTTGTGCCACTTCCGTCTTTCTCTTTAACACTAGCTTATAGAGTTATAGCCATACATTTATGCGAAAAGAACATTATCCTTGTTTTGCTAGTCTCTAACCTTAAATTTGTTGATCAATAATGCCAAAACTTTCTTTTGTTTTAAGAAATGCAAAATCTTCATTAATCAAAGAATGTAAAAAGGTCACACGGGGGATTTGCCATCAAATCCTCACTACTCAAATCTCAAATCTAGCCCAACCAATCCACATTATTAGATTTGAGATTCTCAAATGCAGTTTTGTTCCTTAAAATCCATATTCAAGAGACGATTCGAGTGAAAACTTAACCGTTGGACACTTGGACACAAGTAGAGATAGCGTAGCTGAAAAGTAAAAGAGTTTCTACCGAGAATTCGAACATGATCTTGTACCCTTATAAGTTATAACATGAAATATATTCTGACTTCGAGAATCTCAGAAAATTATTCGGGTTGTACAGGTATCTACAAGCATATGTGTGCCAACGTTTCTATTCATCTCTCGATATTTGTGCCTGATGTAATCGTTCAAGGAGTGGAGCTAGGTGTACGCAAAAGTTGTACACTTTTTGTGTACACTTAGGTTAGGGGTGGACTCGGGTCGGCCCGCCCAGCCCGGAACCGGCCCGGACCGGAACTGTTTGGGCCCGGCCCGGCCCGGCCCGGTACCCGGTCTTGGGGACGGTTCGGGCCACCCGGAACCGGTCTAATCCCGGTGCAGGCTCGGGCCCCCTAAATGGCGAACCGGCCCGGCCGGTCCGGGCCCGGATTGGGCCAATTTTTTTTTTTTCTTTCATTTTTTTTACTTTCTACCGGGTTGGGCTGGGTGTTTTGGGGGGGTTTGGGGGGTGGGGGTGAAGGGGGGGGGGGGGGTCGGGGGTTATTTTCTGACATATCATTTATGAAGCGTCAGGTGCAACGTTCTCGCAGACCTGTCACGAAATTAGCGTCCACACTTATGGAACGACGCCCTGAGGTAATCTTCATCCCGTCGTCGACCCGTCCTGAAATCACACTGATGGCCGGACCAATGGTCTCGAATTCTCGATGCCGGCACCAATCCAACCAAGCGTGGCGGATCAAATGTCTATGATGATGGAACAGATGCGTCAAATGCAAGACAAGATCAACGAATTGCCTGGGCTGCCCCCGCCCTTGGACAGAGCGTCACGGGCGTGTTATGCAGAATCCCCATTCAGCAGGCAGATTACTGACGTTGAGATACCTAGAAAGTTTGTCGCTCCTTCCATTAAAATGTTTGACGGTACGTCTGACCCGATGGAACATGTTGCCCAATACAAGCAACGTATGTTGGTCGTGTCACATCATCCAAACCAAAGGGAAGCATGCATGTGCAGAGGATTTGGAACGATGCTTTCAGGACCAGCTCTAACCTGGTTCGTCAACTTGCCAAATGAGGGGATCAGTTCATTTGCGGAACTTGTCGACTTGTTCAACCAACAGTTCGC
Source organism: Cuscuta epithymum (assembly GCA_945859915.1). Taxonomy (NCBI): domain Eukaryota; kingdom Viridiplantae; phylum Streptophyta; class Magnoliopsida; order Solanales; family Convolvulaceae; genus Cuscuta; species Cuscuta epithymum. The sequence continues at coordinate 691,474 of CAMAPF010001060.1, read as the reverse complement.
AAGCAGTCGCATTTTGGAGAAACAAACAAGTGATATGTACAGAATTATCCAACAACGAGGTGAGTCATTGAGGGACTATCTTCATCGTTTCAACAAAGGAAAAGTATCGATTCCAAGGTGTGACGTACCAACAGCGGTGGAAGCATTCCGAAGGGGGTTAATTGACGACTCTGAGTTGTATCGAGAATTGACTAAGTATCCTTGCCGAACCTTTGAAGATGTCCAAGCTAAGACATTGTCCTTCATCAGATTGGAAGAGGATCAACAGTCACGACATCGCCTCGACAGATATGAAGGGGGGCAGCGCAAATCCAACACGTCCAGAAAGCATAATTATACGGCAAACATTGTGCCAAAACTGAGGAGCGACCCGTCACATCAGTGACGCACTAGCTTGACGATCCAGAATTGCCACCTGTCATCCACGACTATTGCTTCAACGTCAATACCCTGGGACTCATCAACTCGCTGGGGAAACAAGGAGATAAGATTCGATGGCCAAGGAAAACTGACAAACCTGCTGGATGACGAGACCCCAATAAACATTGTGATTTCCACAATGATATTGGACACAACACTGAAGATTGTGTCGCACTGCGGAAAGAAGTCGGAACAGACCAGAGCTCTTCTAGGACGAAATGACAAGTCGTCATCAAACGAACAGTGGCCCCTGTCACCTTCAGCCCCTTGTAAGGTAATTGATTTCATTAACGGTGGGTCAGATTTATGTGGACTAACATATTCCGCAGCCAAAAGACACGCTCGAGAGTATTCCCGAGACAAGTCATTGCAAGTTTGCAGGGTAGAAAGGCGACAGGATGATTGGAGAAACATATTTATCACATTCGATGAGACAGATATCCCCGGCCCTTCACAGTCTCATCACGACGCTTTGGTCATATCTCTGAGAGTGGCAAACTGCCAAGTAAAACGGGTCCTTGTTGACAATGGGAGCACGACAAACATAACCACCATACAAAATTCTGAAGCAAATGGAGATCAAAGAGGTTGATATAACGAAGTCAGGATCTACCCTAGTTGGTTTCAATGGAGAACCAAGCCAGACCATAGGTAACATTTCCCTTCCTGTTTACGCGAATGGTCTTAATATGCAGGTCAAGTTCGATGTAGTCCAAGACCTCCCGGCATATAATATGATTCTGGGAACTCCATGGTTGCATCAAATGGGAGCCATTTCGTTAACGTACCATCAGGTTGTCAAGTTCCCGACACCCCGGGGAGTACAATCTATCCAAGGAGACCAAAGAGCGGCTAAGTCTTGTTATCAAACCGCCATTAAGCCGACAGCGAGTCCGTCAACTTCAGCATAGCATTTAAAGGGTGACCCCGCTTTGGAGGAAGATGACGATAGAACAGAAGATGTCGTCATTGACCCCGAACATCTAGAAGGGGTCATCCGCATTGGAAAAACGTACCAGAGCATCTCAAAGGCGAGCTGATTGAATTTCTCAAGGAACACAAGGATGTCTTTGCATGGAGCCATGAAGACATGACAGGCATTGACCCAAAAATTATAACACACAGACTTAATGTCAATCTGTCATGCAAACCCATCAGACAGCGAAGGAGACGCTTTGCCGGGCAGCGAAATGACATCGTGAAACAGGAAATTGAAATACTCATCCGAACCGGGAAAGCAAGAGAGGTCAAATATCCAGATTGGCTAGCGAACGTCGTCGTCGTCTGAAAGAGGAAAGGAAAGAAAGGCAGAAAAGCGAAGTGGCAAGTATGCGTGGACTTTACAGATTTAAACAAGGCATGCCCGAAGGACTCATTCCCAATGCCACACGTAGATGTATTGGCTGACGCACCTGCTGGACACGAAATGCTATCATTCATGGACGCTTTCAGCGGATATCACCAGATTCAACTGCATCCTGATGACCGGGAGAAGACGGCTTTCATTAACGAAACAGGTACGTACTGTTATATTGTCATGCTTTTTGGTCTTAAAAATGCAGGAGCAACGTTTCAAAGACTCGTCACCATGATGTTCAAGGACCACATAGGAAAGACCATGGAGGTCTACATAGATGACATGATCGTCAAATCAAAGAAAACTGAGGATCACATCAACCATCTGACGGAATCATTTAAAAAGCTAAAAGAGTATAATCTGAAGCTCAATCCGGCGAAATGTACTTTCGGAGTGTCGTCAGGAGAATTTTAGGGCTACATTGTCAACGAGTGAGGGATAGAAGCAAGCCCAGAACAAGTCTGGGCCATACTCGACATAGAGTCCCCCAAGTCCGTCAAAGACGTTCAGAGGCTGACAGGACGAGTTGCAGCTTTGAACCGTTTTATCTCTAAGTCGTGCGACAGGTGCCAGCTGTTCTATGATTTGCTGCGCAAGAACAAAAGATTTGAATGGACGGACCAACATGAACGAGCGCTTCAGCAATTAAAGGAATACATGACGACTCCACCATTGCCGACGAAGCCCAAAGACGGCGAAGAACTTCAACTTTACTTAGCCGTTTCAGAGCACGCTGTTAGTGCCGTGTTGACCAAAGAAGATGACGGAGAACAAACGCTGGTCTACTACATAAGTAAGTCCCACAATGGCCTGGAATCCAGGAACGCTTTACTTGAAAAGTTGGTTTTGGCCTTAATTACTGCTTCAAGTCACATACAATTTGTGTTCGAACTAATTATCCCATGAAGTCTATCATGAGGAAACCCGAGTTGTCAGGTCGCATGGCTAAATGGTCGATCCAACTAGGGGCTTACGACCTCAGATATGAACCAAGGACGGCCTTGAAATCTCAAGCACTTGCTGATTTTGTGGCGGACTTCAGTCCTAAATCCAGACCGAAGCGGAAAAAGAGACTTGTCTCCTAGTTGACGGATTGCCTCTCCAGAAGTGGACACTGCACACCGACGGAGCATCAAACATGAATGGAGCAGGCCTCGGCGTAGTACTAAAGTCACCACAAGGGGACACTATGCTCCAAGCGGTACATTGTGGTTTCAATGCTACAAATAATGAAGCGGAGTACGAAGCATTGATTGTCAGGTTGACATTGGCGAAAGATTTGGGCGTAAAGGTGCTCCAGGTAAAATGTTAAATGTAACTCTTTGTTAATAGTTAACCAGACTAACAGTGTTTATGCAGCAAAGGATCCCAAGATGACGTCTTACTTACAAGTCGTCACGTAGTTGACAAACGTTTTTGATGAAATCACTTTCGAACAAGTCCCAAGGGAAAAGAACACGCAAACAGATGCTCTAGCAGCAATTGGATCATGTCTGGGGGGAAGAAATTAACAACAACATCCCATTTGTCCACTTGTCGAGACCGGAGATTGACAGATTGGAGCCCGTCAATGCCGTCGAATCTTCTTCAGATGACGATTGGATGCAACCATACAATCTTCTTCAGATGACGATTGGATGCAACCACATTTCTCTCTAAGGTAACTAAATATTTGTTGATTGACAATGTTTTGTTTAAAAGATCTAAAGCAGGTCCGTACCAAAGATGTTTGACGCCTCAAGAAGCCATCAAAGTGTTAAAGAACATTCACGAAGGGGAATGTGGCAATCATGCTGCCGGAAGAAGTTTATCCAACAAAGCTCTCAGATTCGGATACTACTGGCCTACCATGAGACATGACACAATCATCTTCACTCAAAGCTGGCAGCCCTGTCAAAAGCATGGACCAATCCGTCATCAACCGTCAGAATCACTTCATCTGGTCCTATCACCTTGGCCCTTTATGAAGTGGGGTATGGACATTGTCGTGAAGCTGCCAGAAGCACCAGGTAAAAAAGTGTACATGTTGGCGATGACGGATTATTTCTCAAAATGGGTCAAAGAAGAGCCATTCCGTCAGGTACGAGATGACCAGGTAATTTCATTTATCAAAAGAAACATACTTTGCAGGTTTGGCATTCCGTCAGAAATCACATGCGACAACGGATCTCAGTTCATAAGTGCAAAGACTAGACGGTTCTGCGAAAAGTATAACATAAGGCTCGAAACGTCAACTCCCAGGTACCCACAGTCTAACGGGCAGGCTGAATCCAACAACAAAATCATTGTGTCTAACTTGAAGAAAAGACTCGAGAAAGCACAAGGCAGTTGGGCTGACGAGTTGCCATTAATATTATAGGCAGACAGGACGACGACTAAAAATGCTACTGGACAGACTCCTTACTCCTTAGTCTATGGATGTGAGGCAGTCATTCTGGTTGAAGTCGAGATCCCAACGTCAAGATATGGACTTGTCAATGAGGAGAGAAACAACGTGGAAGTGATTCACGACTCAGACACCATTGACGAGTTGCGAGAACGGGCCAAGATTAGAATACAAGCATATCAACAAGTGGTGGCCAAAAGTTACAATTGGAACGTCCGAGTAAAAGTATTCAAGAAAGGCGACTAGGTCCTTAGGTGTGCATTTGGAAGCGACGCAAGTGGCAAATTTAGTCCAAATCGGGAAGGACCATACAAGATCATCGAAGTCATCTGACAGGGGGTATATCAACTGGAATCGGTAGACGATAAACAAGTTCCTAGAAGTTGGAATGTGGTACACCTAAAACTCTTTCATTTCGAATCGCTTCATTATGTCTAAGCTTATCAATTGATTATGATGAGTGCCCTTAATACCAATTGAGTTCCTAGTGAGATAAAAGTCTAGAGGGGGGGGGGGGTGAATAGACTTTTAAATCTTTTCGGTTTTCAACCCCTTTTTCTCTAACTGAAAATGCTCCAACATCTTTTGAGAGATATTGAAACATGCAACGGAAGTCTTGACCTCAAGAGGATGACACTATATAGAAACAAAGGTTATGACCTTTTTAGTTGTGAGAGGGATGGGTTTAAACATTGTACAAATGTGTTTGCCAGAAACAAAAGACTCTTAGGAGCAGGCTGCCGAAACCTGAAAGAGATGGCTGCCAGATAGCTTTTGGAGCTGACTGCCAATCCTTAGGAGCAGGCTGCCGAACTATTCACTTAACTGGCTTTAGAACTAATCTAACACAAGTGTATGAAGGATTTAGACCAATGGAAATAGGTCACTTTGAAGAACAGATAACAAGGAGATGACTCACAGTGAACTTTCCTGGACAATTTTAGTGAGCAAGTTGTTTTGTTGTGCAGTTGTGAAGGTGATTGAGTACTTAATATGTGTTAGGAGCAGAATGTAAAGATGACACACAATGTATCCTGGTTCAAAGGTGGTGTAATCCTCCTACATCCAGTCCCAACCTGTTTCAGATGGATTTCCACTAAATGAATATCTCATTACATTTAGTGCCCCAACCTACCCTTGGCCCAGGCGTAGGTTGTGAGGTTTTTCACAAGGAACTTGAACACCGTTCCAAGCTACTCATTCCTCCCAAGGTTTTTCACTAATGGCATTGACTCGCCAAGAGCTACTCATGTCCATTCTCACCTTCTGGATTTGATCACCAAGCCCTCCAGAATTTCTAACACTAGTTTAGAATACATGGGTATATTTCCAAACTACCAACTAGTCTAAGCTCTATTGATTTGCATGAATAATAACTAGTCTAAGAACATTAGACGAGTGGGGCGACCTAAGTGTAGAAGGGAAATCAGCTGACTTGATTTCTTCGTGTAGAGTATGATTCCCTTCTAACCACTTGGTTCCTTTTCTTGTTTTTCCACTTGTCTACCACATTTTGGTATTCCCACACTCCTTCTGTATTTATAGACTTGATCATTGCATCTCCACCGTTGGCTGAGGAAATGAATCTTGACCGTAGCTTGATCTACTTGCTTTGTTCCACTTGACTGAGGCAACATGGTTTGTCTTTGTCACGTAGTGACACGGATCATCTATCTTCAGCTCAACTTGTTTACACATTTCAATGTAAGACTAAAGATATTTTATCTTTATTTTCTTACGTAAAAACTAGTATAAAGTTGAGTGATATTTCAATGCTACCTTACAACGAACGAACACTTACTTTTGTAAAATAAATTTATAAGAAATTTATAATGTGATAAAAAACTTTTATAAATTTACTTTTTAACAATTTGTTCTTTTGTCTGCAAGTTGGTTTTTTGTCTAAGTGTTTTGTGCTAAGAGAAGAGAGAATTGGATTTCGGATGCCTTAACTGGATTTCCATATTTCAGCTGGCTGCCAAAGTGGGAGCTGACTGCCGAAATCTGGGTTTTCCAGTAGGCTTCCTAACAATGCATACCAGTTAACTCTTTTCGTACCTTCTTCTTTTTTGATCTTTTTCTTTGCTTTTTATGGTACGTTTAACTTCTCTTTTTAGTACTCTTTTGCTTTTTATGAGTACTTTACCACTAAATATGGAGCACATTACAAATAAACATAGTAGAACATAAGTAGTAGGCTAGTCTAATACAGGGATAATAAAAAGGGGTGACATCATCAAAACTATTACATTATCATCAAAATCTAGGGGACCTAACAGATTACTTACTAACTTAAGCATCGGAGGGCCGTTGGCTCCAAGCCAACGGCCAGCCTTGGCAAATCCTTTTTACGCATGTACACTCAACAATTGACGATGACAGAATCCTAACATACATCAAATGAAGCCTTACAACACGTCAAAACACAATTGACGGGGGGCTTACAGAATTTTAGGGGAACAAGTGATGTTTTCATGTACGTTAAACATGAGTACAAATGCCACCGACTCTCCGCAATGTTTTGGCCAAAACTACAGAATTACACAACAGAAGCACATGCTCCAACATAAGGAGATAGCACAAACGACAAACGTAACGCTATTTAAAGATTTTGCAGGATATGGACAAAGTTTACACAACCCAACTCGTCATGTTCAACGACGGACGATGTCCCCTTTTCCAGCTGAAGTGTCGACATCCATATGAAAGATGTTGCAAATTTCTGTCATCTAGTCGCCAAGGCAATTTTGGAGGGGAGAAGATAAAATGTCAGCTTTCAGTCAAGGAGACGGATTCGATCGGAGGTTATTCGAAAGAAAGACGGAAGCATTTAGTCAGACGAGTTGATCAATACGAGTCGTTGGCAAGTAAATGGGCGTAATGAACCAAGATATGAAGCTCCTTGGAAAGTTTCGACAAATCGCCGCCTAAGGTCCAACCCGTGCATTGTACGCGTCAATTTCTCGAAAGGGGACAATTGTTAGAGCAAGAATGTGGCGGTTTACGTTGCATATAAGGGAGTTGACCATAAGAGTTAATGGAGCATCCAAGAATCTCATTTTTAAATATTGTAACGTTTTCTATACATTATTAGGATCTTTAATGTGATTAAGGAAGGTATTATGTGTAATTGACCGGCTTTTATGACAAATTTGAAATCGTCATAAAGTACGGCCAACCCGTCAATAACGGACGGCCAACTCGTCAGTAACGAACAAAGCCATCATGAGAGCATTAACTACCCTTCCTATAAATAGGATATCCCTCATTGTAATCAGCAGCTGTTCATTTTCGAATAATACATAGATTTTCACTCTTATTCACTCACTTGTAATCTTCTTCATTGCTCTTGTTTGAGACCCGTTCTTCATATACATTTCTTTTTTTTAATTAGTTTTAGCTTAACAAATTATTGCTTTTTTTGTTGTTGAATTGAAGTTTGGAGATTTACCATCAAATTATTGCTTAAACAAATTACATAGTTATGACTAAAATAAAGATTATTTATGAAAATGTGACTAGTGACTATAGTAGTAACTTAATCATAGAAACTTATAATCAATTTTTAAACTTAAGTGACCATGACACTATATTGTAGTAACTATTGGTCATATTTTGTAAATAAATTTTATTTTACTAATATTTTTGAAAAAGCCCATCCCTAACCACCTGCTCATCTCTATATCACAATATATGATTAACTATTTTAATAAATTTATTTTTCTAATATGCAATTATGTAGTCAGTGGTCCTTTTTGACTTTTTGTTCATTTTAAAAATTTACGAAGTCATTAGTTAAAAAAAAAAAAAAGAACTAGCATCATCTGCGGTGGTAAACTGTCAAATTTGATCGCAATCTACGCGGTGCTTCTCCTTTGCCTCCTTGGCGTGGACTTTTGGCGCGAAATTAGTACTCCGTATTAGACACGATAGAAATTACCCTTCTTTTTAAAGTGCCGACAAGATCAGCTTTCGACGCCTTTAATTTCTAACAATGATTTACTAAGCGCATTTGTTTGGCTGCAATCACTCAACCCTCAAATTTCTGAAAAGTTACTCTTTGATTGGGATGTAGTCATTGTAGTGTCGAAGTAGAAGTCTTGGTGAATTCACTGGTTGTTCAAAATTATACGGAGTATGTATGAAAAATAAAAGAAAATTTCTTAAATAAGATTAAGGCTATGTTTGGCAGACAAAAAGTCTCTGCCTTCTAGCTTTTCTACAATTTAAAAAATCTCTAAAAACTTATAGTTGTATGTTTGGCATGACAATATTTAAGAGCTTTTCAAAAAAGACTTTTTTGAGATGTTACAACCTGAGAAAAGTTTGTGGCTTTTAGCACTAATTAAACCAAACCGTTTGTATACCAAACAGAACTAAATCAAACAGTCAGCTTTTTACCAAATAACTACCACATTTTTAAGATCTTTTCAATTACTAAAAGCTCACAAAAATATATTGTTATCTAACTACCATGCAATTTTGGACGCGATTTTCACTATGGGTCATCCGGAAACAGTCTTTCTGTGCTTTAGTACAGGGGTAAGACTGCGTACATCCGACCCCCCCTTACTCCACCGTAGGTGGGAGCCTTTGCGGCACTGGGGTAAATGAAAACGAAAATGAATGAAATGAATGTGTCAAACATACCCTAAAACATGAATAAAAGCCTCAAAATAGGATTCATTCACTATTTTAAGGATGTTTTAATCAAACTATTCGTTTAATAGGACTAAATAAGTCATATTTGGGAGATAAAACATATGTAATCCTATATTTGAATTTTGTGTATGTTTAATTTAGTTCTATATTGATCAACTTTTTAAGTCCCCAAAACCTAAGCTTAGGCCAAGGTCGACCCTCACCGAGGTTGGGGGCATTCCCAGCACTACGGCCGAGCCTCTTGCCAACTCCCGCGTTATGAGCTCAAGATTAACAAAGACAGCCTTACTTCTCACTATGAGCCGAGGTTCCCCACCTCTAACGTAAACATTTGTACCCGAGCTAGGTGCACACTCAAGCCGAGCCTATTACCTTCGATAAAGATTGTGAAATTAGACATTTTAGTATTAAGGATCTCACAACATTTTGGATTACGCCACCTTGCTACCTTCCGGTACACAACTAACACAAGGGCAAAGGAAGATACAACAATACCAATCAATAGACTAGTGGATCAGTTAGTTTTAGTTGTTCACCAAGTATTTTCTTGTACATTATATATCATCTTCCAACTTGTAGAAAGGGATCGCAATATTGATTTTTGGCATAATGTTACTCTGCCAAATTATTTACTCGATCTACACTTTGCATATTTGCGACTCTGATCTCCCTCGGTTTTGCCTACCCCAAGATCGGTAAAGCCATCAAATTTTAACCTTCATTTGTATAACCATTATTTAATTCATTAATCATTAAATGATACAAATGCATAAACAATACTCCCTCCGTCCCCTTTTAAATGTCCCGTTTTACCATATTGGGATGTCCCTATTTAATTGCCCCATACCTTATTTGGTAAACTTTGTGTGGCTCAAAATCATTCTTACTTTATTCTTACTTTATCAATTAATATCAACCACACAAACTCACTTTTCTTAAAACCCGTGCCACCATCTCCCGTCCCATTTAAAAGGGGACGGAGGGAGTATGACATATAAATCATACTTTTGTGCTATAATATTTATTAATTTGCAACGTTCACATAACAAACTCATTGATTGGATTCTGCATCAAATTGTGTTTTAAAATATGGTTAAAATTCAATACATGAACAAAAACAACATCCATTAATACACTGTCAATATTATAAACAAAATTTTCCTATATAAATATAATATAAACACCGTTAATAACATCACAATAATGTTTTTCTTACATATGACAATATCAGTATCATTGTGGATATGTATGAGGTTTGTACTACAAGTGTCTGTACTAGTGTTGGGAGGACTGCAGAGTTCCCTATTACTATCGGAGTGCACCAAAGATCGACTCTGAGTCCTTTATTATTTGCTATAGTCATAGATTAACTCACGAAGTCAATTCAAGAAGATATGTCTTGGTGTATTACGTTTGTTGACGATATTGTATTGATTGATGAGACACAATTGGAGGTTAAAGCAAAGGTTGTAGGGAAAACCACCAAATAAGCCTTCGAACTTGCATAAAAAGTGCAAATCATCCCTTATATAGAAGGCTCTGTCCGGCCATCTCCATTTGGGGTGGTTCCCAGTGGAATTTTATGATCAAATTTTTTGAGCATCTTATTCATTACGTCTAGTGTACCCATATCAAATTTCAGCTAAAACTTCAACCAAGAAGGCAGTCAAATTAATTTTTAACAATAATTGTGCAGTTAAACATCGCAGTATATTTCAGAAAATCATACTGCCTTTCCGGTTGAATTTTTAGCTGAAATTTGGTATGAATAAACTAGACTTAATGAAGAAAATGCTCAAAACAATTCATCAAAAAATTCCAACGGGAACCGCCCCAAATGGAGACAGCCGGACAGAATCACCTATATAAGGGGGTGATTTGCACTTTTTATGTAAGTTCGAGGGCTTATTTGGTAGTTTTCCCATTGAAGTATGTCGACAAACATTGAAGATCAAGAGTTTCAGACCCAGTCAAAACAAGATTGAGTATATGGAGTGCAAGTTTGGTGGACATAGAAGTAGTAGTAACAATGTGATTACCCTTGATGGAAAAGAGATATCCATGTGCGATATGTTCTGTTATTTGAACTCCATAATTCAGAAGGATGGTGAATTAGATAAAGATGTATCACATAGAATTAGAGCGGGATGGATGAAATGGAAGATTGCATCGGAATTTCTATTTGATTGACGTATGTCGACTAGACTGGAGGGTAAATTTTGCGATAAAACAACTAGGCATGCATTAATGTATGACGTAGAGTGTTGGGAGGTGAAACAATATCACATTCAAATGATGAGTGTGGCAGAGATGCATATGTTGCATTATATGTGTGGAAACACGAGAAAAGTCTGTTTGAGTAATGACATGATCAAATAGGATGCAAGACTCTCGATTGTGGTGGTTTGGTCACGTGCGTAGAAGAACAAGTGATGCACCAGTTATACGAGTTGAGTGGTGGGGAGAAGAGGCATGGAGGAGAGGGAAAAGAAGACCCAACCAAACTTGGATTAGATGAATCAGAACTGATATGCTTTTCTAGGGTTGGATGAGAGAGCAAAATGGAGAGTACATATTCATGTGGACGATTGATCTCTCTTCTCTCTCTCTCTCATCTTATCTTTTATCTTCTTGATCTTTCTATGTTCTTATATGTTTTTTCATTATGTTCGTTTTATCTTTTTATCTTTTATCTATCTTATGTTCTTATATTATTTTTATCTTATATTTATTTTTATAACATCCATTTTAGGTTACCTTATCTTTTTATTTTTCTTTTCTTTCTTCTCATTTTTGCTCTGATTCATGGATCGATTCATGCTAGCCGACCCCAAAATCTTTTGGAAATAAAGTTTTAAACCGAGTTCCCTAGGTGAGATAATCTTCAACAACATTGAGCTTCATAGCGATAATATGCATAATATTAGTGATATGAGAAATAGATTTTGTTAGCAATACCATAGGAGAGTCAAACGCCAGTGAGTCCGCTTGCTGAGTAACGCCTGGAGATCTCATAAAGGTAGTGCCAAAAAAGGAGATCCATGTGGAGGCGGCGGCAACACAACCGTGGTCTGCCACGGGAACCTGGGAGGCATGAAACAAAGAGGCTTTATGCACCGGCGATCGTCCAACATGGAGAAGAGGAAATCAGAAACGGCGATGCGGCGTAAGAGACTACCAGCTACGATGCGACGAAACTTGCAGTGCTAGACATGGTGGAAGTTAATGTCGCACCAGTGGAGATGGAAGAAGTAGCGGATGCAGACAAAGACGTGCCAAAAGAGACCACACTCGTCAGCGCCACAGATGAGACGACTGTTAGAGCAAGTATTTGATGGTTTATGTTGCATTAAAGAGGGTTGATTGCAGGAGTTAATGGGGCGTTCACAAGGCTTAATGATAATTATTGTAACGTTTTTTATGCATTATCACGCTTTTTAATGTGATTAAGAAAGGTATTAATTGTAATTGATCAACCTTTATGATAGATTCAAATCCTCATAACGGACGGCTAACCCGTCAGTAACGGACGAAACAGTCCCGAGAGCATTAACTACCCTTCCTAAAAATAGGACATCCCCTACTGTACTACAACAACTTCACATTCGAATAACACACTAAATAACACTCTTATTTGCTCAATTGTCATCTTCTTCATTATTCTTGTACGAGACCCATTCTTCATATAATTTTCTTTTTTAATTAGTTTTAGCTTATCAAAATTTTTCATAAACAATTTTGCGCCCACCGGGGGGAACTAATGGGTGGAACTAATCCCTTGTTGATTGAGTCTCACGAACAACTAGAATCAGCGAAAGAAGAAATCCGGCGTGAAGTGGCGGAATGAATGGCTCATCTTTAGAGGGAGAATGACGTGCTTCGATCCCAAGTGCAATCGGCAGTGTCGATAGCCTCAAACTAGAGAACCAATCGGAGGAGCGACGTCATGACCGCCGCTACGAGAATGGATTTAAGCTTCACTTTAGTCGCGACGGAACAACTCGTCACCATGTGAGATCCTACCTCCCTCATCCAACTGGAGATCTACAGTCTACAGTCATCTCACAGGTCATCCCCTATACACCTCTTTTCCCTAAGACGACTATGATTAGGGGCGGGCAAGAATCCCGGTCCCGTTGTCCCATTCCGGTATATCCCGAAACCGTACCGGTGTTGTCCCGTTCCGTTTGGATCTCATTGATTTTGTCCCGCACCGGTCCCGTACTGGTTTAAAACGGGACGGGACTGGGACATTGGAAGGTTATCCCGAACCGTCCCGTTGACCCGTTTGTAATAACTATATAGATTTTGTAGCATGTGACTAGTGTGTAATGTCAACTCAAAAAATAAATGGTAACATGTTTTTAGTTCTTCAAGCCCAATTTTTAAATTAAAAATAATACCTAACATACAAATTTACTAACATAGATTTTTATCCCACTTTGTATATCTACATATGAGTATCTCACAGCTAGAACACATGATTTTGAATAAACTAATTCATTTTTGCTTTGTTTTAAATTTAAATTTCAAATTTTGCTAAACCTAACTAAAATCTAATACGTAGACTCGTAGTAGCTTTTAGCTTGTGATGAACAACAATTAACTTTTAAAATGTTAATATTTTGGTGCATGATACTTTAGAAATGCTAATATATATTAATTACAAATGATTATTTTTTGTTAGTTTGGGACGTCTCGAACCGTCCCGATCCGTTCCGAACCATCCCGGTCCCGATTTAAATGGGACAAGACTAGGACAAAGGCTTGTCCCGTACCGTACCGTCCCGTTATTATTAATTGGGACGGGACCGGGATAACCCTAATCCTGAACCGTCCCGACCCATGCCCACCCCTAACTATGATTCCCAACATTCCAACTTGTTTCTTTCTGGAGTCCCTTCGAAGCAGATCCAGGGGGACCGACCTGTACTCTGTAGGGGTGCAAATGAGCCGAGCCGCTCGTGAGCTGCTCGTGAGCCGCTCGGTCAAAGCTCGGATTGAATTCGGACAAAATCGAGCTCGAGCCGAGCTCGAGCCGACTCGTTAAGTAGTCGAGCCTTATACGAGCCTATCAATTTTAGGCTCGTTGGCTCGCGAGCCTAGTTTAATATATATAATATATATTTATATATATGTATAATACAAATTAGTTAATGTACTAAGAGATAGGACGTATTACATAGTATTAACTATTAAGTATTAATATACTCCGTATTATATTACTCCATACTCCGTATAAAGTAACTTTTAGTTGTTGGTATGTAAATTATAATTTGCTAATGTTGAGCACAAATATTCAAAAATTGTTTCATACTTGAGCTCGAGTTCAAATTTGAACTTTCAAGCTAATTGAACCTGTCACTTTTGAGCTGATGAACAAAAACCATCGAGCCTATCGAGCTGAATCGAGCTATCTAATAATTTACGAGTCGAGCTCGAGCCTCGATTTTTTAAGCTCGTTCGAGCCGAGCTCGAGCTCGAGCCAATATAATATATTTCGAGCTCGAGCTCGAGCCTATATAGATTCGGGCTCGGCTCGACTCGTTTGCACCCCTAGTACTCAGCTACTCAGAGCATGTCGATGAAAACTATTGTTTCGGCCCCGACGGAACCTTTTATTCCTCATTCCGGGATCAGGGCCTCTGGAGACTCGGGTCCATCCAATTTCATGCATAACCCTAGATGTAACATCTTGGACGAGTTGCTGCCCGAATCCCAGGCACGACATCCTCATAGACCCGTCACCTCAGCAGATCTAAATCAAGGGAGAAAGCGTCCAGAAGTCATATTCATCTCGTCACCGACCTGGCCAGAAGCCACCCAAATGGCCGGACCTAGAGTTTCAACGACATGACCAATTCAACCGGGCATGACGAACCCAATGTCCATGATTGTAACACTTGAGATTTAATATAAACGGATTAATAGTACTACTCATACCAACAGAGGTGCTTCTCCTTTTAAGGGAGCTCATTACCTAAGAACTCCAAAGTTAAGCGTGCTTGCTCGGGAGTAGTCTTGGAATGGGTGACCCACTGGGAAGCTTCTCAGGGCGCGCATGAGTGAGGACAAAGTGCGCGGTAAAGGCTCGTGGTGGTTTGTGGGACAGTACTAGAGGTCCGTAGAGTATGTGGAGTAACTACCTCGGGTCCTGCGGGGCCGGGGTGTTACAGGTGGTATCAGAGCAACCCTGCGACAGTGTGTTGACCCGTTGGATATCGGGCGGGCACTTAGCAGGGGAGGATTTTGGGATTTGATTGAGATTTGATATTGGTTTATGGGCGCAACGAGGACGTTGCGTTCCTAAGTGGGGGTGATTGTAACACTTGAGATTTAATATAAATGGATTAATAGTACTACTCATACCAACAGAGGTGCATCTCCTTTTAAGGGAGCTCATTACCTAAGAACTCCAAAGTTAAGCATGTTTGCTCGGGAGTAGTCTTGGGATGGGTGACCCACTGGGAAGCTTCTTAGGGCGCGCATGAGTGAGGACAAAGTGAGCGGTAAAGGCTCGTGGTGGTTTGTGGGGACTCTACTAGAGGTCCGTAGAGTATGTGGAGTAACTACCTCGGGTCCTGCGGGGCCGGGGTGTTACAATGATAATGGACTAGTTACGACAAATGCAGGAGAGGATCAATGTGATTCCAGGAGTTCCCCCTCCACTTGACATAGCGTCTCAAACGTGTTATGAAGATTATCCTTTTGACGGTTCGATCATCCGTGTTGAACTGCCAAATAAATTTGACAGTCCAACCATGGATCCATTTGACGGAACCACGAATCCTGGAGAGCATGTCGCGCGATATAAGCAAATGATGTCGATCGTCTCCATTAGACCTGAACAGAGAGAGGCATGTATGTGTCCGGGATTTGGCATGACATTGACCGGTCCGACTTTGACATGGTTCGTGAATCTTTCGAATGGGGGTGTCAGTTCGTTTGCCGAACTCGTCAATCTTTTCAATCGACAGTTTGCGAGCAGTAAGGTATTGGAAAGGCGAACCAGTGACTTGTATCAAGTCACAGAGAGGCATGGCGATTCCCTTAGAGATTATTTGCACAGATTCAACAAAAGGAGGGTGTCGATCCCAATTGTACCGTGATCTGGCGAAAGCCTTACAACACGTCAAAACACAATTGACGCGCGCGCGGGGGGGGGGGGGGGGGGGTTACAAAATCTTAGGGAAGGAAGTGGGAGTTTTCATGTAGGTTAAACATGAGTATAAACACCACCGATTCTCCGCAATCTTTTGGCCAAAATTACATAAATACACAACAGAAGCATGTGCTCCAAGAGCATGACAACGAAAAGATCCAAACATAAAGAGACAATACAAACGCCATTGACATAAATCATAAACATTCGTGTCGACGATATTACTAAAACTAAAAACGAACCAGCATTGTACCGAACAGGACCGGTATGGTACTAAACTAGAAAGGGGGTTCCAAATGAATCTCTAAATTTCTATCCTGAACTGTACCGTACTGGTTCTAAATCATGCCATGACCGGTTCTCATAAAATGAGAACCAATACTGGATCGAACTGGACTAGAGTATAGGTTCAATACCATCCGTCCCTTATACAGAGTACCTTTTTTGCTTTATTAATTATTCCTCCAGTTTAATAATCAATTTTTCGTTACGGAGTACGTAATACCGTAAGTCCTCTACTCTAGCAAATATCAATTTTGTGAGTCCCTAATACAGAGTTTACAATTGCAGTGTTTACTATTTTAAGTTAAACTAGAATTTCACCGTGTGTTGCATGAGATGTAAAATGAAGATATTATAAATGTTAAGATATAAATGTTATTAAATTGCAATATTTTTGAAATAATAAATAAATACGAATTTTAATATTAATTAATAAACAAATAATAACCAATACAAAGTTTGTTAATATTAAAATTTTAACAAGCAACCAGTTACAATTTATTGAAGATTTCCTTGTAGACAACACATTTGTAGTTTTTCACGATTACCTCAGTCGTCGCATATTAAAACTTCAAGTGTGACATAATTGGCACCCTTGAAAGTGCAACTAACAACTGTCCATATGTAAAAACCGGATGTCGCAGGAAAATACTCATACGTACTTTTTAATATTTGCCCCTGACTCATTGATAAGACTCTTCAATCCCAATCAGTTCTTTCTTTTTATTACATCTCCAAACCAACCGATGTCTTGTTATAAAAGTAGAAAGAAAAAAATTACAATAACTTCTTGCAATAGAGAAGTAGGTGTCCTGAATCAATGATAAGACCCTTCAATCCCGGTCACTTCTTTCTTATTAATACTTAATTACATTATAGATCCTTCTACCTTCAAGAATTGAGAGTCCTAATATCGAATTTGGTGTAAATAAACGGTAAAATTGCAGAGGCATTCTTAAAAACAAATAATTCAACATAACTATTTTTAACACCCATGGGTTACCGTCATCATTAGCTTGTCATTAAGTGAATAAAAAAATACACAAATGGAAATAATCATTTCTTACTTGACCTATTAAAAAAACCTCTTAGAATTGAGAGATAATATCAAAAATAGTATAAATAAAGGTAAACTTGCGAATTTCTTAAGAACAAATATCCCAAAAGAGCTATTCTTAAGAACCAATATCCCAAAAGTAGTACAAATAATGGTAAACATGCAGTCATGACAGTCATCTTCTTCCTCAGCTTCCTCAAGGGTTTTGGTCTGGCTTCTTTGTTGGTCGAGAGTTTTGACCGTTTCAGGTGAACATGTGGTATGTTATACTCTTACCAATGTTTGGCTTTGTGTTTGTCATCAGTTATTCATGGTTGGCAAAGCTTTTTCAACCTTGTTGTTCTAAGGCTTCAATTCCTCACCCTCCACTTGAACCACCGCCTCACCGTGGAAAGTAGAAAACGCTCAATCGGTGACTGGTCAAATTGGTGATTCAGAAAAAATTTGCTTAGCTGAGTTTCCTTTGTTGGTTGCTAGTCAAATCAATTGTCTCTTTCTGTTGGTTGGTGAAACCGTGATTCTTGATTTAATTTTTTCCTTTCTAGTTTGGGCAATTTATTTTCTTTCAATTACTTTTTCAGTAGCAAACTCAACTGTGCTGTTAGATTAGTCTACATAGTTGCGGGATTCAGGGGCGGATCCAGAAAGTTACAATGAGGTGGGCTGGGGAAAAATTGAAATACACATACCTAATAATAAGTCAAGTTGTCAACCATTTAAATATTCATCAAAATATCATTTAAGTTGTGTCTTACGCGACTTCAAAGTATAAAATTCATCAATAATAGAATCTACATCTATATTATTGGCAAAATCTCGTTCAATGTAGATCATCAATGAATCTTCAAGAAAATCATCTCCCATTTTGTTATGAAATGTTGTCTTCACATGCTTCATTGCTGAAAATGCTCTTTCCATAATAGCAGTAGATCATCAATTAATCTACATAAAACTACTAAGCTTTAATAACTAAATCATTTTCTACTATTCAATTCTATCTTTAATCATATATATTTATTATAATGAATTAAACATTATTTATTTATGTACTGAAAAATTCAATTAATAATCAAAATGATTCCCTAACCCTAAAACTTTAAATGCTAAAAATAATAATATATTAATATTATACACAAATAATACGTTATAACCGTATAACACATTGACACATTCATGAAATTACAATCTAACACCAAATTAATTAAAACAATAAATTAAAAATCTCAAAAAAGAAATTGAATTTTGAGTTTACCTGGACTCTTGGAGTCTGGAGGGAGGCAGTCAGGCAGACACGCAGTCGCCGCGCAGAGGCGGAATGCCAGAGTCGGTGGATGACGTCGGCGGCGCGGCTGGAGGCTGGAGTCATTCACTAGTCACTTCTTCGTCGCAGATTCAAGCTCCGTCTGCAGTCTGCTCCAATGCTCCCTCATCGTTCTTTCTTCTTCGTCGCTAGACACTATTGCTCTTACTCGAAGCTCCAATCGCTTAAGGCTTAAACGCAAGTCAGAACTCAGAAGGCCGAGAAGCTGGGCAGTGGGCTGGGCTGGGAAATAATTTTGGGATGGGCTGAGAATTTAACATATACCTATACTAACTAAAAAATATTATTTTGGGTTGGGCTGAAGCCCCCCTGCCCTAACTACCATCCGCCCATGGCGGGATTAGCGATTTTGTTTTGTCCTTGAAGGCCATCCAATTCTATGTCTCATCCCTGTGTAGCCTCGAGCTATTATATTGTTTTATATTTTGTTACATTTATCATTACTAAATAAGATTCCTTTTTGCACAAAAAAAAAATATTACATTCGTCCCACTCAACTTTTCCAACTATAGATTGAGTGAAAATTAGAAAAATAAAAATTATGTGGTTAAAGTTTACGTAGAGGAGAAAGAAATGAACTAAAATACAAATTCATTAATTTAAAAGAAAGAGAAAAGTACAGAAAAGGTACATATGATTTGGACCGTTTTTAAATAGAGGCACGTGTTTCATTTTTTAACAAAGTGGGACATGTGCTTCAATTCTGTTATCACAACAGGGGCATGACGTCCAACGCCGTTAGAAAATTTAACCTCAATTTTCAAAATTCTCTAAAACATTACCAGAAAAATACTGAGAGGTGCGCCTCGTCAAGGAGACCAACAAACTATCGTTCTCTTTGAATTTTTTTGCTCTATTAAGATTATCTTTAAGAAATGAATTTGTTAATATCACTTTTCCAACGATTTTTTGGTGACATGGTGGCTATAAACAAAAAAAAGAAAGATAGTTTGTTGGTCTCCTTGACTAGGCGCATTTCCCAGTATTTTTCTTTTAATTTTTCGGCGACTTTTGAAAATCGGGGTTAGATTTTCTAACGGCGTTAGACGTCATGCCCCTACTGTGATAACGAAATTGAAACACATGTCCCACTTTGTTAAAAAATGAAACATGTGTCCCTATCTGAAAACGGCTGAAACCACATGTACATTTTCTGTACTTTTCCCTAAAAGAAAAGTGACAAAGTTTTTGGGGAAAATCTAATGGAATGCAGAATGTAGTAGGGGTGGGCAAGCGGGTATGGAACCGTGGTCCGGTCCGCGTCCAAAACAGGCCGGTTCCATTTATTTATACTACAAAACGGTCCGGGTAGGGGCGGGTATTAATATTTTACGGTCCGGTCCGGTTCCAAAATATAAAAGTACCGGGTACCCGGCCCAGCCCGTTATATATGTAATTTATATTTTTAAGCGTTTAGGAAGTGGCAACTTAGCCCATTACGGTAATGCAACTTAACCCTTTACTGAGTTGCCCGTTAGGCCGTTATATATGTAATTTCTATTTTTTAAGCGTTTAGTATTTTCTTCATGGAATGCATCATTTTTATTTTTTCTGCGATACGGAATCACAAACTAACATTAACTTACTGCTATTCTTGTTACATGTAGGTTCTATTTTATTAACCGTAAAATATGACTTTGTTATTGATAAGGAAATATATTACTCAAATTTGGTATGGATGAACTAGACTTGATGAGGAACATACACAAAAAATTTGAGCAAAAAATACCACCGGGAAGGCCCTCAAATGGAGGAGGCCGGACGGGGCTCCTGTCCGGAAATTCCGGACAGGAATATCACTCAGAATATGGATACTAAGAATTACAGATTACAGAATGGGTAGCATTTAGCAGATTCAGAATGGTTAAGACCTTAACAACTTTGTAAGTTGTTACTACTTTTAAGAAATACAAACTGAAACCGAAAAAACCGGACCGGACCGACCCGTTTCAAAAGGGCAGGGTAAGGTCCGGTTCTTATTTTCAAAATTACAATACCCGGACCGAATCAACCCGTACAATGGAACCGGCAGTTCCATTTTATTTTGAATTACCCGCCCCGACCCGGCCCGTGCCCAGCTTTAGAATGTAGACTCCATAACGGAGAATGTAGACTCCATGTAATCTAATTTAGGATGTTTTTACTTGGACTGTAATTTGTCCCAGACCAGACCAGACCAGACCAGACCAGACCAGACCAGTTCAGACCAGACCAGACCAGACTTGGATAGTTATAAAAATACAAAGAAACCAGACCTTACCAGACCAGATCAGACCAGACCAGATCAGACCAGACCAGACCAGACCAGCAAATTACAGTCCAAGTAAAAACATCCTTAATCTCATCTACATTATTAAGACTTTAATTTTTTTGTTAAAAAAAAGACTTTAATTTCATGAGATTTTGTAACTAAAACAAACTCTTTAGTTATTTACCTTCTACTTTTGATCTGGTGGTAAAAAACGAAGTTCAACTTTCTCCGCAAATTTCTTTCAGCTGCTGAAGTATTAGATGCAAAGCTCTCTCTGTTTTGCTGCCATCTCACAAATCGACGCTCTTCATGAATAATCTATCCCGAAGGTGCGCACAAAAACTTCTGAAAAATCTGATGAAAATTGGAAAGGGCTCACAAGTTTCTGCATCCATGATATTGAACTCGGCCTATATTTGAATTCTCCCCCTTTTATTCAGTCGTGGTTTCAATTGTTTTGTTCAGAGTTTTTCAGTGGTTCTAAAAATCGTAACTCGAAGTTAATAAGATTTGGCATCTAATCAGTTTGAATGTGATACCCAATTACTTTCCTTTCTTCCTTTTAGGTGCCTGAGCTTGTGCGGGTTAAGCTTCTTTATTGGCAGTGAGGTTAATGAATTGTTGTTATCTTGGTTATGTTTGAGGAATGCTTTTAAAGCATGAAGAAGCAAGATCTAGTCCAGGGAAGTATAGATCTATTAGTTTCCATAAAGATAAAAAACTATCACAACTACAATAATAATAGACTAATCATAATAATAGGAATGAGTCTAATGACTTGAACAATAATACTAGAAGGAAAAAACTCAATGAATCAAACTTGATCAGCACAGCAAGCCATTTCCGCCAGCCCCTTCTTAGACTTGTTGCTATTGTTAGTGATACTTTATTTATGCCTAAATTTAAATACCGACTTTTCTCAGCAGAATCTTACTAATTTTATGGATTGGTGATGTTGTTTACTGGTTTTCCATATGTATGTGGATGCAGGTTTGTCTCATAGAAGGTTATGGATCATCAGTTGAGTAGGCCTTGTGAATCTGTAAGCAGATCCGAGTTGGAGAATGACATCAATTTTTCTTTACCTCTCAATGTCATGGATGCCCATTCAACTGCCTCTGATCCTGTGATCAAGTACATTAACCAGATACTCTTGGGGGACAGCATTGATGAGAATACTCACAGCATGCTCTATGATCCCGTTGTTCTTAGAGCTGCAGAGAATTCCTTGTATGAAGCGCTACATGATAACAATAGTGCTGATACTACAATTGAAAGCACCATTGGTAGTTTTAACACTGACCAGTGGATTGTTGACCCTGAAGAATCAAAATCATCTCCGGACAGTGATCCTCCAGACTTATCTTTCCCATCATCAAGTCGGACTAAGTCAGATAGCCTTAACACAGATTCCGCCAGAAGAAAGAAGCACAACCATCTAGCTGAATGTGGGTTAGAAGAAGAAGAAAGGAGCAGCAAGTACTCAGCAGTTTATAAAGGAGAGGTTGAGTTATCAGAGTTGTTTGATAAGGTTTTGATCTGTACAGATAATATCATAGATGGTGGAAAGGGCATCATGGAACAGAAGAAGGGGAAGAGTTGCAGGAAGAGCAATTCTAAAAAACATGGTGCTACCTCTGAAATTATAGATCTAGGGTCTCTTTTAACCAACTGTGCACAATCTATTGCTTTTTTGGATGATAGGGCTGCAAAAGAACAACTGAAGAAGATCAGGCAACATTCATCGCTTACTGGTGATGCAATTCAAAGGATGGCTCATGCATTTGCTAATGCTCTTGAGGCACGGCTTAATGGAACTGGCCCACAACTCTGTGCGGCCCTAGGTCCATTTAAAATGACATCTTCTGATCTGTTGCGATCTCACCTCATATCTTGGCCACTCATGAGAATATCATATTTTGTTTGCAATACAATGATTACTGAAATAGCGTCAAAAGGTACATCATTGCATGTCATAGACTTTGGTATTTCTTATGGTGTCCAGTGGCCCACTCTTATCCGCGATCTTTCTCGAAGACCGGGTGGCCCACCTAAACTTCGAATAACTGGAGTTGAGCTTCCCCAGCCTGGTTTTCGTCCGGAGCAGATGGTAGAAGAGACAGGTTGCCACTTGGCAAAATATTGCGAGCATTTCGGTGTACCATTCGAGTACAATGCCATAACAAGAAAGAATTGGGAGACAGTTAAGATTGATGATTTGAAGCTTGTGAGGGGTGAGGTGGTTGCTGTTCACTGTGCGTTTCGGATGAAATCCCTAATGGATGAGACAGTTGGTGTGGACAACCCACGGGATGCAGTTCTAAACCTGCTCCGGGAAATAACTCCACAGATATTTGTTCAAACCGTGGTTAGTGGATCCCATGGCTGTACTTTCTTTCTTTCTCGGTTCAGAGAGGCTATGTCATTCTACTCTTCTATCTATGATATGTATGATTCCACTCTACCCCTTGACGATGACAGACTTTGTTTCGAACAACAAATCCTAGCACGCGGCATAATGAATGTCATTGGATGTGAGGGCATGGAAAGGTCAGAGCGACCCGAAACATACAAGCAGTGGGAATTGCGAAATATAAGGGCCGGGTTCAAGCCCATGAACGTGAACACAGAGCTTTTGAAGAAGGTAAGACATAAGGTGAAGGAGGGATATCACAAAGATTTTGTATTTGATGAAGACCGTCATTGGATACTGCAAGGGTGGAAAGGTCGGACTATATGTGCCACGGCTTGCTGGGTACCTGCATAAAAAACTCGCCGAGTAACTTTCATGAATTTAGAGGCCCTGAGAAAAATATCCTCAAGTTAAGCTATTCTCGAACACCAACCAGGATGTTTCTCCTCGTTTCCGTCTTTCTCTTTAACATTAGCCTATAGACTTATGCCAGACGTTTACGCGAATAGAACATTATCCTTCTTTTGATAGTCTCTAACCTGTAATTTGTTGATCAATAATGCCAAAACTTTCTTTTGTTTTAGGAAATGCAAAACCTTCATTAATCAAAGAATGTAAAAGGTCACACAGGGGCATAGCCATCACATCCTCACTCTTGAGATTCTCAAATGCAGTTTTCTTCCTTAAAATCCATATACAATAGATGATTCCAGTGAAAACAGTTGGACACAGGTAGA
This sequence comes from Cuscuta epithymum, assembly GCA_945859915.1. Lineage (NCBI taxonomy): Eukaryota > Viridiplantae > Streptophyta > Magnoliopsida > Solanales > Convolvulaceae > Cuscuta > Cuscuta epithymum. The sequence goes on along the minus strand of CAMAPF010001060.1, from coordinate 667,426 downwards.
GATAGCACAGCTAAAAAAGTAAACGAGTTTCTACCCCAAATGGCCGAATTCGAACATGATATTGTACCCTTATATAATAAGAAGAGAGATTACGAGAAAGATACTCTGACTTCACAATAAGAATTCATTTGACCTCGGGAATCTAAAAAAAATTCTTCGAGTTCTACTGGTATCTACATGCATGTGAAAGCATTCACCGCACCATTATGTATACTAGGATCTCTTGATCCAATCTGATGATTGTTGAAGTGGTGCTTCTAAGAGCATCCACATTGATGATCCTCAACTTTACGGTTTTTCATGGCCTATTATTGCCATGTCACTTCCACATAAGATAATCTCAAATAATCTTCAAACCAAAAAATTTCTCCTCATTCATGATCTTAATTTACCTAGATTTTTTATGAGACATACACTTAATTTCAAAATCTCTAACTTAAATGCACTCACACACATGCACTCTACATGCACAAACTATATTACTACATATACATGTATGGTACTATAGGTACACTATTATATATATGTAATATACGTACTACAAATTATATAGTATATTAATAAAGTACAATACGTACACTACTATAAATTTTTGTATATAACATTATATATTTTAATTTATAACATTTCAATTAATGTATTTTCTTTAATAATATTACAATTAATATAATGTATTTAGTCGTAGTAGTGCTAAATAACAATGTATTGGATGTTGAACAATGAACACTTGAATTGAATTGAATTTGGATGTTGAACACTACGTATAAAGGAATAGCGCATGCAGTTCGATCAGCTCTTCATATTTTTTGTAGTATGGCATACATGAGCTCTTCAAATCAATTAATGAGTATGTCTAGAAAATTGGGAGAGGAGCCTAGAAGTTGGAAATAATCTTCAAATAATCTAGCTTTAGAATTTGATACCAGATTATTTTATCAAATAATCTCTACAAATAATCTTAACTTCTCAACCATAATCTCAAAAAAGATCCTCCACATCATCACAATGATCTCTAAAATAATCTATGGATGTGGATGCCCTAATATGCGGTTCCGGTGTTCAAATAAAAGCTTGAGGTACCAATCTCAAAATTTGGACTACATATTAATCAGTGCCGTTTAAATATGTGACCCCATAAATTTTTATCTTTATTTTTATATACTCCGTATATGTAAAGAGACTATGGTTGGAAATCAAATAAATTATTTTTCCTCCAACAAAATGAAATTAGATGAACTCTTATATTTAATACTTCATGCATGATCCATTCAAAAAAAATACTTCATGCATTTTTTCCTCACAATATATGAAATACTTAATAATGACAAACTTTTTAAACCTATTTGTCCATCGTCGTTTAGCGGTAGTGGTTAGCTGATTGTATCAACAGATAATTGATACCGAAACAATTTATTATCTCCTATTTCAGCTGCTACAACTTCTAATCCTTTCATTATTTCTCAAAGAAATGTAACATTTGATTTGTCCAACTATTCAACCAGATAGGAAACACAACAATTAGAAAATTTAATCAATTTTTATCCACATTGCTTGAAATTCCAGATTGTAGAATTTGCTACAACAACAACACCATCCAAGTCTTATTCTCAAAAGATTTTGGGATCGACTAACATGAATGAATCCATGATATCAAAGACAAAAGGAGAGAAAGATAAGAAAAATAAAAAAGGTAGGGAAAACTGTCAAATGAGTCCATGTACTATCTTGTAAAAGTCAATTGAGTCCATGTACAATTTTATCAATCAATTGGGTACACATAGTCTCCAATTTTAACCAATTTTGTCATTTGACCGGTAAACAACCGGTGACCCTTTTTATTGCTGACGTGGATGCCACTTAAGCGTTTTTATTTATTTTTTCCTCTTTCCCTTTTCTTTTTCCCTTTTAATTTACTTTCTTCTTCCTTTCTTTTTCCTCTAGTTCGTCGTCCCCCCTATTCATCTGCCGCCTGCAACTCCGAGTCTCCCATCTTCCTAATTCCCTTTTTTTCTTTTTTCCCCTTCTTCTCCAATCTTCCTACAACTCCTTCTCCCCTATTTTTCAATCTCTTTTCTTCTCCACTGCTTCTACCCCAAGCCCCCACCCAATTCAACCCCCTCCCTTCATTCTTGCAATCTTGCCCACCCCCTTCTCCTTTCTCTTTTCTTTCTTTTTCCTCTTCATTTTGCTCTTCTTCTCCACTCCACTTCTTCTACTCCACTCAACCTTATATCCCCATTCTTCCATGCCCAGAGAAGGCAACCCAATGAAAACCCTACGAAACCCCTTGCTCTTCTTCGATGGCAACCATACGGCGACGGAGAAGGTGGCGGCAGAGCTCGACGCCGATGGTGATGACGGCGGAAGAGATCGACGCCGATGGTGACTGTGGCGGCAGATCTCGACGGGGTCGGCGGTGGCAGAGGTCAACGGCGGTAGAAAGATGGAGAGGTAGAGAAGGGAAGAAGCAAGAAAAAATAGAGGAGAATAAAGAAAGAAACGGAACAAAGAAAAAACGAAGAGAATAAGAAAAGAAGAAATGGGGAAGAAAGACGAAGGGATGCAGGGAACCACACAAGAAACTTTTTTTTAAAGCGAGTCTCTAATGCCACATGGACTGCAAAATCATCGCTTACAAGGAAAAAAAGCCACGTGGATGATCCACGTAGGCAGATTACCAGGGAAACCGGTCAATCACCTGGTAAAAGGCAAATTTGGTCATTTTTAGTAACTTGGTAGACTTAATTGGTTGAAAAAAATAATATTTGGACTCTATTGACTTTTTCGAAATAGTAGATGAACTGATTTGACAGTTTTCCTAAAAAGGTAAGATAAAATGGATTAAGAATGTGTGGAATTCAATGTGTATGTGGTGTGACCTGCTCTCTATGGAGGTGTCTTGCATGTTAACAATTTTATTCTATTAGTTCAAATGGTAGAGCAGTGTATTATAAACATAAAAATGTAGGTTCAAATCCAACATAGGCTACTATTCAAATCAAAACCGGAAATTTACTTGAGTTATGCTGGAAAGATTCAAAATCAATCGCTTATTTTTGGAAAAAACTTAGCTTTGAAACTTCTAAATCTATTACTCCGTATTTGAGTTGCATTGCGTGCATTTTCTTACGATACTAAAGGTAGATCTATGGTATAAAAGAGCATATATTGTGCTAGAAAGGATTCATATGGTAAATAAGTAAAATTTTGATATATTGTAAAGGAGCTCAAGTGAAGGCAGAAGATGGTCTTCAATGCCACACAAAAACAAAGGATGTGAACTCTAAATTGTAAGAGCAGAAGCTTAAACAACTTGTATTAGAATTTAGAAGTATATTCATGCCATTGACGGTTCAAAACTACTTGGCTAAAGGGTCAAATAGGTACATGAACTAACTTAAAGTGTTCAATATGCGCAGGGGCGGATCCAGGATTTCATGTTGGACTGGGCTGAAAAACTTAATTGATAATACATTAAAAATTTTCAAAATAAGCAAACAAAAAAATATCTAAGAGTTCTCCACTAAATTTGTTCTCGACGAAGCTTTGAAACAAAAAAACTCGTCAATTATAGAGTCTACATCTATACTAAGAGTATGACCTTTTTCAATATAAAGTGTATTGCAATTAACAAAAAAGTCATCATCCATTTGTCGCGGAGTGTTGTCTTTAAAAGTTTCACGGCAGAAAATGATCATTTTATTGTTGTAGTGAAAACAATAAGATCAATACAAAGCGAATCAATATGCTGATCATAACATATGAAACAGATCTTTTGCTCTTAGTCAACTGCTCACATAATTCAACAAGTGTAGATACTCGAAACTTTGTATCATGAATCACATCATAAGCATAGTGTTGTCGCTCGAATTCAAAAGCATTACTAAAACCTTCGGGATAGAACTTCCTTGCAAGAGATTACAAATAGCATCGGCATTGAATGACACATATGAACTTTCAGGATCCAATGAAGCACTCAAAGAAAGGAGTTTGATCCATTGATTTATCATTAAACCGAGTCCTTAACTTCAACAATACAGAGTCTATTGCCTCATTGAAAACATCAAAGTGATAATGAGTGCTCAACTGTAGTTTCTTTTCGGCAATGACCAACCATATATTTAGAATTCAATTTCGGTACAAGAATTTCTTTTTTGAGCAAAACTCCTTTGCTTCTTCAAGAAAGCCCTCACATCCATTTTATGTCACTTCCCTGAGAATGAGTTGCGTAGTAGAAACATGTCTCATTGCTATCAAGATATCCAATAATTGTTTGAAGGTCTTGACAAAGAATACTCGTTATAACAAAAGTGAATTGAACACAAATTCAAAACATGGAAAGTGTCTATATACACTATGAACTTCTGCCCAAGAACTCACTTTTGGGCAATGTTCTTGAATATACTCAAACACTTTACAAGTTGATATATGTGAATCATATTTGAATCATATTTTATTGTATTTATTACATTTATTCCTTTTGGGCTTTACGGCCCTTATACGATGTACAAAAGTGCCTCTTGTTATGTGGGAGGTAATTCGTATAACATTTAGATTAGATTTTTAGATGGAATGATTTTGTTTTATGGGTTGGGCTGAAAAATTGGATTGGGCTATAGAAAAATTTGGGCTGGGCTGGATAGAATTTTGTGAAAATAATACCTTAAAAAAATTAATTTTTTTTACTTTGCCCTGGGCTTCAGCCCACCATAGCCCTAACATAGATCCTCCCCTGAATATGCGCCTTATATAGGAGGTTCTGCCCGGCCGTCGCCAATTGGGGCGGTTCCCGGTGGAATTTTTTGATGAAATTTTTTGAACATCTTCTTCATTAAGTCTAATTTACCCATATCAAATTTCAGCTAAAAATTAAATCGGGAAGGCAGTCAAATGATTTTTCGAAATGTACTGCGTTGTTTAACTGGACAGTTATCTTCAAAAAATCATTTGACTGCCTTCCTAGTTGAATTTTTAGCTGAAATTTGGTATGAGTAAACTAGACTTAATGAAGAAGATGCTCAAAAAAATTCATCAAAAAATTCCACCAGGAACCGTCCCAATTGGCGACGGCCGGGCAGAACCTCCTATATAAGGGGCTAATCGAACACTTTAAGTTAGTTCATGTACCTATTTGACCCTTTAGCCAAACTACTTTGGTGAGTTGCGGTTCCCAAAAATCTGCAAGCTTAAAAAAATGAGCCCATGGTTTTGAAAGATTTGTATAAATTAGGAACAAAAGAATCAAAGTTCCAAAACTTCTATCTAATTCCAATTCAACCACACAAACAATATGCATTTTTGAAACCACAAACATTCAATGTTCTACAGAACGACAGATTCTTTCAACATAAGTAATACATCCAAGTTGTAGTTTAAAATTCAAAATTAGTACTTATGATTGTTTGTTTGGACAATTACAACTATCATGATAGTCATCTTCACCACACGCTATACAAATTCTTTTCCACTTTTTGTGTTGATTCATTGTCAATTCCTTCTCTCCTTTAATTTGTCTCCCACTTCCTTTAATCCGTGCTTTTTTAGGCGGGGAATATCCAATAAAAGACTCGAACACAATCCCTTCTTTAGGCTTCAATTTTTCATCACATTTAGGGATCTATTCTTTAGAAACAAACATGATTCTGGTATTCAGCTTATCCGGTTTTGAGTGTTCTTCATGTGCATGCATTTTACCATTGTTATAATCTGCGAATAAGGATTACATAAATAGAGTAAATTAAGGATTACATAAATAAACTGCAAATAAAAATAAGAAAACATACAATTTTTTAATGCCATATTGTTATTTAAAAATTAGGGAGTAAAAAAGCACATCATTCCACATTAAAACATAAAAAGAAAAACAAATTGAAATGAAACATAACCCAGAAATCATCAGATTCAGACTTAGCTTGCTCATATCATCATTTTAAAGGTAATTTGTAATGTTCAGGGAACACTTCAAACCGAGAAAAGCTCCAAATAACATAGCAAACCTCGACGAAGACATTCAACCAGAGCATCGCTCAACGAAGACGAATCAAAGCTATATTCATCGAAGATATATTGAAGCGACGCTCAACGGAGAAGATGGGAAGGTCTCGGTGACAAGCAGGTAGAAGGTGGTAAAGCTAATCGCAAGCCAGCCCGTCAATAAATCTAATTTCACACCACTTTATACGTATTCATCCAGTCAATTCAGTTTTTCTCTGCAACCCGACACCGTCAATATATCCACTCAGCACATATTTTTTCTAAGTAAATGCATAAATCCTTACTTTTTTTTATTACACATCATTTATGTGATAATTTTATTTTTACCAATAATTATTATTTAAAAAGTCAAACATTCCGATATAAAAAAAAAATAAAAAATGTGATTTTTTTTGTAAGTATAAAAAATGCCTACTTGAATTCAATTTGAAATAATTTAAAACTATTAATTTTTTTTTGAAAGAATTTAAAACTATTACTCTGTATTTGATTAATAAAATACTTCTTCTGTTCGGTTTTAGGCCATGTTTGGCACACAAAAGCCTCTGCCTTCTAGCTTCTCTTTTCTTTAAAAAGACCTTAAAAGACTCTAGTTGTATGTTTGGCATGACATTTTTTAAGAGCTTTTCAAAAATTAAAAGATCTTTTTTGAGATGCTATCGGGTGTAGCATCTGAGAAAAGCTCGTGACTTTTAGTATTAATTAGACCTAACAGCTTGTACACCAAACCGAACTAAATCAAACAGTCAGTTTTTTACCTAACAGCTATGACCTTTTAGTTTTAAGATCTTTTCAGTCACTAAAAGCTAACAGTTACTAAAAAGCTCACAAAAATATTTTTTTAGCTAGTTGTGCCAAACATACCCTTAAGTGCAACATGCACTTGGGCACAAATTTTAAGAGGCAAGGAAAAGGTGTTTAACTTGACTTTTTTACCCTTCATTATACGGAAACAAGAGCTCCACAAATAAAGTGATACAGTGTGTAATAGTGGACAAATAGATTACAACCACAAAAGCAAACAGTAAGCACCAGGCTCAATTATGCAGTACACTTCTAGGGAATAACCAAAAGTCCACAAATTTCCCTCAATGAAGAACAACAGGAGGAACGATGCTGAGAAACGAGAGGCTAGATGATTCTCGCAACCTACTTTCCCTTTCAGAAATGGTCCGTCGAAGTACAGGTTGATTTTCAAGTACTGAAGTGGTCCGCGCGCCAAGGCTGGTTACAAACGATTCCAAGTCGAATCAGATTCCATGGTCTCTATCTTCTTGATCGACTCACACCAAGTCTCAAACGTATTCTCATAACGGGAGCAAAATTGATTTCATCTTGAATAAAACAATCGATTTCATCTCCCCATCCATATCTTCCATTTTGACGGTAATTAAAATACAAATCACAGGGGGGGAAATCAAAGAGGAAGATGATAGGGGAATACTCTTTGACGGTAGAAATGGCTAAGTAGGTGATGAAAGCAGATTATGGTGGGTGAGCAGATGGAGAATACTGAGACGGAAGAAGAGGTTGTACAGAGGAGTGAAATGGGTGGGTCACCGTGGGTGGGGGTGGTGAATTGCAAAAAGTAAAAGAAAGTTTCGGATGGTGGAAATGATTAGGGGTATAGAAGTCGATTGGTTTAGTATTTCCTTCCCAAAATGGAAATGTTGCATTTAATTTGAAACTGTCGAAAAAGGGAAGTGTTGCACTTATTTAAGAACGGAAGAAGTAGCTTTACACCAAACCAATTTTTTTTATTTAATTCCCTCCTGCAAAAAGAAGCCAAGAAACCAGGTCACCCCATTCTTTTTCATCCGCAGCAAAGCAGCTAACTCCCACGCAACAACATAGTCCACTTATTTGCTCATCAGCTTGTCAAGCGCGTTGATGGTTGAGGGCCTTTTCTTTACTCCACTACGCAAGTCACCTCCATATGAGAGGCAATTGCCTGTCCATGAGTCGCCCCCCAAGGGTCTCCATACTCCCTGTGACTCCTTCCTATACAAAATTTCTTCCCGGTTGCAGCTCTTTTGGGGTGAAAACCTCACATTTGGGTTTTCACCCCACCCATTGCAATCAGCCTAAGTAAGGAAGGTTTGGGACCGAAAAACTAAAAGAAATGATGGGCGGATGAGATGAGGTGAGTAAGAACTAAGGGTTTATATTTGTTGTTCTCATTTTAAGGGAGCTCTCGTTTCTATTTAAGGGAGTTCTCATATTTACTATTTAGATAAATTAGTTGTTGCAAAGAAAATTTTGATTAATTATAAAATATAGCATTTATAAACACATTATATATGCAGTGTAATATTGAGTAGTAAAAAGCAATAATATATCATTTTATATATTTGCCAAGCACCTTGTGCTTCGACATTTCGATGACATCACTATGACATTCCTAAGGAGGCAGTTACAGGTTTGAAACTCGTCCCAGTCAAGAATGAAGACATTCAACGAAACATATGTTATAATATGAGAGAAAGCACATCTAGAATATATATATATATATATATATATATATATATATATATATATATTAGTATGTATGTATATATATATATACTCCATCCGTTTCGATTTGTTTGACACAGTTTGACTTGTCAAGAATTAAGAAAAAATTACTGAAGGGGGTAAATTTTACTGTTTTGACACTGTTTGAACACTGTTTGGCATTATTTGGCACTATTTTGCACTGTTTTGGTAAAGATTTGTTTACCAAATAAGGAAATAAGGAAGTGTGGCATTCATTTTGAAACATCCAAAAAAGAAAAGTGTGTCAAACAAACTGAAACGGAGGGAGTATATATATATATTAGTATGTATACCCGAACACTGCACGGTGAAATACGTGTTAAAAGTTTCCTAAAATTATAGAGGTTGTAAATTGTATGTGAATTTGTCAATTGGAATTTAAAATAGAATTCAATTGGCTATGGATAGAGTTGTCAAAATGAGTCGGAGTCGGTCGAGCAAAGTTTATTTCATTTCATTATGAGTTAAAGTGTTCGTTTTTTTAACTCGATGAACTCACCGGTTGTGTGTGTCACTTTGCACGTACGGGTTATAAGTTAAGTGGGTTGACCTATGCAGATTGCGAGTTGGTCAATATACAAACATTTAATTTTGTTTTCATTATTTTCAATGTTAATTGTATAGTACCAAAATAATTTTTAATTACATACTTAATTATTATTTTACAATCAATTTGTTGAACTATTATTTCTATAATAATTACTTCAACATATTTTTATGTGGGAAAATCGCATATATGACCCCTCAGTTATCCACGAAATTAAAATCTCAGACATTTATTTATGAGATAGTAAATGTCACCCCTCAATTGTCCAAAATGTTGTAAATGTGGTTTTTTGAGGGGTGAAATATGCAATGTAGGCGAGAGTACATTTCACTACTCAAAGGATCACATTTACATCAATTTGGACAATTGAGAGGAGACATTTACAATCTCATAAATACAGGTCTGAGATTTTAATTTCGTGGGTAACTGAGGGACCATATATGCGATTTTCCCTTTTTATGTTATAGTTGGAAATCTTTTTTTTAACAATTAATAGTCATTTTTTTAATTAAAAGAGGAAATTTACATGTCATTGGAGAGGACATCAACCAAGCTCCAAAGTTACAAAGCAAAACACAAATTAGAACTAACACAAATGTGACCCAAAAATGGTAATGGGCCAGATGGGCCGATGCATCCGTCAAAAGTAGGGGAATAAAGAACTGGGCGAACATAATAGGGAAAATTTCACAAATAAGCAAAATTAGGAAAATAATATCATTTTTGTCTAGGCAAGATTCGGTTTTCACAAATAAGCTACCTAAGCTTTTTATTTCAAAAATATCACCTATATAAACTACCAAAATTAGAAACTCAGAGCTCGACCACCAAAATTAGAAACCCGGAGCTCAATATCGTTCGAAGATGGCTACCTTCCTCTGCGCGCGGAAATCCTCTGCGAAGTAGTTTCCGATTAGTAATGTTCAATCGAAGCTATCTACCACATCAAAACATCGATCTCAATCTTCCAAACGAAGATTGAATCGATCAGCAGTGAAGACTCTACAGCAAATCAAGTCTCGTTTTCATAAAATTTGATCAATCATCGAGGTCAGATAATTACAATTCCATATTTCGTTCAGTGTTGAATGTAATTTTGTTGCGTTTGTTGATAAAGTGATGATGTTAAATAAGTATGTTTCTGCGTATCGCACTACTATGTTGATCATGATTCTCGTTGATCGTTAATATTAAATAAGTCTGTGTTTCTGGATATCAACATACTTTGTAGATGTATTGATTATTAAATATAGAATGATATTTGTTGTGAATAACAGGAAACATGGAAACAATACCTGTTTTTGTTCATCACGGTGGTTTTTGGAATGAAGTCATGGAATATGTAAACTTCTGTGTTTTTGGAATTACTTTCGCTACAAACAACTCTTTTGCTGATTTGATTGAAAAGGTAGCAGATAGGATTGGAATACAAACAACATCAACCTCATTAATAGTTCAATACAAAGTGAGAGACAACTATCCACCACTAATGATACAAGATAACTCATCTCTGGTGTTTTATTTGCATCTGAAGAAACAAGATACAGATGTGACGAAGTTCCCTCTATGCATCACCACTGCTGATGTACAAGAAGAAACAAATTGCAACATGTTTCTTGTTGGAAATAAACAAGTAGAAACAACATATGGGATACAAGAAGGAACACTGTCTGAAGAAAGCTCAACGATTAGTGAAGAGATAGACATTAATGCTTTTATATTAGCATGGGCAAATAAAACAACTGATGAACTGCTACAAGATAAATTTGTGGAGTCAGAAGCAACAAAGTGCAACAACAGTGATGTAGCCCCTGAAGTAGGACTGATATACAAGAGCCGTGCTGAGTTCAAGAAAGCACTGAAGTTGAATGCTATAAAAAATCACTTCCAGTACATGACTGAAAAGTCAAATAAGATTTGTTTTGTGGCTAAGTGTTTGGATGAAAATTGCAGTTGGGAGATAAAAGCAAGACAAATTGGAACAATGGGAAGGTTTAAAGTTGTGAAGCTTGTAAATACACATTCATGCAGATTAGAAGTAAGATTAGCAGATCAAAGGCATGCAACATCAAGTTTAGTAGCAGAATGCATTCAATCTAAGCTATTGGATCCAAAGGCGCAATATAATGCAACCGATGTAAAGAGGGACATGCTACAGGAATATGGTGTTGAAATCAGTTACTTAAAAGCATGGAGAGCAAAAGAAAAAGCACTAAATAAACTCAGAGGAAAACCAGAAGAATCATATGGCTTTCTGCCACGATTCTTGAATATTGTGAAACAAACAAATCCTGGATCATTTGTGCAACTTAAAATTAATGAAGACAACACATTCTTGTATGTCTTCATGGCTATTGAAGCATCAATTAAGGGCTGGGAATTTTGCAGACCAGTTATTGTAGTTGACGGGACATTTTTGACTGGGAGGTATGGCGGAACACTGTTAACCGCATCAACACAAGATGCTTGTGGAAAAATATTCCCTATTGCATTTTCTGTAGTTGACTCTGAGAATGATGAATCTTGGAAATGGTTTTTCAGAAATATTAAAGAAGCTTTGGTTTATAGAAGTGGAATGGTGATTGTTTCTGATAGACATGAGAGTATTGCAAAAGCTGTTTTAGAAGTGTATCCAGAATCTGGGCATGGGGTATGCATATACCATCTATTCAACAACCTCAAGACAAAGTTCAAAAGAAAAACAAAGAAAATGAAAGATAGTTTTTTTTAAGCTGCACAAGCATATACCAAAGATGACTTTGATTGGCACATTGAGGAACTGAAGAAACTGGATGAGGGGATAGTACCATATTTATACTCAGTTGGGTATGAAAAATGGACTAGAGTTTTCTCAACATCAAAAAGATACTCAACAATGACTTCAAATATAGCCGAATCCTTGAATGCCGCATTGAAAAAGATAAAAAATCTGCCAATAACTGCGTTGCTACAGTTCTTGCATGCATTGGTACAAATATGGACACATATGAACAGAAATATTGCAAGAAACACATTTACCAAACTTGCAAAAGTTCCACATGAAACACTAGAGCAAAACTACCTCAAATGCATGAAGCTAAAGGTATATAATGCTTAAATTATATGAAGTTAAATTTTATTAAAAAGTGTGAATATAACAGTTTGAATTGCAGGAGATTCCTTCTAGTGAAGCAATATTTACTGTTTCTGAAATGAACACAAGCTTCATTGTTAACTTAGAGGAGAAGAATTGCACTTGTAGAAGATTCCAAATTGATGAATTGCCATGTATTCATGCACTGGCAGTACTCAAAAAGATGAATCAAGAGCCATACAAATTTTGCTCATCTTACTACTTAAAGGACACGATGCAACAAACATATCAACGGACTGTGCATCCAATTCCAGATCAGGGGACATGACCAATGAATACTTGCGATCAACTGAAAATCTATCCCCCACATGGAAGGAAAAAGTCTGGAAGGCCAAAGAAGCAGAGGTACAAGGCACACTGGGAGAGTACAAGTACACACAAATGTGGGAAGTGTGGAAACCAAGGGCACAACAGAAAGACATGTAGGAATGCACCACAACAGTAGAAAGTTTCTATAATGTAGTTTCTATAATATAATTGTTTTACAAAATCTCTCAATTGCTACTGTTCAAACTCAATTTAATATAAATATGCATTCATATTGTTAGTGTCCATTCTGTATAAGTTTTATTTATATTCTGTGACGAAAAGTTCTATTATGGGATTAAATACGAAAGCAGAAACAATAAACAACAAGAATAAACAAGTAAAAAACAACTGCTATTTTTGATAAACAAAAAGAAATGAAAAGAAACAATAGAAGAAACAATTTTTTCTAAAGAATAAACAAGCACAAACACAGTAAGGAAACAAAGTGTAGAAACATGAAGGTAGTAATGTAATTACTTAAGGAAGACATTCAGAAAACAATGACATAAACATAAGATATAAAATAAGAAATAGAAACAAACAGAAACAAACAGAAACAACAGAAACAAATATAAACAATACAAATAGAAACAAATATAAACAATGAAAACCACTAACATAAACAAACAGAAACAACACAAAAACATATGACACAGAACAATAATATCTTTTCAAAACAACTGTATAACAACAGTAAACAGTACAACTGTATCACAAAAGTAAAACAGTATGTTTCCAAAAGAACAAGTTCATATTTGGTTTTTACATTACAAGATCACAAAACAAAAGTGCATTAATTCTTGCTACATCTATTTAATTAACTTCTTCAGCTTCTTCCTCTTGGGTTTGATTTCTTCAGCATCACTCTGGACTTCACCATTTATTTTGGACAATCCATATTGGTAGAGAAAGTAGGAAAGTATGGTCCTGTAAAGCTCAATATCCAAAAATTCAAGAACCGCTATGCCATCGATGAAATACTCAGCAAAAGCAGCAACAAAAGCACCACAGTCACTATAAAAAGTACAATAAAAAACAATCTTGTCAATGGTAGAAACATAAACAAAATATAAAAAAAATAATATAATTAAATAAATGAAGTTACCATGATTCTTGGACAGGCAAGTCAAGCACAAATTTCATCTCTATATCCCTGTGAATATCCAATCCATACCTAGAGAAGTGATCCATATGTCGAAAAAACAATGGGAGCATCACAAGTAGTGGCTGCACAACTTCTTTAGCAAGAGATGCATCCCTTGGACTGTTCATTGAATTATAAACATAAATGCACCAATCTTTGATGCAAAACCTAGCAAGAATCCAATGCAGCTGTTTCTTAATATACAATGGCATGAGAACATGTTCAACTTCATCCCAAGGCTTAGAATAGGGTAACTGCAAACCTACAATACAATCACATATACTTGCAAATTTTGACCAAGAAAAGGATTTCTCCAAGGTTGCAGCATATGCTTTTTGTATATTGACTTGAAAAAGAACATCAGTTGTTGTGAAACTGCATTTGCATATCTTAGTAACTTCGGATTTTTTCCTAAAATAATTAAAGATCACATCGATATGCTGCAAGAAAAAGGGAAAAAATAGAAAAAAATAATAATAAATAAACAAATATAAACAAATATCAATAAATATAAACAATATATTAAAAAAAGTAAATAAGCATACAGAATCTGATATCATTTGACCAATGTAGTGAAGACTATGGAACCATGTCTTAGATTCCACAAAAGCAACAGTAAAGTCAAATCCAGGACTGAGATGATCAATTTTCTCAGGATACATTAACTTTGATCTACAAAATAATAAAAACTTAAGTTAAAAACAAAGATATAAGAAAATCTATAATATATAATGATAATTTTAAACAGACCTCTTCCGCTTATACGCTTTTTCATCGATCCAAATATTAAAAGCCGAAAGAACATCATATGCTGGGACACAAACTGCTTCATCGACAAAAGGACATGGAACCAGGGCAACGGAAGACTGTGGAGACTCACATCCTGAAGTAAACTCACCAACAAAAGGAGATTTGACGAAAACACTAGGCTTAACACTCCTTTTATGCTTAACATTGGATTCATCGGTATGAACAACTGATATAGGTGTAATAAAAGGAACTAAAGCCATCGTAGGATTTGTAGAACACGAAGCAGGATCTGTGCTAGACAACTACAAAAATAAAAGTGAATATTAAAACAAAAATAAAATGAGAAAATGTGGATCGTTGCGCTTACCGCTACACTAAAAGCAATCGCTGATAGTGTAGCACGCCCTTCCCCTTTTATAGAACAGGCAAAGCGCCACGCGGTTCGATTGCACTGGCAGGCTGGCAGATTGCTGACCGCAGACCCGCGGCAGGCCCAACAATCTCCCCCCCAGCACCTGCCAGCCTACAACTGAGCAGCATGCTGTTGCCGGGGGTCGAACCCGTGACCTCTGGCTCTGATACCAATTGTGGATCGTTGCGCTTACCGCTACACTAAAAGCAATCGCTGATAGTGTAGCACGCCCTTCCCCTTTTATAGAACAGGCAAAGCGCCACGCGGTTCGATTGCACCGGCAGGCTGGCAGATTGCTGACCGCAGACCCGCGGCAGGCCCAACAGAAAAAAAGCTAAAGAAAAATGAAAGTAAATTCAATACCTTGGCACTCTTAAAATGTGAAACAAGGGAATCCAGTTCAGCATAAAAAGATTCATCATTAACACAATCATCACAGGGAGAAACTGGTTGTTGATCAATTGGTTGATTCTCAACAGTCATCATATCAATTACAGTAGAAAAAACCATCTTTTGGCAATGCTCCAAGAACATAGAATCAAGTTCACAATGCTGCATATCAGTAACACTAGATAAAACAAGATTATGAACGTAGTCCATCAGCACAAAATCATGCTCATTTGACATGGAAGTAGTAATAGTTGAAAAAACTAGAGTGTTGATGAAATTGAATAAGACATCAGAATCTTCAGGTGAAACAACAGCTGCAACACTATCAGACACCAACTCCTGTAAAAAAAAATACTTCATAAACTAGTAATGACAAAAACCTTAAACCAAAGAAGGAAACAAAATAAAACAATGTAAAACATAATGCAACATATGAAAACCAAACCTGTTGATTATCTATGGCATTCACACAAGGATCAGTAGAAAATATTGGATCATGTAAGAGACCACACTCAAGACCAACATGAACAAAGTCATCAGTAGCAACAAAGCGAGACTCAATCTCATTAAGAGAAAGAACAATTGTAGCATCATCTTCAGAAACATTGTTTTCAGAAACTGGAGTTTGTCTACAAGGAGTTTGGTGTGAGGATACAAAACCTGAAACTGGCTGCTTGGAAGATTGAAATTGATTAAGTGTTATAACACGATCAAGCTTCTGTTCTAAAACAGTAAACTTTCCCTGAACAAATTCCTTGAAATCTACAAGTTTACTATCTAGACGTTTTTCAAAGTCAAATAAAGCAGAGCTTGATACAGCATTGCCAGAAAAAACATGAGGCAACTCCCCAGCATTTGAAGTAGAAGGAACACTTTGGGGCCTTAAGATATTAGCAGCAAACAAAGCATCCAATTCAGGGGATTTTTTTTCAACATCAGAAAGAACAAGATTGTGTAACTTCAACTGCATAATAGAAAAACAAAAGACAAAATGTTGAAAATCAAATAAAAGATTAATAAAAAAAACATAACACAAGGAAAACAAGTTTTTAAAAAATACCTGAGAAGCAGATAAACAAAGAAGTTCCATATTCAATTTCTTGAATGTGAGAGGAACAGATGAGTGCCAAAACAGTATACGGGGAAGTAGAGAACCCGATCTTGAAGCAAAAACGCCATCACAGTAATCACAACATTCATAAAACCACACCTGAAGTGCTAAAGGAAATCCCAGAATACGGTAAAAGAAATAATCACTTTTTATCGTATCCGCTCTCACAAGTCTGCCCTTCAAATTTTGTAAAGTTATATCAAAAAGGTCCTTCCCCCAAGGGTACAAATCCCACAAACCAACATTCACAACAGCAACATAAGTTTCACTAATAAACTTTTCCTTAGGCGAAGTAAACAAGAACAAACCAATAACATATAGAATGGCAATTTTCACAGCATCTTCATCACAATCCGCATGTTGACCAAGAAAACAAGTTGCAATTGCTTCACGACTAACTTTAGAACAGTTGTTGAAATATTTTTTGGTGAGGTCATTGGTGTCTAATGAAGTAAGAGTAGACTCATCAAATTGACCAGAACACTTTAAACCAGTAACAACAGCAAATTCAGCAATGGAGAACCGCAAACGAAAACCAGAAACTTCAAACCACATCTCATTTGGAAGACTGTGACTAAGTTCTCTTAAAAGCAAACAATGAACAACTTGAGGCTGAAATTTAAGGTCTTGAAAATCTAGGAATTTGCCAAATCAGGTTTCCCTAAATAAACTCAATTGAACGTCAGTCAATTTCGCCTTCAAATTAGATGCAATGCAATCTTTGTTATAGCTAGAAACCCTACTGTTAAACCAGGATTCACATGGAACAAAATACTCCCATTCCTGAATTAAAAAACACAACAAAAACTAAATGAAATCAACAAATTGAAATAAAAACAAAGTGAAACAAATGAAACAACAAATTACATACACAAATGCAAACAATAATGTAAATATACCAAGACGGTAAGTAATTACCTTAAATCCGCCAGGTTTGATTTTAATTTTCCTCTTATTGACGGAGATCTTAGACTTCTTCCCTTTTGCATTAGCAGAAACTTTAGCCCTCTTCTTCACAGGCTTAGAAGCATTTTCGTTTTTTCTCTTCTTCCCAGCGAGATTCGAACTTCTACTTCCAGAAGCGGAATAGGAAGAACTGTGAGCCTCAGAATCACTTCCCTTATTACGACATGCAACAGACGCCCTGGTAGTACGACGAGGAGTATTGTCGTTTTTCCTCTTCTTCCCAACGACATCAGAACTTGTACCAGAAGGGGAGTGCGAAGAACTGTTAGCCTCAGATTCACTTCCATTAGCATCAGAATCACTTCCTTTAGCATCAGAATCACTTCCTTTATTCAATGCTACAGACGCTCTGGTAGTACGACGAGGATTTAAGCTTGACATAGTTCTGAAAAACGATAAACACTGATAATGCAGAGGATGAAGAAAAGAGAAGAAGAAATTCAAGGAGATGATCGAAGAAGAAGTCGAAGCAAAGAAGGAACCCGCGAAAGAGAAAAATGAAGTGCGACGGAAGGGAACGTTGTAGAACGTGCAGAAGGTTGGATCGAGATTGGCGGAAACCGTCTATAACTGAAATAAAAAAACAAAACTGAAAAGATAAAAGTTTAAATCTGAAAAAAAAACGGTTGAGACATTAATGATATACGGGCCACTAAAGTAGCCCAAAGGGGTAATTTCCACAACATAATAGCTCCAACCATTGTCGAGAATATTCCAGGGCTTCAAAGATTCAATCGCTTTGGTCATGGAGGTGGTCGTAGAGAGAGGGTCGAGATCTAGATGCTTCCTCTTCAACCTGTATCGCCAAAGGGCTTTTTCTCAAATATTTAGTCAAAAGATCTAATTGCATCTTTATTATTGTATAGTGAGTGCTTTTTCTATATACCATTTAATAGTTATCAAATTTTAGTATACGAATGATATAAAAACATTTTAAATTAAACCCATATATTAGAATATATGACCCACCATTAGGTAGTTATACCGATATGAGAAATGAAAAGCATAACCCACCACGAGCTAGGTATGATCGGGGAGTACTAGCCCAATTGACATCACACTACCAAAAAAAACGCGATTTTGGCACGGCAGATTGGCACGTCCAACATGTGTGCCATGTTAGGCACAACAATAGGCACAACTTCGTCCCAAAAATTGTGGGCATTTCAACTGGCTCCACATTTGGCACAACGAGAGCCGTGCCAACGTCGGCAGATCAGCGTTCGTGCCAAATACCATCCGAAGTAAACGGAAGCGAAACCCGGTAACGTTGCCGTTATAACCTTGGCACGGCCTTAGCAGTGCCAAAATTTTTCCGTTTGAGGACGTGCCCAAGGCCGTGCCAAATCTGTTCCTATGCCGGGTCTAAATACTACCGTTAGCATGGCCGTGCCATAGCCGTGCCAAATGTAGTGCCAAAATGTTACCGTTGTCGTCGGCTTGCATATGTCATGCCTGCGCCGTGCCAAAATGTTACCGTTGTCCGATCATGAAACATAAATTGCGAGGAGGTATAAATAAATATGAGATAAAATATTGAATGTACATTTAGATATTGATTTGGAAGTAATATTACATTTATCTCATTGAGATCGCGACATGTGCAGTTATTAAAAAAGATTTTACGTGATTAATATTAAATTGAAAAAGAAGAGAAGATATAATGTAAGAATGATTTAGAGCTACACAAATATTACAATATTTGGAACTACACAAATCTAGTGAATGGAAGAAAAAAGGAAATGTGTGAGAAAATCAATGAGACGGAAGGATTAATAATCAGTGACCGAGCTAGTGTTGTTCCATACTTCCATTGTGTTCACATGAACACCCAAAATTTTAAAAAACATGCAAGTGTATATGTGTAAATTTAATATAAGTATATTTATTCTTCTTAAAAATTAAATTCCAAATCCGCTACTGTTAATAATTATCGTATGTTGGAAAGAAATGAGAATTTTTTTATAAAACTCATAGTAAGGAAACATTTGTAAGAGTTTATAGGAAAAGAAATAGAGAGAAATATTTTTTTACTTTAAGAGACACTAAAAACTACTAACTATTTTTTATTTTTGAGTATTTGCAATATGCACTACCTCGAGTGCAAAATTTTACCTAATTGTGTGCAGAGTATTGCGACAAATATATAAATATATATAAATAAATAGATAAATATATTAGGAGCCCGTTTGGTAGCACAAAAATCGGCTGTTTTGGCTGTTTCTGCTGAAATTTATGAAGTTCTGGCTGAAGTGGCTGTTTTGGCTGATTTTGCTGATTCTAGAAAAAAATATTTTAAAAATATATTTTATTAATAAAATAAAGAAAAAATTACATGTAAAAATAGCTAAAATGGTCATCTACAGTAACTTCAGCCAATACAGCCAGAAAAGTAACTCCAACCTTACTTTTTCTGCTTATTACCCAATTCAGCACGCGAAAGTAAAAATTACGTGTTTGGTGAAAAAGCTGGCTGATAAGCCTGATACGCCGAAAAAAGGGGTCTCCAAACGGGCTCTAGATTTGTTGTTTCAAACAACATGTAATAATATAGGATGATATATTATACATATAGGGCTTGTTTGTTAGTTTACATGTTAAATCTTTGTACGCGAAATGATTGCATGCAAAATTTATGGAAGCAATCGTTTTGCATGTAAAATGGATTACATTGTTTGGCTGGATGTGTAATATATTTTTAATTAAATTTCACGCAAAGCCGTTACAATGCTTCATAAAAGGCATGCAAAGTATTTTTACTATCCTTCCCCACGTAAAATATTTTACATGGTACAATGCGAAATGTTTTAAAAAAGTGTCATACAGATTACATTAAATAATTAAACCAAACAAGGTAAACATTTTACGTCCTTACACTTCACATGCAAAGTAATTACTTCACATCCTACCAACCATCATAAAGTATATTGGAATACATAAGAGTGAAGTTTTGGAAGTTGACCAGATTTTCCTTTATGGTGTTGCCACATGTTACTTTTTCATGTAAAGAATGTTGTCACATGTCAAGAATTACTCCAAAAGAGTTTTCTAAGGGTTTGTTTTATTATAGGGAAAACTGTCAAATAGGTCCCCGAACTTTCATAAAAAGGTCAACTAAGTCCTTCTATAGGAGGTTCTGTCCGGCCGTCGCGATTTGGGCAGTTCCCGGTGGAATTTTTTGATGAAATATTTTGAGCATCTTATTCACCAAGTCTAGTTTACTCATACCAAATTTCAGCTAAAAATTCAATCGGGGACACATTCAAATTAATTCTTGAAGATAACTACGCATTTTTGCGTTCTCAAATTAATTTGAATGCGCTCCCGATTAAATTTTTAGCTGAAATTTGGTATGAGTAAACTAGACTTGATGAATAAGATGCTCAAAAAATTTCATCAAAAAATTCCACCGGGAACCGCCCCAAATCGCGACGACCGGACAGAGTCTCCTATAGAAGGACTTGATTGACTTTTTTATGAAAGTTCGAGGACCTATTTGACAGTTTTCCCTTTATTATATTACTAGTTTTCTACATGCGCGTTGCGCAATTGAAAAAAATGCTCAATCATTTTCTTTTGAGAATATGTACATTAGATGTGGATTCGATATGATTACTTTTATTATTTAACACATTAACATTTATATCAATAAAAAATTGAGTCTTCCAAAAAAAATAGAGTATTTAATATTTCTTCATCATATTGTCAAAAAAAAAATCTTCATCATGAAAGAGTACCCAAAAATAAAATAAAATAAAATAAAATGCAAATGCACATACAGGTTAGCCTCCATTTACCTTTAGATCGAATATATTACTCATAACTTGTAGCTCAAGAATTGAAGAGTCCTTTTAGTAATGATAAAACTGATTGAATCGACTGATTTTGTTAAGTTTTATCAAATAATGATGAAATTGTCTAAATGTGCCGAATTATTAAAGCATATACTTAACGAAAATAGCTACAATAGACTTTTTCTTCAAATGCAGAGAAAAAGTAACACCAATCTTACTTTTTTTAATAGCCAATTTAACATGTTTCATAAAAAATGGATGTTTCATAAAAAGCTACCAGGGTATTTGATAAGTTTGATAAACCTAAATAGAGACAACTAAGAAACAAGCTCAAAACATTTACATTACTAATACACCGGTAACGGTTTTAGTAATGATGGTTTAATACTCTCTCCGTCCTTTTAAGATAGTCTTATCTTTCCTTTTTTTCCTCCCACTAAGACAACTACAATAGGTTTTTTCTTCAAATTTAGAAAAAGTGTAACACCAATCTTACTTTTTTTTAATAGCTAATTTAGCATGTTTCATAAAAAAATGCATGTTTCATAAAAAGCTACCGTTGTGTTTGATTGGTCTGATAAATCTAAATAGAGACGATTAAGAAACAAATTTGGTAATGTTTATGCAATTCAAAATCATTATTACTCTATTTTCACTCTATCAATTTAGTTTCAATCACATAAAATCATTTTTTGGTAACCACATCACTTCTTCTTGTACTAATGTTAGGGGACGGAGGTAGTAACAAATGAGGTAGATTTTTCTAATTATGTCACCTAACTTCCTCAAAATTATTTAAGAGGCCATTTGGTAACTCGTTTTTCAGCTTATCAACCTTATCAGTCAATATTTTTATCAAAGACACAACTTTTGATTTCTCGCACTGAATTATGCAATAATCAAAATAAGTGCAGTACCTTTTCTAACTAAATTGGTAGAACTTATTGTAGATGATAATTTTAGTCATTTTCTATGTAATGTTATCTTTAATCTATTAATAAAATAATTTTTAAATTGAATATTTCTATAATTCAACATATTTGGACAATTCAGCCACTTTAGCAAGCATTTCTTCATTTTCAATAACTATTTAGCAAATTTAAGCGTTACTCAAGGCCGGCCCTGACATGTAGAAGGCCCCGTGCAAAAATTGAATACGAGGTCTCAAGTATAAAACACTATATTAATACTTCCACCGGTTTTAAATAATAGTCTCCTTAGATTTTTTGTGAATTTTAAGAAGAAATAGTAGGTGTAATATAGAGGTATAAGGTAAATGAAAAAGTAGAAAAGAGAATATATTAAGTAAAGCAATGACAAAGTATGAAAAATATAGTTACAAGCTCGTTCCAAACTGTACAAGGACTTTGTGCTAATTACTTTAACTAGGCCTTGTAAAATAAAGGAATTAGACAATTGTAATTAATAATTGCATTTTAATTACATATAAATATTACTATTTAATGATTGTATTTAAAGAAGTACTAAGATAGGAATATTTAATCAAATAAATAAAGATTTGTTATATTATACGAAGTATAGACTATATATATTTTGGGCCTTCTGAAATCGAGAGGTCTTGTGCGGTAGCACTTCTTGCACGCCCTCATCTACGGCCCTGGCGTTACTAAATGGACTCTAAATTAATAAAAAGAAGTAGTGTTGATGATTCTACTAAAGGAATAAAGAGATCCATAGTTCCATACTCATAAATCACATAATAATAATAATAATATGATAATAGCTTAGCTTGTTACGTAGTATATAAGTATATTTGCTAAGCAAAAAAAACTGAGGAAAGATTAGAGCATTGGAAAAAAATAAGAACCGTGTGAGTTTGTTGGAGTAATTTATTTGACGTCAGTTAACTTACGGTCCGATGCAAATTTATTAGGTATTAAAGATGGTGAGGCACAATGATATTAGCTCAAAGTACAAGTTTACATCAGCTTGTAATTACACCAACACATTTTTGATACCTAAAGTGCCCTTACCCTCATTCACTATTATACTACCTCCATCCCTTTTTATTTAGCCATCTTGGACTGTTCCAGTCAAAGGCGATAAACTTTGATCCATTAATTTAACTAATATATTTATGTAAAACTTAATAAATTTATAATTTTATGATGGTATTTTTAACAAAGAACATTTTCATATAATTTTCACATTATCAATATTACCGTGTATAAATATATAATTGGTCAAAGTTGAACAACTTTGACTTGGAAAAAGGTGTTTGGCTAAATAAAAGGGGACGGAGGGAGTAATATTTTAGATATAGATTGAGTAAAATAAAAGTTAAGCTAAATCTTGTATAATATTTTTTTGAACACCTTTTTCTTTATAAAATCATAAATCACTATGAGTCTATGACATACTCCCCATGTCCCTTAAAATTTTGTCAAGTTTGACTGCCACGGAGATGATAACGTAAATAGTGTGTGGTTGAATTTTATGTAGAAGAGAGAGAACTAACAAGAATTACAAATTGATTGATAAAAGGAAAAGTAACAAAATTGTTTAGACAACCCAAAAAAGAAAGATGACAAAGTTTTAAAGGACGTAAAGAGTACTAATTAGGAAAAATTGACAAAAATAATCCCGTCTTTCACTGGTCTTCTCATAATAATCCCACTTTTACGTATTCCCAGAATAATCCCCACCTTTACACTTCATCTTCTTTCATTGGACCTTAACCTGTTGATGACCTACTATACCATATTTTTACACTTTCTTGGAAAATCATATAAATAATCTCATCATTCGCTTTTTTATTATATCTTTATAAATTTATAGAGAAAGGGTAAAAAACCTGGTCAGGGTCCAGTGAAAGAAGATGAAGTGCAAAGGTGAGATTATTCTGAGATTATGTAAAAGTGATATTATTATGAGAAGACCAGTGAAAGGTGGAATTATTCTTGTCAATTTTTCCTACTTATTATCAATAAAAATGTAAAACTTCTAATCATGCCTAGACTTCAAAATCTTGAAGCTTGGCCATACCTTAAGCCTTTTAAAACACTCCGCCTACCGTTGAAGCACCAAGACAAACTCTTTTTTTTTTTTTGATAAAAAGACAAACTCTCTTAATAAAGTGAGAAATAGAATCAAAAGACGAAAAAAGTAAGATTATTTTGAGAAGACAACGATGAAAGATGATATTATTGTTGTCAATTTTTCCTTAATTTATTACATAAATTTACTTTCTACCACTTTATATTTATTTTTATAGTCCTTTTTGACTTTTTGTTTATTTTAAAAATTTATTTATTTAGTGAAAAATAAACTACCTATCTCCCGCGGTAAAACTGTCAAAGTTGATCGCAATCTTCCGTCTTCGCAGTGCTTCTCCTTTACCTCCTGGGCGTCGACTTTTGGCGCAAAATTAGTACTCCGTATTAGGCACGTTAGAAATGAACTTCTTTTTAAAAGTGCCGACAAGATCAGCTTTCGACGCCATTAATTTCTCGATCAAGCTGACACTGATTTACGAAGCGCATTTGTTTTGCTGCAATCCCTCAACCCTCAAATTTCTGAGAAGTTTTATTCCTCTTCTCACACCCTCAAAGGTACGCTCTCATCTTGTTTGCGGTGCAGTGAGAAGTTGAACTCAGGTTAATTCACTGATTGTTCAAAAGTATGATTATGTGTGAAAAATGAAAAACTGGAATTCATTCCATTTTGTGCCTGTTTTATTCGATTCATGTTCTGTTTGAGTCTCATATAGTCAATCAGTCAATCATATACACCTTTTTTGTGTGTGTGTGGAAAAACAATCACTTTTATGCTGAACTCCTTGAAGTATTATGTGATCTGATCTTCTTCCTGGTTTAAAGCCAGGGCTCTTGCCTTAAACACAGGGGCGCCCTAGGGTGGGCGGGCGCTCAAGTCCAAAAAATGAAAGAAATTGAGGGGCAAGTTTAATTCTTTATAATAGATGTGAGTAGACTGATTTTCAGCCATGAAGTAAAGATTATGTCCACAAATTTCAGTTTAAAATTGATCTATAAGTCAGTTAAATAAATTATTGAAAAACACTGCGTTTTTATAATTTTATGCATATTTTGGCACAATTTTTTTCAATAATTTATTTAAGTGGCCTCCCCCCAATTGAATTTTAAGTTGAAATTTTATGGACACAATATAGACTTGATGGAAAGCATTCTCTCAAAATTTTATACGGAATAAAAAAAATCCACTTGGAGGCAAATTAGTCTAATATGATTATTTGATTATTTTATTAATTGATTTCATTTGTTGTTGATTGTTTCATTTCTTAATGGTTGATTGTTATTTATTGATCGTTATTCATTTGGTGATTCTGTTAGATAAAAAATTGCAATTATAATTAAATTTATAAATTTAATTAATTTGAAGGTGTAATAAAAATGATTGAATCTGGATAAAATAAAGAAAAAGGAGGAGAAGAATCAGAAGATTAGAGAAAGAGGTGCTAAGTGAAAAAGAAAGGTTCAATGAAAAAGTCTGTTTGTGTAAAGAAGTCAAATTCTGAATGTCTTATTCAAAATAATAACTCATAGAATAAGAATGATTTAGCTACCGAAAATGAAACAACCCAGAATGATCACGTCATTAGAGGCAGGATTTAGGAGTCGATAATATTATTGGTTTAGACAGAAGAGCGTTTTACAATTTTTTATAAATGTCTTGAAATATTATTATTCTTATGAATATTATTTTAGACGGAAAAAAGTTCTACAATTGTTTTAAGAATACGCTCATTTTAAATTTTCGGCCCTAGGTCTTAAAACATACTGGATTGGCCCCGCTTAAACTCAAAAAGTTTCCAAGGCCCATTTTGGCTGACCTGACTAGTGCCTGCCAGGCAGAGGATCTACATTTACATTCAATGTTATTGTTTTACACCCCCTACCAGACCAACTATCGTTGAGTAACTAACTAATCCAAAGGGTAAAATACTTTTCATACACCCTCAGTTATACAGCCATTGCAATGATAGCCTCTCACTCTCTCCCTGCTTTTGCAAGAAAACATCACTGGTTGTACTTTTGCTGGATTTTTCTCAACTATATCCATTTTAATCCCCCGTTGTAAATTAGTTGACATGGAGAGATCAAAACTGCCACAATGTGCAGGAATGTGGCCGTTCACCATACAAGAATGTTATTTTATTGCAATTGTACTGGGTCTAATTTGTGGGTTTATGAAGTCCATTTTGACTTTGTAATGTTTAGAAGATGAGTTAATGATAAACAAAAATAAGTATGTAAAAATGTACTCCGTAATTGATTTACTAGACAATAAAGAGTAGCTATAGAACATTCTCCCTCATTATGTTGAACACTGTTGCATTTTTTATTTGTTTCTTTACTCATCTTCCATATGTTGGTATAGATTACGTATGGTCATAAATGGATATGGATCATCAACTAAGAAGCTTGCTTGACTCCTCTTTAAACAGATACGAGCAGGAGAATCAGATCATGCTTTCTACCTTTCAACAATCCTTAGATATTCCCGACATCGACAACAATGCCCCTCCAATCACACAATCTCTCACTGAGTTTGGTACTTACTATCCTACATTGGACTCTGGTCCTGTTCACAATTACCTTACCCAATATCTATTGGAGGAGGAGAGCATTGATGGGAACAACCCAGACATGTATTTTGATCCCATTGCTCTTAGTGCTGCTGAGAGTTCCTACTATGAAGCCATGCATCACGACCATTCATCAACTTTTCATAGCAATGCTGGAAGCTCCAAGTATGATGTTCAGCGCATTGATCTCTTTAACTCGGTCACAAACTGTAGTGTCGATTTTGGAAAACCTAGATCTTCTGTGGCAAGTAGTCATCCTGATATCCCCGTTCAGTCATCATTAAGTCAGACTAACTCCGATCGGTTAAAAATAGATGCTTTCCTAAGTGCTAATTCGGTTCCAAAAATAGTTTGTAATGATGGCACTGAGTCCATCTTGCAATTGAAGAGAGGTGTGGATGATTACTTGGTTTCTCCTAGCGAGGAATTGAATGGAAATGTTGTTACCAAAATAGAGAAGGACCATTCAGCTGATCTGTGTAGAGGAAAGAAGCATTACCCTCTAGATGAAAGTGGTTTAGAAGAAGAAAATAGAAGCAAGCACTCTGCAGTGTATCAGGAGGAGGTTGAGTTATCAGAGGTGTTTGATAAGGTTTTGATGTGTACAGATGATAATTATTCTCCATCTGGAGTTAGCACACAGCAGGAAAAGCGAAGTAGTTGCAAGAGCCATATAAAGAAAAGAAGAGATGGTGGTGAAATTGTGGATCTGGAGTCTCTGTTAATGAGTTGCGCACAATCTGTTGTTGCTTCTGATTATAGGGCTGCAGCAGATCAATTAAAGAAGATCAGACAGCAGTCTTTGCGTACCGGCGATGCGAACCAAAGGATGGCTCATGCATTTGCTGAAGGTCTTGAGGCACGACTTGCTGGAACTGGGACACAACTGTATATGGCTTTTTCTCCTAATAACAACATAATTGCTGAGATGCTCAAGTCCTACATGTCATCTTGGCCATTTATGAGAGTATCAATTTTCTTTTCAAATGGGATGATTTACGAAGTTGCGTCAAAATGTGAATCACTGCACATTATAGATTTTGGCATTAATTATGGTATCCAGTGGCCCACACTTATTCGGGATCTTTCACAAAGACCCGGTGGCCCTCCAAAACTTCGAATAACAGGGATTGAGTTTCCCCAACCCGGTTTTCGTCCGTCACAAATGGTGGAGGAGACCGGTTGTCGCTTGGCAAAATATTGTGAGCGTTTCGGTGTACCATTTGAATACAATGCCATAACAACAAGCAATTGGGAGAGAATCAAGATTGATGAATTGAAGCTTGTGAGCGGTGAGGTGATTGCTGTAAACTGTATTGTTAAATTCCAGCACTTATTGGATGAGACAGCAGTTGGTGCGGACAACCCTAGAGGTGCCGTTTTAAACTTAATCCGGGAAGCAAATCCTCATATATATACGCAAACTGTGAGTAGTGGATCACAAAACTCTCCTTTCTTTATCAGTCGGTTTCGAGAGGCTGTCTTCTACTACACTGCTATATTTGATATGCTTGATGCTACTTTACCGCACAATGATAATCAGAGATTGAATTTGGAAAAAGAAGTTGTGGGATGCGAAATAATGAATATCGTAGCATGTGAGGGAAAGGAAAGATTCCAAAGGCCCGAAACATGCAGGCAGTGGCACTCTCGCATCATGCGAGCTGGCTTCAAGCCTGGGGCTATAAACCCCACACTTGCGAAGAAGTTAAGACGCATGGCAAGAAAAGGATATCACAAAGATTTTCTTTTCCTGGAAGATGGCAATTGGATAATGCAGGGATGGAAAGGTCGGATACTTGGCGGCTGCTCTTGCTGGGTAGCTACATGACAGACTCACCACCACTTATAGTAACCTATGTGGCTATGTGGCAATTCTACAATTCTTGTTTCATGTTTTTTTCATGCTTTCATGCGGCAATGTCTTTACAACGACACTCTAACATTATTTTCAAGCATTTAAAGATGTAAATTGTTTGAGAAAATTGGTCATGGCAGTTTTCTAGTTTTGCATTTTCTTTTTGGAAATTAAAACAGAAAACTAGATCATGTTTGTTCAGCTAGACATTCTTTTTCGAAAAGATTTTATGTTACATTATCATTAGGTTCGCTGACTGGCTGTACTCAAAGATAATGCATTTTCCAAGACTTCACTTTTTACAAAGAGTTGGCATTAATTGAATATTATTCCTGGATGAATGTGCGGCGATCTGTTGTAATGCATGAAAGACCTAAATATATATGCATGCAACAAAAGAAACTTATTAAAGCAAGACTCCATTGGCTGGTTAAGTTCACTGATAAACTCACATTATGACACTTTTGTCAGACGTTTTATCATGCATTTTTGGTCATTGTTTAAATGTTGTAAATTAGTTGATTTTGGTGATTACTATGGAGCCAGTAACTATGCATTGCATTTTCGTGAGCTTTTGATAATCTTTAGGTCTAAATTAGAGGAATTCAAGAGTCTATGCAATAGATGACTTGGACAACATTAAAGCACAAAGTGACTTCGTTGTTTTGCAGCGTGGACTAAGGATGTTTTTACTTGCACTGTAATTTGTCCCAGACCAGACCAGTTCAGACCAGACCAGACCAGACCAGACTTGGATAGTTATAAAAATACAAAGAAACCAGATCTTACCAGACCAGACCAGTTCAGACCAGACCAGACCAGACCAGCAAATTACAGTCCAAGTAAAAACATCCTAATTACGGACACATCTAAAGGCTGGTGCAATATTTTAGTTATTTACTTGCTACTTTGGATCTAATTCTTCATTTTGGTAAATTTGGACATGCTTAAAATTCAATTGACACAAATTCCCTTGAGATGGAGTTTTACATTTGGATAAAAAAAGAATATGTATGTTGGAGGTATTGGTCCTACCAAGGCCTCCCTTCCACTTTATTAGTTGAGGCTTGCACACTCTATTTTATTCTCCCTTGGATACCTTTTCTTTGGTATATATCCTGATCAAATATATACCTATTTGAGTGGTTTGACTTACCCACTTGACTGACCCCTCCTCTGCTTCTGTCCGCTGCACTTCTTGTCTTGGTAGCATGTGAAGTTTCTTTGTATTGCATCACCCGTGACCATTTGTCTTTGTTCACCCGTGAGTGCCTAATAGGCAAGATGCCTATTATAAAGTCAACCCTCCCTTTGCCTTTGAGAGCAGCCTGCGTGAGTATCATCCTTTGTGTGAAGAGAGCAGAGCTCACTTCTTCTTCCTCCTTTGTGTGAGTGTAGAGAGGTCTAAGTGGAGAGTATAAAGTGTGTGCTATAGCTTCCTCCTAGTGTGGTGTGTGAGAGTGTGTCTTGAAAGACCTGAGCCGGAGACGGAATCCGATCCTTACAGTGGTATCAGAGACCGGAGCCGCCGTCTGCCGCCGTACGCCGCCGCCGCCGACGATTGGAGGTCGCCGGATGCCAGTGAAGCACCACCTGTGGCCGTTCGTCGCTACAGAACCAACTGGAGAGCCATTCCCGTCGGAGATAAAGGTCTGCCGCCCCGCCTGGAAGCTCGCCGCCGCAGGACTCGCCGGTAGCAGAGGACCTTCGCCGGAGATTGCTCGCTGACCGTCTGGAACCCGTCTCCAGTGGTCGCTTGTTGCTAGGCCCGTCGCCCGCCGGTCGACTGTGTGCTCGCCGGCCATCCTCCGTCACTGGAGCCGAGGCGTTGTCCGCTTTCCTTCGTCGCAAGCATCGCGTATGTGATACGCTGTGAGCTGAGGCGCTGAACTCCTGGAAAGGCTGGAGAAGATTATCTGGGCTGCTGGATTAGTGATGCTGTTGGGCCGATGGTATTTTTTTGGGAGCTGGGCTGCTGCACGTGAATTACTAGACCAGGCCTAGGTGCTGGTCTACTGAAGCTGCTGTGTTGTTGGGCTGGTCCTATTGGGCTGCTTTGCTGCTGAGTCAGTGGACTGCTGGGCCGAGCTAAACTGGGCCGCTGCTGGGCTGGAGCTGGACCGCTGACTGCTGGAGGTGCTGGACCGCCAGTCAACGCCGGTCAACCATCGGTCAACGCCGGTCAACGCCAGTCAACGCCGGTCAACAGTCAGTCAACTTCTCAGAAAAATCCCAATTTTTTTTAAATTTGGGTAGGTAAGGTCGAAACGCTCTCCTAGGGTTTCGCGAAGGTAAGTTTTCTGTAAACTTCCTATTTGTTATATTCCGAATTTTAATTTAATTTAATTTATTCCCCCTCCCCGCGGGCCGCCGGTTGATTTAATCCCGGCCGCCAACCCCCCAGGTACGTTCTAAACTTTCTCCTTTGTGATAGACTGTTTTAGTTAATTAATTAAATTGCTTTGTGTTATTTAAATTAATTGTTATGCATAGGGGTGGTTTATCGGGTGGTAGGGGTAGAATTAATTAAATTTAATTTTTCTGCCTGGAATTGTTTAAATTGCCAAAATGTCCATTTTTTTGCTATGTGTTGCATGCTGCCCGGGGTTATTAAAGTGAATACTTTATAACCCGGGTTGGATTATTTTCTGTCATTTCTATTTGTTTAGCTTTGTGTTCCTTTGTGGTTGATACCATGGCTGCAAATCAGTATGGTATGCTTCCATTTAATGGAAAAACAGATTTTGATATTTGGAAACAGAAAATTAAGTGTGTTTTAATACAGCAAAAAGTTTTCAGAGCTGTCACTGGTATTTTCCTTGAATCAGAAGATAAGGCTAAGCAAATTGAAATGAACGAAACTGCTTGTTCTACTATTTACTTGAATCTGTCTGATTCTGTGCTTAGGAAAGTAGGTATTCTTGAGTCTGCTAAGGAGTTGTGGGAGAAATTGGATAGTC
This sequence comes from Cuscuta epithymum, assembly GCA_945859915.1. Lineage (NCBI taxonomy): Eukaryota > Viridiplantae > Streptophyta > Magnoliopsida > Solanales > Convolvulaceae > Cuscuta > Cuscuta epithymum. Next base: position 635,936 of record CAMAPF010001060.1, on the reverse strand, counting down.
TCTATACTGATACCTCTTTGCCCGGGAAGTTGTTCTTACTAGAGAAATTCTTTAGGTTTAGGCTTGACCTGACTAAGGATATAGATGAGAACCTGGATGTGTTTAATAAACTGATACAGAATATCAAACAGGCAGGTGATAAACACATAGATGATTACACTCCCATAGTATTACTTAATGCCATTCCCGACTCTTATAATGATGTTAAGTCCGCTATTAAGTACGGTAGGGATGAGATTTCATTAGACATTGTGGTGAATGGGTTAAGGAGTAAGGAATTAGACCTGAAGCATGCTAGGGGTAGTGCTAGTCAGTCCAGGGACTCCGGTGAGGCTATGTTTGTTAGGAGTAGATCTAAGGGTAGGTCTAAGAACCCTAAGCAAAATAGTCAGGGTAAGAACGCTAGTCAGCCTGGGAGGAAGAGGAGTAAATCTAGGAAGAGAGTGTGTTACAATTGTGGTAACACTGGCCATTTCATTAAGGATTGCCCCCACCCTAAGAAGACCGAGCATGCTAGTGTAGCTGTTGATAAATGTGACCTTGGTGATATTTTGATGGTTTGTGACCATGCTAATTCTGTGAGAAATTCCCTGTCTGAGCATGAATGGTTGATTGACTCTGGTTGTACCTATCACATGTCCCCCTTTAGAGATTTGTTTTCTACATATGAATTATGTGATAGTGGCTACGTTTCCTTAGCTGATAATAAGAGATGCAATGTGCTTGGTGTTGGTGATATATGTCTGAAATTTTCTTGTGGCTCTGTGTTTACCATTAAGAATGTGAGGCATGTCCCTGATTTGTGTCATAACTTGTTATCTGTTGCTGCTTTGGAGAGTAGTGGGTTACAGGGAAAATGGGGGAATGGTTGTATGAAAATCCTGAAAAACTCGCTTGTGTTGTTTAAAGCTGAGAAGGTGAATAACCTTTATGTGTGTCATGCTAAACCTTTTGCTGAATCTGTGAATGTTGTATGTTCTGATAAGACCTCTTTGTGGCATAATAGGCTAGGACATATGAGCAATAAGGGTTTAGATGTCATGCGTAGGGCTGGTTATTTTGGTAAGGACTCTGTGACTTCTGTGCCTTTCTGTGAATCATGTGTGTTGGGCAAGCAGCATAGAGTCAGTTTCCCTCCTTCCTCTTACCCTAATCTGTCTAAGTGTTCGTTTGTGCTTGAATATGTTCATGCTGATGTTTGGGGTCCTGCCAGTGTTCCTACCCACGGGGGTAGGAAATATTTCCTTTCTATTATTGATGACTTTTCTAGGAAGGTGTGAGTTTGCCTTTTAGAACACAAGTCTGATGTGTTTGTGAGATTTAGGGAGTGGAAAACCCTAGTTGAAAACCAAATTGGCAGGAAGGTTAAAACCCTTAGGACTGATAACGGGTTAGAGTTCTGTAATAAGGAGATGGATAAGCTGTGTGTGGATTGTGGGATAAGAAGGCACAAAACTGTGCCTTATACTCCCCAACAGAATGGGATAGCAGAGAGAATGAATAGGTCTCTGTTGGATAAGGTTAGAAGCATGTTAGCTACCTCTGGTTTGTCTAAGAAATTCTGGGGTGAAGCAGTCACTACTGCTGCCTATTTGGTTAATAGGTCCCCGTCTGTCCCTCTTGGTGGTAAGTGTCCTGAAACCGTCTTTACCGGTAAGCCTTTTGATCTGTCTAACCTTCGGGTGTTTGGTTGTGCAGCGTATGCACACCAACAGGGTGACAAGTTGGATCCTAGGTCTAAGAAATGTGTCTTCCTAGGTTATCCAGAGGGGGTAAAGGGTTACAGGTTATGGGATAGAAACCAGGTAGGCTTTAAAGTGGTCCTCAGCAGAAATGTGGTGTTTAATGAAACTGATTTTCCTTGCTTGACCGAGTCTGTTTCTAATCCTGAGTCTAGGTCTGATAGTACTCCTAGTGAGGTGGAGTCTGTCCCTGTTGCTGCTAGTCCTTTGTCTGTTGATCCTGTTATTACTGGTGATATTGTTATGCATGATTCCGATTTCTCTGAGCATGATAGTCCCACCACCTCGAGTGAGGTGGAGCATTTGCATGATACTGAGCATGATTTGCATGATATGGGTGCTGAATCTGATTTTCATGATAACAATAATTTGCATGAGTTGCATGTGGAGCCTAGTAGTGATAATTTGAATGATTATCAACTTGCTAGAGATAGGAGTAGAAGGGCTATCAGGAGAACTGCTGATAGTATGCCTGATTATGCTTTCATTGTGCATGATACTTCTATGTTTGCATTTTCTGTGTTTGAATCCCTAGAGCTGAATGAACCCAAGACCTACCGTGAAGCCTTAGGTTCCAAAGAGTCTCAGAAATGGATTAGTGCCATGAAAAGTGAGATGGACTCTTTGAGAGTAAACCAGACTTGGACCCTTGTACCTAGACCCCCCAACTGTTCGGTAGTTGAGTGTAAGTGGTTGTTTAAGGTTAAGGAAGAACCTAGTGATGTTAGGTTTAAGGCTAGGTTGGTTGCGAAGGGGTTTACTCAAAAAGAGGGGGTAGATTATGCAGAAATCTTTGCTCCTGTTGTTAAATTCACCACTATTCGTATGATGCTTGCTTTAGTTGCTCACCATGACTGGGAAATGAAACAGATGGATGTAACTACTGCATTTTTGCATGGTGAATTGGATAAAACAATTTATATGACCCAGCCTGAGGGCTTTGTGGATCCCAAGAGAAGTGAGCATGTCTGTTTGCTTAGGAATGCTTTGTATGGCCTGAAGCAATCCCCTAGGCAGTGGAACATCAAATTTGATAAATGCATGATATCTTTGAAGTTCCAGAAATCTGTTTGTGATCATTGCCTGTATTTCAAAAATACTTCTTCTGTGCCTGTATTTTTGTTACTCTATGTGGATGACATGCTGATAATTAGTCCTTCTCTGAATGCTATTAAAGATGTGCAAAAATGTCTTTGTGCGAATTTTGCCATGAAAGACCTAGGTGATGCCAAGAGGATCCTAGGCATAAACATTGTTAGGGATAGGAGTAAGCGTACTCTTACTTTGAATCAGATTTCTTACATAGAAAAGGTTTTGAGTAAATTTAATATGTTATCTGCTTCTCCTGTTAATGTCCCTTTGGCTTCTCACTTTGTGTTAAGTAAGGACCAGTCTCCCAAGACTGCTCCTGAAATTGAGAAAATGAAATCTGTGCCTTATTCCAGCGCAATAGGGTCGGTGATGTATCTTATGGTTAGCACTAGACCTGATATTGCATATGCGGTTAGTTGCTTGAGTAGATATATGTCCAACCCTGGTTTGCCCCATTGGAATGCTCTTAAGTGGTTGCTTAGATATCTGATTTCTACTGTGAAGCATGGATTAATTTTCTCTAAATGTGCTAGTGGTATTGAATTGATTGGTTATGTTGATTCTAACTATGCAAATGATAGAGATAACAGGAAGTCGACCACTTCTTATGTTTTTACTTTGTGTGGCTCTTGCATTAGTTGGAAGTCTCAACTACAGCCTATTGTGGCCCTTTCTACCACTGAGTCCGAGTATGTTGCAGCCACAGAAGCGTTTAAGGAAGCCATCTGGCTCAAACGCCTTGTCTCCGAAATTGGGTTTCTCAAAAAGGGAGTTACCATTTTCTCGGATAGCCAATCGGCTATCCAACTTTGCAAAAATCCTGTATTTCATGATAGAACTAAGCATATTGATGTTAGGTTCCATTTCATACGTGATATTGTTGATGCAGGTGGAGTCAAGCTGTGCAAGATCCCATCCGAGTTTAACCCCGCGGATATGGGTACCAAGTGTCTTTCTGCTGAGAAGCACTTGTCCTGTAAACGCGTGTTAAACTTTGACTGTGGATAACTGTGGGTTGCGTAATAAAGTGTTTGCCCGTTGTGTCTTTTGATATTCCGGGTGACCCGGCGATGATGAGTCTTGTCACAACTTTGTTTTGTTACTCTACACCACCTAGGACCAATAAGGTGGAGAATGTTGGAGGTATTGGTCCTACCAAGGCCTCCCTTCCACTTTATTAGTTGAGGCTTGCACACTCTATTTTATTCTCCCTTGGATACCTTTTCTTTGGTATATATCCTGATCAAATATATACCTATTTGAGTGGTTTGACTTACCCACTTGACTGGCCCCTCCTCTGCTTCTGTCCGCTGCACTTCTTGTCTTGGTAGCATGTGAAGTTTCTTTGTATTGCATCACCCGTGACCATTTGTCTTTGTTCACCCGTGAGTGCCTAATAGGCAAGATGCCTATTATAAAGTCAACCCTCCCTTTGCCTTTGAGAGCAGCCTGCGTGAGTATCATCCTTTGTGTGAAGAGAGCAGAGCTCACTTCTTCTTCCTCCTTTGTGTGAGTGTAGAGAGGTCTAAGTGGAGAGTATAAAGTGTGTGCTATAGCTTCCTCCTAGTGTGGTGTGTGAGAGTGTGTCTTGAAAGACCTGAGCCGGAGACGGAATCCGATCCTTACAATGTACTTCCTTAAAGTTCAATTGATCATGCTGTAGTAAATGATGAGTATAAGATGAAGAGTTGTCTTTGTATTGCTGCTATCATACAAGTCAACCCCCATCATCTATGACCTCATAGAGAAGGTGAGGAGTCAAACATATGAAAAAAGATGGAAATGCGGCTCACAATTTCTGGGAGTAATGTGGTGTTGAACTCATTGTCCATTCGAGCTTGGTTTTTCATTTTCTGTTATATGAAGTATATACTATTTTACTTTATGGTTGTGAGGTTCATGAAGATAACCTTAGTATGATGATGCTACCAACTAATAAGGAGATCAAGGAAGCTGTTTGGAATTTAGGTGTTGATTTTGCCTCTGGACCAGATGGATTTGGGGGATAGTTTTATAGGGGATGATGGGATATTTTTTAAAAAAGATGGCATCCTCTGTTATATTCTTAAAGGCATAAGCAGTGTTAATATAATGCTAATTCCTAAGAAAAACAATCATGCATCTTTTGGGGATTTTATGCATATTTTTGTTTAGTAACTTGATTCCAAGAATTCTTGCTAGCACAATGACATCAAGTCTGCCAAAAATAATCTCTAGAGAACAGTTTGGCTTCAGGAAAGGAAGCGAGAATAAAAACCAGGTCCTAGTTGCATAGGAAATGTTCATCCAATGTAAAACTAGATATGGCAAAGGCATTGGAATATTGGATCGAGTTTCTTGGAATTTCCTTGAAATTGTAGTGGACAATTTTGGTTATAATAACCAAATGAAGAAGTTGCTAATGGGCAATCTGAAGGCTGCCTATCTCAAGCCATAAAGAGGAGTAATCCGCTATCCTCACTTCTTATTATCGTCCATGAGGCTTTCTCAAAGGGCTTAAGTAGTTTAAGTGCTCTGATACATCTAGGGAAAATTGAAGCCTTTTGAGTTTCGAGACATGATTTAGACACTTTGTTGTTCAAAAAGTTCTTCCCTTGCGTGGTGTTTTATCCATCCGGCTTTAATTTAGATCTTGCACTTGATCTCAAAGGGTTCACTGACCTGGTTCTTTCTCTTTTTGGCGGTGCTTAAAAAATTTGACCGTACCTGAAATTCGGGTTCATTGTTAGTCACTAAAAAGTAAAAACTGTAACCCTCGAACTGGTCAAAACCCGAAACTGCTACCCATAATACAAAATAATATAATACGAAGTATATCAATTTTGTTTTTGGTGTGTGTCTTAAACACATTATTATAATAAATTATGTTCATTGAATTTGATGCGTTAGTAATTTTGGAGACTATTATTTGTGTTATAATATGTTTGTATTTCTAAGTAACTTTATTTGAAAATAGGTTTAGTGTGATGATTTCATATTCGGGTTTAAATCAATTCTTTTTTAAACTCGGACCGAACCCAAACTACAAAGCACCTCATTCGGGTTTAAAATAATGAGCCTTATTTTGGCATAGTTTTTATAAGCTGAGATCTTAGGTGTAAATTTCGAGATTATAAAAAACTGGACATTGACTCGATCGATCTCACCCCACTAAAAATGTAATGAGGATAACAATTCATTACCCCCACAGGTAGCTCAGTTGATCGAATGGTGCGAAATTTGGATCAAAGGATAACCATTCATTAACCTCACAACCAATAACGTAGAACTTGTTTGATCACCAAGTTTTTTGGCTTATAGACAAATTTTGATTTTGCGCATTCCGATAATCAAAATAAGTACTCCGTAAAATTGAAGTCATTTTCTATTGAATATGCTAAAGATCATTATTTTAACTTTTAGCATATAAGTTTTTCTCAATAAAATATGTTTGGACTTTTTCCTTCAATATTACTAAATTAAAGTCAATTTCCAAAAATATAATCATTTTTCTGAAAGGACAAAAATATGACTAACAAACGTCACTGCCTAATTGTATATCACTGTCAGATTTTATGTCACTGCGATTTTATGTCACTTTTGAATGCCACTATCGTCTATCGGTTTTCATGTCACTTCATATGTCACTATCGCCATCAAATGTGTCACTATGCCATTAATAATGTCACTATGTCATCGTGAAATATGTCACTTGGGTCGGGGTTCATCCACTCAAGGCCGGCCACGTCACCCATTCACCTACTCACTTGTAGTATAAATACCAGCATTTACTTCATTGTAAAGGGTTAGCAACTTTGTACTCTTATCGATATACTTCTCTCTAGTTTCCCAATAGTTTAGCTCTGTGTAAAGAATCAAAATTCACGTTCAACATTTGTTTGACTTGGTGGAATAGAATCGGATTCACTTGGTGGAATAGAATGGGATTCACTTGTGCTTACTTATTGCTTATTCTTGCACTTTAATTGCCCTTAAATATTTACCTAAATACTCATCTATTTGATTCATTCCTAGGAAGCCCAAAGGACTGGGTTGGGCATTTGGATCCTGGAGAATAAACCTCAACAGAATGTTGATGGAGTATATGGCCCAGGAACCCCCGGTCCACAGACTCCTACTTCTCCTACACAGGCCCACTGAGCCCAAGGAACATTTGAGGTCCAAATACAGCGGCCCAAGCCTCAAAGAAACCCAAAATACACACTGGGGTGCCTTCGGCCTCCTTGGCCGAAGGCTCCAAAATACACAGGGCAGCCAGATTCGAGGATACGAAGCTACTGGGAGAAAACGGCGTAAAACAGTAGCCATCGGCTATCAGGAGCCTTCGGCACATATATGGTGCCTTCGGCTACACAGAGCCTTCGACATATAGCGCCCTCGGCTGCAAGGAGAGCCTTCGGCTGAACAGACTCAATCATCGAAGATTCCCTTTGGAGACAGCCAACCACCACATTTAATGCAACGTCACATCCACCCACCGCATTCAATGCGGTGAACATGCCACTGCCGGTGCCACCCCGATTGATGTGACCCCTCGGCCGTTGGATTACTGACACGTGTACTCCCATCGCATTTATTGCTGCTATAAATAGCACCCCATTTCCCCATTGTAAAGGATCCAGATCAACACATCTCGAGTTATTAATACAATCTCCTCTCTCTCCTACTTGTTTGCTCTGACTTCTCTCTAGGTTATTCTCATAACAACCCCTCGGATAAGCTACCCCCGGGTACACTGTCCATCAAATGTATTTTAAAGTTTGCTACAGTTTTCCTTTGTGAAAAGTTTTTCCTTTAAAAATACTCAATTACTCTTACTTTTTCTACTTTCTATCTTCTTTTTTCACCTTTCTACACTATTCATTACCTCTACTATGCCCCCCTTAAAAATTGTGCCAACACCTGACGTATTGATCTTTTAAATACGGATGGAATATTATTATTACCATTATTTGTAATAATTGTAATCGATAATAAGTACTTGGTATTAGTTTTTTCATTAGCTCACTGGGAATGAGGTTAAAAAACATTTGACATCAACATTAGACACACGTGTGAATAGAAGAGGTGGAATTTCCCTTGGAGACTTCACTAGCAACCCGAGTTTGAATCCCCTCATTAACTAGGGAAAACTGTCAAATATGTCCTCAAATTTTCATAAAAAAGTCAATTAAGTCCTTCAATAGAAGACTCTGTCCGGCTGTCGCGATTTGAGGCGGTTCCCGGTTGAATTTTTTAATGAATTTTTTGAGCATCTTATTCATCAAGTCTAGTTTACTCATACCAAATTTTAGCTAAAAATTCAATTGGGAATGCATTCAAATTAATTCGAGAACGCAAAAATGCGCAGTTATCTTCAAGAATTAATTTGAATGTATTCCCGATTGAATTTTTAGCTGAAATTTGGAATGAGTAAACTAGACTTGATGAATAAGATGCTAAAAAAATTTCATCAAAAAAACCCACCGGGAACCGCCCCAAATCGTGACGGCCGGACGGAACCTCCTATAGAAGGACTTAATTGACCTTTTTATGAAAGTTCAAGGACCTATTTGACAGTTTTCCCCATTAACTATTATACCTCCCACACTGGAAAGTGAGGAGTAGTTTCCTTTGGCATCCATCTATAAAGCACATCATCTCCATTGGAAGATTCTAGCATCAACAAGCCGCCCATTGGCAAAGTTTGTGCTAAATGCCAAGGCTTCAAGTCGATCTCGAGTTTCACTATTTAAGTTTGTGGTAAATGCACAGGGTTATTCAATTTTAACTAGGTTTTTTCAGATTCTCCAGAGTTAGGTGAGGTTAATCTAAATTTATTAATAACCTATGTTCTTATTGTAAAAATAGGAACAAACGAGTAGGAGTGGGTTCGTTTTATTCCAATTTGACCAAAAACCAAATACAAAACCAAAGTTGAAAGTTCCATTCGGTTTCGGTTCAGTTTTACATTTCAAAACTTGAAACCACTGTTTGATTGGTTCGGTTTGCTTTGATTCTGTTATGGTTTTTTCGATTTTTTAACTAAATTTTGTCATTTTATTTAAAATGATAGGATAGTTGAAGGGATCAAACACATTACATAAAACTGCAAGCATACTAGAAAAAATAAAATAAAAAAGAGAAGAAATAAATATGTTTTGAATTATATGAGTATGCAGGAGAGATAAGAGTGTACAAGTACATATTTTTAATTTACATGGTCTATGACTAGTATGAAAAGGATTCACAACATATACGTTATATACTTATATGTGATATAGTTGAGATGAATATTTATTTGTTCTATCAATGTAAAAAACTTGAAGTTACGTAAAAATAAAAATTAATTACTAGTAACAACCAGTAAAAACATATTATGATATATCATGCAACAAATTGCAATATACTACGTACATACATATATAAAAGACATAACTGATCAATATAGCTAGATTTTTATAGGTAATGAATGCGTAAATGCAATTATAAACTAAACTAAATGTAGAACAAGAAAACCAAAAACTATCGATGATGTTAGAATTAATGCTTAACAATTAACAAATAAAATTTCATATTTTAATTAGTTCGGTTTATTTGGTTTGGTTTTGAATGGTAAAAATCAAACCGAACCCAACAACTACGATTCAGTTCGATTTTTACACCCAGTTTCAGTTTTTTAGCAGTTCGGTTTTATTTAGTTGTGTTTCAAATTATTTTGATTCAATTTTCGATTATTCGGACACAGTTCTACAGACGAAGTAAAATAAAAACTGAACCCACAATAACCAAAACAAACATACCATTAAAGTCGGTCGAGCGCCTTTAGGGGTGGGATCGGTCCAGTCCGGGTCGGGCTTTCGCTAAACCCGGAAATTACCCATAAGGTCTCGGGTTATGAAAATTAGGGACCAGAACAAAGCCCATTATATTCGGACCGAGTCGAATTTTTGGTAGCCCGGATTCAGTCCGGATTGGGCCGGTTAAAGCCCGAACGTGAAATCATCTCATTGTCTTTTTATATTTTAAAACCTATTTTCAAATAAAACTAATCAAAAATACAAATCACAAATAAAAAAATATTGGTCTCCAAATCACCAACAATTCAAATCCAAAGAAGATCATTATCTTAATATTTTGTTTAAGATGCATATAAATAAACAATATATGTTCTCTAAAAGTATTACAAAATAAAACTTATGGATAAAAATGTGACTAAAGTCACTATAAGTATATTTTCATGGCCATTACGGTATAAAATTGAACATATTTGTAGTCACTGAATGTTAAGTCATTTTTTCATCCACCTTAATTATAACCGTAGATTAGGAATTATTTATAAATTATATTTGTATATTATATTGATTTTATATTAAAGTTCTTTTTCAGTCCGGTACAGGTTATATATTTAACTATTTTAGGGATCATTCAGGAGTCCGAATTTTCGAGTTCAATATGTTTTTTTTTTATCAGGCCGTTTAAAAAGAAAAAATCTGGATATGAACGTCATTCGGGCCGGGCCACTGTTTCCTACTTTGGGTTCGGTTTTCCCACCCCTGAACGCCTTTATAAACGTCTTCTCTCTTCCACAATCTCGTAATTCCCAAGGTCATCTGATTCTCGATCTATTTTCATACGGAGTATTTTCATATCCACCGAAGCCCTTTCAAGGTAACAAGGGTATGACCTTCCGCATAATTTCATCTTTGTTCTTCCTTAGGTTCTTTGAATGTTTGAAATAGATCGTGAAGATCCGGTGCGTCGTTTTTTTAATCTTTTTATGCATTCAGTTTTAGGGATTTGTTTAAATAAAAATCGGCATTACTTCAAGTTATTGTCTGCGGGTTCAATTTAAATTTCTGGATGTTTGAAAATTTACAGATCCGATGCCCTATTCTTTGATCTTATTCCTTACTCGGATTTCAGGCTTTGAATGAATGATTCAACCAAAGTGTTTGGAAACATACGTATTTAATTGTTGTTTCTATTTTCTCTTTGATTTATTCAGATGCAGATCTTTGTGAAAACCCTAACGGGCAAAACGATCACTCTGGAGGTCGAGAGCTCGGACACAATTGACAACGTTAAGGCCAAGATTCAAGACAAGGAGGGTATTCCCCCAGACCAGCAACGGCTTATCTTCGCCGGAAAGCAGCTTGAAGACGGCCGTACTCTTGCTGATTACAACATCCAGAAGGAGTCGACCCTGCACTTGGTGCTCCGTCTCAGGGGTGGGATGCAGATCTTCGTGAAAACCCTAACAGGGAAGACGATCACTCTCGAGGTTGAGAGCTCAGATACCATTGACAATGTGAAGGCCAAGATCCAGGACAAAGAGGGCATCCCTCCAGACCAGCAGAGGTTGATATTTGCCGGAAAGCAGCTTGAAGATGGCCGAACCTTGGCTGACTACAACATCCAGAAGGAGTCCACCCTCCATTTGGTGCTCCGTTTGAGGGGTGGGATGCAGATCTTTGTCAAGACTCTTACCGGAAAGACCATCACCCTCGAGGTTGAAAGCTCAGACACTATCGACAATGTGAAAGCAAAGATCCAGGACAAAGAAGGAATACCACCCGATCAGCAGAGACTCATCTTTGCTGGAAAGCAGCTTGAGGATGGCCGTACCCTTGCTGATTACAACATTCAGAAGGAATCCACTCTGCATTTGGTTCTCAGGCTGAGGGGTGGAATGCAGATCTTTGTGAAAACCTTGACTGGGAAGACCATTACTCTGGAGGTGGAAAGCTCTGACACTATTGATAATGTGAAGGCTAAGATTCAGGACAAGGAGGGGATCCCACCAGATCAGCAGAGGTTAATCTTTGCTGGAAAGCAGCTGGAAGATGGGAGGACCTTGGCTGATTACAACATCCAAAAGGAGTCCACCCTGCACCTTGTTCTCCGTCTCCGTGGTGGTTTCTGAAGGTTTCTAGTATTTTCGTCAAGTGTTGGACTAATCAGTCTGGTCTGTGATTGTGTAATGGAAGTGCATTTGCTTTTGTGTTTGTGATTATGCACAATAAAGTTGTTGTCTTGTGAAGATGATGGTGCTATTCTTGCTTTCGTAGCTACTTTGTGCTGATTAGTTGTTGACTTGCTGTTACTATTTTAATATAATGATGATGATTATTGTTCTTTTCATTTTCTACTGTCGAGCAGGTGTTAGATGAGCTCAAATGGTTTTAGTATAGATGCAAATGCAAGAAGTTGTTATTCCCAGTTACTACTTCTGGGCCATTTAGGGATCACTTGATATTTTTCTTTCCTGCCTGGTTTTGTTTATGCGCATCTCAGGATTTGATTTTGGAGCCTTCTGGTAATCCTTCAAATCTTTTCAATTAAATGCTCTCCCTAAAATTTAGGAATTTTGAAGTAAAATATTTTCCTCCCCTTCTTCTAAGGCCAACCTTCAAAGTTTTCCATCTCCGTCTCGGGTTTACCTTTAAAGCCTTCCATCTTGCTCATCCTACTACGCTCTCATCTTTTCTGGGAGGTTCCTGGCTTCCTGCCGGTGTATGACAGCCAATTTTGTGGGAGGTCATGCTTCACTTGGTGCAATTTTATCTGCTCGCCAATCAATTTAGTCAATGACACTAGAGCTTTTAACCGCTTCAGCCTGCACTGTTTGTCTAGTTGTAGGGGGAGGATGAAGAAAATGGTGTGCTCAATCACACACCAGAGACTTTCTTTATCATCTCAATAAATTATTACTCTCTCCGGTTTTTAATAAACTTCACACTTTCCTTTTTGGGACGGTCTAAAATGAACTTCACACTTCCTTATTTCCTTTTTTGGCAAAGAAATCTACATCAAAACAGTGCCAAACAGTGTCAAACAGTGTCTCAACAGTGCCAAACAGTGTCTCAACAGTGCCAAACAGTGTCTCAACAGTGCCAAACAGTGTCTCAACTGTCTCAAACAGTGTCAAACAGTGCCTCAACAGTGTACTCTACAGTAAAGTCAAATTTCTTTCCTTATTTTGTGTGAAGTCAAAGAGTGAAGTTTAATAAAAACCGGAGGGAATATTTAATCACCTCTTTGGTGAAGCACAATATTTGATTTGGTGCAAGAAGAATGTTGATGTATTCAAGATAAGAGGGAAGTAATGTTGATATGGTCTGTCAAATTTAAGACGATGATATTATCGAAAGTATGGATGGACCCGGGCCGGTTCGGGCCCGGTTCGGGCCTAGGCCCGGCCGGGCCTCGGGTCTGTTTTGTTGGGCCCGAGCCCGAACCGGTGGCCACCGGTTCCGGGTCCGGTTCCGGGCCGGGCCGGGCCGGTCGGGCCACCCGTTTTAATTTTTTTTTTTTTTCCTTTCTTCCCCCACCCCCCCCCCACCCCCCCACCCCCCCAAACCCCCCCAAACCGGCCTAAACAGATAGCCCAAGCCCAACAGCCCAAAACAAATGAAAAAAATTAAAAAAAAAATAGATTTGGCCCGGACCCGGGCCCGAACCGGCCGGGCCGTCAAAACCTTGAACCGAGCCCGGAACCGCCCCACCCCCGAGCCTCCGGCCCGAACCGGACCCGGACCCGGATAACCGGGCCGGGCCGGGCCCGCACAGTAGCGGGTCGGGCCGGTCCCGGGCCGGGCGGCCCGAACCGAGGCCATGCCTGATCGAAAGGGTCCCTCTATCCTTTGGCCAAACATTTTCTTTTAGTTGCTCCCTCTTTTAATTTTGGGAAAATTATTATTAGCCCCTGAGGTTATGACATAATTATTAATGCAATCTTGCATTTTTAAAAATCAATTAGTTACCCCCTGAGTTTTGATCATTCTCACTACATGCCCCCTCATGTTAATATTTGTTAAATTAAATTTAATATAACTCTTAAATTCAATAAAAATTGTTTATGAAATTAATTTTTACAGTAAAACTGTAAAACACAATTTATTATCATAATTATGAGTCATTGTTTTTATCGTTATTTTTCTACTTAGCTACTCGATCGTGGAATAAATATTGATCAAAGTAGTTAAGGCAGAGAACCAATGCTACTTCTTTCGTGTGTAGCAAAGAACCAAGAAAAAAATGAATTTTATCAATCCATGACCTAAAAGATTGATCTAGTATTTATAAGAGACCTAAGAGACAAAAATGTATCGATATAGGGCCTGAATAAATGAAACCTATCAATCTAAGAACTAAAATATACATCATAGATTTTGATTTGTTTAATTTTTTATTAATTCTATTAGTAATTTTGATGATTTATTCTTGACAAAAAGTTTATTAGTTTAATAAGCTTAAATGATATTTAAGTTTTTAAAATAAAAATATAAGAGTTCATGATATTTTGTATCTTACTCGTGAATCTTCTCGCTTAACTACTTTCATTATTCCACAATTGAGTAGCTAAGCATAAAAATAACGGTAAACAATAACAATGACTTATAATTATGATAAAAAATTGTAATTTACTGTAAAATTTAATTTTATAAATAATTTTTTTTGAATTTAAGAGTTATATTAAATTTAATTTCATAAATATTAACGTGAGGGGGCAAACAATGAAAATAATCAAAACCCTAGGGGGAAATTGATTTTTGAAAATGCAAAGTTGCATCTATATATATATTAAACCGCTTAAGTCACGTTCCCGCCTACTGACTAGGGATATTTACGTAATTACAACTAAACTTTCTATTCTTCCGATTTACACTAGCGTATTCCTTCAAGTTTGGGGAAATTAGGGCTCTCGAACAGACCTTCCGCTACACTTCTCGCTGAAGTTGGCCTCTCAATTGGAGCTCTGTTATCATCAAACGAATTCAGATTTTAGGGCTCTAGCACAAACCTTGCGCTAGACTTCTCGCTGAACTAGACTCTCAATTGGAGCTCTGTTATCATCAAACGAATTCAGATATATTCGAATTGATCCAACTCCAAAGAGTCCATCAACTCCAAATTTCTCGATATTGGTGAGTATTCGTAGACAAAATTTTGATAGGATAGTGATTTCATGCTTTTCATTTTAAAAGTTCAATGAACGGTCTTGATGCTCTTTCTTAATTAAATTACTTTCACACTCCGTACTATCTGATTAAAGATATCTTAGCAAAGATGATGTTGTTTTAATGGAGTTATTTTGTGAAAATTGTAGTTGCAGGCTTGGAGCTACGAGGACTCTAAATAGTACTCCGTATTAGTATTGTTATGTGTTTTTCTTATACTATGTGAAAAATATTTCCACACAGTATACCCTGCAGCTATAGTTGAACCACTTAGATTTTATAAAAGAGTTGTCATGTTGATTGTTTAACCACTGAGGTATTCAATAATTTGTGGGAATCTATTTAATACATGGTTTTGTCTGATCAAATCCACCTTATTTCATTACTTCCACATTAGTTCTATACTTCTATCACTTTCTTTCATCAATATAATTGATTTATTATATCTGTGATTTATTATAATTGGTTTATAAAATGTAGTTATCTCCATGTATGTTTTCTGGAGTTTTAGTCTCCTTTGTCGATACAATTTTATCAGGTTTTGTGTTCTTTGAACATGCACTTTTTATATTGGATCCCACCAAAAGTTGTAAGTATCTGGTGGATTTTTTAAGGACCAAAATACCTACTCTGAGACAGCCTTCCTAAAGCTGTAACGCACTCCCAGTTTTAGATGCTTTTAATATAAACTACTACCTCCGTCCCACTAAGATTGGGACGAGAGAAAGTGACACGATTATTAAGAAAAGTGGGTTTGTGTGGTTGATATTAAATTGATAAAGTAAGAATAAAGTAATAATGGTTTACTGCCACACAATCTTTACCAAATTTGGTACGGGACAATCTTAGTAGGACTTCCCGAAAAGGTAAAATGAGACAATCTTAACGGGACGGAGGGAGTACATGAGATCTAATAGAATCCCAACAATGAAGATTAGGCAGTCCTCTAAGCTTACTGATTTTCTAAAATAAGAATGTTATAACTATGACATTCTACTAACAATTATTATTATTTTCTTATTTTTCCGTTCTAAGGAGAGAATTCTTTGCTTCAGAATACATTGCTAACACATTCAAAACCATCATTCTAAGTCTTTTTTTGAAAGTGAAAGTCTGATTCCTAATCAGTAAGCATAGCTTTAACTATACCTCATATTCTTATATTTATGGTGTAAAGTATATGTGTCAATTCCTATATTTATGGTGTAAAGTAAATGTGTCAATCAAAGAAACTGGTCATATGGAGGGTTTGTTTGCCTTTTAATCCTACCGATAAACTGTCATTTTTTTCTTTTCTATACATTACTTGATTATCGTAATGGAAAAAACTGAAAAGAATCTTCTTTTTTAGTTATTCCTTTAATTATGATAAGTAATGAGAACTAATAGTTTAATTTGAGGGGTGAAAATACATGGTTATACAATTTAGTTTAGTTTACATATATGTTTATTATAAAGTAAAGCTTTTTCCCTTTATAAAATCCAGTTTAAAACAATCAGAAAGTTGATAGTAGTGAAACACGAAAAGAAGCTCCTCAATGAAGCAAAATTTAACAAACACCAGCAGCCACTTAAAGCTATAGACAACTCAAAGAAGAGAAAATTTCAGCAATGTCAAATAGTAGGAGAAGACTAAAATACTTCACCCTTTTAGCTCAAGCTCTCATGGTTAGCATTCTAGGTCAGGAGTCCATCAAAAGCTACTATTTGAAACGGTATGGTATGGTAATCGTTTGAGATATGTTTGCATTAATTCAAGTATTCATATATTAAGAAAATTAGTAGTGTAGTACAAACCAAAATGCCTATGCAATGTCATGAATATATTGATTTTAAGAATGTGAAAAAATCCCTTGAAATAAAAACAAAGTGGGTGGGATACCTTACATCTATATATTATTAAGTGAACCAAGTCTTTTCCCCGCTAATGTTTAATGACATTTATGTAATCTCCGCAAACGCAGTTGGGTTTTCTTCTTTCCAGTGCATTACAATTGTTTCTAACATTTTCTTCAATTCTTCACCTTTCTTTTCCTCTCCTTCATTTCTACTAAATCTGGACTCTGAACTATGGCGTAGTATTTTTGAAAACTTTCTCTTCTTTGAGTTGTCAATGTTGGGTGTGTTCCGGAAAATAAAGAAAATTAATTAAAATGAATTAATTAAATAAAATGACAAGAGAAAAACAAGAAAGGAGATGAAGCAGAATTAGTCAAAGCTCGTGCTACGCACGATTTCCTTAAAACGTATTTGTTGCCTCCCACGGTGCTAGGAGCGTTGCAACAATCGTTTCCCAGGATACGATGACTACGAACTAATGTTTGAGCACACAAACAAAAGTTCCAGCGAACGAGAACACAGTATGAACACAGAGGGAATTTTCAGATTGCTAGCAGTGTGTTTTTAGAGGTGCAAAACGTGCATGGAGTGTATGAATTCGTGTAAGAACGTGTATTGTTGCAAACCACCTGCCAGCCATTATATAGGAGGATTTGTTGTGTGTAAATGGTGAATTAATGGAACTGAACGTTGTACATCAATGACCAGTCCGTTGGGCATTGAATAGTCCATGAACTGTCCATTTAACGCTGCTGCATTAAAAGATAAGAACGTTGGGCATCAATCGTTGTAACGTTTCAGAAGCGCGACAGAAGATCTCCACCAGAACACCCCGGGAGGGTTTCTAGTGTGGGAAATTAGCACACTAGAAACCCATCCTTTTTCCCATTGTAACGGGTAAACTTCGAGAATCAATTTCTGAGGGGTTCTGTCACGAGGCCACCAGAACACCAACGAGGTGTTCTGATCCGTAGGCTTCTGTCCGAGCACTTCTGCCGCTGGGAAAAAATTAAACTTTTCGGGAAGAAAACAAAAATTAATCGTATCTCTTGAGAGATAGATTTTTGGACGACATTCGTGTCCGCAGGTCGCCCGCGCACACAAGTCGCGATTTTTCTTCTCCGAATTCGGGATTTGATTTGCACCCCCCCCCCCTGCGCGCGTGGAGAGAGCCTTTACCCTAAGGAATCTTAACTCCTTAAGGGGGGAGTCCCTTTATAAAGGGTTGCAAATCCCTTGGGTTTTCCGGTGTGGGAAATTAACACTAGAAACCCATCCTTTTTCTCAGTTTTTCCATTCTAACGGGTAAACTTCGAAAGCGATTTCTCATTCACCCGTTATCCGTTTTGAGCGTACCATATATCGAATTGTAGCCCTTAACAAGGACAATCCGAAACCACTTTGACCCGACCCAAATCGGAAGTGGAACCCACTCAAAAAATTGCCCCAAAATAGCCATTTAATGCAATTTTTCACACATTTTTCCAACAGTCAATAGCTTTAAGTGGCTGAGCTTTAAGTGGCTGCTGGTGTTTGTTAAAATTTTATCTTCTTTACTTGAAAATTACACAACCTGCTTATCTATAATTTCGACTTTATTTCTCTCTGGCAGCCGGATGCTTGCCAATCCAGGAGAGATCAGCAGGCATGGAGAAGGAGAAGCAAAGGCCAAACACTTCGGCCTTCTGATTTACTCGGAAGCGAGAAAGATTACAGAAGTGAACAGGACCAGTAGGGGATAGTTTGATCAAGGACCGGGGACTTATTGTGGCCCGCTTCAGACAAATCGATATCTGCCTCCACTCAAGATTCAATGCTATTCCTTTCACACTGTTGGAAAATTCCCCCAGGTATCACTATCCTCTGCACCTCTTATTTATGAACCATGAGTTCGGCTCTCATATATTTACAAGTCTTGAGATTTACCCAACACCAACGTCTCTAACTTCTACTTTCAGTGAGTCATCTCAACCAAACTTCTGTTTCTTTTTTAATATGCTTATGTTTCCTCCGAGCATTCGATTACAATCCAAAGATTTTAACCCTTGGTGTATTGTAAGGACATATAATCTCTACCATGTTTTCCTCTTCTATTCACCATATTTTTTGTTGAATATTTTGATTCTCTAATGGCTCTAAACTGGGCATGATAGGGTGAAAACACTTCCACATTGCAATATTCTGCTTCTCTGCAAGAACTTGCATACTGCATAGTATAATGTTAGTGAAGATATTTTGTATTTACATCTTCACTCTCATATTTTAATAAGATTTTTTTCAAAATAATTTTGAAGAAACCATGATAGGAATTAGGACAATGGTTTGAATATATAATTTTTGATCTCTATTCTTTTGGCACTGAACTTATATTCCTTAATAATAAAACTTTTTCTTTCTCGCTACTAGATTATTTACAACTAGATTATTCTGTTGTGATGTTTTTTGAGGATGCAAGAGGCAAGCTACTAAAGATGTCATCGACAAGATCTGTGTTTCAATTGTTGTAGGTGGTACAAGATTGTGTTTATGGTGGTATACATGCTTTCCAAAATTGAAGGTTTGTTTATGGGAAGCCAGATGTTCTTAAAGCCTCTCAAAGGATAACATCTAAAGTACGTGCATACACGGATTGCAGATATACAAATAGATGACAACTGAGATGGTGTTGTTGAGTTGGTGCTTAATACTGGCGATCCGGGAGTTAAGTCTTTGGCAGTTAATGATATGACTTGCAGTCTAGCGGGTCATCTCCATCAGCTTTCAAAATACCATGTAATTCTTACAAAGAACATACTGATTGAGGAGTAGTAAATGCTTTTGAGTTTTGACAATAACTATTTAACAGATGACGGTTTCAATAAATTAAAGCAAAAGGCTTGGATTATGATTTTGTCTATTTTGTTCTTACCACTCAAAGACTAGATCTCTACATATCAATTGATTATCGATGTGATGATGCTCTTAGGTAACCATTTAATTCTTAACAACAAGAATAAATATCACCTTTTTTTTCTTTAACAATCTTCTTTCTCTTCTTTGGCTATGATGTTAGAACATAGTCATGCCAATTGGCAACTAGAGAATACTCAATGTTTTCCCCTTAAATTCTTTTCTTCATGGGCTAACTTTATAAAACACAATTATGGCTTGAGCGAAAAAGTCTCTAATTCTTCTCTTCTTTGAATAAGATTTTAGAATAATTTAATGGCATAAGATAGAAATAACAATTTTTGTCCTTTTCTTTATTCTCTTTTGTTTTCTTATGTGACTATGATTTTTAACTCAGAAATGGTAAGAAGAGAGTACATTCACTTCTTTTTCTTTAGTTTTTTTTCTTTTCTTCATGTGCTTTTTTAATCACAACCATGGACGAAGAGAAAAATATAATTTTTTTTTTAAAAATGCTTTTGGGACAATGATAGTAAGAAGAGAAAAATGCATTTTTTGGTCACTTATTTTCTGAACAAAAAATGGGTTAGAAGGAAAATGATGACTTTTTTTTTTCATCTCCTCTTGGCCTACTATCTTAAGACATTGTGATGGTTAGGGAAAAAATACGGAGTAAGTCATTTTAACCACCCTATTAGTAAGTAAATTAAAGATGCATCTTTTTCTCCGACTAAAATGTCAAAACACGACAAAACACACCAATTAATTTGAAAACATACATTAATTATAACTTTAGAAAGAAGAAACAAAGACCCTCCAAAAAAATCAATCCACTTTTTACGGTAATTTCTTCTCTTTTTTTCTATAATTTATAAAATTGTAAAGGTCATAGACTTCACTTTTTTCAATCATTTCTTTATTGTCTTATATTGGTCACAAGTGAAAAAATGACCTTCATTTTCTTAGTTCGTTTTCTTCAATTCAAGTGGTATTCTATTGGGTAGTAGTCTAACGGGTAATAAGTTAAACTTGCAATTTTTTCTATAACTAATGTACGTGTTATTCTACAACAAGAGTTATAACTCTTTGAAACAATTCGAAACATAATGGCTCGGCTCTAATTTATGTGGAGTAATTTGTATCCCTTCTAAACTAATTTAGGATCCCGTGCAACGCACGGATGAAAGACTAGTTAATTATTATGCCATAACCTCAAGTGTAACACCGTCCCCAAGTGTATTTACTTTTATGTAGATTATGTATTGAACCTTATGAAATGGTTAATGAATTTACGAGGTTGTAAATTTTTGTTAATTCTTTTGCGTGAATAGTAAATTGCACGTGGGGCCCACATCGGGGGCGGGGACCACCCGATATTCCCGAGACCGCATATTTTATCCATCATGGTATAAATAATAGTTATATGGTGGTGGACATTTACTTTGGGCCATAAGAAAGGCATTGGGTTGACCGATTGGTCAAACGAGGCCCAATTACCGGTTTTGGGTAATTTATCGGATAACAGTCCGAAATGAATTTCGGGGACTTCCAAATTAAAGTTGGGGAATGTATAATCATCCTAAAGGCCCATTATGATGGGAAGTAAGTGTTATGTTTTATTTGACCCAATAAAATAAAATATAATTAGAACAGTCCGGGAAATACAACTTTCGGGACCAATTGTACACATCGGGACACAAATGGATGACCTCCCACATGAGTGGGGGCCATCCCACGTTTTTGTGCTAAACAAAGACAATAGAGGGGCTGCACAACATGGGTTGACATTGGAGGAAAGTGATGGGTGGGTGAGAAGTGACCAAATGTGGCCCAACTCTCTCACTCATTTGCCTATTGAGACAAAGAGGAGTACCCTCACCCCCTCAACTTCTTCCTGCGGCCAGAGCATCCCCAAGAGAGAGAGAGAAACCTCAAACCACCATTTCTCCATAGCCAAGTGAGCTCAAGAAAGCAAGAAGCTTAGGGAAGAAGAAGGAGTTGTTAAAGTGGAGAAAACCCTTGAAAGTAAAGGTAAGAAGCTCCATAACAACTTTCCTTCCATATTTTAATTCTCATATGACTTATATATCATATGGAGTATCCTTAAGAGTGTTCTACACGTGAGAAGTGTGGATTGAGGGGTTGAAAGGTCGTTCTAAGTCCAAGAACGGACTTGGAGGCCAAAACGACCGGTTAGCCGGAAAATAACCTTTTAAAGGTTATTTGTATTGATATGGGTTTTGTGATGATGAAACCTTGTTAGGCACTTGTCAAAGGGGATTTAAAAGCTTTCACAAAGTTTAAGGAGTCGCCGGAGTTATCGCCGGAGTTCGTCAAAGTTCACCGGAGTTTGGCCGGAGTTCAACCGAGAAGGGTAGAACTTCATCACGCTCATTTGAGGTGAGTGGACGGCTTAATGTCTTATAACTCTTGGGTTAATTATGAGATTACCTAAGTAAATGTTATATGTGTTCCTAATGATGTTCAAAAGATGCTTAAACATGTGATTATCCAAAGTGATTAGACTTATATGTATGACTGATAACCGCTTTCGCGGCGTTGTAGTAAAACGGAGTCTAACCTTTCGGTTTTTTCCCGAGTATCGTGTCTCTCGAGGAATGGCGGAGGAGCTTCTTGATTTTAAGTCCAGTCACAGGTTATCGCAAATTATTGGAAGCTTTCCAAATTAAAACTTTTGATTGATTTTCTAAACTACTTTTTGGAAAAGAAAGTAAATTTAATTGTGCAAATTCTAATGATGGCTCAAAAATAGACTAAAGGAAAAAATATAATATTAAACTTAAATGGATTGGTGCAAATAAGGGCAATGAATTGAGTAATTAGAAATGGATATATTCTTGGACCTATTAATTAGGGAAATTAAAACTAAAATTGGACTAATAATTTCTTTCCTCATAGACAAGAATAGAAACTATTTTCATTAATTTATCCTATTTCTAGGTGTCATTAATGTGTTCAAAATGGTTGGCTTGAATTAAATTCTAACCTCATAGACAAGGTAGAAATAATTCTCCAATATTTTAATTAATAAAAATAGCCAAATTCATTAACTAGTTAAACTCATTATTTAAGCAATTGAATTTATCTCTCATAGACAAGATGTAAATCCATTTCATTAAATTATCCTATTTCTAGGCCTTATTAATGTGCTCGAATATGGTTGGCTTAAATTATTTTCTAATCTCATTGACAAGTTAGAGATAATTTTCCAAGAATTTAATTAATGAATATGGCTAACAATTATTAATTACTATTTCATCATTTCAAAAAACTAGTCCAAATTATTAATTTTAATCCCTAATTTTTTTGGTCAACAAGTCAATCCATATTCCTTTAGTCAATTCATGCCCAAAAGAAATTTAGCTAATAAAGATCATTTTAACAATTAACAATATAATGAATATATTCAACATTAACAAGGAATTAAACATGGATGATAGCAAAAATTATATTATGGAACAATAAACTTGTAGAAACTAAAATATAACTTTCTAGAATTTTTCACGAATTTTTGAACCTAAAATCCAATTTTAACAACTAATTGATAATTTTCTCAATATTAACTAGAAAATACAAAAAAAACAACTACAATTATTCTAAATTCGTTCTAAATTTTATATTGACTACTAGGAGTGATATTACTGTGAATTAAACTGGAATTAGGACAAAAACTAATTTTTTGCCTTTTTTGAGTATTTAATTTAATTTATGCAATAATAACAACTAAATGCCGGAATTTATTAAAATTTACTTCTACTTCGTAAAAATTAACTTTGTTATGATAAATAACTACCTTGAGGCTAGTAAACAACTATATAATTAATTGGAATGGATTTAATGTCAACAACTATTTTATTCAAATTTAAGAAGAAAATGCGAAATAGTGGAATAACTTTCTGGAAATTTTCGAAGCATAGATAGAAAAAACTAAGTACAGATTCAGATTCTACTCATTGAAAAGATGAAAATACATATAAAGAACTCACAATTTGGAGCTAAAATGAGAAAGATATGAAAGATTGAAGTTGAAGGTGCAACAATGGTGGAAATCCGAGCTTTGAGGAGGAAGAAGACGCCCTTTTTGATCTGATTTGGGCTTGAAATTGGTGTATTTGAGTTGAGGAAAAAGCCTGGATTTTATAGCCGAAAAATTCCCGTAGGCGCCCGGGCAGGCGGCCGCCTTCCGGCAGCCTCTGGCCGCCTGCCGTCCTGTCGCCGGCAGACCGTCGGTGGCGGTCCCGTCAGCCGTAGGCGGCCACAGAGGGCGGCCGCCTTCTGTCAAAAATGGCCGCCTGCCATCTTTTCGTTGGCAGATCGGATCCCGACGGATCCCGGCGGACCCCGGCCGCCGCAGGCGGTCCAGCAGGCGGCCGCCTGCCGTCCTGTCTGGCCGCCTGCCGTCTTGTCTGGCCGATCGGTGGTTGGTTTCGTCCCCTTGTGCCGCAGGCGGCCACCGTAGGCGGCCGCCTTCTGTCCAGTGTCGGCAGCCTTCGGTCTTTTCCTGGTCCCGAGTCAAAGCGAGGTTGACTTCTGAATTTTCCCGTAGGCGGCCGCGAAGGCCTCCATTTTGGGCGCCTATTTGGGCGCCTTCGGCCACTTTTGTCTGGCAGATGCGGCTTTTCTTGCTCTTCAACTTTGTCTTCTGAATCACCTTGATAAAATGCTTGCTTCTTCCGGTATAAATGCATGAGTCACTCAAATTGACTCATTTTGTGCTCAATTGACCCGAAATCCCGCTAAACATATTATGGATGTGATTTTTACCTGATTTCATGAAACTTGAACCAAAATATATAAAATGTGTCTTTTCTTTCTATTTTCATTCAAAAATCGCTTAAATTTGATAAGAAAAATAAGTACAAAAATGGACTTATCAATGACCCATTGATATCATAAATGAAGTATGATATGAAAATGTTTATAAAAACATATATGATGTTTTAAGGGATAAAAAGGGGCATAAAATGCTTGGTTATAACTTAATACACGTTGGGATTAAGTTTGACGCAAATCGGGTTTGAAATGGCGAGTCAACGAAAATGTTGACTTGGTTGCCCAGGGGGTAACCGGCGCCGGTTATAGGCAAAACCGGCGCCGGTTATGGATCGGCATGGCCGGTTTTATTAAATTAAATAATAACCGGCGCCGGTTATGTCAAAACCGGCGCCGGTTTGGCACTGTTTTGCCTATATGTTGATTTTCAATGCATGAATTGCATGGATGATTATGCTTAGGCCTTAAGACTTGGTTTAGTCTTGATTATTGATTATGATATAGACCTTATCTAGGATGATATGTGGTAGATCATAAGTCGGGTGGAGTACCCAAGGATCGGGCGGTATCCTCAAAACTCGGTTATAGGGTGGAGTACCCAAGGATCGGGCGGTATCCTCAAAACTCGGTTATAGGGTGGAGTACCCAAGGATCGGGCGGTATCCTCAAAACTCGGTTATAGGGTGGAGTACCCAAGGATCGGGCGGTTATCCTCAAAACTCGGTTATATAGGGTGGAGTACCCAAGGATCGGGCGTGTATCCTCAAAACTCATAGATTACTATTTGTAATTTAGGACCGGGCGGTGTCCTCAAGTTAAGATGATTTGAACCAGGAGGAGTTCTATACACTCATAGGTATATGGGTGGGTTGGGGTTTAAGCCAAGGTTACCGGCTATATTATTTCCCAAATAAACAATGACCTACGGGTCGGGTATTTCCAAGTGTATATATAATGATATATATTTCATAACTTGGGGGAAGGAACTATATGTATATGTATCACCCTATGTTTGGGTCTTATACTTGAAACGTTAGTTATTCTACATTTAGCCTGCTACTCGCTCGGTACTTGTACTGACCCCTTCGGGGGGGCCCACCATTTCAGGTTGAAGCTCAAGCTTGCTATTCTCACCTTGCTCGGTGAAGTGATCTAAAGGGAGACGTGGTTCGTGCTTCCTTTACCGTTTTTAAACTATAAACTATGCTCATGGATAATTTGTAATAAGTACATTTGTTTTGGGCCTGCGAGTCCACGTTTTGGCCATATGTGGCCCATGATTGAATATTGGATATTTCCGCGATTCGTTCAATCCAAATATGTGATGTTGTTATGTATGTTTACTTACTGAGTATGGTATGAACAGATGTTCATGGACGCCTTGTATGATTAAGTCACGTTGACTTGTGGGTGACGTCATTTAGTCATACGGCGGTTGTACACGCGCTTGGATGCGGTCCGGGGCGTGACAATTAAGTGGTATCAGAGTCATCTCAGTTTCTAAACTATATAATCAACCTCTCACATGAGACTTTACAAAAGAGTTTTATCGAAAACCATGAGCATTGTATTTTGACGCTTATAGAACTATTGTCACCGAGGTTGCAAGGTCTCTAGTTGTTAAGATGGTACCCTTAACAATTGGTATGGCGGCGACTTAGGCCAATACGTGTCTATAACATTTTCCGTCAATTGACATTGATTGGAGTCTAACGACTCGTCCAAATTCCTTTTCAGAAATGGAGGGTAGACGCATGCGGACCAGGAACAATCCGAGAGGGCAAGCACCGATAGCTTCTGTTGGAGCTAGTCGGGCTTCATCTCGAAGCTCCAGGGGTGGAAGAGGAGGCCGTGGAGGCCGTGGAGGACGTGGGGGCCACCGAGCCCAAACAGTGAGTGATGGCCACGTAAGTTCGGTGTACGAGACTAGCACCGAGAACTACGACTCTACTTATGTTCCTGAAACGGAGCATGAAGAGACCCCATACGATGGGGGTGATTTCCACACTGATGATGAAAATGATGATGAGAGTGATGCCCGATTCGCCCAAATGGGCGAATTACTTGAGTGGTATCAAAAGGAGAAACTGAGGAGAGACCTTAGGCGCCAAGCAAGGCATGGCTCTCAAGGTGTGTCGGCTCAAGGAAGCCGGGGAGCTCCAAGGGCCGCAACTGAGGCTCCACAAGGTGGGCTCGAGGGAGGTTTCATAGTGAGAATCTCCAAGTACCTCAAGGAGGCTAGGGCCTTGGGGTGTAGGTCCTTCGATGGCACCGGTGACATTACCGTTGCCGCCGATTGGATCAAGAAAGTGAAGGATGCATCAAGGGACATGCAAATTACTCCGGACGTGAAGCTAACCGTTGCTTCACGGTTGTTTGAGGGGATGGCCTCTACATGGTGGGAAGGTGTAGAAGGGAAATACCGTGGGAACATCTCATGGGAAAATTTTGAGCGGGAGTTTTATGCCCAATACTACTCCGATTTTGAGGTTAATGTGAAAAGGAGGGAGTATACTAACCTCAAGCAGAAAGAGGGTTGTACTGTTAAGCAGCTGGAGCAGGAGTTTAGAACCCTGGCTAGGTTCTTACCGGAGTACGCGATCGATGAGGACCGCATGACTGAGCACTTCTGGGATGCCTTACTTTTAGACATCCGAGACCGTGCTACATACTCACGCCTCATGACTTTCAGTGAGGTGGTAGAACAGGGCATGTTGGGAGAGGCCCAGTGGAATGAGAGGAAAGCAAGGGACGCCGAGGAGGCGAAGAAGAGGAAGTGGAACAGTTCGGGGCCGCCCGACCATTCCCGAAAGAACAACCAGGGTGGTGGTGGGGGCTCATTCAAGGCGCCGGCCCCACCGGCGAAAAAGAACAGGGACGCGAAGTGGCACGGACCTAGGCCACAGAACTCGGGAGCACCTAGATGTCCCAATTGCTCAAAACAGCACTTTGGGAAGTGTAACGAACCACCAAGGTGTTTCAAGTGTGGGAATGCGGGCCATATGAAGGCCAATTGTCCTCAAGCGACGCAGGAGAACACACCGGGAGCCAGAGGAGGGGCCGTGACGGGGAGGAACCGTGCGGGACCGTCACATGGTGGCACGGGGAGAGGCGGCGCATCAACAAGCCATGCCGCATCCGTCAACCAAGGCGGGGCCCAAGCACGAGTATATGCTATGACCGAGGCCGATGCTCGGGCTAACCCCGACTCCGTTGCAGGTAATCCCTTGTAATGTTTGATAAATTATATGTTGTTAAGAGTTAAAAATGATAACGGGCTTGTACGGGCTCGCCGGGGTCGATGCCAGTGTGTTTTTAGCAAAAAAGTTGTAGGAATACAGCTGCCCAGGGGTAAACCGGCGCCGGTCGGGGCTTAAACCGGTGCCGGTTCTATTTAAAAACTAAGGGTTTGGGGCTGCCGTAGGTAAACCGGCGCCGGTTTTACCCATAACCGGCGCCGGTCCGGTTTCGGAGGTGCTGAAACAATTAAAAATCGAATTTCCGGGGAAAGCCGAAGGAAAACCGGCGCCGGTTTTGCCCATAACCGGCGCCGGTCTAGGGGAAATGAGGCCGGGACAAATCACCGTGCTCGTAACCGGGGCCGGTTTTTAGAAAAAAATTATTTTCCGAGGTTGCCGACGGTAAACCGGCACCGGTTTTGGCCATAACCGGCGCCGGTCCAGTGTATTTGTTGGGCATCCGGCCATCCCAGGGGAAAACCGGCGCCGGTCTGGCCTAGAACCGGCGCCGGTCTAGTACATTTTCGGCCAGAAAATGTTCGTTTAGCCCATTTTCGATCCGGTACTTCGAGTAGTGTGTCTTACATCATCTATAAATGTAGGGACACTATTGATCAATGGAAGAAATGCAAGAATTCTCATTGATACCGGGGCTCAACGTTCATTTGTGAGCGAAGCGTTCGCCGAAGGTCTTGACGTGCCATTGACGCCAATGACGCAAACCTTAGTAGTCTCCACACCATTGGGAGATGACGTGGAGAGGAACCATTACTATTCGTCGTGTGAGGTAGAAGTGACGGGTCAACCTTTGACTTGTGACTTCGTACCTCTAAGTATGATGGAGTTCGATGCTATCCTAGGAATGGATTGGCTTGAAAAGTACCATGCTCGAGTTGATTGCTACACCAAAGTGTTGGAACTCGAGGATGATAAGGGGAACGCCTTACGTTTTGAGGGAGATCGGGGAGGATCTCATGGTTGTATCATATCCGTGATGAGAGCACGGAAGATGATGAGAAAAGGATGCCACGCATACCTTGCTTACGTAGTAGATGAGACAAAGAAAGAGATAGACATCAACGATGTACGTGTCGTGTGAAAGTATCCGGACGTCTTTCCCAAAGACTTGCCGGGACTTCCACCCGACCGGGAGATTGAGTTCGTAATTGAAGTTGAACCGGGAACCAAACCCATTTCGATACCTCCTTATCGAATGGCACCGGCGGAACTTCAAGAGTTAAAGGTCCAACTACAGGAACTTTTGGACAACGGATTCATTAGGCCCAGTCACTCACCGTGGGGAGCACCCGTACTCTTCGTGAAGAAGAAAGATGGCACATTGAGAATGTGCATAGATTACCGACAGTTGAACAAGGTCACGATCAAGAATAGGTATCCTTTACCGAGGATTGATGACTTGTTTGATCAACTTCGGGGGGCGATAGTGTTCTCGAAGATTGATTTGAGGTCGGGCTATCATCAGTTGAAGATCAAGGAGAGTGACATACCTAAGAGTGCATTCCGCACTAGATATGGTCACTATGAGTTTCTTGTGATGTCATTTGGGTTAACCAACGCACCGGCGACATTCATGGACTTGATGAACCGAGTGTTTAGTGAATACTTGGATCAATTCGTGATAGTATTCATTGATGACATCTTGATATACTCCAAGAGCGAGGAGGAGCATGAACATCACTTGGGGCTTGTGCTTGAACGACTTAGAGAAAAACAACTCTTTGCCAAGTTCTCCAAATGTGAATTTTGGCTCAAAGAGATTGGCTTTCTCGGGCATGTCATATCCGGTTCGGGCGTTGCTGTGGACAACGCCAAGATAAGAGCCATCATCGACTGGGAGAGACCCAAAAATGTGAAAGAAATACGTAGTTTCCTTGGCCTAGCGGGATACTATCGTAAGTTCGTCGAGAAATTCTCCGTGTTGGCATCTCCATTGACGAAGCTCACAAAGAAGGGGGCCAAGTTCATATGGGATGACAAATGTGAGGAAGGGTTTCTTGAATTGAAGAAGCGGCTTACCGAGGCACCAGTTCTTGCCCTACCCAAGCAGGGGATAGGGTACGATATCTATAGCGATGCTAGCATCCAGGGGCTAGGATGTGTGTTGATGCAAAACGGTAAGGTGATAGCCTACGCCTCTAGGCAATTGAGGAAACACGAGGTGAACTACCCTACCCACGACCTGGAGTTGGGGGCGGTAGTATTTGCACTGAAGATTTGGAGGCATTATCTCTACGGGGAGACATGCCACATTTATACTGATCATAAGAGTTTAAAGTATGTATTCACTCAGAAAGAGTTGAATATGAGACAACGGAGATGGATGGAGTTGATCAAGGACTATGACTTGATCATTGACTACCATCCCGGAAAGGCCAACGTGGTGGCCGATGCGCTAAGCAGGAAGAGTACGTCGGGGACGTTACTCACATGTCTACGGGCATTGAGAGCGCGCGTGGGGGTGTCCACATGCGGGACCCTCATTGCTAGCTTTGAGGTTAGGCCCACATTACTGGGTGAGATCAGTAGATGTCAGGCCATTGACGAGGAATGTCAGAAGATCCGTGAACGGATCCTTGAGGGGCCCGTTGAGAACTTTCGGGTACGTGAGGATGGCCTTTTGATGTTTAAAGGCCGTGTGTGCGTACCAAAGAATGAGGAGCTCCAGAAGTCTATACTAGAGGAGGCTCATTCTTCGGCCTATGCCATGCATCCAGGGGGTACTAAGATGTACCGAGACTTGAAGGAGAGTTACTGGTGGTCAGGTATGAAGAGAGACATCGCAGAGTATGTGAGTCGATGCCTTACTTGCCAGCAGGTTAAGGCAGAGCACCAACACCCGGCAGGGCTATTGCAGCCGCTTACCATTCCAGAATGGAAGTGGGAACATGTGACTATGGACTTCGTGGTAGGCTACCACGGACGGTGAACAACTATGATGCAGTTTGGGTAGTGGTCGATAGGCTCACCAAGAGCGCACATTTCTTGCCTATCAACATTACTTACCCTCTTGAAAGGTTAGCCAAGTTATATACGGAAGAAATTGTGAGATTGCATGGAGTCCCGATATCCATTGTCTCAGATAGGGATCCACGATTCACATCCAGATTTTGGCCAAAGTTTCAAGCATCCTTGGGTACTAAACTGAAGTTTAGTACAGCTTTTCACCCACAGACGGATGGACAGTCCGAACGGGTGATACAGATTTTGGAGGACATGCTTAGAGCGTGTGCTTTGGAGTTCCAAGGGAGTTGGGACAAACATTTGGCTCTGGTAGAGTTTGCCTATAACAACAGTTATCAGGCGAGTATTGGCATGCCTCCATACGAGGCATTATATGGGAGGAAGTGCAGGACACCCTTGTGTTGGGATGAGGTTGGCGAGGCCAAACTCGAAGGGATAGAACTCGTTGAGATCACCAAGGCTAAGGTGAAGATCATTCGTGACAGACTTATGGCTGCCCAAGATCGGCAGAAGAGCTATGCAGACAAACGGCGGAGACCGTTGGAGTTTGAGGTCGGGGATGAAGTCTTTCTAAGGATCTCTCCTTGGAAAGGCATCATCCGATTCATATCAAGGGGTAAGCTTAACCCCAGATACATTGGTCCATTTGAAATCCTTGAGAGGATTGGGGCCGTAGCTTATCGTCTCAAGTTGACCCCTGAACGTGAGAAGATTCATGATGTATTTCATGTATCGATGCTCAAGAAGTATGTACGGGATCCGTCACATATTCTTGAGAAACCACCGGTGGAGATCCGGGAGGACTTGCAATATGCTGTAGAACCAGTGGAAATAGTGGGCCAACAGGTGAAGAAACTTAGGAACAAAGAGATTCCTATGGTGAAGGTTCTGTGGAGGAGTGATCGGGTCGAAGAAGAAACCTGGGAGACCGAGGTCTCAATGAGGGAGCAATACCCGTTTCTTTTCGATTAGACACGTGGATTTCGGGGACGAAATCCCAAATAAGGGGGGTGAACTTGTAACACCGTCCCCAAGTGTATTTACTTTTATGTAGATTATGTATTGAACCTTATGAAATGGTTAATGAATTTACGAGGTTGTAAATTTTTGTTAATTCTTTTGCGTGAATAGTAAATTGCACGTGGGGCCCACATCGGGGGCGGGGACCACCCGATATTCCCGAGACCGCATATTTTATCCATCATGGTATAAATAATAGTTATATGGTGGTGGACATTTACTTTGGGCCATAAGAAAGGCATTGGGTTGACCGATTGGTCAAACGAGGCCCAATTACCGGTTTTGGGTAATTTATCGGATAACAGTCCGAAATGAATTTCGGGGACTTCCAAATTAAAGTTGGGGAATGTATAATCATCCTAAAGGCCCATTATGATGGGAAGTAAGTGTTATGTTTTATTTGACCCAATAAAATAAAATATAATTAGAACAGTCCGGGAAATACAACTTTCGGGACCAATTGTACACATCGGGACACAAATGGATGACCTCCCACATGAGTGGGGGCCATCCCACGTTTTTGTGCTAAACAAAGACAATAGAGGGGCTGCACAACATGGGTTGACATTGGAGGAAAGTGATGGGTGGGTGAGAAGTGACCAAATGTGGCCCAACTCTCTCACTCATTTGCCTATTGAGACAAAGAGGAGTACCCTCACCCCCTCAACTTCTTCCTGCGGCCAGAGCATCCCCAAGAGAGAGAGAGAAACCTCAAACCACCATTTCTCCATAGCCAAGTGAGCTCAAGAAAGCAAGAAGCTTAGGGAAGAAGAAGGAGTTGTTAAAGTGGAGAAAACCCTTGAAAGTAAAGGTAAGAAGCTCCATAACAACTTTCCTTCCATATTTTAATTCTCATATGACTTATATATCATATGGAGTATCCTTAAGAGTGTTCTACACGTGAGAAGTGTGGATTGAGGGGTTGAAAGGTCGTTCTAAGTCCAAGAACGGACTTGGAGGCCAAAACGACCGGTTAGCCGGAAAATAACCTTTTAAAGGTTATTTGTATTGATATGGGTTTTGTGATGATGAAACCTTGTTAGGCACTTGTCAAAGGGGATTTAAAAGCTTTCACAAAGTTTAAGGAGTCGCCGGAGTTATCGCCGGAGTTCGTCAAAGTTCACCGGAGTTTGGCCGGAGTTCAACCGAGAAGGGTAGAACTTCATCACGCTCATTTGAGGTGAGTGGACGGCTTAATGTCTTATAACTCTTGGGTTAATTATGAGATTACCTAAGTAAATGTTATATGTGTTCCTAATGATGTTCAAAAGATGCTTAAACATGTGATTATCCAAAGTGATTAGACTTATATGTATGACCCATTGATATCATAAATGAAGTATGATATGAAAATGTTTATAAAAACATATATGATGTTTTAAGGGATAAAAAGGGGCATAAAATGCTTGGTTATAACTTAATACACGTTGGGATTAAGTTTGACGCAAATCGGGTTTGAAATGGCGAGTCAACGAAAATGTTGACTTGGTTGCCCAGGGGGTAACCGGCGCCGGTTATAGGCAAAACCGGCGCCGGTTATGGATCGGCATGGCCGGTTTTATTAAATTAAATAATAACCGGTGCCGGTTATGTCAAAACCGGCGCCGGTTTGGCACTGTTTTGCCTATATGTTAATTTTCAATGCATGAATTGCATGGATGATTATGCTTAGGCCTTAAGACTTGGTTTAGTCTTGATTATTGATTATGATATAGACCTTATCTAGGATGATATGTGGTAGATCATAAGTCGGGTGGAGTACCCAAGGATCGGGCGGTATCCTCAAAACTCGGTTATAGGGTGGAGTACCCAAGGATCGGGCGGTATCCTCAAAACTCGGTTATAGGGTGGAGTACCCAAGGATCGGGCGGTATCCTCAAAACTCGGTTATAGGGTGGAGTACCCAAGGATCGGGCGGTTATCCTCAAAACTCGGTTATATAGGGTGGAGTACCCAAGGATCGGGCGTGTATCCTCAAAACTCATAGATTACTATTTGTAATTTAGGACCGGGCGGTGTCCTCAAGTTAAGATGATTTGAACCAGGAGGAGTTCTATACACTCATAGGTATATGGGTGGGTTGGGGTTTAAGCCAAGGTTACCGGCTATATTATTTCCCAAATAAACAATGACCTACGGGTCAGGTATTTCCAAGTGTATATATAATGATATATATTTCATAACTTGGGGGAAGGAACTATATGTATATGTATCACCCTATGTTTGGGTCTTATACTTGAAACGTTAGTTATTCTACATTTAGCCTGCTACTCGCTCGGTACTTGTACTGACCCCTTCGGGGGGCCCCACCATTTCAAGTTGAAGCTCAAGCTTGCTATTCTCACCTTGCTCGGTGAAGTGATCTAAAGGGAGACGTGGTTCGTGCTTCCTTTACCGTTTTTAAACTATAAACTATGCTCATGGATAATTTGTAATAAGTACATTTGTTTTGGGCCTGCGAGTCCACGTTTTGGCCATATGTCGCCCATGATTGAATATTTGATATTTCCGCGATTCGTTCAATCCAAATATGTGATGTTGTTATTTATGTTTACTTACTGAGTATGGTATGAACAGATGTTCATGGACGCCTTGTATGATT
The DNA here is from genome assembly GCA_945859915.1 of Cuscuta epithymum. Taxonomy (NCBI): domain Eukaryota; kingdom Viridiplantae; phylum Streptophyta; class Magnoliopsida; order Solanales; family Convolvulaceae; genus Cuscuta; species Cuscuta epithymum. The sequence continues at coordinate 601,795 of CAMAPF010001060.1, read as the reverse complement.
AAGCCACGTTGACTTGTGGGTGACGTCATTTAGTCATACGGCGGTTGTACACGCGCTTGGATGCGGTCCGGGGCGTGACATCAAGGGCTAATAATAATTTTCCCATTAATTTTCCACATTCATTGTCACACATTATTGTGACAACCACAGTGGCATCACGCAAATACTAAAGTCATGCTAAATCTTTTAGTCTATCTCCTTGGTAATAGTCTATACTATTTTAATTTGTACATCTTCCCTGGACTTAGACTTTTAAGTTATTTTTATTTATTTCCATTTGTGTATTGTTTATTTCCTTTTCTTTCTCGCATTGTACTTCCCTATATTTCAATAAAATCCGCCCCTTTAAAAAAAAGTTACAAGTTGAAGTATAAAATATAGACATCCTATTAAATAATATAATAAGGATACATTTATATTCACGGTAAAATAAAATTAAATATAATAAACCAAAATAAATTCATTCAAACTATTTGATATTTCAAATCTATTTTGTTTCAAAAAATAAACAATACGTGTTTCACAAATTAAAATTAAATATGTATTTTGTGTATTATATGTAATAATTCGTAATATAAAACATAATTTGTGTTTTCTATTTTACAATTTATATTGTGCTTATATTTTAGAGTTGTCTTTTTCATTTTATATTTTCAAATATTTTTAATATGTTTTAGATAATAATTACCTTACAGACTTTGCAAAAAGAATAAAAAATGACTACATTCATAGCTTCATATGGGTGACGAACAAAATACAACAAATTTGATATCCAAGTACCTACATTTTTCAAGGCTTTACAAAGTAAGCAGTCATGAGGGACCGACCATGCCATGTTTAAGATAAACAAATCCTTCTATAATATCTAAATCAGTTTAACAATAATTACATGTAGGTAAATTTGATCTTGTAGTTTCTTGCGAAATTTGTAGAGATATTCCACCTTCTTTCTTGGAAGTTGCCAAGAGACACCTTAACATGGAGGCACCTTCTTGGAAAGAGCTCTCCAACAAATAGGTGTGGGAGAAGATATGGAGATACCTTGGAAGCTTGGATGCAACTTCCTCTTGTCTACAAACTAGTCCTATAAATAGAGTGCTCCATTGTTGTTCATAGTATCAGTTTAGAAAGTGAGAAAAGTGTGTGAAGAGTGAAATACACTTAGAGTAGAAGTGTATTGGTGAGGATTGGTTTTTTGTAATAGTTGAGTGTGAGAGTTTGCTCCTCCTATTGTAATTCTGTTCTTGATATTGAATAGAAGAATTTTCCAATCCCAACAAGTGGTATCAGAGCGAGGTTGAGTTTTCATACACTGTTTTCTCATTTTCAGATAAATTTCTACAGGTTAGAAAATCGTGATTTTTCAAGTTGCTCGGAATCATGATCTGATCATACCGTTAGATTCGTCTCGTCGAGACGAGAAATCTGGTATTTTTGGGGAATTTTTTGGCCACCGGAAGAGGCCGTACGCGCCACCCAAACGCGCCGGAAAACTGCCTGCGTCATCATTGCGTCATCACGCAGTCCAGAGGAAGAAGACGAGCCACGTCATCCGCCACGTCAGCCGTGCAAGCCATCCTCTGGGTGCCACGTCAGCGCCACGTCAGTGACACGTGGCGCCACGTCAGCGCCAGCGCAGAGCCAGCTGTTGCCACGTCATCCGCCTGCTGGTCTGCTCACTGGGCTGCTGCCTGAACCGGACCGAACCGGTTCGTACTTGTGGAGGCCGGTTCACCCATTTTCAGACCGGTTTTGGACGAGGTCAGACCGGTTCCTACCATTTTCGGCCATTCCGGATCCAACGGTGAGCTCCGTTTGTCCAAATTTGGCTCCGAAAATAAGGTACGAGATATTTTGAGCGTTTTATTATGGATAAATCATCATCGGACACCATGATTGCGCTCACTTCCACAAATTACAATATGTGGAAGCCTCGGATGGAGGATTTGCTAAATTTGAGGGATTTAGCCGATCCTCTTGATAATAATGGCGTGAAACCGGATAAAAAGACGGATGAAGAATGGACAAAAATGAATAGAAAAACTGTCGCACAAATTCGACAGTGGATAGATCATAGTGTGTTCCACCATGTTGCGCAAGAACAAAGTGCTTACACACTATGGGAGAAGCTTGGTAGCATGTATCAAGCAAAAACCGCCCGAAATAAGACATTACTAATGAGGAGATTAGTAAACCACAAGTTACGAGGAGGTATTTCGGTGTCAGAACACACCAGTCAATTCCAGGATCTTGTGAATCAGTTGAGCACCACAGGATGGGTTCTCAAAGATGAAGAGCAGGCGATACTACTCTTGAGCTCTCTACCTGACAGCTGGGAGACTCTTGTTGTCACTCTCAGCAATTCTGCTCCCAATGGCAAAGTGACTATGCAGATGGTCACAGATGCCCTTATGAACGAAGAAGCCCGAAGAAAAGAAGCCGGGACTGAACAATCATATGCCTTCATGTCAGAAACCAGCAGACGAGGGGGAGGCAGAAATGGAGGAAGAAGTCGAGGTCGAGGTAGAGGCCAAGGTCAAAACAGAGGAAATTCTCAAGTTCGCGGCCGATCACAAGAACGAGGTATGTCCTGTGAAAATAATACTTGGTTTGAAGGATATTGCAACTATTGTGGTAATTATGGGCATAGAAAAAGAGATTGTAGAAAGTTTCTACGAGAGCAGCCACAGACGAGTCAAAATACTAGCCAAGAAGATGGTGTGACTATGGTTAGTTTGTCATCAGATGCGTGTCTTGTTACACATGGTGAACAAGAATGTTTACACGTAGGTACTCATGATGTTGAGTGGGTGATTGATACAGCCGCATCATTTCACGCCACTCCACACCAGAACTTATTCACATCTTATAAGTCAGGAGACTTTGGAGCTGTGAAGATGGGAAACACGAGTTTCTTGAAGATTGTTGGCATTGGTGATGTGCACATAACAACCAATGTCGGATGCGCACTTTTGTTGAAAGATGTTCGACATGTTCCGGATCTTAGATTGAATCTTATCTCCGGTACAGCTCTGGATCAGCAAGGATATCTTAACCGATTCAAAGAAGGTACGTGGAAGTTATCTAAAGGTTCCTTGGTTGTTGCAAGAGGCCATATTTGTGGTACTCTTTATAAAACTCATGCAAAGTTGTGTCATCCAAGTCTTAATGCTGTTGAAGAAGAGATATCACCAAACTTGTGGCACCGGAGGCTAGGCCACTTGAGCGTGAAGGGATTGACAACTCTTGCAAAGAAGGAAGTCATTTCCATGGGCAAAGGTGTTGCCCTAGATCCATGCGAACACTGTCTATTCGGGAAACAACACAGGGTTTCCTTCAGTTCTACTAGGAAGAACCATTCAGAATTACTCAGTCTTGTACACTCTGATGTATGCGGACCCATTGAAGAGGAGTCACTTGGAGGAAGCAGATATTTCGTGACATTCATTGATGATGCATCACGAAAGGTATGGGCTTATTGTTTGAAGAGTAAGGATCAAGTGTTTGATCGCTTCAAATTATTTCATGCCATGGTAGAAAGAGAAACATGGAAGAAGCTGAAGTGCCTGCGTTCAGACAATGGAGGAGAGTACACTTCCCGGGAGTTCTCAGCATATTGCGCCGCATATGGAATCAGACATGAGAAGACGGTTCCAAGAACTCCACAGCACAATGGTGTAGCCGAAAGAATGAATCAGACCATTATGGAGAAAGTTCGTTGCATGCTGAGTATGGCTAAACTACCTAAGCCATTCTGGGGTGAAGCTGTGCTGACAGCTTGTTATCTTATAAACAGGTCACCTTCTGTTCTTTTAAACTTTGAAGTGCCAGAGAAGAAATGGTCAGGAAGAGATGTTTCTTACTCTCACTTAAAAGTGTTCGGGTGCAAGGCATTTGCACATGTGTCCAAGGAGTTGAGACAGAAGCTGGATATCAAGTCAAACCCATGCATCTTCATCGGGTATGGTGATGAAGAATTCGGATACCGGTTGTGGGATCCCGAAGTGAAGAAAGTTGTACGAAGCAGAGATGTTGTATTTCATGAAAACGAGTTTCATGGGTGTGCTCCAATAATCCGCCAACAACATACTCCAGAAGACGAAGTGTCTGTATCATCAAACATTCCTCTCAGCGACGAGGAGATGCATGATACTACTGAACAAGAGAGTGATGGTTCAGTAGGTGATGATGATACTCACAGTAATGATATTCCTCAGCAGGGGGAGCCTTCATCTGAAGACGAAGCTGAAGGTACTCATGTTCGACGTTCTATGCGAGGCATAGTTCCACAGAGAAAGTATTCCATATCCGAATGGATACTTGTCAGCGAGGGGGAGCCAGCGAGCATCGCAAGAATGAGAGAAACAAAGAAAAAGGTGGAGGGGGAGATTTGTAGAGATATTCCACCTTCTTTCTTGGAAGTTGCCAAGAGACACCTTAACATGGAGGCACCTTCTTGGAAAGAGCTCTCCAACAAATAGGTGTGGGAGAAGATATGGAGATACCTTGGAAGCTTGGATGCAACTTCCTCTTGTCTACAAACTAGTCCTATAAATAGAGTGCTCCATTGTTGTTCATAGTATCAGTTTAGAAAGTGAGAAAAGTGTGTGAAGAGTGAAATACACTTAGAGTAGAAGTGTATTGGTGAAGATTGGTTTTTTGTAATAGTTGAGTGTGAGAGTTTGCTCCTCCTATTGTAATTCTGTTCTTGATATTGAATAGAAGAATTTTCCAATCCCAACAAAATTCATTCATTCAAATCCATTCCAAGGGTAAACGGTCTTATAATTAAAATTTCCTCGAGTAGGTATCAAATTTTTAAAGCCTGTACCAGCTAGGGGTGGGCAAACGGGTCTTGGAACCGCGGTCCGGGCCGGGTAATGGCGGTTCGGGTCCAAAACGGGCCGGTTCCATTTTTTGTTGCCATAAAACGGTCCGGGTAGGGTCGGGTAATTGTTTTTAAGGAACCGGACCGGTTCCAAAATTAAAAAATAACGGGTACCCGGCCCGGCCCGTTATATATATTGTATATTAATTTATTAATAGTTTGTGATAATCGGTTTTGAAATAGTTTTGTGATAATATATTAAATTGAGTTGGAGTAACATCTTTTTGTTTTCAAATTATTGATTAAATGTTTCATAAATATCTTATTACTTTTTATTGTTATTAAATTATTCCTTTCAATGGAATTTAATTATTTGTTAAAAATGATTTTGTTATATTTTTTATTATATTGTTCTTAAAATATATAAATTGTGTTTACCACCCACCATGTATGTGTCAACTTTGGCTAATACTGAAAATTTAATATTAAAAAAAAGCAATCACTTGAATATGTGATGTTAGACAACATGTTTAAATACAAATGTTAGAAAATATGTATGTTGACTAGGTTGCATATTTTTGGAATTTCTTTAATTGTTTGAAACTTATATACATGAAATTATGAAGTATTGGACTTGTCGCTTGTATTACATGTGCACCACTATGTTGTTATTTTGAAACTTGCTAATGTCCTATATTATTGATTATTGATTTTTGGAACTTCATGAGTTTTTACTAATTTCAAGACATGAGAATAGAAACCGTAAAACCCGGACAGGACCGACCCGTTTCAAACGGGCCGGGTAATTTCCGGTTCCTATTTTGAAAATTGTAATACCCGGACCGGACCGAACCGTACAATGGAACCGGCGGTTCCATTTTATTTTGCATTACCCGTCCCGACCCGGCCCGTACCCAGCCCTAGTACCAGCCAATATTAGAACTTCTCAAGTTAACAGAGAAAGTGTACTAAACAATTTTAGATCACTAATGCTAAAGGTACCCCATTTTGTACCCCCTCCTATGTTTGTGGTTCACAAAAGCAATGAGTTAAAATAGAGCAATTATTTTAATTGGATTGGATTTTTGTGAGCCACAAACATAGGATGAGGTACAAAATGGGGGTACCTCTAGCATTTCTCATTTTAGGTTATTTTATCTTCCCCGTTATATCCTTCTAGCTTCTAAAGTGATCGTAGGCCATATATGCAGCCCTCTGTCTCCTTTTCATCCTCGTTGTTCCTCCTCAGAATCATAATAATAATGAGGGATGCTAGTAAGGCAGTAACCACTAACCATCTGCAAAATTAGCTCTTATCTTCCCACCTCTCTTATCAATCAGCCATTTTAGTAGACTAACAAGAAGGATAACATCTCTATTGTATGCTTCAGGGTGCCACTTCTTTAATTGACAAGAGAGATCAATGAGTTCATGGTCTCACTGGATCATGTGGAGTCTTCTCTGCCTCTGGTCCCTGAGACATTTTCTCTTCTCAGTTCTCCCCTCTTCTCTAGTTCTCTAACGTTTTGAATCTGAACAATATACAAGGGATTGGCTATTTGGCTGTAGTGGAAATTAAAAGATTGAAAAAACCAAGTGAAACCACCTAACTTCCAACCACTTGAACTCGGTAGCTCTAGTTTGATCTATATTTTTATGGGCATGAGGATAATTGTAATCCTCACAAAGCTCCCTCAAAAATATTTGTTTCGCAGGGCTCATCGGCTGATCGGCATCACAGATAACTCAGGGGTGGAGGATGACGAAGGGACTTTAGTATCCTAGACTAGGGGTATTTTAGATATTTGGAATTAAATTTTTTTTAAGATTTAATATGGGGACTGTAAATAGCAATTTGGGAGATGCGAATAGAATTACCCTTAACCAACCGTTTGCCTTCAAATATTCCTTCTTTCAACATTCAAAGCGCTACTCAGCTATTTTCAACTTTTTAGCAAAATTTATAAGACTAATTCATACTTTCTATAATAATTTGTATTGAGAGTTTTCGTAAAAGTAATCCGAAACTGTTTATTGACTAGTGTTGTCATGATAATCTCACATTTATATAATATCAGAACAATCTCACATTTGCATTTCATCTTCTTGTGTTGGACCCTGACCAATTGATGATCTACTATACCGGTTTTTTTTTGAAAATCTTATATAAATAATCTCATCATTGACAAATCCGCTCAAAACAATCCTGCATTTCAATTTATTTATTTTTTTCATTTTTTTCATCTTATTATATCATTTTTTTATTTGTTTATGTTTTTGCTTTCCTTTTTCTCAATAGTTTTTTCTTTCTTCTTCTTTCATATTTTACTTCTTCTCTTTTTATGTAGGAAAAATTGATAAGAGTAATCCCACATTTTGCTTGTTTTTGACATGTTAGTGAATAGTGACGTTTTCTTGATCTAGATTTCTTTTTATTTTTTCTCCTTTTCGGATAATGTTTCTCACATCTACCTTTCTTCGTATAAAGAGAGTATAATAATTTTTTCTCATACTTCCTCGATATTTTTTCTTTAAATTTTATTTTTCCCTAATCTTTTTATCACAAAGATTTTTTCCCATAGCTGATGAAATTTATGAGTGGGCTTACTTAGAAAAATTCAATGATGTAGAAAGAAAAAAATATATTGATGGTGTAATTAAGCTAACAAGAAGAAAGAATAGAGGATAGAAAGAAAACACACACACAAAAAGTAACAAGAAGAAAAAAGGGAAAAGTGAAATTAAAAGGAAAATAGAACAAAAATTAAAATGTGAAAAATATATTAATTAAAAGAGAATGGTTAAGAAAAGAAACACATAAAAAGGGAAATGAAATGAAAAATATGGGAAAAACGAAATGACACAAATCTGTTCTGAAAGGAAATTTTACTAATAAAATTCTCATAATAGAGCGAGAAATAGAATAATAAATATGGAAAAGAAATAAAAATAAAAGGATGGAAAAGGAATTAAAAAGTGTCCAGGGATAAAAATAAAAATAAATAAAAAATTTAGGGTGAAAGAATAAAAAATGAAACATATGACTATTTTGAGCAGATTTGTGCAAAGTGAGATTAATTATGTAAGACTTCCAAAGAAATGACAAAAAACCTGTTATAGTAGGTCATCAATCGGTCACGTTCCGTGAAAGAAGATGAACTGCAAAGATGAGATTATTTTGGGATTACGTAAATGTGAGATTATTATGAAAAGAACGGTCATATATCTGATTATTATTGTCAATTTTCCTTGTTAAAATAAGTGATATTGTTATTATTACTCTTTCGCTGCTCTCCTTGCCCTATCATAATATTATAGTTTACTTGTAAATGAAATTTAATTACTAACGTCTCCCAACACTCCACCCAAACATGCCGTAATACGTAAAGTATTCAGTCTGCACATCATGAGTTCGTGTGAATGTATTTCAAATTTTATTACATTAACACGTAAAAAACATCAAAGAAAACTGAACCTCTTCACAGCTTTTTTTTTTAAATCAATAACTTAATTACTATTAATAAGGGTAACCAGAAACATAACAACCAAAAGCATTACAATCACAGCGTTCAATGCTACACTAGGGTGAGACAAAGAACAAAAAAGCCATATAAAAGTTATGTTCGCTAACCCTGCAACTATGTAGACTCGTCCCACAATTTGACTGCTCGTGCTACTCGAAATAGGTCCGGTTTGACCAGCCACCAAAAAGGATTTGTTAAACTTGCTGGTTTTTCCAGCCACCGGTAAGGAGCCAAGTGCAGAAATTGTTCCGGTTTCACCAGCCACCGGAAAGAAAGCAATCCATTCACTCCCATCTTCCTTGATCGGCGGTGGTTCAGGAGGGGGGCGATCGGCCTCTATATTGATACAGAAGAAATCTTGATTCAGGATCGATAGAGAAGCCAATACACATGTCTTACTAACACCCAAGAACACCTGACCGATGATGGCGGGGAATATAAATCTGGCGAGCGACACTTCGCCACCGAAAATAATATCTCTAGACAACGCTAGGAAATAGACGTATACATAGAACTCCAAAAAATTGATCTAAAGAAACTTTTTTCATTATTGGGATCCAAAGAAAATTGAACAAAGAGAGGAAGAAGAAGAGGAGGCGGCTAGGGTTTCCCCTTCGCCGCTCCTCTCCTAAGGTGCGTAACTACGTGTGTCCTCTTCACAGCTTCTTAAAAGCTCAATACTTGCAACACAATAAAATATAACCATGTATAACCAAAATTGAAACAGAACACTGGTATAAATTTGATGATTTTGCGGCATCTCGTTTGCAGCGCTTATTAAATTAAATACCAATAGATTACTAAACTAAGGCTCATTTAAAAAAATGTGTCAACTTTTAAATTTGGACAAAAATGTGACTAAAATAAAGTGACAACCAAATATTAATGTCACTGCTCATTTTCATGTCACCGTTGGATCACTTGGATGTCAGTGCCAGTCGTGTCACTGCTACCGCCATCGCTCGTGTCACTGCCGCCGCCGTCGACCATAGTGACACCGCCATAGTGACACATTCAAAGTACTTCCTCCGCAATGACACTGGCCACATTTACCCATTCCAAAAAACCCCACCGACCACCTCCGCCACTGCAGGCAACCACAAAGGTTGCCGCCGCCCCCACCGGCGTCGACCAGCGTGCCACCCATCTCATTTGACTCCACCAGCAACCCAAACGCCCCAACCACCCCGCCATCCCATCACAGTCCACCACTGCCCACCACCATCACAGTCCACCACCGCCCTTGCCCCACCACCACCGCGATTGCCACCGTTGAACATTACCGCAGACCGCCGCCGACTGCTACCCACCCCCGGATTGACCCCTCAGCCCCCAATCACCTTCCAAGACCCCTGCCTAACCCCAACCACCCCTGATCCCCCAGCCACCTCCCCATCTCCCAAGCCCCATCCCGACCCCCAATTCCACCATCTCATCTCCCTAACTCCACATCACTCTCCCCCAGCCCCCTCTCAGCAATACCGCACACTACCTTCCAGCCTCGCCCCAGCCAAATTCAATCTGGAACTCAAATATGAAAATAAGAAGGAAAACCCCCAAAATCAATTTGGAATCCAAATAGAAAGGAGAAAAAGGAGAATCAAGGGTGGTGGCTTGGTAGTTGTCGCTGACTGGAGCCATGCATGGCTGTGCGAAGAGGAGCGCCGGATTGGAGGAGGAACGACTAATTTGGCGAGGCAACCCATGCGACAAGGCAGCATGTGCGGCGAGTCTGAGGTGAGGCGGAGGCGAGTCCGGCGGGTTGGCACAGTAAGGAAGATGCTCTGCGAAGAAGTACGCTGGGAAGAAATGCGCAAAGAAGTTGTTCGATAGAAAAAAATGCGTAGAGAAGAAAGAGGCGCGGGTGAAATGCGTTGGGTCGCCGGGTCACTTTTGTGGAATTTTTAAAAGTGGTCATATTTTTGTACACCAGAAGCTGAGAAGTAATATTGACACCATTCTTTCTACTGTATTAAATAAGCGCCTTAAAAAAAGAAGGCGTGCCGCGCTTATTCATAAAAGCGCCTTGAGGCTTTCAATATTCCGGTTTTTTCAAAATTTTCCAAGTGATGCGGCGCTTTTCTTGAAAAATCGACGCAAATCGATATACTTTACGTTTTAATTTTGAAAAAATGCTTGGGGTACACAAAATGTGTACACATGTCTGTCCTTCACAGGAATTTTGTCTGTCAGAGACAACTCATTTTCTGTTGTCTGTGACATTCAAAATTTTTGTGAAGGACAGCCATGTGTACCCAAACAAAACTCTTTAATTTTACATTTGCGTTTTTTTTAAAGCGCAGCTAATGTTTTTGAGATTATTTTAAAGATCTTTATTCCACGTGCCACACTTGTTTCATGAAAACGCCGTCATTATAACTGTGAATTTCAAGTTTTTTAGGAAAAATTGACAAAAACAATCTCACTTTTCACTGGTTTTCTCATTATAATCCCACCTTTAAATAATCTCAAAATAATCTCACCTTTGCACCTCATCTTCTTTCATTAGACCTTGACCATGTTTTTTACTCATTCTTTGAAAATTATACAAATAATCTCACCTTCCACTTTTTAATTATATCCTTATAAATGAGAGATTATTTAAATAAGTTTTTTAAAAAAGGTAAAAAACTTGGTTAGGGTCCAATGAAAGAAGATGAGGTGCAAAGGCGGGATTATTTTGGGATTATTTAAAGGTGAAATTATTATGAAAAGATCAGTGAAAGATGTGATTATTCTTGTCAATTTTTCCTTTTTTATAATACTAGTATAGTACCCGTGCATACGCACGGGAAATAACAGTTGATACATATATTTTTACTCATGATCAAATTAAATATTAAAATAAAAGAACTTTTTAGATTTTACGTTTTCGAAATCAAGGAGTATAATAAGCTAAAATCATAATTAATTTTCAATGAAGAGTGTATTAGAGAAAATTAATTGACACCACTCATTAGAATTTGTTACAATTATTTTTCATGATTAAGTTCATTTTAAAATTAAATATTCTTCTAGGAAGTGAGTGTAAGAAGGTATTTAATGACAAAAAGTCTAAGTGAATACAATAAATATTGAAATTAATGATTATTAGTTAAGTAAGAATTTGTTAATCATTAGCTAAATTAGTGCTAACATTTGTGAGAGAAAATTGTCATGCTCAATTGTTCGTCTGCTTATTTTATACCTAAAAGAACTAAACAGTACATTAGAAAAAATTATCTCACTCAATTGTTAGCCGAATTATCTTATACATAAAAGCACTACGTTATGAGAGAGATAAGTATGTACCGCTTAATTGTTAACCGACTTATATCTACATGAAAGAACTACATATATGAGAGAAAGTTACCCCACTCAAATTTTAGCACACTTATTTTATAATATCTAAAAGTACTACATATGAGAAAGAAAATTTTCCCACTCAATTGTTAGCCGGTTTATCTTCTTGTACCTAAAAGCACACATATGAGAAAGAATATTTTCCTCTCAATTGTTAGCCGGATTATCTTATACTTAAAAGAACGGTTTATGAGAGATAACGTTCTCCCGCTCAATTATTAGTCGGCTGATCTTATACCTAAAATTATCCTACTCAATTTCTCTGCTCAATTGTTAGCAAACTTATTTTCCAATACCTAAAATCACTATATATGATAGGGGAATTTCATCCGCTCAATTATTAGCAAGCTTTTCTTATTATACCTTAAACCACTACATATAAGAGAGAAAATTTCTCCGCTCAATTGTTAAGCGGCTTATTTTATACTTCCTACCAAATTGCATTAAATTATTCTTTTTGAAACTATCATAACATTACTGTTTTTACTATGAGAAAAGGTGCAAATAGGCCCATGTACTAACAAAAAAAGATCAAATAAGCCCTTATTTAGGAGGCTTTGTCCGGCCGTCGCCATTTGGGGTGGTTCCCGGTGGAATTGTTTGATGAATTTTTTTTAGCATCTTATTCATTAAGTCTAGTTTACTCATACCAAATTTCAGCTAAAACTTCAATCGGGAAGGCATTCCAATGAATTCTTGAAAATAAATGCGCAGTTATCTTCAAGAATTCATTTGAATGCCTTCCCGATTGAGGTTTTAGCTAAAATTTGGTATGAGTAAACTAGACTTGATGAATAAGATGCTCAAAAAATGTCATCAAAAAATTCCACCGGGAACCACCCCAAATGACGACGGCCGGACAGAATCTCCTAAATAAGGGTTTATTTGACTTTTTTGGTTAGTACATGGGCCTATTTGCACTTTTAATCGATCAAGTGACATTTAAAAATTTTACTAAGTTACTAACATATATATGGCATCTTCATTTTTTTTTGCATCCATGGATCGCTACCTCATTGGACATCTTCAGAATTAAGAACAGATGTATAATTTTATTCTCATTGTATGGTCGACTTATATGGTGTTTGGGACTTGTTAAATCAAATTATTCTAATCAGCCCTCCTTTTTATCTGTAATTTTAAAGTGCCTATAAAACTATATTTTGAACTTTTTAAAATTTAATTATCTGTCATGGGGTTGAGGGAGTACTTTAATCTTAACATATAGGATATAATAGTACTAATGCTTGCATTTTAATAATGATTTTTGTTAGTTTTGATCATCAAACAATTAAATGACGGAAAAAATATAGTCTACTCATAAGATTTAATGTCAGATATGTCAAAAGAAAACTATTGTTAGAAATTTCCAGAAAGCAGGATTTTGATAGGCAACACATTTTTAGAGTGATAGACGGATAGGAATATAGCATCAAATGATTTTAAATAAGTATCAAGGGCTTTAATAAACATTTATATTTGCTCAAATGTTTATGATTGATTGAGATTAAACTAAAATATAGAGTTGCATCCCAGTCCAAGACGGCATTCTTCTACAACGAAGCTTGTAGCTTTTAAAAAATAGGATATTAATCTCAAGTGACAAATAAGTCTCTTGATCTAGATGTATGTAATTTTTGCATCCATAAAGATTAACTTCTTTGCAAAAGTTGAGAAACCGGTCTAGCTCACTTGGTCGTCGACTCACTATCTCTTATAGAAAATTCCAGATTAATCTCAAATGGAGTGAAATTGATCCGAGTTTACCCCAGGTCTCCTGAGGAAAAGATAACTTCTTTTCAAAATTTTTAGAAGATATATGTGAAATTCTTTTCCTTTTCAAGATGCCCAGGTAACTTCCAATGAACTAAGCGCAAGTAACATTGAAGTCGATATGGTAATCTGCATCAGAGATAATCAAAGTCATTAGGAAGACCCCTATTTTTAAGTCCAAACATAGGCGAGAAGATATAAAGAAAGATCACTATTCATTCTTATTGGTAACTAGTAACTCACCCGTGCGATGCACGGCAAAAAGCTTAAGTACATATAATTAAATAAACATTTTCAAAAAACATATTATTGCATCAATTAAAATAACTAAAGTTGAATAACAAACATTAACTCTACAAATTCGCAGTTTGTGTTGTGCTTTGTTCGTCACCATCACTAACAACAAATTTTCAGCCATTTTTCTATTAGTAACTCTTGAGAGTGAAAACTTGCTTCTTCAACAACAAATTACCCGTATTAACCGGATCATAAACTTGACCATGAGAGACTTCTAAATAGACTTTCAAAAAGCTTTTTGTCGTGCAGTTTATCGGTGCGATGCACAGGCAGGCAAATTGCATACAAACTACTTAAAGAAAAAACAATATGCATGTAAAAAATTATTCAAATTATAGGAGAACAACTTAATAGTATTTATCGACTTTTGGCTTTAAAAAAGCTAAAAAACATGTTTTCAAGTGACAACTTCTGCTTAAATAAAACATTAAAAAGTTAAAAGCTAAAATATGTTTTTTACTTTTTCTATTACACAAAAAGCACATATTTTACCAAACATTACATATTTTTACTTTTCAAAATCACCTTTTTATCAAACATTACCAACTTTTACTATTAAACATTTTTCCAAAATTACTTTAAAAATAATTCTTTTAAAGCACAAGCTATTGCAAATACTCCCTAAATCATATACTAAAATACTACAAAAAATTGTATAACTAATGGATCAAGGCTAAACACTCCCAGTTGGCCCAAGGCTAAACAGGCCCTATATATACGATGCATCGGCCCAGGCTAAACATTCCATATGTATCGGATGCTCCTAGGGCTTGAACATGTATTCCAGAGGGTTCTATCTTTACATTCTCTGTCGCCTTTGGCTCTCTTTTCCTTGACATCTATGATCGATTAACTCTACAACCGAAACATCACGTGCGTGGGTGGAACACCTAATCCGATCAACCTTTCCGGAAAGCACCGTATGAGTTTCCTCGATCAAAAATTTCCTCAACGGAAACCAATAGTAGAGAAATAGGGTAAGAAGATGTGTCATCATCAACGACTCTATCTGCGCGGGAGTTCTCGTCTATTAACGTTCTGGGTAAGCATCCAATTTGGAATTCACTATTTTTAAGCATCTACTTTAATACTTTATAAATCTGAGAATAAACTGAAAATATAGAAAGCTATTTAAATTGTAATCAATTAGTGACATATTTCTAATGAATAATAGTTTTCAGTTGGTAAATTAGATGAAAATTCACACAATCAGCTAAGAGATAGTCTTTGTAGAGAAATTACGAAGAGTATTCATCAGTGCTATGTCAAGATGAGTGAAATTTACACTTTTATTTAATTGATTTTAAACAGAGTTAACAAATAATTGTTTTATCTCCTATACGATAAATATTTGGCAAATCCATGCTCTTTTTTGTTTTGGGAAACTTTAAGAGTATTTCAAATAAATAAAACCTTTAACTTTTATTTTTGAGCTGTTTATCTTTTAAAATTAAAATAAATATAAATTAAATGGGTTTATTTCCAGATAAACATCTTTGATTTATTCTTTAACTGCCCCTTAATTTCACATGTGTTGAAGTGAACTATGTGCTTGGCTAATACATGGTAATGCTTGTTTATCTCCTTGTTATTAGGATCAACAACTTCCTACCTTTTAAAATATTTATTCATTCCTATATAAATGAAAATGAAGGTCCTTGCGCTACTTTAAAAATACGGATCAATCCTGACGAACGATTATTTCACAACATCATTTTTTGTTATTCAAAGTGCAGGCTTTAGTTCTAGCATAGAGACTCATCTCACGTATAAACATTTTTTACGTAGCAATAATATACATGATAATATCTCCAAGACTGCTGGTTTACATTTTACTCTTCTGATCCTCGTAGTTCTGTGTCCGACAACTGAATGGCTCGTTATATCAATTTAAAAAAACTACCACTACTTACTACCATATTCAGTTGGCTCCGACAACTGAATGGCTCCTGACACACATGTCATTTAGGGGTTTTTCCAGATGAATCATCTATCCACTGCCTCCCAATCTCCATTCTGATCTCCTTGTTTCTGCGCTTCACAAATATGTTTTGCTTTAGATCAACCAATATCAGCCAAGGTTGTTAAAATCGTATTTTCAGATCGAATCGGAATGAGATTTTAAAAATCGAATCGTAAAATCGAATCGTAAATCGTAAGATTTTACAAAACAATTAAATAAAAATTATTAAAAATACTAAACAAAAGGAAACTCAAAATATATCATTATTATATCAAACCAATATAAGTTTAAGTCTTAAAATAATGTTCTAAGTAAATTACACAAAATAATTAATGGGAAGTAACGTTTTTTTTTACAAATAACAAAGTAACGTTATTAAACCAAAATAGTCTTGCGTTATCAAAGAACAAAAGTCACGTGAAAATAAAAAATGATGTTCTAATCTTACATGAAGAACATTGAATGAGTAACGTAAAAGTTACATGAATAAACATAAAAGGCCATGGTCAACTATGTAAGGACTTGATGTGGGAATTGAGAATTTGAGATTGAAACCCGACGCTTGGTTGTTGTTTTGAGCTTTTAATTAAAAAAGGTTCTTTTTCTTCCCACACCGGATAGCGAAGCAAATCCCCTCCCTTCCTCGCCTATATAACTCTCGCATGTGGAAAACTTCAAGCAGGAAGCCAACAACTCGATTTGCCTAGCTGTCCAGCGCACTCTGGCTGGAATCGATTTGCTCCAAAGTCAAAATTTCAAATCGGGAAAATCGTATGTAATCGCGATTTTGAGCGATTTTAGTGATTTTTTTACGATTTTTTTACGATTTTTATTAATTCCGATTTTGTCAACGATTCAAGTTGTTTTAGTGTTTTTGAATCGTAAAATCGTACGATTTTACGATTTGAATCGCGATTTTAACAACCTTGATATCAGCTGCATACTGTCTTTTTTATATATACTGTCTTTTGTGATGGAGCCTTGGATGAAAGTTATTTCAAACACCCGACTCAAACTGTTCACCTCAATCAGTACAATAGTTTTTGAGATGATGAGTAGTAGGAGATCGATCAAACTTGGAGTATTCCTATCCATGTTGTTTTTTTTAATTCTTCTTTTAGGTTTTTTGTGAGCCAAAGGTTCGTCCATGATCTCAGTTACTTGAGGTCCACTATGTGTATTGTTGTACTGTTATATTCACAGTGATAAGTGCGGAGTCCACTAATTTGAAACAACAGTTAAACAATTATTACCAGGCAAAGCCCTTTTTTCATCCCATTCTCTCATTAAATTCTTTGGATTTAAATTATGTTGTATAATAATATTTTATATGAATTATATTGTTGTTTTGTCTGTTTGAAGGCGTGTTATCCCAAACAATCCCTCTTCAAATCAATTGCAAGTGAAGACATTTTTTTTTTGCGAGGGCATGTATTTGTTCAATATGAATTAATTTTCAGTTATAAATATACGGAGTATTTTTCAATTTTTTCAACTTTTATAAATTTCTTCATGTTCTTGAAAAATATCTCCCTCAACTGAGATTTTTAGTAATGATAATAAACTGGATTGAAACAAACTATGTCTAAATTTGAAGCTTCTCCATCTAAAATATTTATAAAATTCTCCTTTATCTTTTGTTTTAAAAAATCCGAAATTGCAATTCATGATTTTTTAAAATCTTTCTATTTTTAGAAGTGACTAACAGATTTTGCACATCGGTATAAAAAAGTGCATATCAGATTTATTCAAAAAGAAAAGCATTATGCATGTCAGATTCATTCAAAAAGAAAAGGATTGTGCATATCAGACAGACAGGTACATGCTATTAACGCTGAATATTGGCACTTTATTGCATATAATGATGGATTAACAAAGTATTTGGTATTGATGGATTAACATTGAAAATGAAAGTAAATTTATAAAAAAAAATAGAACCAAAATTGGAATAAATACCTATTTTCCGAGTTATTACAAATCTAGAATATATATGGTTGTTTTTATTTTACGATTTTTTTGGCAAAAACATCAATATGATTTATTAAACTGCTATTTATATTTTTGAGCCATATAGATACTACGTATATTCTTTGGTTAAAAAGTAAAGAACTTTAGAATACAATAGCAGCTTAAAAATGTGTAAGATTCATGAAACTTTGTGTTTTTATTCAAGATTTATATTTACCTGTTATTGTATTTTTACCTGTTGTTATACCACTCTGTTCCCTTTGATGAATATTAAATTTCACAAGAAACAAATTTTGAATTCTGGCAGATTATTAATATCTCATTTTTGTATTCATGTAACAATTAAAGTTTGATCAAAAAGGTTTATACTTTGCAAAGCAAAGATTTTGATCACATCAAAATCATGAACATATTGACAATTCTATATATTCTAAACAGTTGATATATAATTGCATGCTTAACATTTCATTATCATCACTGTTATACTCTGCATAAATCTTTGCTCACCTTTGCATCACCGACACTACACTGGCAGCTTGACATTGGCCTGGTGACAGTATAAACACGAACGGAACGAACCTTTACTGCTCAGGATGACTTTGATTGGTCGATGTCCATTGTCATACTCCACATCACAACCATTTTGGTTAGTTGGACAGATTAACAAAGATGTTGCGAAAGTATTATTTAAAAGGCCTTCAATGATGCAATCATACAATGTCAACGATGGTGCGCAACAGTGGATGTGTATATATATACATCAGGGAATCGTAGAGTCATTGAAAAGAAGAGTTTATTCTGTAATTATATACTGTTTTTTTCTTTCATAAAGGACTTTGGAAATTGCTATGTAATTCGTATAGGTAGTAGCGTTGGGAATACGTAACAGCATGGATTGTTATGTTATTCACATAGGCAATAGTGCAGTAATAGTAAGCTCTTCAGAAAAGTAAATCAATAATTTAATAAGTGTGTTGGGATACGTAACAGCATGGATACTCATTTATACTTCTTACGGGAATACACATGTGCGTCTTGTAGAAGTACAACATGAATTAAACAATAAACAATCCAGTGAATCTATACATACGGTATTTATTGTGGTCCTGCAGTGAAATGGGCGGGAAACTGTAGCAAAACCCATTTACTATTATATTATAATAGATGGTAAATTGGTAACTACACAGGCTTAATTATGTAAAGTTGCAGTTTTTTTAAATACAAATATAATTTTCTTAGGTCTAACTAATAATCATAAAATCTCTAGTTCTGAACTAATCACCTCAATCTCACATTTTCTAAGTTCATCTCTTTTGCATCCAGGGAATTGAATTCATCAATGTCTAGCCCCCAAAAACTTATATGATGGCCGGCCCTTATATGATCATAATATCATCCCCAATGTAAACTATATAATGTTTCATAAATTCTATGTTTCACATTCCAAATTCAACTGGTAAAAAAATTGATGGTTGCTTTAACACTAATGTGGGAAAGCTTGAATTGAGGATCAGAAAAATAACCAAGTCTTTTACCGTTATTAATACATGGAAACAAATTTAAAGTTAACTAATACATAACCTCTAGTCATCATATCTCTACATCGGTGTGATCCAGGTTTAAAAAAAAAAAGAATTTCAGTTAGTTAACATTTGAAATCGAGCAAGGTTAAACAATAAATATGGTAGAAAAAGGTGATACAATTCAATAACCAAAGGTTATACTCCCTATTAGAACTTAATGTTCTCATTTTGATTCTAAAAAAGTGGGATTATATAGTTAAATCTAGAAAAGCTAAAGGCAGGATAAGGCTTGCACCATGCTCACCTATATGTGAAAAAGAATTAAAAACATGTGAATATGTGATAAATAAAGAGATATATTTCTCAAACAATGAAAATGAGTAGAATGAGATCTACGTCTGTTTTTTATGCAAGGAGCAATGAGATATAATTATGTAATCCAATTAAAATAATAAAGTTTATTTTCTATAACTTTAAGATCTCTAGTACTGTTTTTTAAATCTCATAGCCCAAGAAGAGCAGTTTAGTTTTAGAGGACATCCAATATAATAATAAAGTGTTTGAACATCAAATGGTAGAAGATGTAAAGGAACAAACAATATTAATTATAACCAATTAAGAAATACGGAGTATTTTTTATTAGCTACTGATTATGTTTTTTATTTGATAACTTTGAATTTTTAGTGGTTTTAAGATAGCAAAACAGAGTTTAAAATAAGTTAAAGAAGTAGGTTTAAATTACGTTTTTAATTAGATTGCTATCAATTTCAGACCGGACCAAGATCATAAGAGGTTGGATGAACACAATTACATTGATGGCCTGAAAGTAATAAAATGACTCTAAAACTATAATCTGTATTGGTATTACAGTAACATATGAAATTCTTATTTTACGGAACACGGAACTCCAACTATAAGTACTCACAGGAATCAGTTTTTTTGAAAGCTAATGTGAAGGTTAATTCCCTAAGTAACATCTATGCTTTAGAGTTTATCTTGCAGAGGAACAGAGATGACAAACAAAACAAAACCAGTATGAGAGTGACTGCTATAAACTAATCCAAGCAACTCAAATTAAGGTCTATGCCTACTTTTATAGTCTATTATGTTGTTGTAATTTAGTTCAAAAAACTGATTTAGAACAAATGAACAATGAATGAAAAAGTTGATATATTAATATATTATATCCAAAAAATGTCAAATTCAACAACATAGTAAGCACAACCAAGTAAAACTCTAATACTAATTTAAATGGAATTGCTTCAATAATGGCGAAACTGAAAAAAAAACAAAAAGTAAACACAGAAACACAACATTTAGTTATGGTTTGTCATGAAAAAAATATGCTTTTGAACCTTATACACAAAAAAGGGGAATACAAATGTTTAAAGGTAGTAGTTAGATTTTTTTAATTTCATTGTTCAAAGGTGGCCTTCGTGTTCACATGCCCAAAACTTACATGGAAGATAATAGACTTGCAATTTCTATTAGCCTTATATGTTCATTACAAAAACAGTGCATCCTGTTATTTCACATTGAAATATATCATCTAAACTAAAAATAACTAAACTGATAAGCTGAAGTTTAAAAACTGATATCCTTTTTCATATAAACATTTTATCAAACACCTTATATGCTTTATCTTGTATATATGTTACACTTCTTGCTATTGATATTTGCTGGAAATATCATTTAAACCTTTCATTGAACAGAACACATGCAACATATAAACTGGATATACGATGTATATCCTAGCACACTTAATTTCAATATCATGTTAGAATGATAACATTTTGAAGATGCAAAATACAAAATAAATAAAATAAAAATGAACTTATGATGTAAAGTTTCAGTCCTTACCAAAAACATGTGAGGGGAAGACCATAATCGGAAAAAACCTTTAGAAGTACTCCATATAGGCGGAAAAGGGATTTAGGGTTGAAAGTTTGGGATAAATTTTGAGGTTATTGCGGAAACTTGATTATTGGTGAGGGTTGTGTGCGTTAGAAAGGAGTGAAATGTGGGGGAGGTGAGAATAATAAGGGAT
Source organism: Cuscuta epithymum (assembly GCA_945859915.1). Taxonomy (NCBI): domain Eukaryota; kingdom Viridiplantae; phylum Streptophyta; class Magnoliopsida; order Solanales; family Convolvulaceae; genus Cuscuta; species Cuscuta epithymum. The sequence goes on along the minus strand of CAMAPF010001060.1, from coordinate 580,530 downwards.
GGTTCTTCCGTTTTTACGAAACGTTTTTTAGTTGTTGTTTTCAAGGATTTCCAAGCGTTAGGCCACGTGGCAGTAATGTAGCGAAGGAGTGAAGCGCGGTTAGATGAGGGTTTTGTTAGAGGTACACGTTTTGTGAACACATGTCTGTACTTCACAGACAATTTTATCTGTGAAGGACAGACATGTGTACACAAAACGTGTACCTAAGTCATTTTTCTTAAAAGAATGGGGCAATGAGCTATCCCAAGAAAGAGGATAACCTTCCGTTGCCTCTAGTTGTTCCATCGCCTGTCGCCTTCTGCCACTTCTCTCCATACGTCGTCTGTTGCTGCTCTTCGTCCAGGCACCGTTTCGCTGCAGAAGTCTCGGTTCAGCGAGAACGAGAAACGGCTAACGAGTTGCGAATTAAACGAGTCCGGGCGGCCGGCGAAGCTGAGAAGAAGGTTATAGCTATAGCGGTCGGCGGTCTCAATTGCTCAATCGCTCAAATCTGAAATCTCAACTCCTCCAGCTTCAATACGACAATACCACAACTCCCAAGAATCAAGTGAGTTAAGGTAATTGAAACATTGAAATTTCTTTTTGTGAGAGATGAAATAGCATGTATAACCACCTTCTTATGTTGTAATTTGTAAATATAGTTTTATGATTCCGTGATTTGGTGGTATTGTGTAGTGTTGATTTTAGAATATTATGTGATATATACATATATGGAGCAACTTATAATTGTTTTGAGTAGCGATACAGTTGGCTTTATGTTTATATTTAGTTATATGTGTTTCAATGTGTAATGAACAAGTGGTATACTCCTTATTTAGTAATTGCATGACATAAAATCCATTAGTTTAGTATTTTTGTGTAAACCTATTTTATAATGTTTTGAATATAAGCAATTAGATAGATGTATTTAATTTTCGTTACGGTTATTATCAATTTTTCGTCCCGGCGGCCCCTGAAAAAAAATTCTGTTTCGGCCACTGTGAAATATTAAAGTTGTTGGCTTTCTTGCTTGGGCTTAGATTTGGATGAATGCCATCCAGAAGTCTGAAGCATGACTAGCTTATTGTATTTTTATCCTTTTCTACTGACAGTTCTGAACTTGGCATTGGTTGAGTTTCCTGGTCTTACTATAGTTGCCGTTGGTGACTATATTTTTCCTCCTAAAAAGTAAAAAAGCGGTTCCTTTGTATTTCTTTTTTGTGTCACAAGTATAAATTCAATAATTTCAGGTCAAGTAATTAAGGTAAAACAACTCTATGCTGGTGTAGGGGAAGGAAGCCTGACTGGAGCGGACTAAGCTTTGCAAATCAGCTAGCCAAGGTAGACGTTCCCGTAAAGCTCCTGATTAGTAGACTTTGGAGTGGAATATAGCATGAATGAGGTTGATATGATTTTTGTAGTAGCAGATTGAGTGGTTGAAACTTGAAAGTGGAGGTATAATCTTAACATTATGTTTTGGTATTTTTATCCTTAGCAGATATGAAGATTGATTTATCACTCCCTTTTCACTATACACAATTATTTCTCTATTGCGTTACAATTATCCGTAGCAGATATGTTGAACTTTCTCTCTAATGGCAATAAAAGGAAGCTGAAAATGACAAATAGAAATCTCATAGCGAGGTATTTTAAATTAAACTTAATGTGAGGTTCCTTTCCTTCTCAAAGAAAAAAAATTAAAAGTTACTTTTCAATTAAACATCTCAAACAATAAGATCATTACACTCCACCAATGAGCAGGCTTAATTCTCATGGTCTTTTGTTATTCCATAGTCAGTTAGGATTACCTAAATTTGAGGTGAGCTTTATGCGTACTTCAGTTTTTTTTGTCTATTTCAGTTTTTCGTGACTAATTTTTCTCTGTATAAATAATTTTTTCCGAAACCTTCGCCTATTATCTTTAATTATTTACTTAAGAGCGAACTAAGAAGTTTTCCTATGTGAAAATTTATTTTGATGGGGTCATGTGGATGATGCCTATTTTATTGTTATGAGTGCATACTCAATAGCCGATTCTTTTGTGATAAAAAATCTTGATATTAAGTTGGGTGAGAGGGGAGGGCACAATGTCTCATCCGAGGTACAACCAGTGCGGAAACCCTTCGACTAAAGCCGTATAAAACAAGTTTACTTTACGTAATATGTATGACATGTGTATCAAATCTATATCTCCATTAGTCTCATTTAAACTGCCATTTATCTAATCTACATATGAAACATTCAACTTCAATATTGTCTAAAAACGATCCATGGTTTTCATTCTGTATATAGTTGAGTTTCACACCTGGATCGTTTTTCTGAGTCCACCACTAGGCCTAATTCATTTCTAAGGATAATGATTATGTTTTGTGTATAGCAAGAATTAGCCTTTTTATAAAAAAAATCCGCTATTATATGCACGACTATCTGGAGTGTTCGGTCGAGCTGGGTCGACACATCGTCACCATCGTCCCTCATTCCGCTATTGGATGCACGACATTCCGCTATTAGATGCACGACCGGTTCTAAAAATTTGACTTTTCAATAATAATAATAATTGCATCTCCTCTTACACGGCACCCAGAATTTCGAAGTTGAATGTTTCATATGTAGTTTAGATAAATGACAATTTAAATGAGACTAACAGAGATATAGATTTGATATACATGTCTTATATATCATGTAAAATAAACTTGTTTATATGGCTTTAGTCAAAGGGTTTCCGCACCGGTTGTACCTCATATGTGACACTGTGCCCTCCCCTCTCACCCGACTTAATATCAAAATTTTTTACCACAAAAGAATCGGCTATTGAGTAGACACTCATATCAGTAAGATAGGCTTTCTTTGATTTGTCACGTAATAAGTAAACTATACACTATTTTTAAGATTTGGGAATATAATCAATATTACGCATCAAATTTCACTAATTTTAAGTTTAGATAGTGCTGATTTTCCAGAAGTCATATCTTTTTATTCGTAATGAGTTACGTGAGCCATAATATATTAAATCGAAGGTATTTCAGAGCTCTGTATTGTGAAACTCTCGGGGGGGGGGGGGGGGGGGCTTACCACACTGGGTCCCTGACCCCCTTGGCTCCGCCCCTGATTAGGCCCCTTCCCGTTTTACATGTTCATTGTCCTTTTTTTGTTATTATTTTCCAAATTGTGTTTTAGAGAAATTTCAAATTCAATTATCAATTGACCATCTTTTGTTCAATTACTAAATTGTAGTTTTCTGAAATTTCAATTAGTTAAATTTAAGAACAAAAGAAATGTAAAAATTCTGCCTTGTACTATTACAAAAACAATCAGTTAAGTCCCCGAACTTAAAAAAATGTTCAATTGGGTCAATTAGCAAGTTACCCGCCATGTCAGCAGGTCACCGCTGATGTGGCACACATGTGGCAGACCAGTCAGCAGTGACTTTGCTGATGTGGCGCACACGCGGAAGCCCAAACAGTTGTTTCCGGATGATGTGGCACATGTGTGGGTCGCCACGTGTGCGTCACGTCAGCGGGTATCCTATTAAATCACCCAATTGAACATTTTTTAAAGTTCGGGGATCTGATTGGTTTTTTTAAAGTATGAGGACCTAATTGACTTTTTCGTGATAGTACGCCGACCAAATTGACTGTTTTCCCTTCTTTATTCGATCATTCCAACTTCATTTCTTTATCTTTTTATTTTTTCAATTCAATCTTAAGTCTTCGTTTTATATCCTTGAACTTAATCTCATTTTTCAATATCTGTTTTGATGTGAAAAGGCACTTGTGCATTATTTTTAACCCAACATTTGATGACAGGAAGTGATAAAATCTGGTTTAGGTTAATGTGTTAACAAATTAGATTGTGTTAGAGCATAGAACAAAAGCTTAAGTTTCTCTTTGCTGTGTGAAGACAGTTACTGAAATACTGTTACAAATACCTTTGCAGTGCACTGTTTTTAACATGTATTGCAAAGACAGTGAATTAATATATCAATGTGATTTATTTTTATAATACAACTCTGTTGGCAACTTTTTATAAATAATATTCAAAACATTCTTGTTGTTAACAGGGGCGGTTAGCATCATTTATGTTTGCTAAGCATATTCCCAAATTTCTTTTACCTTACCAAGAAATCGGATAACCTTTCGAATTTCTGAACATGAATGGTTGGAATACCATAGCTCATTATCACAACAATGTGGTTGGTAACTTTGTAAGATCTAACAATTAGACATCATGAATCACACCTGTATATGTTTAAAATTTATTGGTTACGAGTATTTAACTAAATTAAAAAATAGTTTTTAAAGTATTAACCCCATTGTTTTTAATATGATAGTTACTTGCGAGAATCTTCTCAAGTGTTTAGTATTATCTAATTTATCATATGATGTGGTGGATTGTTGTAGAGTTAAATTTGTAATGTTTTTTTTTATTTGACTTTGATGAAACCTTCTATTCTTGTAAAATATTAGTAGTATTTCTTTTTGTATTTTATCTTCTTGCAATTGAAGTTATTTTATATGTATTAGTTTTTTGTATTAAATAAATTATGTGTTAAATGAACTTTATCTCTAAATCCCAGACAACTTGAGTCTGGGCATACCCACTTGGAAAAATATTGCTAAAGATCCAAATAGTCCAACAATAGACACAAAAGCTGCCTATTGAAATAAATGGGAAGCAAATATGCAAAATTTCCAAAAGCAAAGCGAAAATAACTTAAGAACGTAACTAACACCTTTTCTGTTAGAATATCCCCCATTTTACACTAAATATGTAATCCATTTAGTTTTACTTTTCCAATTTCTGAAATTTTATGTCCCCCTCTACTTGCAACTATGCTGTTTGTTAAGTTTTTGCAATCAGTATCCACTACTGCAAGGCAGGCATTGCTATGAAACTGTAACTAAAATTTCTTACTTGCTAAAGGAATTCAGTGGTGTTTGTTTACATATTGTATTTCATGCTGTGTTAAACTAATTACCTCTTCAGCTCTTCCACCCATCTGCTGTCTCATCTTCACAACTCCTCGGCAAGCATCAGAAGTCGGCAATTCGACAGAGGTCAATGTTGTGTGCTGTATACCCTCCTACATGTTGCAAAATAACCTACCCCAGACATCCCATTTTTTATCCAAGGAATTTAGCTCAAGTGAGGATGCGAGCATCACTGGCTTCACCGCTAGAGCCAAATCAAATCAAGGTTGAGTACACACCCTGGTTGATTGTGGGGTTGGGTAACCCTGGTAGCAAATACCATGGAACACGTCACAATGTTGGTTTCGAAATGATTGATCAGATTTCTCAAGAAGAAGGCATTTTGTTGAACACACTGCAATCGAAGGCATTGATAGGAATTGGTTCGATTGGAGAGGTGCCCATCATATTAGCCAAACCTCAGACTTACATGAATTTTAGTGGAGAATCGGTTGGACCACTAGCTACATTTTATCAAGTGCCATTGCGGCATATCATACTGGTTCATGATGAGTTGAGTTTACCAAATGGGGTACTGAGGCTTAAGCCTAAACGTGGTCATGGCCTTCACAATGGGGTGAAAAGTGTAATGGAGCATCTGGATGGTTGCCATCAATTCCCACGACTTTGCATTGGGATCGGGAACCCTCCAGGAAAAATGGATATGAAGGCGTTTTTACTGCAGAAATTTAGTGAAACGGAACGGGAACAGGTGAACACTGCACTGAGTGAAGGGGTTCAGGCAGTGAGATTACTAGTGCTGGAAGGAAATGGTAGCAAATTAAGCAGATTTAACGTAGGGCAGAAATTTAAGTATCACAAAGTTTGATGCATTGTAATGTGTCTGCTGCCATCATCTTTGGAGCAAGAAGCCTGAGTTATTCCATCATGGATTATGGCTTCAATTTTTTTAATGTGTCAAACAATAATTTGTATTTATTTAGAGTTCGTTTGGCTTCAATTTTTTTAATGTGTCAAACAATAATTTGTATTTATTTAGAGTTCATTTGGTAATATTGAAATTGGTTGAATCAGCTGAGAGGTTGACGAAGTTATTATTGAAGCGATTGAGTCTGTTGAATGATGGAGAAATGAAATTTAAAATATAGTTTTTTAATAAATTAAAGAAAAGATTATAAAAAATAGTTAAATGGTAATCTACACTAACTTAAGTCAATTTAGCTAAGTAATTTCAACTCTACTTATTTTGAATACAATACAATTTCACGTTTGGAATCAAAAGTTATATGTTTGGTAAAGATGTTAACTAATAACTTAATAAGTTTGATAAGTTCAAAAAAGAGTTATCAAATTGGCTCTAATTTAAAAGATTATTTATGCAAACTCTTAGGGTTTCAACTCTTAGTGCATGTTTAGTAGAAAATAGAAATAGATCTCTTCTTTTTAGCTTTTGTCTTACTCGTATTTTAAAAGTTTCTAAATGTGTATATTGGTATGTTTGCAAGTTGTCACAATGATTTTTAAGGGCTTTTCAAACAATAATTTTTATAGAAGTTACACTGAATAGAAAGTATGTATCTTTTAGCATACATCTTTTAGCATTTGTATCTTTTTTTCTCTATCTTTTAGCATTATTTAATTACAACTGCTTGATATACAAAACAAATTAAATCAAGCAATTACATTAATTTTCTTTTCGGTCTCTAAAAACAAATAGTTACTTCCTCTGTCTCGTAGAAAGATTTTCACGCACTTTACGATATTTGTCTGACCATAAAGTTAACATATATTTGTTCGTCATCATCATCATCATCATCATCATCATCATCATCATCATCATCACCACCACCACCACCACCACCACCTACCGTGGGGAAGGGGGATCAGAAGTACGCAGTCTTACCCCTGTACTTAGACATGGACCGGGCCTAGGCCTGGTCGGGCCTCAGATTGCTGGAACGAAGCCCGAGACCGGCCCGTGTTGTGGCCGGTGCCGGTTTGGGCCGGGCCACCCGCCCGGGTCACGGGTTGGGCCACCCGCCGGGCCGGGTAAGTTTCCAATTGTTTTTCCCCTACTGATTTATACAAGTGCTGGATATTAAAAACAAAGTTCAAGAGCATTTATTTGAAAGAGGAACTACATTTGAGAATTGAGAAAAAAATTACAATATGAAATACATTTTCTAATAAATAATACTACCTCCGTCCCAAAATGATGGTCCCATATTTCTTTTTTGGGATGTCCCAAAATGATGGTCATGTTTCCCTTTTTGGAAAGAAAGATGTGGTCCACATCATTTCACCTTTTTCTACTCAAATCTCAACCACAACTTTTACTTTTTCAACCACTTTATTAAAATTTGTGCTCGAAAGAAATGAGACCATCAAATTGGGACGGAGGGAGTAATATAATTAATAATCAATCGGTGTAGAAAAATGTATAAAAATGAGAGTATTTATAGGTTTTTTTACTCCCACCCCGACCCCCCCCACCCCCCACGCCTGGGACCCCCCCACCCCCACCCCCACCCAACGGCTATATAGGCGTTTGGGACTGTTTGGCAACGGCTAGTGCCCTGTTTGGCTATTTTTTTAAAAAAACTAGCCGTAAGGCCTGAACTAGGCCGGGCCGGTTCAACTTTTGCCTAGCCCGTACCCGGCTACCCGCCCCACTATTACCTTCGGTTCGGGTCATAGCCTGGTATTGGGCTCCATGAACCGGGCCGGTCCGGGCCCGCACAGTAGCGGACCGGGCCGGTTCACGAGCCGGGTGGCCCGCCCCGAGTCCACCACTACCTGTACTAAAGCATATAGACTGTTTTCAGATGAAATTTACATATTCTTGTTCGCAATTAGATTTTTTAGCAAATAGAATTTACATATTCAGAAACTACATTGAAATTTTATAAAGTCGCAAAAAAACTCAAATCTGATAAAAATGGATGTATAAAATAAAAGATTAAGAAGATTTTACATTGATGGGAGAATAGTGGATATGAACATTTACATGGAACAAAGATAGTATTAAAAAGCCCACAAAGATACCTCAGGGTAGCCTGTTTCATAGTGGGTTAAAGCTTTCATTTTAAACCCGATTAATTAACCGGTTTCGTGGGTCAACATGCACGTTTTGTAGGTTGACAATACGGGTTGCGAATTGGTCAAAATACAAACATCTAGTTTTGTCTTCCACCGTTTTTTTTATAATTGCTACAACGGAGACTTCCACCGTTTTAATTATTGATCGTTAATTTACTACCAAAGTTACTTGCTACTATATATTATATACTTATTATTTTACAACCTTCATTGAACTACTATTTCTATAACAATTACTGAAATAAGTTACTCGAACATCTTTTTTATATGTTGTAGTTGAAAATATTTTTTTAACATTTAGTAGTCGTCGCATACAAATATATACTCTCAAAAGATCTATTTGTACCCTTATTTTTGTACAATGAGTTCTTTTGATAAATATCATCTGATAGTTATCAAATATTGCCATAATTATGATTTAATAATATTTTTTAATTAAGCTTATTTAGTATTGTATACTTAGTATTTTGATTTTTTATACTCCATGCGTTCTCTAATAGATGAGAGTATAGCATTTGACACAAGTTTTAAGAAGGAATTAATAGGGGTAAGATAAAATGTGTAGTGGGTTTTGTTTAAATGAAAAAGTAGGAAAAAGAATGAAAAAGTATGAAAGAGAATGAGAGTATAAAGATATATTTATTGATAAAATTTTCTAAAAATGGAAAGAGGAACAACCATTAGAGAACATCCTAAAATGGAAAGAGGGACAAGTATTAGAGAACAGAGGGAGTGTTTTTTTGAAATACATACTCATATATGAAAATATATAAATTGGTAAGACTTTCCCAACTCTTACCTCACCGAGTCTGGTGGTTTTATGTATTTAATACACACACAGACATGTACGCACACACGCACACGCACACACGCACGCACACACGCACGCACACCCACATTATTTGGATCAAATGAGAACACAATCTATGGAGAGAAATGATAAAGAATTTGGAGCGTTAGATTTAGTCATGGACCCGGTTCGGGCCGCCCAGCCCGGGACCGGCCCGGCCCGCTACTGTGCGGGACCGGAACCGGCCCGGTTCTCGGGTCCGGGTCTGGGTCCGGGTCGGGCCTAGGCCCGGTGGGGGGGGGGGGGGTCCGGGCTCGGGCCTTGTATTTGGCGAACCGGCCCGGCCGGGTCGGGCCCGGGTCCGGGCCTAATTGATTTTTTTTTTTTTCATTTTTTGGGATACACCCGGGTTGGGCTTGATGGTTAGGAGGGGTTTGGGTTTTTTTTTTTTTTTGGGGGGGGGGGGGGTGAGGGGGGGTTAGGAAAGCAAAAAAAAAAAAAAAAACGGAGGCCCGGCCCGGACCCGGTGGCTACCCGGGCCGGTCCCGGGCCTTCCTTCCCAAAAAAAAGCCCGGCCGGGCCCGGAACCGGCCCGGCCCGGGTCCATGACTAGTTAGATTCAAGAATCGCTCATTTGTCACAAATCACAATTTAATATTACTTAGTTCATACTTATCACGTTTTCATATTAACTAGACTAGTTACTCCACCCGTGCGGCCCGTTGCACGGGAGTGAAGTACCTATATAATAAAAAAATTCAGTGTGTGAAAAAAAAATTGAGCATTTGTTACAAAATTTGGCAGACATGACGAAACATAGAGTACCAAACGGGCCCTAATAAAAAATCTTTACTTGTTAAAAACTAAAAATAAAGAGTAAAACGGGTATAAATTTCAAACTAAGAAAGTAACATGAATCTCAAAAATGAAAATGTATCTTGAGGCAAGTCAAAAATTAATATAGCCAACCCTAACCAACACGAGACAATCATATACTATCTATAGAGAGCTGATCAGGTCCAGCCGGAGGGACGGGGAGCCGCCGTCCGAACTCCTCCGTTTGGGGCGGTTCCCGGTGGAATTTTTTGATGAAATTTTTTGAGCATGTTCCTCATCAAGTCTAGTTTGTCCATACCAAATTTCAGCTCAAAATTCGACCGGGAAGGTCGTCAAATGAATTTTGCAAGTTAACTGGTCCGGAAAATACATATTCCGGACCAGTAAACTTGCAAAAATCATTTGACAACCTTCCCGATAGAATTTTGAGCTGAAATTTGGTATGGACAAACTAGACTTGATGAGGAACATGCTCAAAAAATTTCATCAAAAAATTCCACCGGGAACCGCCCCAAACGGCGGAGTTCGGACGGCGGCTTCGGTCCCTCCGGAGGGACCTGATCTTTTCCGACTATCTATATGTCTCATCAATAACTATAGATTGAGTTTTTGGCTGAATTTTTGTGTGGATAAACTAGACTTAATGGAGAACATGTCATAAAAATTTCATCAACAAATGCCACCGGAAAGGCAGCCAAACGACGCCGTCCGGACGGCGGGTCCTGTCCGGAATTCCGGACATGAACATTTGTGTTCAAATCATATTGTCTAGAATTGACAGTGTGGGCCAATAAATATCTGATATTGCCATATTGGCACAAAAGGTTGAGACATTGTAGACATTTATTCTCCGTAAAAAGGTTTTTTCCAGCCGTCGTTGTGTGTCAGTCACATAATTTTCTAGGAAAAATGATCTTTGCTCAAAATACAATTATTTTCAAAATCCTTTAAAAGGCTATTTTTCTATGAAATTACGTGATAGAAAATAATGTGAGCAGTTTTTTTTTTGCAGCAAATAAATGTCAGATACTGCCTCATCCTTTTTTTAGTGCCAAATATTTTTTGGGACTGTAACTCTGTAAGTGCCACACAATGTGATTTGAAAATGTGTAAAAAATAGACTATTTTTTGGCACTTTCAAAATATTCTTATATCGGCAGACCGCAGACATTTATGTCAATAGGTTTGATTTTTTTGGCTAACATTTTTACGTGGCCTAATATTATATAGACAAAAATTGTTAGAGTGATAGATTTTGAAAATGTGTACAAAAATATTATTTTTTAACTAGTTTGAAAACACTTTTTATTTGTGCCAGACTTTTATAGTACAAAATTTTGATTTTTCCGACCGACGTGGTCTACTTATACCGGAAAAATTGTCGGTGGATTTCTTTTGACAATGTGTACAAAAAAGTAATACAATTTTTGTCATTTTAATTGTAAAGGAAAATTTGATAATAATAATCACACATTTGACCGGTCTTCTCTTAATAATCACACATTTACGTAATTACAAAATAATATCACTTTTGCACATAATCTTTTTTTGTTGAACCCTGATAAGTTGATGACTTACTATACTAGATATTTTGCCTATTTTTGAAAATCTTATATAAATAATCTCACCTTGCACGAATCTGCTCACAACACTGCCACATTATTTTCTTTTTTCATCTTCTTATTATTTCTTTTATTTAACCCATTTATGTTTTTTCTTTCCTTTTCCTCAATAGGTTTTTGCTTTCTTTCTTCTTTTCCATTTTCCCCTTATTTTTATCACAAAGCTTTTAACACGTAAAAAGGGAAATGAAATAAAAATACTGAAAGAATAAAATGATAAAAAAATCTATCCAAAAAGGAAATATTATAAAAAAAGTCTCAAAATAGAGTGAGAAATAAAATTATAAATATGGAAAAGAAACAAAAACAAAAGGATGTAAAATGGAATTAAAAGTGTAGCGATAAAAATAAGGAAAGAAAAATTTTAGGATAAAAAAAGAAAAAATGAAACATGAGATTATTTTGAGAAGATTTGTGACATGTGAGGTTATATATGTAAGATCTTTAAAGAAAAGACAAAGAACCGGGCGTAGTCTGGGACGGATCTAGGAATTAGAGTCAAGGGGGCCGAATTTTTTTGGTTAGATAAAGAATGAATTTTTTTCGCTAGTCTCGTGGGCCGATTTTTTTTACTAGTGTAGCGGTGCGGAATTTTTTTCAATAGTTCAGCGGAGCAAATTTTTTCTATAGTGTAGGACTCTCCGACTAATTTTTATTCAAAAAATTTCATTAGTACATACATGATGGTATTTAAATCTATTACATTCTAAGTTTATACGACATAAAAATAACTTTGATTGTATACCTGTAAGTGCTCTACAAAAAAGTATTGATACATTAAAACGTAATAAGAAATGAAAAATTAAAGAAAAGTTATTTGAAAATTAAACGGGATATATGATATTTTATTAAATTATTTGAAGGTAAAGAGTTTAAATAATTTTTGCCTTGTTTAAAAACATGAATTTATTAAAAAAAATTGATTTTTGAATTGCAATTTTTGTCTACCAAGGAGGGCGTTCGTGGGTCACGAGGAGTTTTCTTAATATTGCAATAGTATGTACGGAGTATGAGATTATTATTTTTAGAATAATATTAAATGCAATATTGTTAATTTATATGGTGCATATTATATTTGTATTAATGCTACATTAAGTTAAAGTTTATTATGTATGCAACAAATTGTTTTTAGAAAGTAAGAAGTAAATGAATTATGTAATTCAATGTCAACAAATATTTATATTTTGTATTAACTTCACATGGTCTAAAACTGTTTAATTAGTGTGTCCGGTATTTAATATCGTTTGATATTTACAAAATCGAGTACTAATTATCTAATAAAGATAATTAAACATTACAAAACTAGGAATTTTTATATAATAAGTATCCTAAGTATTAAACAATGAGTTGCTCTATCGTCCCCCCCCCCCCCAATCCGTCGCTGAGTATAGTAGGTCATCAACCGACCAGGTTCCAATGATAGAAGATGAGGTGCAAAAGTGGGGTTATTCTAGGATTATGTAAAAGTGAGATTATTATAAAAAGATCGGTCAAATGTGAGATTATTGTTGTCAATTTTTTTCTTTTCTAAACTTTTTTTCGGTCTACATTTTATCTGTAGCATAACTTTAAAAACTAAGATCCCATTTGGTAGCACGAAAATCGGACGATTTGTCTGATTCTGCTGTAATTTATGAAGTTCGGGCTGCATTGGCTGATTTTGCTGATTTATGAAAAAAATATTTTTAAAATATATGTTATTAATAAAATAAAGAAAAAATTATATGTAAAATAGCTAAAATGGTCATCTACAATAACTTCAGCCAATATAGCCAGAAAAGTAACACCAACCTTACTTTCTCTGATTATTTCACAATTCAGCGCACGAAAGTAAAAATTATGTGTTTGATAAAAAAGTTGGCTGATAAGTCTGATAAGTCAACAAACAAAATTGCCAAATGGCCTCTGAAATTTTCTGTGCGATTTTTTTACATCTGTAAAAAAGAGTGTACAAAGAATTAGACTATTAATGAAAATGTGTAAAAAAATTAGACTATTTTTGGCACTTTCAAAATATTTTTATATCGGCAGGCATTTATTGTCAATAGGTTTGATATTTTTGGCACTTCAAATTCATAAATATTAATTTTAGTCTTGTTATGAAATTTCGAACACATTGTTATATTTTTTTGAAATAACATTCTTTGATTTTGTTTAACCTTAATAAAATTAAATTCACTATTTTTTATTCTTGAGCTATTTATTATCAGACAAATTATGTAATTTTATACTGCAAAGAATGCAAAGAATTATTTTTTTTATATTGGAGCACATATGTTAACACTTTTTTCAAAAGAATCTTAAATATATAGTAAAGTTTTGAATTAACATTTTATACTAAAAATATTTAAAAGTGATATACAAACAATAAAAGGGAGAATTGGACACAAGTACATTTTTTATTTTTTATTTTTTTAATTTTGAATTTATAATTTATGTTTGGTGTTTTCTGAAATTTTTTTATCAATTGAAAGTCAATAATGGTATATTTGCTCCTTTGTAAGAATATGAGGGGTATATTTGTACCTTTTAAAAAGTTCAAGGGTATACATGCAATTTTATATACACTTCAGGGGTATATTTGTTCCGGAAAATAAAACATGAGTATATTTGTTCTCACACCGATACTACAATGTATATTTGTACCTTTTCCCAACGATCAAATCTTGCGGACCTATTTTCTGAGGTTAGATTTCAGCTTGCGATTGCCACTTGCAAATAGGGTTGTAAACGAATCTAATAATTTATGTTCTGTTCGCGATTCGAATTCGTATAAGACGATTCGTATTCGAAAAATTCAAATTCAAATAAAAATACTAAATGTGATTCGTATTGTTATCAAATACAAATACGAATATCACTATATTCGATTCGAATGTTAATCAAATATATTCGATTAATATTAGTGATAAATATTAATAATAGTAATAATAATAGTAATAGCACTATAATAACTTTTAAAAGCTAGCCATACCCTCAAAGTGTAGCCCATATATACATTTAGGTATACACATTCCAAGCCAATTTGTAATAAATCAGAAGTAACATAAGAAGTGGGGGTTGCAAACGAAACAAATGATTTTAATTTCATCCATGATTTGGATTCACAAATTATGATTTAAATTTGAAAGTAATAAATATATTCAATTATCAATTTATTTCACACATTATATGTATAATTTCTAATATGTGTGTGTTAGTGTTTATTTCAAAAATTTTGAAAAATATTTATGTATAGGAATCATAAAAGTGATTCATTTTAGCATATTGTGCATAACCTAAAAATGCATCGATCCATTAAATTTTAAGGAAAAATGTAATGTTATAAATTAATTTCTAAAATACATATTAAGTCATAGTATGCATTTATAACATAAGAAATATAGGAAAATTTGTTTTAAAGTGATATTCAACTAATATTTAACTTGTAAAAAAACTAATATTTAACTTATGATCAAATCGATTCGATTTCGTATATGATTCGTTAACTATTCGTATTGTTAAACAAATACAAATACAAATCAAAAATAATATTCATTTCATATTCGAATTCGGACTCATATTCGAAAAATTTAAACAAATACAAATACAAAATCGCACTATTCGATTCAATTCGTTTACAATCTTAACTGTATTCAATACTCCCTAAAACAGGGACTTATATGCAATTTCGGAAATATGCCCAAACATCTGAATGTGAAGGCATCAAGTCACTACAAAAGCCCGCGCTATTTACGGCGCTAAATCTTTCTTCTAGGCCACGACTTTTGGGCTAAACAATAATCAGTATTTTTAGACTTTTAGACCGTATGCGTTAGAATTTGATTTCCTTTTTGAAGAAGATGACAAAACCAGCTGCCATGGATTTATTGCTGTAGCTGACACTGATTTTCTAGCTCTCAGTAGTGCAGTGCACGGAGTACTTGATTTCTCATTCTATCTCAAGTCCTTTGCTCAAAAGCCTCAGATTCCATGCCCCTGTTTCTGAATTTCAGAAAAATCATACCCCTCTAAGGTACGCACTCATATTGTGATTGGGAGATGTTTGAAGCTACTATAGGATTCTGAGGTAGAGTAGAACTGGCAGTGAATTCACCGATTGTTCTATTGCTTTTTTGAAAAGTATGGTTTGACGTGTTTTATTCAATGCGTGTTCTTGTTGAGTCTCACATACATTTTGTGTGTGTGGAGAAAGTCACATTTCTACGGAATCCTTTGAAGTGTTTGGTGCGCTGATATTTCCGCCCCAGATTCTTTGGGTATTAAGTTTTGAGATTCCATAACTTATAGCAGGAGTAGCCCAAAAATAATTACTGGTTATACTTCCATTGGTTTTCCTAAACTGTATCAATTTTAGTCCCTATTGTAGGAATGTGAACATTCAACATACAAGGATGTTATTTTATTCCAGTTTCAATGGGTGTAGATTTGTGGTTCTTAAAAACCATTTGGAATTTATAATGCTTAATAGATGAGGAAATGATCAAAAACTATAAATATATAATATTGTAGTTGATTTACTAGAGAATACAGAGTAGTTATTAAACATTCTAACTCCTTATTTAAGTTCAATGCTTTCTAAACTGTTTGTTTGTTTACCCATCTTCTATGTGTGGGTATAGGTTATGTTTCTTCTCATAATTGGATATGGATCATCGACTTAAAAGGTTGCCTGACTCCTATTTAAACAGACTTGACCCGGAGAATGAAGTCATTTTTTCTACAATTCAACAACCATTGGATATTGCAGACGTCCACAAGGATGCGCCTTCAATTACACAATTTCCTAACCTTGGTACTTATTCTCCTACTCTGGACACTGATTCCGTGCATAAGTACCTTAGCCAGTTTCTATTGGAGGAGGAGAGCATTGATGGGAACAATCTGAACATATTTTTTGATCCCATTGCTCTTAGTGCTACTGAGAATTCATTCTACGAAGCCTTGTATGACAACCCTTCATCACCTGTTCACAGTAATGCTGGAAGCTCCAGGTATGGGGTTGAGCGTATTGATCTCCATAACTCTGACATTCTGTCTATTGTTGATCCCAGGGAATCTGAATCATCTGTAGCCTGTAGGCATCCTGATACCCCCGTTAAGTCATCAAGTCAGGCTAACTCGGATGGGTTAAACAGTTCTTTATATACCTTTGATAGTGAATTGTTTTCTCAAATGGACGCTTTCCTAAGTGCTAATTCGGTTAGTAAAGTATTTTTTAATGATGATGCTGAGGCCATCTTGCAATTCAAGAGAGGTGTAGATGATGCTAATCGATTCCTTCATGCCAATAAACACTTGGTTATCAATTTGAATAACTACTTGGTTACTCCAGATCTGTATAATGGAAAGAAGCATTACCATTCAGACAAAAGTGGGTCAGAAGAAGAAAGCAGAAGCAAGCACTGTGCAGTGTATGAGGACATTGAGTTATCAGAGGTGTTTGACAAGGTTTTGCTATGTTCTGATGATAATGATTGTCTACCTAGAGTCGGCACACAACAGAACACGCGAAGTGGTCACAAGAGACATTTAAAGAAAGGGAGAGATAGTGGTGAATTTGTGGATCTGGAGTCTCTTTTAGTCAGCTGCGCACGATCTGTTGCTGATGCTGATTATAGGGCTGCAAAAGATAAATTACAAAAGATCAGGCAGCACTCTTCGCCTACTGGCGATGCAAACCAAAGGCTGGCTAATTATTTCGCTGATGGTCTTGAGGCACGATTGGCTGGATCTGGGACGCAATTGTATGTGGCTTTAACTCCTAATAACACCATAATCGCAGAGATGCTAAAATCCTATATGTCATCTTGGCCATGGATGAGATTATCAATTTTCTTTGCAAACAGAATGATTTACGAAGTAGCTTCAAATGGTGCATCACTGCACGTTATAGATTTTGGTATTCTTTATGGTATCCAGTGGCCAACACTTATCCGGGATCTTTCACAAAGACCTGGTGGCCCTCCAAAACTTCGAATAACAGGGATTGAGCTTCCCCAACCTGGATTTCGTCCATCACAAATGGTAGATGAGACCGGTCGCCGCTTGGCAAAATATTGCGAGCATTTTAATGTACCATTTGAGTACAATGCCATAACAAAAATGAATTGGGAGAGAATTAAGATTGATGAATTGAAGCTTGTGAGTGGCGAGGTAGTTGCTGTAAACAGTTTAGTTCGGTTCCATCACTTATTGGATGAGACAGCAGTTGGTGCGGATAGTCCTAGGGATGCTGTTTTAAAGTTAATCAGGGAAGTAAATCCTCATATATATGCTCAAACTGTGTGCAGTGGACCTCAAAACTCTCCTTTCTTTGTTACTCGGTTTCGAGAGGCTCTCCTCTTCTATACTGCTATCTTTGATTTGCTTGATGCTACTTTACCGCGCCATGATAATCAGAGATTGAATTTGGAAAAAGAATTCATGGGAGGCGAAATAATGAATATTGTAGCATGTGAGGGAAAGGAAAGGTTACAAAGGACTGAAACATGCAAGCAGTGGCAATCTCGCATCATGAGGGCTGGGTTCAAGCCCATGGCTGTAAACCCTAGACTTGCGAAGAAGTTAAGATACGAGGCAAGGGAAGGATATGACAAAGATTTTCTGTTTCTGGAAGATGGCAATTGGATAAT
The DNA here is from genome assembly GCA_945859915.1 of Cuscuta epithymum. Classification (NCBI taxonomy): domain Eukaryota; kingdom Viridiplantae; phylum Streptophyta; class Magnoliopsida; order Solanales; family Convolvulaceae; genus Cuscuta; species Cuscuta epithymum. The sequence continues at coordinate 562,637 of CAMAPF010001060.1, read as the reverse complement.
CCAGGGATGGAAAGGTCGGATTATTGGCGGCAGCTCTTGCTGGGTAGCATGACAGGCTCACAAGTCACAACCTGTGTTAGTAAGTACGGTAACTATTCAAAAATAGTGTTTTTTAATTGTCTGAAGGTGTTTGCCTTGCTTCAGACATTCTTTATTTTAAGATTATAGTGATATGCTTATATTTTTATGTTGGCTGTACACCAAGATGAAACATGTTCTTTTACTGTGCCAGTTTGTCGTTGTCAAAAGCTTGGGCACTGTTGGAATATTTCTTGATAAACTTATGGGCAACTGTGGCATGAATATCTCTATTGGGATTTCTAGTAGAGGATTGGCTTGAATAAATTTGCATGCAACCATTGTAACTTTGTAAGTTACTAAATTGTAACATGTGAGCTCACAAATGTCATTGGCTGGCTCGGTTCACTGATAGGTTCACTGATAAACTCACATTGTGACACCTTTTGAGTATGTTTTTATTTTGTTAATTTTAGGTCATTTCTTTGATGTTGTAAATGAGTTGATACATGCTATTGTTATTGAACTAATAATAATGTATTGCATTTTCATGAGCTTATTATAATCTTTTGATTATTTCAGGTCTAAAGTAGTTGAACTCGTTGTCTATGCAGCATGAGATTTCGTTGAATTCCAATATGAACAGGATACAAAAGCACAAATTGGAGTGGACAATACAGACTCACCTAAGGCAATTACGGAGTCCTATTTTGATTTGTGTTGTGATAAGCTTTCAACACATTAAAACACTGCTGATATATTGTATTTTAGAAACAGAGACAACTAACACTGAACACAGGGACTGATTGATAGTAGATGATTTTGTTGTTGAATGTTTTGCTAATATCAAGTTCAGACATTATATATTTGAGAAAACAGCTTGTAGGTCTGGAGTTCTGATATACTATCGTATATCCACATCCTTCATCATCGAGAGAACCATATAGCCTGACAATTGAACTGGAATTGGTACAGCGAACAGGCCCAATCCCAGTCTACCTATATAGTGCATTTAATGGGCAGGTTCCTGCTTGGTCCCTGTCTCAATGGCCTTCTTATTCTTCTTTTACTTTGTTGACCGCTGCTAACCGTTTTTTGCTAGTATCTGTTTGATAGGAGGCTGGGGTGGTAAAATATATCATACAACCGGCTTTATCGTGCGCATGGTACAACCGAACTTTTTTGGGGCTTTTGCGCTTGGCTTCGCACCAAATTTCTCCAATCTAGCTTCGCACCAGACTTCTCGAATCTGGCTTCGCACCGGACTTTGCACCTGGCCTCTTCAATCTCGTTTGACTTCTTTGATCTGATTTCACACCGAGGCACACTGCTCATCGCCAACGTTCACCACTCTCCTCCACCTTGTGGTTCGTTGCCACTGCTCATCACTCACCCTTTCTCCGCCAGTGTTGTTACCTCTCCTCTCTCTTTCTTTCTAGCGTAGTTGTTGGTGTAGTTTTGTTGTTTGAGCTTGTATTTTCGGAGACAAGGGGAGACTACTTCGTTGCTGAGCAATCCTCCCTGTTATTGATCTTAAATGAGTTTTATATTAAACTTAAATGAGTATACGTCTAAAAGGAATTAACATACCCAAATTAAGATTGAGCATATTAGAAATAATGTATTTTATGTTAAACTCAAATGAGTATTGATGTGTGTTTTCTCGCATTTAAAATAGATAATAATATAGGGCGCAAGTACGAGTATTGATGAGACTACTTCACCCTCACACCCCTCTCTCTAGGAGGCGCTCACTCAGCTAAGAGCTCTCCTCAAGACTCTCTCTCATTACTTGAGGTGGCTATCACAAAGCTCTCTTTCTCTAGGCTCACCCTTAGAAATGAGGAGTCTCACCCCTATTTATACAAATCTAAACAATGCTTCTTTAGAACTTTCTATATGGTACTACTACACTTCTAGACTATTATAAGAAGTATCAATCTTCTAGAAGGAACTAGAGAACTCCACACTGCTTGAGAATGTTCTAGAGGCTTCCACACACTTCCACGCAATTCCAGAGAATTCCACACTTCTCTAGAAAACTCCACAATGTTCTAAAATATTCTACACCCTTCCATACGCTTCTGGATGATTCCGCGTCTCTCCAGAAAGCTCCAAAATATTTTAAAACTTTCAATACGTTTCTACATACATCTAGAGAATTCTAGACATTTCCGCAATATTCTAGAATTCTCATGAACTTCTTAATTAAGGAGGGAATCTAACAAGTGTCACTATTTGACATAGGGAGGGACATATCGATTTTCGGTTTGGTTTTTATCGGTTTCGGTTCGGTTCGGAATAGGTTGGAAGAATTATTACAAACAAAAACAATACTATTTTTTGGTTTGGTTCGGTTCTGTTTAGTTTGATTTGTTTTGGATTTGTTATTTTTTAATAATATATGAAAGTTTTTTTGAATTTTTTTAGTTCGGTTTGGTTTTGTTCTTTTTTATCGGTTTCGATTCGGTTTGGTTTAATACAGTTTGGAAGAAATCGTATCAAACTCAAATCAAATTGCATATGGTCCGGTTTTGATTCAATTTAGTTCGATTTGGTACGATTTGATTTGATTAAACCAAACCGATATGTCCACCTCTAATTTGACAGTGTTGAGCCGTTGATATGGGATCCGAGGAAGAAATCTGAGCCGGAAAGCGACAACCCTTACAAGAATAAAGTCAAAATAAGACAATCCGATCGGTATACCTAGCTAAAGCCACCACCTGTTCGGTATTCAATTCGATCCCTAAATTATTCACACGTTTCAATTACTTGAATCGGTTTATCTAAAATGAGCTCAATTAGTTTTCAGAAATTCATATAATTTCACTACTTTCTGATTAAGTTTGAGTGTGTAAAGAATTAAGTGCTTGAGTTAAGTAGTTACAATTTGTGCAAGCCAAGTTCATTGATTGGTTTTAACTCAACGGTTATGATATCTTCTACATACGTGAGTGATATTCGAGCAACGTATAGTTTTAAGCTGAAATTTGGATAAATCTTATGGTAGTGTGATATTCTTTTACGCTAAAAAAAAGTATGATATTCTCTTATGTCAGCTCGTAGTTTTTGAAACATCATTTAAATATTTAGGCAAAGTATAATCCACTAGAACAGACGAATTCTAGATTCGATATGTGTTGCCATGGACAAAATGAAAGCCATGGATACAATCATAAAAATAAGTATGGCCTCATAATAATGAGAATAAATGTATTTTTTCTTTCTAATATAAGCACCAACAACTAAAGTTTTTATAACAATATTTATAACAACTTATAAAGAATGGCAATATGGCATTGGGTTTGTCTGGATAATAGCGGATCCGCCAAATTTCAGCGTTTCAACTATCATTGGAGTTTTGACTTTGATCCAAACAATGGATTTGATCGTTTGGTAGAGCGGAATGGATTACCGTTTTTGCTCAAAAAAACCAATGCTAACATGCTGCAAGGAGCAGCGTTTGAACTCAGCGGTTCAGAAAAATATACTATGTATTAATATTCCATTTAGCCCTTGATCGCGTAAGAACACGTCTCACAATTGGTAGGCCAATAGAATTAATTATAACATAAGTGTGTTTCAACTTTTTATATTGGTGAGTCCTGCACCTTTTTATTGTTATACGATACATACTTATGTACGTAGTATATATCATCGGGAGTAGTATTGCATACATTGATACATTAATACATACATATCAAATCAAATATACTTGGTTAAAATAATAATAATAATAATAGTAATAATAATAATATTAGTAATAATAATAATATTAGTAATATTAGTAATATTAGTAATAATAATAACATTGAAGGAGTGAAATATGTTTAAATAAAGACAAGCCCGTGATTTTAATATACAAAAAGTTACATCCAAACCTGTAATTTTTTTTTGAGGGAATCCAAACCCGTAATTATCCAAACAACAAAGAAACAAATATTAAAATATATAGATGTCTCTTTTTGCCTTTTTATCCATTAATCGCTAAAAGCAAACAGCCAAATTAACAAACATGCATCTTTTTATAACCCGCCATATTAATCCGCCGATCAATCCGCTGTTTAGAACCCGCTAACATTATCCGCTAACCGCTAATTGCCAAACTAGCCCATTATGAAAATGAAAACATCAATGTTTTTGGTAGTCTATATATAGTTAAATGTAATTAAAAATAAAAATATTCCGTAATATGTTTCGAATTAAGAGATCGATATTGTATTAATTAACATGTAAGGGGAGGAATACTCTGCTCATTCCTAAAAAAGTTTTGGGGATCAATCATGGTTTTAACCCGAACTAACCTATCAAAATTATTCTTGAAATATTTGCTCCCCCAAACCTTAGCATCATCATACCTGGAACAGTTAAGATTATAGTTTTGTCCAATATCAAGATCTCTATAGTTTACAAATGCTTCTCTGGGAGATGTAGAAACAAATGGAGCAAAGTAATCATAAAACCTTCTTATCCATCCAATGTGGTTCTCAAAGGCCTCACTACCATCTTGAACCCAACTCACCCAATGTTGGATTTTGTACAAATTTCCAGCTCTATGAGGGAAAGGAGTCGAAGATTCCGGAATCTCCTCCATTACTCCGCCGTATGGAGTTAATATAATCAAACCAGAATAATTTTGACGCAATAAATCCCAAACCCCTTCCCATCCTTCCAAAGGGATTGGCTTCTTCACAAAGTCAGATTTGGCTTTAAAGTAATTCGGTTTTCCTTGGTTAGAGGTAACATTTAACAAATCAGTAAGGGGTGAATTCGGGAACCCGTAAATATATAAGACCGATTCAACCCAGCTTAACTCGGTCAGGTTTTCCCGAGTTACCCCTAACTCGGGAAACCTTTGGTCCAAAATTGGAAGCAATTCTTCCATTGGTCCGAGGAACAATGAGTTGAAAATGATAAATGTCTTTTCTTTACTCATTAATCCATTTGCAATCACTCTAATGAATAGCTCTTTAGGTAAAGTAGGAGCAATTGTTTGCCATTTGTACACAAGATTTGTCACGTTTGGGTCAACCGCTTTCATAACGTTGAAAACAGTCACATTTTGTGGCACGTCAACTAAGCTTACTTTCCATGCAAGAATTACACCAAAAGTGTTCCCTCCCCCTCCTCTAATAGCCCAAAATACATCCTCCCCCATTGACCCTCGGTCAAGGATTCTCCCATTCGCGTCGACCAAACGCGCGTCTATCACGTGATCCGTCGCCAGACCGTATTTCCTCAACATCGTACCATATCCGCCGCCGCTGAAATGACCGCCAACACCGACCGAGGGACAAACGCCCGCCGGAAAACCAAGAGTCCCGCTTTTCTCCGAAATCCTATAATACAGTTCCCCGATTGTGGAACCCCCGCCCACCCACGCCGTCTTCTCCACGGGATCCACCGTGATGTTCTTGAAGTTGACCAGATCAAGCATCAAGAACTGGTTCCCGAAGTAGCTCGTGTGAGAAAGGCCTTCGTAATCGTGGCCGTTTCCCCGCACCCGAACCTGCAATGCTTGGTCTTTCGCACAACGAATCACCGCCTGCACGTGAGACTCTTCGCGGGGAGTGACTAGGATGAGAGGTTTCGGAGTGTCCGAGGTGTTGAACCGGCTGTTCTGGATACGTGATCCTAGGATGGAGGCGAAGGAGCTGCTATTTGCGGTGTAGATGTCGCCGGAAACAGAGGAATCGTTCTGGGAATTATATATCATACATTGTTGGAAATCGAATATATTGGCTGTGGCGTTGCATGCTGTGGGGATAAGAAGAAGCAAAGAAATAAAGACCCAAAATGAGTTTTGAGTCTTCATTTTATTCGAAATTTTTTCTTATGGAATTCGTGTTTTTATACTCCGTATTACTTATGACGGTTAGGGAAGAAGCATAATTTTATAATGCCACACCTGTACTGCATGGGAATGAGAATTAAATTCAAACGTTATTCTTTTTGTGTGTGTGGGGAGAAATCCATTTTTGGGAATTAAAGTCAAACGTTACTTATTTTAAGGAGTGGGGAAATTCATATCCCATATTAAATTTTAATACACAATTCATTTTATAAAAAAACTAATATAGCAATGTATATTACTTTCGTCACTTAAAATTGATTTGCAATTTGCAGTTTAAGGGTATATTTGGTGCAACTAGCTAAAAAAATACTTTTGTGACCTTTTTAATAATTGTTAGTTTTTTGTGACTGAAAAGATTTTTTTTTTTAAAAATGGTGGTAGCTGTTTGGTAAAAAGGTGACTGTTTGATAACTTTGATTTAGTTCGGTTTGGTATACAAGCTGTTATGGCTAATTAATACTAAAATTTACAGGCTTTTTTCAGATGCTACTCCCTGTAGAATATAAAAAAAGATCTTTTAATTTTTGAAAAGCTCTTAAAAATTGTCATGCCAAACATATAACTAGAAGCTTTTAGAGACTTTTTGTACAATACATAAGCTAGAAGGCAGAGACTTATGTCTGCCAAACATAGTCCAAAATTCAAACAATAAAGTCAATTCCTCTCCGCAAACTGTTGAATTAATTTTAATAATTAATTTCAATTTACATATTTAGAAATTACACTAAAAGCTCTATAAAGAAAAAATGTTGCTTTGAATTCATCATTATGACGTGTTGGAGTATGTGTTTCACTTGAATAGAATTTTAATATCGTAAATAAAACCAAACTATATGTTAACCAAGAAAATTTGACTTTGCAAATCATTTTGAAATGGATCAAGTATTATTATCGTAATTGTTGTTATGGTTGTTCTTGCTCTTCTTATATACAAACAATTTCACTTTAGCTAGTAGTAGAAATAATGTGAAACTAAAGAATGAGTCCTATATTTTCTCAGGAATAGAAGTAATTAATGTCATGCCCCGGACCTATCCGGACACGTCAACAATCCGTTGTACAGTACGAAGAGTCAACCGCAGTCTAACACTCTAACATATCCATACTATACAAGGCGTCTGAAATATATTCAAACATAGTACATCTATAAACAAACATAATGTAAAATATTCATTTAAAGCAACGAAAACATTTAATACAAGTGTTTAGCCACACTTGGCAAACATAGGCGTACAAGCCCCCCAAATAATTATTCAGAAAATAATATCTATGAGCATTATTCATATTATTTTTAAAATAGGAACGGAAGAAGCACGAATCAAGTCTTCTCCTCTAGATCTTCCCGAAGCAACGTGCGGTGGTAGCAACCTTCAAGTTCTACCTGAAACTGTGAGGTGGCCTCCCCGTGAAGGGGAGGTCAGTACTTTGAAGCATTTGAAAAGTACAATGACAACTATACTAAGTATAATCAATGTTTCAATTTCCAAGACCCTCAATCTATGGTGTTATTATATTATAGTTAACCCACGTTCTTTCATGCTAGAGCTCGGCTCATAGTCATACTACATTTTGTTGGAGCTCGGCTCAGATCATAGTCATACTACATTTTGCTAGAGCTCGGCTCATAGTCATACTACATTTTGCTAGAGCTCGGCTCATAGTCATACTACATTTTGCTAGAGCTCAGCTCATAGTCATACTACATTTTGCTAGAACTCGGCTCATAGTCATACTACATTGTGCTAAAGCTCGGCTCATAGTCATACTACATTTTGCTAGAGCTCGGCTCATAGTCATACTACCACGTGCTAGAGCTCAGCTCATAGTCATGTTATCTATTCTCTAAACAATTTTTTAATCTAGACTCCATTCATTTTGAGTAACACTTAAGGCCTACTCCTAATGTTACTTGGAGCTCATAAAGTCCATCTTTAAATTATCCCCTTAAGGTCACTTAGGGCGTACTCACCACAAATTTAATATCTTAGGATTAGTTCTAACGATTATTCGAACTATCCTTCCGACTAGTATTTCAATACTAGTCATTTGACCTTAGTACAACCAAATTCTTAATTCATAGTCATTTGTTCATTTCAATTTAATTCCTCATCCAAGTATAATTTGACTTTAATATCAAAATGTCACTTTTATCCTTTCATGACTTCTTTACATGAAGTAAAAGTACATTAATCACAATAAGATTTATGGTTAAAACAACCATCATGCCATCATATTTATAACACATAATCATACACAATTTATTCATAATTTGTATATTATGCATTCTCTATTTACAAACAATAGTAATTTCATTTAGACATTATTAATCATTAATAATCCATGCAAATCACATTTAATTTACTTAGGAAATCTTATGAAATTAACCCAATAATTATAAGCAATATAGTCGGTCATCCTCACCTCGAATTAGCGCTATGAAGTTCTACCCCTCGGTTGAACTCTGGTGAAACTCCGTCGACTTTTGACGAACTCCGGCGACTCTTTCAACACCGTGAAAGCTCTTGAAATACCTTATACAAGTTCCTAACAAGGTTTTATAATCATAAAACCCATATTAATACAAATAACCTTTAAAAGGTTATTTTCCGGCGAACCGGTCGTTTTGGCTTCCAAGTCCGTTCTTGGACTAAAAATCACTTTCCAACCCATTATTCTACACTTAAATCATGTATAAAAATCCTAAAGGTTCTTCATATGATATATATCTCATATGGTAGAAGGAAAAATGAAGGAAAAGTTATGATAAGGTCATTACTTTAATTATTCAAGTCTTTCCTCACTTTTTTCTTGTTTAAGCCTTCCTTTTGGGCCTCTTAAGTATGAGCTCGGTTCTTGTCTATGGAGATGGACTTTTGCAGAGTTTTTCTTCTCTTCCCTTTGGTCTTGGACGAGATAATGAGGATAGGATGGGTGGAGGTGCTCCCTTTGTCTTATTTTGGGCAATGAGTGGAAAAAAAGGGCCCCTTTGGATGTCATAGGTGTTCCCCCATCCCTTCACCCCTTTCAGCCAACTTTGGAAGCCAATCAGCCCTCCTTGGTTGACAAATTCGTGGGGTGGCCCCCACCCATGTGGGAGGTCATCCCATTTTGTCCCAAAGTGTACCATCGGTCCAGAAAGTTGTATTTTTCGAACTATTTTAAATATATTTTATTTTATCGGGTCAAATAAAATATATTACGTGTTCTCAATAATTACGACCCTTATAATGAATATACATTCCCCAACTTTAATTTATAAGCCTCCGAAATTCATTTCGGGCTGTTATTTGTGAAATTAGCAAAATCGGTAATTGAGCCACTTTTGACCAATCGATCCACATTATGTGTTTGCTTTGGCCCAAATAAATTATCCACCACTATATAAATATTATCTCGACCAAGATGAATAACATATATGGTCTCAAGAATATCGGGCGGCCCCCGCTCCCGGTGTGGGCCCCACGTGCAATTTACTATTCACTCGAAAGAAATAATAAAATTTACAATACATTATTTACTTAAGAGTAAATATAATTGGGGACGGTGTTACAATTACTGTCATGCTTTAAAAATATGGTTAATCGTGTCATTAATACTGTCATATTAATGTCCTATAATGCCAAAAGATGATCTTATAGTTTGAGGATGACAGTGATGTACCAATTTAGGTATATAAAAAAAACAGTGATTCAATTTTGAAAGTTAACATTATATTTACTCATATTTCGAGAAATTTCCCTAAAAATTAATTAGTAGGTCCAAATGACTAAGTAACTTAAACATCTTTTATACTCATCGATCAAATATAGAAACGATTGTCATTAATGAGTTGAGAGGTGGGGAGAATAGCCGGGGTGGATAGTGAGAGGAAGATCCAATTATACACAAATTAGAGGAGTTAGGAGTGATATTAGGTCCTAGCTCTATTCCCTAGTCGCATAACTTTCATTTAGAGCAGAATAATCGAATCCAATTTTTGGTCCTAGCTCTATTATCTCTTTTATCCTTGTCTTCCTCATTCATTTCAGATTCACTAGTGACGACACCGGTTCCTTGGATAATCACCAGATATGAAGGAAAACACATTTAATGCACAAGATATGAAAGATTTTATCGTTGGGAGAAAGCCATCCAGGGGTTGCCACGTCACCACCACCATCTACCACCTTGTAGTAAAAATACTACTACCTCCATCATATTCAAAGGTTCTCATTCACTACTTTCCGGCCAATGCAACGTATTAGCTTAGCTTCTTAATATTTTACTTTATATATATCCATCTTTTATCAAATTTGAGTTTCTTGTTTGCGACTTTATGAAACTTTTAATGTAGTTTATGAATATGTAAATTTTATTTACGAAAAAAATCTAATCACGGAGAGCGATCAGATAACTTTATGGTCTGTCAGACATCGTAAACCGTGTGGCAACCTTTCTACGTGAAAAATGTAGTAGCATTTATTTCATTGTAAATGGTTGACAACTTGTATTTAATAGCTTAGCTACTCTCTCTAGCTCTTCTGTATTCTATCAGTGTAGAATAGAGGGTTGGAGCTCAGACTCGTAAGGGTGTGCTGTAATTGTTCTATCCATCAATAAAGCTTGACCCGCTTTACCTCCTACTATATTTTGTTGTTGCTTTGCGTTCATATTCACTTAACCCGCCACTAAAAGAAATAATCTAGTTAAGATCCAACGAAAGGTCAAGAGAACGTGTTGGACCCTTTGACTGCGAGGAATAAACCTCAACATTGAGGTATATTTATAAATATTACTCCGTCAAAGTTATGAGAGTGTATTTATAAATAAAAAAAATATGGGAGCGTGTTTTTAAATATTAAAAATTACAATTTTTTAAAAGATATGTAAATATATTCTCTTTCAATTCATGGCATTGATACATTTCACATTGAAGATTTTTAATAATTCACTAATTTGAAATGAGAAAGAAATCAAACAATCACATTTTTGAAATTAAAAGTTCAAGTATTCAAATTTCTTGAATAAATGTCTCTTAAAGAAGACTTAAAACAATACTCTAATAAAAAACTAAAAGTTCTAATAAATATTTTTTAATACTTTTATTATTTGATTTTTGGGCGTTTCTTTATTAAAAAGTTGATACATATATCCGTGAGGATACATGTATCCGAATTTTTAAAAGAATTACCAAAGAAGTTGAAAACTTTTGATAAATTGCAGATACAATCCGGGAACGTACGATTCAAATGTCTTAAAATATCTGATATGAGAACACTACCGATACGCCGATATGGCACCGTGGTCAAGTATATGTGCTACATAAATCTGTGTACTTCTAAAACTCCGATTTGTCCTCGTAGCATCGTACCGAAGTACCCGTAATTTCATGCCCTCTATTTCCGATTGTTGAATTCTTCCAGCATCATCTTGGCATATTGCTCCTCTAAATTTACCATCGAAAACCCTCCAGCCCAAAATTCAATTGTGACCTTGTTTGACTTAATTTTCATTGCAAAAAGCCCGTAGGCGCACCCTCACGCGCCTCCAGTAAAACTCGCACAAGCCGAGAAGCAGAAAACAGTAAATTAAAGGATCTAGGGAGATGGTGGGCTGAAGCCAGGGCAAAGTAAAATATATTATTTTTTAAGGTATTATTTTGACAAAATGCCATCCAGCCTACCCCAATTTTTCAGCCCAACCCATAAAACAAAATCTTACCAACTAAAAATCTAATCTAAATGTTATAGACATCACCTCTCACTTAATAAGTGGCACTTAGTACTACTATATACTATCGTTGATTAGCATAAGGCATAAAGCCCATAAGGCATCAATCTAATAAATGCAATAAAATATGATTCAATTAAGAGCTTGATTAGCATGTTCACATCAACTTGTAAAGTTCTTGAGTATCTTCAAGAATATTAATTGCCCAAAAGTGAGTTCTTGGGCAGAACAAAGTTATGGGAATAACGACTATTCTCCCCTCTCTCAAGGCCTTCAAAAAATTATTGGATATCTTGGTAGCCATGAAACATATTCTTTTTACTACACAACTCATTCTTAAGGAATTAAAAGAAAATGGATGAGAAGGTTTTCTTAAAGAAGTAAATGATGAGTTTTGCTCAAAAAATGAATATCATGCACTAGACTTGAATTCTAATTTCTAAATATATGGTTGGTCGTTGCTGAAAAGAAACTACAGTTGAGCATCATTGTCACTTTGATGTTTTCAATGAGGTAATATACTTTAATTTATTTATGGAGTTAAGGACCCACTTTAATGATAAATAAGAGGAACTCCTTTCTTTGAGTGCCACATTGGATCCAAAAAAGTCATATGAGTTGTTCAATGCCGATGCTATTTGTACTCTTGCAAGGAAGTTCTTTCCCAGAGATTTTAGTAGTCAGGACATTCGTGCTATGAAATTCAAGCTGCAACACTATGTTCATGATGCGATTCATGATACAAAGTTTCAAGTATCTACACTTGTTAAATTATGTGAGGAGTTGACTAAGAGCTCAAGATCTGATTCATATGTTATGATGAGCAGATTGATTCGCTTTGTATTGATTTTATTGTTTCTACTGCAACAGTAGAAATACAATAAATGATGACATTCTTACTGATTGTGTGACACTTTATATTGAAAAAGACATTACTATTAGTATAGATATAGACTCTATTGTTGACGAATTTTTTGTTTCAAAGCCTCGTCGAGAACAAATTTAGGGGATATAACTTTTATATTTTTATTTTGAAAAATTTTAATGTATTATCAATTATGTTTTTCAGCCCACCCGACATGAAATCGTGAATCGAACTCGTCCCTACTTCGAGTTCTTGTGGTAATCCAGTGAGACGGCCGTAACCAACAAAAACTCGGCAAGTATTAACTACTCCGTATTGATAGAGTCAACAATCTAAACAAAAACTCAAAAGCTTGGAGAAAAAACGCCGCACCAACAAAAACTCGGCGGATGAGATCGAAAAACCCGCATGCTATAGAAAGACGTCCGCTTTTTATCATGATGAAAGTTCGCAAAATTATTCATGTTTTTGTGCGTAGCTTCTTACATATTATAGTCTTTGTTGTATTAAATGCTAACATCTTCAACTGGGATGAGTGTTACGCTGATGTCATTAAAGCACAGGGTGCTTGGCATAAATTACTGATGTTTAAGAAATAAAAATATAATACTTCTCTTTTGAAATTTTTAATTGTTATTACCTGGGGATTAATTTTGTTAATATGTTTCATGAGTAGTAACTAGTAAGTACATTAGTGTGTGTTTCATATTACCTAAGGGGTGTCCCCAGTATGGATTTTAATAGAGTTTAGAATTCCGTCAGAATTTAGTTGTTCCCAATTTGGATTTTTATGGAATCTATGAAAATCAGGGTGTTCTCAAACATTCCATGATTTCTATTACTCCTTCCGTCCCGAAAAGGTTGGCCAAAGTTGACTTTCACGTGGATTAATAAAATAAAAACAGTGTGATTGAATTGAAATTTGTGCAAAGGAGAGAGAATTAACTGTAGTCACATATTCATTACTTTAAATGAAAATGACAAATCTTTTTGGGACATTCAAAAAAGGAAATTTGGCCAAACTTTTCAGGACGGAGGGAATATTAGGAGTATTTAGATGGATTTTAATGAATTTTTGTGGATTTCTACATATAAAAAAATTGTACCATAATCTTGTAGCTCCCATCGATTTCAAAATCCATGATCTCTTGTAGTTGGGGATACCGCTTAAGTTACTTTTGTTTTCAATTGTTTCTGAATGTTGAATCCCCAAGCCCAAGGCCACCCACGCCCTGACAAGACTTTTGGAGGTTGTAAGGGAGTGTTTGCAACAGGTTAAAAAAAACACTTCTCATCTTTTGGATTAAAAAAGTACTTATTTATCAAACACTATCAATTTTTACTTTTTCTCGGCTCGCGTGTGAAAAATGTTTTTCCCTTTTTCTATTACACAAAAAGCATTTATTTTACCAAACACTAGCAACTTTTACTTTTCAAAATCACTTTTTTCATACACTATCAACTTTTACTACCAATCACTTTTTCCTTACATCTCGAAAAGTGCTTTTTTGAAGCAGAAGCAGTTGCAAACACTCCATAAGTCGCGTTGGTGACTCAGTTGACTTCTCTTTTCAATATCATCCACAGAAGCTACTTTTTTCTTCAACAATGGAGTCACATTACCTGTCCCAACGGCCAAATTAAACATAACTGGACTGAGATACAACTATTGGCAGCACACATCACAAGAAGCGAAGAGATTAATTCCTGGGCAGCAAAACTGTCATTCTGGGACCTCCGGAAGCGGTGCATGTTTTGTCAGAAAACGAGAGATCACTTTTGCTCTTAAGGCTAGCTCAGCCAACCAACTGTACGGATCTGTGTATTTGCCATCCATTTCTATCTCAAGTCTTTGTGGTCTGTTTCTCAGAACCTCACATTGCTTCCCCTCGAGGCTCTGATCGATAAAGCATATCATATCCCTCTTCTCACTCTAAGGTATGCACTAATTAATATTCATGAATTTGCTCAAAATTTGATTTTTTTTAGAACTATTCAGAGTTTACTTTATTCACAAGGTGGGATCGCTCCGCCAAGTCGGGAGTGCGGGGCGGCAGTGGCGGATGTGTTCTATTCACATGAACACCCAAAAATAGAACATACACCATAGGAATATATATGCATGAATTTGAAAATAGTTTATTTATTAGTGTGGTAAGGAGAAAATGTATGATTTTGAACACCCAAAACATGATTACTAAGTCTACCACTGGGAGTGCCCTCGATCATTGCCCTGAAACCATACAGTATTAAAATAGTTGAACCTAAATCCTCAAGTACAGTACTCAACACAAATGCCCTCATTGAGCAACTTGTGCGTGTATAGTGCGGAGCACTATAACTCGCTCCCCTAGTTTCGCCCCTACATATGGGTTTCATTGGGTTTTTATCAATTTTTGGTGCAATTCCATTTGAAACGGATTGAAAGATATCTAAAATCTTCTAAAATCCATATAATTGTGAGTGCTGGTTAGTATCCTTGAATTGTGTCAATACTTTTGGTGCATGAGAGCTTGTACTTTGCTATTAAAATATTATACCCTAATCTTGATGGACAAAAATGTCCTACCGTCGTTACCAGTTATTGACGGCTGCTTCAATAAAAGGTACTCCATAGTCCATACTCCATAGTCGGCTGCAGAAAGATACTACCTCCGTCCCAGAATTATCTTCATAGTTCGGTTTACGATGTTTGACTGACGATAAAGCAACTTGATCCCTGTTCACACTCGAATTATTTTTAGTAAATAAAATTTACATATTCAGAAACTACATTAAAACCGCTACAAAGCCTGATTAAGAAAATTTGAATTTGATAAAAATTTGATATATAAAGTAAAAGATTAAGAGTAATTTGAGTTGACCATGTGAATAGTAACTATGAAGATAATTTTGGGACGGAGGGAGTATAATCATATTCCGTACGTTTTTTCCTTTTTGAGAATAATGCCCATACTGTAGGTTTATAAAGACTGAAAATGTGTATTTAACCACTCGTATATATGAAGAATCATTATTTACAAACTGATATGCACATTGAAAAATAAAGAATACTTTTAAAATGATTTAGATTTTTTAAAAAGTGATTATTTAACCTCTTAAAGGTTTGCTTGAAATGGTTAAACTGATAAAATAAACTAATGTTAAAGATTATATACATAAATATTGTTGGTTCTAACTTCTAACCTTTATAGGAGTTATATTAATTACAAATTAAATTGCCCGAAACTACTGAATTATGAAGAGATTATGTTAAAATATACTACGTATTTCATTACTGCATATGTCCCAAATTTATTTTCAAATAATTATTGACCACGTTAATTGACAAAAACACAAAAAAAAATCTATTGAAGTACAAAAAAAGATTCATATATCATTCAAAGTGAAACTCGAAAAAAACATTAAAAACCTAAATTTGTCATCTTGATTGATAATACTAATATTCTAAAAAATATAGTAGATAAATAAATTGTCACAACAAATTAAAAGAAGACTCAGAAGAAGCGACATGTACAAATTATAATAGCTCTTAAATTAAGCCTCAACTTCGTTATTATATCGCGCCAATTTAGCTATTTTGTTATAAACTCAGGGTACATATGAATTTATCTACAATCTTAATATTTAGTTCAAAGAACAATGTCAATTGATGATGTTTATTATATGTACTGACTAACAACATATATATCATAACAATTAATAGTCGATTGAAATATCAACATGTTTTGATTGACTGACACATGCTTCAAGATATGTTAAATTTGAGAGTTTATTAGGAAATGTTGTTGTTCTAGAATATATTACAATTGACCATTGTTAAAGGTGATTTGTATTGTTGGGCATTGACTCTCGCGCATTGCGCGTAAAAGACGCTAGTATATATTTGTAAGAAAGAAACCATGCTAGGTTTTGGTTCGTCGGTTTGGTTTAATTTTGTGTTTTTTTAATAATATAGGAGATTTTATTGAACCTTTTTAATTGAGTTTGCTTTCTTTGGGGTTTCTTTCGGTATTGATCTGTTTAATACATTTTGGAAGATATCAAATTCAAATTGAATTGCGATTTGATTCAAGTTCTATTTAATTCACTTTGATATGGAACATAGGGATTCGGCTAACCAAATCGATATACCGCCCCATTACCCCCATAGCACGGGGTGCACGAATACAAGCTCTTAGGGGTGGGTTCGGTTCTTGCGGTTCGGTTTTGACCTAAAACCAAATGTAGAATCAAAGTAAAAAGTTCGGTTCGGTTTCGGTTCGGTTTTACACTCCAAAACTTGGAACCACGGTTTGATTGGTTCGGTTTGTTTCGGTTCGGTTTCGATTTTTTCGGTTTTTTTACCAAAAGTTTTTCACTTGATTTAAAATTGATATAATACTTAGAGGGATCAAACATATTACATAAAGAATTCAAGCACAATACAACGACAAATAAAATAAAAATGAGAAGAGATAAATATGTCTTGAATTATATGAGTATGCGAGCTAGATAAAACTGTATATATTATTGATTTAATTTGTTTGTGAGTAGTTTGAATTTTTTTCATGAATATATGTGTTCTATGTGATATAGTTGAGATTAATATTTATTGTTTTATCAATATAAGATCTTTAAGTTATCTAAAAATAAAAGTTAATTACTACTAATAACTAGTAAATACATATGATCATCATTCAATATAGCTATTATTACAGACAATGAATGTGTAAATGCAAACATTATTTCTCTAACACAAGAAAACCAAAACTATTGATGATATTAAGATTAATTAGAATTAATGCTTAACAATTAACATATAAATTTCATATTTTCAATAGTTCGGTTTGTTTGATTCGGTTCGGTTTTGAAGGGTAAAAACCAAAACCGAACCGAACAACTTCGGTTCGGTTCGGTTTTTTACATTCGGTTTCGGTTTTTTAGCGGTTCGGTTTTATTTGGTTGCAGTTCGGTTTAATATGATTCGGTTTTCGGTTTTCGATTTTTCGGACCCAGCCGTACTAGCTCTAATGAAATGGCGTGTGCACGTTAACATATGCATTTTTGAAAAAGATATCCGCTTAAATTCGTATGATACTCAAGTTTTCCAAAAGTTTCTAGGCATCTTTATATATATAGATAGAGTATGGTGGAGAACCAAATAGAAATCTATTTGGAGTCAAAATAAGTGAAAAAATGTTGAAGGACAAAAATTAGACTCCCAACTTATGAAAGGACAAAAATAAGGCTCAATTCCGTTTGGACAAAAAACTCCATGTTTAAAAAACCGACCCGGACCTGCCGGGTCGACCGGCACCCGGTGACCTGAACCAAAACCCGGTTCGGTTAGTTAAAAACTCGGAAGTTGTCAAAAAACGGAAAACCCCGGCCAACCCAGAAAAATACGGTCCAAACCCGGACCCAGAAACCCAACAAACTCAAAAAACCGAGTTTTGATTGATTTTTCCTAAAAAGTAATTTTTTAAAATTTTAAATCATTTTTAACCAATAAAATTCCAATTTCAATACCCTAAAAAGAAAAAAATATGCAATATATTTATATACTACTTATTTGTTGAAGAATAAATATCATGTCAAATTATATAATAAATGTACAATACAAATAACAAATATGGAGTATCATTATATACTTTAATAAGATCAAAATGGTATTTTGGAATATTATGAGACTGTTTTAACTTTTAAATGCTTAGTAAATATTACCATTAGTTGATTATTATGAAATAACTACGATACCTTTTGTTTTAATTTTATATAAAATTATACTCCCTCCGTCCCCTTTTAAATGGGACGGGAGATGGTGGCACGAGTTTTAAGAAAAGTGAGTTTGTGTGGTTGATATTAATTGATAAAGTAAGAATAAAGTAAGAATGATTTTGAGCCACACAAAGTTTACCAAATAAGGTATGGGACAATTAAATAGGGACA
This sequence comes from Cuscuta epithymum, assembly GCA_945859915.1. Classification (NCBI taxonomy): domain Eukaryota; kingdom Viridiplantae; phylum Streptophyta; class Magnoliopsida; order Solanales; family Convolvulaceae; genus Cuscuta; species Cuscuta epithymum. Next base: position 544,257 of record CAMAPF010001060.1, on the reverse strand, counting down.
TCCCAATATGGTAAAACGGGACATTTAAAAGCGGACGGAGAGAGTATGTTTATTATTATTATATGGTTGACCGATTTTATGGCGTTGACCGGGTTGACTCGACCGAGTCTGGGTTGACCCGTGAACCGGTCACATGGCCGTGTCGCTTCCCGGTCCGGTTTCTTAAAAACTAACTGAAAATTGCTTCAATTGACTTTAATGTCCCTGGAACCCTAACTGCCTAATAACCCATCCTTCCGATTTAGAATTCGGTACGCTCAATTCAGCTTCTCCCTAACCTATCCCTCCCATTTCGACTTCGAATTCGATGCCCAGAACTCAGCTTCTGATCTCTTTGCTTTGACAGACGCATCGACCATACAAGGGCATCGCGATCGCCGCAGATCGTTGCCACATCGACTACCCTGGTCATCCCCGTCTTCGTCGCCCTTGCCTCATGCGGTCATGCCCATGGTTTCAAATTGCGGACCGCAACCGCAATTGCGGCCGCAATATTGCGGTTGCCGAGGGCACCGCAACCGCATCAGCCCGCAACACCCTTATGATTTGGAATCACGGCCAAAACCGCAACGTAACCGCGACGAAACCGCAACATAACCGCGACGGCGCCGCAACATCACGCAACAGGCCGCAATCGACCGTGATATGCCGCAACAGACCGCAACAGACCGCAACGCCTCCGTCTGTCCATCATCTTTCTGGTGCGAACTTGAAAATAATTCACACTGCAGCGGCCGCAATACGCATCGCAGCGGCCGCATTAGCCGCAACCGCAATCGCAACCGCAACCGCGACCGCAACCGCAATTTAAAACCATGCTCATGCCGATAAGAGAGCAGAAGCAGATCTTCGCTGTCGTTTTCACCCTGGCCCTCGACGTTGCCCTGCCGGACTTCTTTGTCCTCTTTTTGTCCATCATTGCTCACGCGGAGGCTATTCCACATCTGCGACATTCATGTGGCGTTGGTATAGTACAAGACTACAAGCTAGGATTTGGGTAACTGGGACTGGGAAGATGAGACTGGAGCCAGGATGATGGGACGAGGAGCTGGGGTGTTTGGGAGGGGGCTTGGGGCTGGGAGGCGGTTGGGTGACGCAGGGAAAAGGGTGTGGTGCTGGCGATTGTGGTTGCCGGCATTGGCCGGAGATGAATGTAATAACTGGCGATGATGAATGTAAATATCTTAATAATCTTTTTGTCTTAATCCCAAAAATGTTTCTTAATTATTGAAGCATTTAATAACTTCATAATTAATAATTAAAGATTATTTAAATATATAATTATTAATTACTATCTATAAATAACATATTAAAATGTAATAAATATAAATATAATAATTGAGTAATTAGAAACAAAAAATAGAATTCATTTGGACCCACATAAACTACAATCATAGAATTAAATTAAGTTGAGTCAGATATTAATTTTACGGTAATAAATAACATTTTTTGCTCTGCACTTTCACTTTTCTTATAGTATCTGTAATAAATATCAATATTTATTAAAATATATTAACTATTCAAAAATTCGAAGATATTCTTACTTTCATATAACTAACATTTTATTGTGAAAATTTTTGATACCGTAATTGTTAATAATATTTTTAAATGCAAACATATTTTATTACCCACATACATATCTAGAAATGAAAACAAATATTTTCATGTCTCTTAAGTAATAGTATTACCATTTTTTTCATTTATGGAAATTGTGTGGTTAAATAATTTTTTTTCTAGATAAATTAACTCCACAATTTCTATTGATAGACAGATGAAGGGAGATATTATGGAGTAAATTATATTTCCAGTTTTTTATGAGGTGTATTGAGAAATTATAATGTACAAGAAACTCTCGGCCTAGATAGGGATGCTACAAGGGTAAGTCTCGGGTTCGAATCCCAGCAAGTGCGATGAGGTTACTATGTAAAAATGCAAAGAGCCTCTACAAGTATTTCTCATTCGCTATCAATCTCTGATTAAAGTCCAATTTACTTCCTCTTAGTTAACTGTCTAGTCGGTTCTGAGGGGCCCTAAGAGATGGGGTGTCATCATTTTTTAACAAAATTGTTCACTCGTTATAGGGGTGGGTTCGGTTCTTGCGGTTCGATTTTGCCATAAAACCAAATATAGAATCAAAGTAAAAAATTAGGTTCGGATTCGGTTCGGTTTCGGCTCGGTTTTACACTCCAAAATTTGGAACCGCAGTTTGATTGGTTCGGTTTGTTTCGGTTTGGTTTCGGTTTTTTCGGTTTTTTACCAAAAAATTCTCACTTGATTTAAAATTGATATACTTCGTAATACTTAGAGGAATCAAACATATTACATAAAGAATGCAAGCACAATACAACAACAAATAAAATAAAAATGAGAAGAGATAAATATGTCTTGAATTATATGAGTATGCGAGATAGATAAAACTATGTATATTATTGATTTAATTTGTTTGTGAGTAGTTCGAAAAAAATTATGAATATATATGTTTTATGTGATATAGTTGAGATGAATATTTATTGTTTTATAAGTATACAATCTTTAAGTTATCTAAAAATAAAAGTTAATTACTACTAATATCTAGTAAACACATATGATCATCATTCAATATAGCTACATTGTTACAGACAATGAATGTATAAATGAATATATAAACTAAATTAAATTAAACATAACACAAACATTATTTCTCTAAGACAAGAAAACCAAAGACTATTGATGATATTAAGGTTAATTAGAATTAATGCTTAACAATTAACATAGAAATTTCATATTTTAAATAGTTCGGTTTGTTCGGTTCGGTTTTGAAGGGTAAAAATCAAAACCGAACCAAATAACTTCGGTTTGGTTTTTTACATTCGGTTACTTAGCGCTTCGGTTTTATTTGGTTGCGGTTCGGTTTTATTTGATTCGGTTTTCGGTTTTCCGGGCCCAGACCTACTCGTTATTGATATATTTGTACCTGCCTCTTACCACCACTTTATGCATCATGTAATTTTTATCCATATCATAACAACGCGATCTAATGTGAAACGAGTACAGTCACGACTAGCTATTAACTTAAGTGAGAGTCAATGGTGGAGTCAGAAAAATGACTCAAAGGGGTCGAAACTTAAGTTGAATGTTTCATATGTAACTTGATAAAAGGTAATTTAAATGGGACTAAATGGGAGAGTTCATATAAAAAGAAATGCTCCCGTGCAAAGTGTTAACGATTGCCATTATTTCTCAGCGCGTTGCACTATTTCATGTTTTTGTTGCACTTTTTCGCAATGACAGAAAACTTATGTTTATTTACGAAATTGCCAGCATGTTTTTTTATGGCTCAAGAGTCAAATAGACCCTTGAACTGACTTAAAGTGTTCAATTAGTCCCTTATATAGGAGGTTCTGCCCGGCCGTCGCTAATTGGGGCGGTTCTCGGTAGAATTTTTTGATGAAATTTTTTAAGCATCTTCTTCATTAAGTCTAGTTTAGCCATACCAAATTTCAGCTAAAAGTTCAATCGGAAAGGCAATCAAATGATTTTCCGAAATGTACTGCGCTGTTTAACTTCGCAGTTATCTTCAAAAAATCATTTGACTGCCTTCCCGATTGAATTTTTAGCTGAAATTTGGTATGAGTAAACTAGACTTAATGAAGAAAATGCTCAAAAAGTTTCATCAAAAAATTCCACAGGGAGCCACCCCAATTGGTGACGGCCGGGCAAAACCTCCTATATAAGGGGCTAATTGAACACTTTAAGCCAGTTCAAGGGCCTGTTTGATCCTTTAGCCTTTTTTTATTATCAAATTTAGTGCATTTTTGGCTAATTTTGAGACATTAGATCTGAAAATGGATGCCCAAGATTAATTCTCACTTTGCATGGGATGATCTCTTTGAATTTGAACCCTCCTATATATATATATATATATATATATATATATATATATATATATATATATATATATAGAATTCGGATCAAATAAAAAAAGTCTTAATGTGTAAAATGAGAATTAATCTCAGCCGTCCAAAGTGTTGCGAAAAGCGCATCAAATAAGGTCTGTTTGAAGTGCATCAGATAGGGGTTATTGCGCATCACATCGACACTTTGGACGGCTGAGATTAATTCTCATTGTGCATCAAAGATGTCTTCTCATTTGAACTCATCCCTATTATATATATACAAGTATATATATATATATATATATATATATATATATATATATATATATATATATTGTAAACTTCATGTAAGTAATGAGTAAATTATACATTATTTTTAAAATTTGGGAATATTATTAATATCACACATTAAATTTTACTCATTTCAAATTTTGAAAGTGCTCATTTTCTGGGAGTCGTGACATTTTACTCGTAATAAGTTAGGAAAGGCATAAAATATCAAATTGGAGTTATTTCACTGTTCTATATTCTCAAACTTTTAGGGGGATCGGCTGACCACTGGCTCAGCCCCTTGTGAGTCATTATTTTTAACATGAAAAGTCACTTGTACACCACAAGACGAAGAAGGCCACCTAAATTAACTAAAGCTTAAAAGTACTTAAATCATATTTTTAAAAAAAATTACATGATCAAATTGTATGTACTCCAAAAGTGTATTATCGAAATAAAACTAAAAATGGGGCGGGTAATGAGAGGATAACGTGATGGGTATGTACCTATTTCTCGATCAATGCAGTTTTTCCCACTTTATATGAAGCAATTCATTGCAGATTTGTGGGTATTCATCGGGTTGTATACAATCTTCATCCTAGATGTATATACTACATTAAAGACTACTTATATATAGAAGATGCCTTCATTACTAAATTCATCATTATTATTAGGGAAAGTTCCCGAAATGGGACTAAAAAACTTCAAAAATTCCAAAATAGGACTGTCATGTTTTTATTCCCAAAATAGGACTAATTACTGCCAAATTTGGAAAATACTGTCATGTTTGAAGTCTGGTACTGTCAAAACATGGCAGTAATTAGTCCTATTTTGGGAATAAAAACATGGAAGTCCTATTTTGTAATTTTCAAACTTTTTAGTCCCATTTTCGGTAATATCTCTTATTATTACTATTATTAGTACTTTCTTAATGAAACACAATGTTCATCGGCATCTATCTGAGTGATGAGTGATTTGCTCACCGGGATAAAAATTATTACTATTATTAGTGTTTTTTTACTATTATTAGTATTATTATACAATATATTAGTGGTATTATATCTATTGTTGTTTGTTTACCCATCTTCCATTCCATATGGATAATAGGCTATGGATAATAGGGTGATAAAGCATGCATTGAATGGTACTACTGCTTCCAACTTTGATCCACTGCTAAAAGACATTACCCAAAATCTACTGGAGGAGGAGGAAAGCATTACTCTTAAAGCTGCTCAGAATTCATATTACGAAGCATTGCAAGATAATCCTTCCTCACTGTTTTACAACCATGCTGGAAGAAGCTACTGTGATGATAATGTTGATGGTATTGTTGATCCTGGAGAATCAGAATCATCATGTGTGGTATCTAACACCAATTTAGCAATATCCAATATGACAGAGGTAAATTAACTAACATTGACATATTGAATGTATGAAATGTGTGAAACTTAAAATGATACATATGTTAACCATATATTTTTCATATTTGTAAGTTCTTTATTTATATCATAATTAAAGATGAATAGTGAAGACAATTACAAAGTATTTTAATAAATATTAAAAATTATGTTGTTCGGTTCTCGATTTAACTAAGTATAGAATAAAAAGGGTAAATATTTTTTAAACAATATTTAAGTTCAATGTTTCATATGTAACTTGATAAAAGGTAATTTAAATGGGACTAAATGGGAAGAGTTCAAATAAAAAGAGGTGCTCCCGTACAATGTGAGAACGATTGCACTTATTCCTCAGCGCGTTGCACTATTTTATGTTTCTGTTGCACTTTTTCACGATGACAGAAAACTTCTGTTTAATTACGAAATTGCCACCGCGTTTTTGATCAAATTTAGTGCATTTTTGGCTCATTTTGAACCATTAGATCTGAAAATGGATGCAAAAGATTAATTGTCGCTTTACATGGGAAGACCTCTTTGTATTCAAACCCTCCCATGTGTGTGTGTGTAGGGAAGAGTTCAAATAAAAAGACATCTTCCCGTGCAAAGTGCGAAGATATGCACTTTTTCATTTTCGCTTGCACTATTTCGTGTTTCTGTTGCACTTTTTCGCGGTGGCGAAAAAGTGCAACACATTTACGAAACTGCCACCGTGATTTTGGTCGAATTTTGTGCATTTTTGGCTTATTTTGAGTCATTAGATGTGTAAATGAATGCACAAGATTCATTCTCACTTTGCATGGGAAGAGGTCTTTGTATTTGAACCATCCCCTGTTTTTTTTTACTACATTAAAGACAAGTTATATATGGAAGATGCCTTCATTATTAAATTCATCATTATTATTACTATTAGTAGTACTTTCTTAATGAAGCACAATGTTCATCGGCATCTATCTATCTGAGTGATGAGTGGTTTGCTCACCGGGATAAAAAATATTACTATTATTGGTATTTTTTTTACTATTATTAGTATTATTATGCAAAATATTATTGTATCTATTGTTGTTTGTTTACCCATCTTCAATTCTATATGGGGCATAGGTTATGGATAATAGGGTGAGAAAGCACGCCTTGAATGGTATTATTGCTTCCAACTTTGATCCAGTGCAAAAAGATATCACCCAAATTCTACTCGAGGAGGAGGAGGAGGAGAGCATTGATGGGCCCTTTGGTCTCATTGCTCTTAGAGCTGCGCAGAATTCATATTACGAAGCATTGCATGATAATCCTTCCTCACTGTTTTACAGCCATGCTGGAAGAAGCTACTGTGATGATAATGTTGATGGTATTGTTGATCCTGGAGAATCAGAATCATCATGTGTGGCATCTAACACAAATTTAGCAATATCCAATACGACGGAGGTAAATTAACTAACATTGACATATTGAATGTATGAAATGTGTGAAACTTAAAATGTTACATATGCTAACCATTTTTTCATATTTCTAAGTTATTTATTTATATCATGAAGATGAAGAGTAAAAACAAATACAAGGTATTTTACTAAATATTAAAAATCATGATGTTCGGTTTTCGGTTTAACTAAACCCAGAATAAAAAGGGTGAATATTTTTTAAAAGTACAACATTTAAGTTGAATGTTTCATATGTTTCAAATAAAAAGAGGTGCATCCGTGCAAAGTGCGAAGGATTGCACTTTTTGGTTTTCGGTTTAAAAATACGGCATATATGGAATGTAACGAACACTATTTTTAACAATATACGACGGAATAAGTTTGAACACATATTTTCTTAATTGAAATGATTAAAGTGGTGTGTATTAAAACGAACACAATAGTTTAAATTTTTTTATCCTTTATTGAATTATTACACACAAATATATAATGTATATATATATATATATAAAGTGTATAACAACAACAATAGCAGCAGCAACAACAACAACAACACTAATAATAGCAATAACAATAACAATAACAATAACAATAACAATAACAATAACAATAACAATAACAATAACAATAACAATAACAATAACAATAACAATAACAATAACAATAACAATAACAATAACAATAACAATAACAATAACAATAACAATAACAATAACAATAACAATAACAATAACAATAACAATAACAATAACAATAACAATAACAATAACAATAACAATAACAATAACAATAACAATAACAATAACAATAACAATAACAATAACAATAACAATAACAATAACAATAACAATAACAATAACAATAACAATAACAATAACAATAACAATAACAATAACAATAACAATAACAATAACAATAACAATAACAATAGCAATAACAATTAGCAGTAACAATTAGCAGTAACAATTAGCAGTAACAATTAGCAGTAACAATTAGCAGTAACAATTAGCAGTAACAATTAGCAGTAACAATTAGCAGTAACAATTAGCAGTAACAATTAGCAGTAACAATTAGCAGTAACAATTAGCAGTAACAATTAGCAGTAACATTAGGAGTAACAATAGCGGTAACAATAGCGGTAACAATAGCGGTAACAATAGCGGTAACAATGGCGGTAACAATGGCGGTAACAATGGCGGTAACAATGGCGGTAACAATGGCGGTAACAATGGCAGTAACAATAGCAGTAACAATAGCAGTAACAATAAGAGTAAGACTAATAGTAAGACTAATAGTAATACTAATAGTAATAGTAATAGTAATAGTAATAGTAATAGTAATAGTAATAGTAATAGTAATAGTAATAGTAATAGTAATACTAATAGTAATAGTAATAGTAATAGTAATAGTAATAGTAATAGTAATAGTAATAGTAATAGTAATAGTAATAGTAATAGTAATAGTAATAGTAATAGTAATAGTAATAGTAATAGTAATAGTAATAGTAATAGTAATAGTAATAGTAATAGTAATAGTAATAGTAATAGTAATAGTAATAGTAATAGTAATAGTAATAGTAATAGTAATAGTAATAGTAATAGTAATAGTAATAGTAATAGTAATAGTAATAGTAATAGTAATAGTAATAGTAATAGTAATAGTAATAGTAATAGTAATAGTAATAGTAATAGTAATAGTAATAGTAATAGTAATAGTAATAGTAATAGTAATAGTAATAGTAATAGTAATAGTAATAGTAATAGTAATAGTAATAGTAATAGTAATAGTAATAGTAATAGTAATAGTAATAGTAATAGTAATAGTAATAGTAATAGTAATAGTAATAGTAATAGTAATAGTAATAGTAATAGTAATAGTAATAGTAATAGTAATAGCAATAGCAATAGCAATAGCAATAGCAATAGCAATAGCAATAGCAATAGCAATAGCAATAGCAATAGCAATAGCAATAGTAATAGTAATAGTAATATGTGATTGTTTAATATTTATTGAAGTCATTTACTCATTTATCAGAATATGTTTCAAATAGCTCGTAGTAAATTAATTAATTTAAAATGGTTTTTTGATAAATCACGATCCATCTGTAATGAATAATGAGAAAGCAAGAATAAAAAACTACAAATACACTCGGACTCACTACATTGGAGTCTCCGCCAAACAAATGCACTATTATTATGGATTGTTATATGAAGTTCTCAATGGATGATGAAAATAAATTTTATACATTTTCTTAATAATCTGGTTCTTTCATGACAGTAGCGGTACCAATTTAGGTATTTAAATAAAAGATATAGCACTTCAATGCAACGTAACTAAATAGGTTTTATTCATAAAATAGATTAGTTCTAATAAACGGATAAAATCGAAATTTCTTATTTAATGAGTGAATAAATAAATTCTTATTTATAAAATGAACAAGACGTATAGTATAAAATTGAAACTTACTTTTCAAGCCATGTAGATTTTATGAATAGTGAAAACTGATCAATTGAATAGTGTCCCTTTAAAGCAATGGATTCGCAAGAACAAATGAATCCAATATGTTAGCATATTTTAACATATTTTAAATATGGAATGTAATGAATATTAGTTTCAACAAAATGTTATTTTATTATTAATAAAATTCAAGCATTATCATTTCATTATTAAAACAAAATCGTGTATGGCTTAAGTATGGAATGTAAATATGTAATAAACTCAAGCCATGTTAGTTGCCATATTAATTATGTAACTCATAGAAATTATTTGATTTGTCAATTGTACTCAATATCAATTTATTAATTGTACTCAATAGCAATTAATTTATAATTCAATTTCAATTAGAAAGTTGTGCTTTACTATTGAGTAAGTAGATTTTAAAATTTAGAAGTGTTGTACACTCGAATAACATTACACTTCAATTGGGGCTTTCAAAATTTAGGCCTTTAGTTGGGTTCTAACTTATTTGTTCTTTAGAATACACACAAAAATATGTCTTGTACGTGTATAAAGTTGTGCTTTACTATTGAGTAAGTAGATTTTAAAATTTAGAAGTGTTGTACACTCGAATAACATTACACTTCAATTGGGGCTTTCAAAATTTAGGCCTTTAGTTGGGTTCTAACTTATTTGTTCTTTAGAATACACACAAAAATATGTCTTGTACGTGTATTATAATTTTCATTTTTAAAATACACGAATTTTTGCGAATTTTTCAAAAAACTCAGAAAACAATAAACTTATACATGAATTATATTTACGCGAATTATACGTGAATAAACTAAAAAAACTCGTAACTAATAAATCTTTGCAACCGAAGATTATTTCACCGGAAAATACAATTTTCGGCAATAAGTCCAACGCCGGTAGCAACTTTTCTGGTATATTTTAGCCAGAAAGTGTACTTTTCTGTTGGAAAGTCCTTAAAACGCAAAGATTTATTAGTTGTAGCACCAAACTTGCAAGTGACTAATGTTATGAAACTAATAATAAAAACAACTTTAACAAATTAGGCGAAATTCATGAAAATAATCCACAATTTTAGAGATTCTACAATAATACTCCCTACTAAGATTATTCATAAAAATAATCCGAACTAACATCAATGTCCACAAAAATAAATTGGAATAAATTCAAATTAATGTCCGTTTAATAATCTCAACCCTTACTTGCACTTTTCTAACCCCCGCTCTTCTTCTCAGGGTGAATTCACACTAAAACTCATTTGATCTCAATGCCATTTTTGTCATATGTGGTTATATCTAGGTTGGAAGATGGAACTGTTGAGTGAGACGAAGAGTGGTGAAAGGGAAAGTGGAAATATGGGTTGGGAGTATGAAACGGGCACTAATTTGAATTCATCCCAATTTATTCTTGTGGACAATATTGCTAGTTCATGTTATTTTTATGAACACTTTTAGTAGTGATTATTATTATTATTGTACAATCCCTAAAAGTAGGGATTATTCTTGTGAATTTCCAATATTACTATTATCAGTATTAATTTTGGAAATATTATTATATCTATTGATGTCTGCTTACCAATCTTCCATCCAATATGTGGGCATAGGTTATGTATAATGGGGTGAGAAACAATGCCCTGAACTGTACTGCTACTTCGGACGCTGATCCCGTGCTGAAATACATTACCCAGATTCTATTGGAGGAGCAGGAGGAGAGCATTGATGAGCCCTTTGATCTCATTGCTCTTAAAGCTGCTGAGAATTCTTATTATGAAGCATTGCATGAGAATCCTTCCTCACTATTTGATAGCAGTGCTGGAAGAAGCTCCTGGCATGATAACGTTGATGGTATTGTTGATCCCGGAGACTCGGAATCACCATGTGTGACAAGCGAACGTCCTCCCAATCTCGCCATCCAGTTAACATCATCATCAGATAATTATGACTTAAATGGTTCTTCTTCATACAACTTTGACAATGCAATGATGTCTTTCCTAAGAGCTAGTTCGGCGGTTCGAAATGTATTTGGCGGGAATGATGATACCGAGTCCAAATTGGAACTCCAGAGATGCATGGAAGAAGCTAGTAGGTTCCTTCCCGGTCACAATAAGTTGGTAATGGATGATTTAGAGGCTACCAAAGATGTCATTGTCATTGATACAGAGAAAGACCATTCACATAGAGGAAAGAAGCATTATTACCTTCCACAAGAAAGTGGGCTAGAAGAAGAGAGGGAAAGCAAACAGTCTGCGGTATATGAGGAGGTTGATTTATCACAAATGTTTGATAAGGTTTTACTGTGTAGTGATGATAAAGGTTATTCATTTGGAGTTGGGGAGAAAGGGCGAAGAGGTCGTCGCCACTCAAAGAAATGGGAAGATAATTGTGACATTGTAGATGTGCTGTCTCTTCTAACTAGTTGCGCACAATCTGTTCATGATGGTGATTATAAGGGTGCACAAGCTCAATTAAAGGAGATCAGGCAACACTCTTCGCCGGTGGGCAATTCCAATCAAAGGTTGGCTCATTTAATTGCAAATAGTCTCGAGGCGAGGTTGGCTGGAACTGGGACACAACTATGTAAAGCAATATCTCCTAAAACCATTGCAGCTTCTGAGTTTCCGAAATCGTACTTGACATCGTGGCCAATCATGAGAATATCAACTTTCTTTTCGAATCAAATGATTTTTGAGGCAGCTTCAAGAGGCACATCCCTGCACATTATAGATTTTGGTATTCTTTATGGGATCCAGTGGCCGACTCTTATTCGGGATCTTTCACAAAGGCCCGGCGGCCCTCCAAGACTTCGAATAACAGGGATTGAGCTCCCCCAAACTGGTTTCCGTCCTTCACAAATGCTAGTGGAGACAGGTGTTCGCTTGTCAAGATATTGTGAGCGTTACGGTGTACCATTCGAGTTCAATGCCTTAACATCACAACACTGGGAGGCAATTAAGATTGATGACTTGAAGCTTGTGAGTGGTGGTGAGGTGATTGCTATTAACAGTAACTTTCGATTTGATTACCTATTGGACGAGACTTTAGTTGCTGGGTACAACCCTAAAGATGAAGTTTTAAACTTAATTCGGGAAGTGAATCCGGATATATATGTGCAAACAGTGCATAGTGGATCTCACAGCTCTCCTTTCTTTCTCCCTCGCTTTCGAGAAACTCTCTTCTTCTACTCTGCTATCTTTGATATGTGTGACTCTACTTTACCCAACCGCCATCATCCTCAGAGATTGAGTTTCGAACAAGAGTTTCTTGGACGTGAAACAATGAATATCATTGGATGTGAGGGCATTGAAAGATTGCATAGGCCTGAAACGTATAAGCAATGGGAATCACGCATGTTGAGGGCAGGGTTAAAGCCTTTGCCCTTAAACTCTCAACTTGTCAACAAGTTATTGAGAAAGGCTCGAGCATCATATCACAAAGACTTTCTCTTTATTGAAGACGGCCTTTGGGTACTACAGGGGTGGAAAGGTCGGGTTCTTGGCGGTAGCTCTTGCTGGGTGGCTACATGATAGAGTCACAACCCCTCATAGTACGGTAACTTAAGCAGCTTGAAAACTTGCCCACCTTACATTTCGTACATTTCCCACATTTGAAAGCTTGCGGAGAACATCATATTTCAGCTTCTGGACATTTTATGTAATTTCAAGAAGAATTCAAGGGTACTTCTGTGCCTCTGTTAATTAGAGCATTCTGAATGCAACTCTTTCTAGTCTAAATAAATTATGCCTTATCATTAAAGTAGACATGGACTAATTGTTTTATTCTCCAATGTTTTACGATTATAAGCAAAGTTTGATGACTTAGAAAAATAAAAACTAAACACTATGAGGAGGATGTCTATCTATAGAAAGACTTTCTAATACACATACTACAAAGTGGGATGACGGGACATTTGACTATGGAAGAGGGCCTCCAACGCACAAGATTTTACCGCCCAAGTCACATACGGAGGATGATGCACCACCGTCTACCACCATCTTACTTCAATTCTCTGTCCTTAAAATGGACGTTATGATTAACTGAATCCTCTTTTAATTTAAACTCCGTTTATCAAAGCACTCATATTGATCTTTTATTATCCAAGCAGTCATCTTGTATTAACAAACATTTTTAGTTTGTATATCAAATGCACCACCCTCCTTCACTTTTTTTTTTCGTTTTCCTTGAGAAAGGCTAAACATTTGGGAAATCTTGAAATCCAACCTTATATGAAGAAGAGGAATTAAAATATCAGTAACTAATAGTGATTATCTAGAACACAAAAACAAGAAGGAAATTAGATTTTTTTCTTTCAACTCCAGGGGGCGTCTGACAGGGCCTGGGGGCCTGGAGTAATCAGGGCTGATACTCACTCTATTGAGTTTCGAACCTGAGATCTCCCGTAAGGGAGAATGAGTCGGCGATCAGCTGGGCTGAACCGCTTCCTCAACCCGCTCCCCAAACGCCCTTGGAGTAAAAAAAAAAACTATCAAGGAAGAGGGTAGGGGAAAATATTGTGATTAAAACCCTATACCTCATTCAATAATAATAGAAGAGGAGCTGGTGGCCTGGTGATGAAGCTTGGGCCGAAACACAGGATGACAAGAAAGAAGAATGAAGAACGTCTGAAATTCACTCCTGGTTTTGTTTTTTAATTTGATGGGCAATTACAGCACTATATGCGCAATAGCTGCAGGGACATGTACGCCAGAAATATGTCTCACTGCAACGGAAAAGTGGCGTAAAAATACTCCATAAATAGATTTATGTTAACCTCTTATTTTTATTTTATCAAGTCAGCAAGTCTACTCTAATTTCTACACCCAGACATTTCCGAGTTCATTTGCCGTACCACCGGTTTTACGGTTTAACTTTAGAGTCGGTGGCCTTTTTGTAGATTAGTTGAAAACCGCAACTTCTATTAATTGAACATCAGTGCTCTTATATTGTGCATCTGGTCTATTTTATTGAACATTAAGAGTCTAATATTGAGTATCGTAATCTCTGTTTCTTATCTTCTAATTCACTTTCTTTTCCTTGTTTTTTCTTTTATAAAAATTTCTTAAATTATACTCCCTTCGTCCCAAAATGATAGTCTCGTTGCGGTTTACGACGATGTTTGACCGACGATAAAGCAAACAGATCCTTGTCCGCAGTCAAATTATTTTTAGAAAAAAAATTACATTTTCAGAAACTACATTAAAAACTTTACAAAGCCACATAAATCAGAATCAAATTTGATAAAAATTTGATATATAAAGTAAGAGATTAAGAATGATTTGCGTTGACCAAGTAAATAGGAACTGAGACTATCAAATTGGGATGGGGGTAGTATCTATATTCAACTCAAATGAATCTCATTACGCCAATCTAATTTAATAAGTAAAATATTTGCATTGAGCACAAGTCTCTCCTATTGAATATTGAAACTCTGCAATTGAGTATACAATTTTCAAAACTTATTGAGCATAAAAAAATACTCATATTTTTATCTTTTAAAATTATATAAATACCAACGACTTTGCATTTTTCAGTCTTTATATAAAATCTTTAATTTAAAATGATATGGAGAGCCCGCTTCGTAATTTTCAAATCGGCTATATTGACTGAAGTGATTGCATTGCTTGATATTGATGATTTATGAAGAAATTATACTCCGTATTTAAAATGTATTTTATAAATAAAATAAAGAAAATATTATATGAAAAATATCTAAAATGACCCGGCCTCTACACAATATGTCACAATTCAGCGCGCAAAATTAAAAGTTACGTGTTTGATGAAAAAGTTATCTGATTAGCCTGATAAGCCGACAGGGTCACCCAACGTATGTATTCTGATTACGGGTTCTGAATAAAGCTAGACACACATCTTGCTCGATCATTTATCTCGAAAGAAATCTATACATAATACATTTCATAGATACAATTATGGAAAGTTTTTGTCATGTGTCATCTTCTAAGCAAACATTCATTAGAGCATCTCCAATGCTCTTCTTTTGACATTGTAAAAATTTGTCACATCATTAATTTCAAACGTGTCATGAATTTTTCCTCTCCAATGCATTCTTTTATGAGCTCTTTGAATGTGACATGGAAGCAACACTTTGGACGTCGCTGTTGAAAATCGGAAAGTGCTTTTAACGGTGTGAAGCCTGTAAAGACACCCACTCTCGCACAATTCCGTGGAAAAAGTAACGCACATTTTGAAAAAGTAAATTCTTGTAGTTTAAAAAAAAAAAAGTTGAACCCAAATTCACCACTTTCTGATTTTTGATGAGCGGTTTTGGAAATACGCCATCGGCAAATTGAACTAATGCTAAGGGTTGGTTTGCAACTACTTTTAAAAAAGCACTTCTCACCTTTTGGCTTTAAAAAAGCATTTATTTTCCCAAACACTACAACTTTTATTTTTCTCGGCTTCCGCGTCAAAAGTGCTTTTACTTTTTCTATTACACAAAAAGCACTTATTTTGCCAAACACTACCCACTTTTACTTTTCAAAATCACTTTTTTCTCAAACACTATCAACTTTTATTTAATCACTTCTCCCCATTTCATTTAAAAAAGCACTTTTTTAAAAGCAGAAGCTGTTGCAAACAGACCCTAAATTGCTCATGTAGCTGGTATGTGTAAAATCAATGAATTAGATTTATAAACGTAGCATGATTTATATAGATTTATAGCTTTTGCGGCAACTGGCATTTAGTATTGGTATTGATAGAGTATATGGGCCTGGACCCCATGGCCCACATACTCAAGTCAACGACGACCAGAAGAACACCCACGTGGCCCCCTTCGGCCAGTGGGTCCGCATCGGCCAGAAACCAAACCGGCCCAGGAACCACGCATGGACTCCCGGGAACGCATCGGCCCATGGACCGCATCGGCCATGGGACCGCATCGGCCAAAAGGCACCGCATCGGCCCGGCTTCGTGCGGGCAGAATGCATCTCTCTACTTTATTTACTAAGTATTGTACACAGCCCATTAGTGGCCCTATTTCGCCCAAAGAAGGCATGATTATTGTAATGGGCCTCCTAAGCCCATAGCTAGGAGCCCAAATCCACATTTTTTCCTATAAATAGGCCCCTTGGGGCTAGTTATAGGGGGTTGAGAAATATAATTACTCACTTTCTCTCTCTAGCTCTCACTTCTCTCTAGAATTAATACCCCATCATTTGGTGCTCTCATTGAGAGCTTAGAACAGATCAAGTGAGTACCCTTCGTCGCTGCCAGACACTACCACTAGCTATGACAAGAACTAGGTCAAAGAACACTGGTAGGAACGCCCCCCTGAACCAGGAAGGGCAGGGAAACGTTGCTGACAACGTCCCCAATGACCTCATCATCCAGGATGAGAATGCTCAGGAGGTCGAGCACGCAACGGCTGACCTTCGCGTCCAGCTCAACAGGACTGCTCCGGATGCTCGCATCGGACTTGAAGACAGACGCAACGCTGATCGCACTTCGGGCCAGCAGGCCTCTCATCCTGCTGCTCCCCAGATCAACCCGGCTGCATTATCGGCCATTGTTGCGAGCATCCTCCAGGACCCCAACGTCGTCAGCGCTCTTGTCGCAAAGACCGGGGAAAACAACACTCCTGTAACGGGAGAGGTCGCGACGGTGCCGCCGCCGCCACCTCGTCCACAAGGCGTCACCTTCTTCGGCGACAACGAGGACGTCCTCGCCGTGGACACCCACTCCCATACCGCCTCTACTACCCGGGATACACCGGCCCAATCTCGCGGTAAAATCTCAGCCTTCAATAGGCTGGGTGACATCGCGAGCCGTCGGGTACCTACGGGAAGGGTGGCGGATCGGTTGGGCAACCGCGAGCCGGGGTCGCCAAAGGAAAGCTTCGGGTCCGTTTCCCGGACAACGGATCGGCCCCGACCTGACAAAGGAAGGGAAAAGCTGAATGGTGACGATGCGCGTCACCAAATCAACCTGGCCCACGCAGCCCGGATCCAGACCCCTCTGGGTGGCGCTGCGGCCAACACGGACCCAAGGGACGAGATCATCGCCCGCCTGGAGAAGCGCCTCGCTGATATGGAGGCCCGGGAGGCCGCAGGGCGCGCAGCGGCTCATACATCCCAGCATCCCAACTACGACGCGCTCCTGAACAAGGTCAGCGCTCTGGAAAGGGAATTGGCCGACCGACGTGACGAGCCCGTCATCCAGATAAGAACAAGGACCCCCTTCTCCGCGAGGGTGCTCTCTGCCCCCATCCCAGAGAAGTATAAGGGAAACCCGATCAAGCCATATGACGGCCGCACTGATCCCCAGGAGCACTTCACCCGTTATCAGAACAATATGATGATGACTAACGCTTTGGAGGAATACATGTGTCGCTGGTTCCTATCCACCTTGGAGGGACCAGCGTACGATTGGTTCAACAACCTTCCGGAGGGAAGCATCGACTCATGGCAGGACCTTGCTCAACGCTTCCTCACCCACTTTGCCGGGAGGAAACGCGCGAAGAAGCATTTCGCTCATCTCCTGACCATCAAACAACAACCGGAGGAAACGCTCCGAACCTTCCTCGATCGCTGGACAAGGGAGGCGGACGAATGTGAAGGAGCCGATGAACGCACCCTCCTGGCCTTCCTCCGTGGAGCACTTCGGCCGAGCCACTTCGCCCGAAGTCTGTTCACTGAGCCCCCGCGGTCATACCTCGCGGCGCTTCGACGCGGAGATAGGCACGCTGATGCCGACGAGCTCCTGAGCCAGAAGAAGGGTGGGGAGAAGCAACAGAAGAAGGACTCCTCGTCCAACCCCCACCACGCGCCGGCCAACAAAGGACAGAACCAGCCAAAGAGGGCACACCAGGAGCAGGGCGGACAGCGAAGAGAGGATCGTTCATGGCGTCCAAAGTTGGAAGCACAACGCATCCCCCTCACCCACCCGGTGAGCGTCGTCCTTGACCACGCTGAGGCGCAGGGCCTCATTGTGAAGGACCCCAGGTCAGAGGAGGAGATATTCGCGGTCCACAAAGGAGGGACATACTGCAAATACCACCGCCAGACATCCCACAAGACCGGGGATTGCACCACCCTGAAGAGGCACATCGACGGCCTCATCCGACAGGGGGAACTTTCCCAATTTGTCAAGGGTGCCCCCAAGAGTAACACTTGGGTTAACCCTGGCAAAAGGGGGGAAGGATCCTCTGGGAAAAAGAGGGAGATCGGCGCCCTCAGCGAAGAAGAGGACGAGGGAGAGCCCCGCCAGAAAAAGCATCACATCCATATCATCGTCGGCGGAAACACAGGGGGGGACTCGGCTACCCAACGAAAAAAATGGGCTCACCTTCAGCTGAAGGTGTCCCACGTCCCCCCTCAGCTGAAGCGACGGAACGTGGAGGCCATCACCTTCACCGATAAGGACCTCCCCTTCGGCCCTCTGCCTCACAGAGACGCCCTCGTCGTCAAATGCGAGATTGGCGACAACATCATCCACCGCAACTACATCGACACGGGCAGCTCCGTCAACGTGATGTACGTTGATACATTCAGGCAGCTGAAGCTGAAGAAGACCGAGCTCCGGCCGATACGGACTCCGTTATCCGGCTTCACCGGGGACTCTATCGACGCTGAGGGCACGATAGTCCTTCCTGTTGTGGTCGGTGACGGTACCTGTCAGGCGAAGATTGACATGGAGTTCGTGGTCGTCAATCTGGACAGCGCCCACAACATGATCTGGGGCCGACCGGCCTTGGAGGACCTTGAGGCCATCATCTCCATGAAACATCTATGCCTCAAGTTCCCCACCAAGGACGGCGTCGGCTACGCCAGAGGAAACCAGAAGATAGCCAGGGCTTGCTACCTGAAGCTCACAAGGAAGATCAATGAGGCCGAAGAGCGGATAGACACTATCGCCACCCGCCTCGGCCGAAGAAGACACACCAAAGGCCGAACCGGTCGGAGACGTGGAAGAGGTTCCGTTGGACGTCTCTCGGCCGGAACGCGTGCTGAAAATCGGGACCCAGCTCCCCCAGGACATCCGAAGGGACATCCTCTCCGTCCTGAGAGTGTACGCCGTCGTCTTTGCATGGGGACCAGAGGACATGCCGGGCATCAGCCCAAAGGTAATCACACATCGGCTATCGGTGAACCCGGCCTCCTCCCCCATCAAACAAAAGAAACGCTACCTCTCAGCTGACAGGAGGGAATTCGTCAAGGCCTAGGTGGCCATGCTGCAATCCATCAAGCACATCAAAGAAGTGAAGTACCCCACGTGGTTGGCGAACGTCGTCCTCGCACCAAAACCGCCCACGTTCAGAATGTGCGTCGATTACACCGACCTGAACAAGGCGTGCCCAATGGACCCATTCCCTCTCCCCAACATTGATCAGTTGGTGGATGAGACGGCGGGGTGCGAGTTGATGTCGTTCCTCGACGCGTTCAGAGGGTACCACCAGATATCCATACATGAAGATGACGCAGAGAAGACTGCTTTCATGACTCCGGAGGGGATCTTTTGCTACCTCGTCATGGCCTTCGGCCTCAAAAATTCCGGCGCCACTTATACAAGAATGGTAGCCCGAGTTTTTAGAGCAGTCTTGGGCCGGACGATGGAAGCATACGTCGATGACATGATCGTCAAGAGCAAACAATCCACAACTCATGCCGACGACCTCCGAGGCATCTTCGACATCATGAAGAGGTACAACCTCTGACTCAACCCGAAGAAGTGCACCTTCGGCGTCCAGGGAGGTAAATTCCTGGGGTACCTGGTCAGCCGAAGGGGCATCGAAGTAAACCCGGAGAAGATACAAGCCATTATCAACATGGAGCCGCCCCGCAACATCAGGGAAGTGCAACGGCTGACGGGACGCCTTGCGGCCCTGAACCGTTTCCTTTCAAAGTCCGCGGAGAAATCGCTCCCTTTCTTCCAGATAATGAGGAAGGCCACCAGCTTCAAATGGACGACGGAGTGTCAACAAGCCTTTGAAGAGCTGAAGCAATATCTCGCCTCCCCAACCGTTCTATCCAAGCCCCAACCCGGCGAGACTCTCTTCCTCTACTTAGGGGTGAGCACGTCGGCCATCAGCTCCGTGCTAATCAGGGAGGACGACGGGGTACAGAAGGCAATATTCTACGTCAGCAAGACGCTGCGGGAGGCCGAGCTCAGGTACTCCCCCATCGAGAAAACGGTGTTGGCCATCGTCCACACGGTGAAGAAGCTGGGGCACTATTTCCAGGCTCACCCCGTCCATGTCCTCACGCATCAGCCGTTGGGCGCCCTCATGAGGAGCCCAACCAGCTCCCCAAGGATGATCAAATGGGCAATATTCCTGAGCCAATACCAGATTGAGATCAAGCCGAGGCCATCCATCAAGGGGCAAGCCTTGGCTGACTTTGTCACGGAATGCACAGCGAGGGAGACGGCCGTCACCACCACCAGCCATGAACCAGATGAAGCCTGGACCCTCTTCACGGATGGGTCATCGGCCAACAAGGCATGCGGGGGTGGCGTCGTCCTCATCTCCCCAGAAGGATTCAGAGCATACTATGCCATCCGCTTCAATTTCAAGGTATCCAACAATGAAGCCGAGTATGAAGCGCTCCTCAGCGGGCTCAGATTAGCCGCTGGCCTCAAAGCACGCCACATCAGAATCAAATGCGACTCCAAACTCGTGGTGAACCAGCTCGAGGGTTCCTACGAGGCCAAGGAAGGGAGGATGAAGCAGTACAAGGAGGCCGCTGCGGAATTGCTCAAGGCGTTCGATACCTACGAGATCACTCAGATCCCAAGGGCGGAGAACACCGAGGCCGACATACTCTCCAAACTCAGCTCCGACACCCCTGAGCACATCTCCAAGATAGCTAAGGTGGAGGAGTTGAGCATGTCAAGCATTCATGCTAGCCCTATACTCTCTATACAACACCAGCCGGAGGATTGGATTACTGACATCGCAACCTACATCACCTCCGGCACACTACCCAAAGACGAGGAGAGGGCCAAACTCGCCAAACTCAGGGCGCCAAGCTATGTCATCGAGGGTGACAAGCTCTACAAAAGATCATACAATGGCACCCTCCTCCGGTGCCTCCACCAGAATGAGGCCGAAGTGGCCATGGAAGAAGTCCACTGCGGCGTATGCTCATCACATCAGGGGCCCTTCAGCATGTCGCGCCGCCTCGTCGTCCAAGGCTATTTTTGGCCGACGATGGCACGTGATTGTGCAGAAGTCGCCCGCAAATGCAGCGCATGCCAGCATTATCAAAGGGCACCTGGCCGACCGGCCGTCAACTACGCCCCGGTCAGCACTGCCATCCCATTTTCCAGATGGGGCATCGACCTCGTCGGGCCGCTACCTAGAGCTGCAGGCAACAACAGATACATCATCGTCGCCATCGACTACTTCACCAAATGGGTCGAGGCCGAACCACTCGCAAGCATCACTGGAGCGCGGTGTCGAAAGTTCGTCTACAAGAACATCCTCACCCGCTTCGGCGTGCCCCAAGAGATCATATCAGACAACGGCACCCAATTTGAGGCTGAACCGTTCCAAAGCCTCCTCCGAGAATGGGGTATCAAGCACCGTTTCTCCTCCGTTGCCTACCCTCAGGCCAACGGGCAGGTTGAGAACGCCAACAGAACCATCTTGGAGGGGTTAAAGAAGAAGCTCGAGGAAGAAGGCGGAAGTTGGGTCGATGAGCTCCCCAACGTCCTATGGTCTTACCGAACTACTCCAAGGAGGGCCACTGGGGAGACACCATTCTCTTTGTGCTACGGCTTCGAAGCCAAGGCTCCCACTAAAGTCACCCTCCCCAGCCGACGGGTTGCACAGTACGACCCCGAGGCCAATGAAGAAGCCATGAAGATTGACTTGCACCTCATCGACGAAAGGCGGGAGATGGCCTACCTCAGGGCAGAAAACTACAGACGCCAAGTCAAATCCTACTATGACGCCAAGGTACGCTCCCGCGAATTCCAAGTGGGGGACTACGTCCTCCGCCAAAGGGAAGTAAGCAAACCAACAGAAGGAGGAAAGCTCGCCGTCAAATTTGAAGGGCCCTACATTATCAGCGCCGTCATCAAAGCCGGCACATATAGACTAAAGAACCCTAATGGGTCAGATGTACCACGATTGTGGAATGTACACCACCTGGTGAAATTTTACCAATGACTCGAGAAGTGGTGAAGCGGGCAACGTCCCCCACCCCTCGGCTTATTGGTTGAATAAAACACCCTCGGCCTAGCGCCACTTATTGAATAAAATGATGTTTTATCCAATCTTTTAAGATTTGAGCGAAGGGAAAACCAAGGACCGCATCGGCCTAAGCGGTGCAAACACCCGGGACCGATGCGACTTAAAGCTGTTGCAATAAACAACGCACCTAAAGCCGTTGCAATAAACAACGCACCTAAAGCCGTTGCAATAAACAACGCACCTAAAGCCGTTGCAATAAACAACGAACCTAAAGCCGTCGCAATAAACGACGCACCTAAGGCCGTTGCGATCCACAACGCGCCTACAAAGCCGTTGCATAGACAACGCACCTAAATATCGTATCGGCACAAGCGGTGAAACACCCAAATCGGCCGGCGATATGCAGGACGAAGGACCTGTGTGCATGGTCCAACGTCTTCAAACGGAGATGTATACCGCGTCGTCCGCGCGGAAACCGCAGGACGACAGGCCTGAATTAAGGCTGAGGTTACAAAAACTCCACCCGTCAGTAAAATTTCGCTCAGGACCACAAAGGGCGGCCGTCAGAAGACGATGCTTAGCCCGGTCCCTCGTCGCCGATAGACGTGGAAAGGAAAAAAAAAGATGTCACTGACACACCAAGCCGAGGGCGTATTTACTCCCTCGCACTAACCCACGCGAAAAGCGTAGCGGACAAACTACCGCACATGGACGAAGGGACAGTAACCCTTCGGCCATCCTAAAAAAAAAAAAAAAGAGAGAGAAAAAGAGGGAATCCGACGGACCGCGCACTAGCCGGCCTCGAGCATAAAATAAAATCCCCACAAAAAACCAAGCCTCAAAATCGGCAAAGTACATATCAGATTTCATCAAACAAGAACAGCGAAGTGCGCGCTTCGGCCACAGCCATGACAACATAATATGGCATCGCTTCGTCCTCAACACTTCAGAATTAAGTTCCAGAAACTTGACTCGGAAAAGTTGTCAAGGCAAAAAAGGAATTCATCAAAGGACGACAAGGCGCATCGTCTTCAAAGAATGGGGATCGCTACGTCTCAATAAAAAGACGCCAAAACGGAATTGTGATACTTAGAAGAATTTCCAACCAAAGGCACGCATTACTGGACACATCGTCCCTACGACAAAGGACAACATACCCGAGACGTCGCGCCACCCACATCGTCTTCATGAGGCACCCAGATAAAGCTTCGCATCGTTTTAAGCAATCAAGGCATATTCGGGTGCCCACACTTGGAAAAAATCCAAGGAAAACAATCTACATAAATACACAGACAAGGGACGCTTCGTCTCAGTCAAACCGGGTGTAGGCAACCCTGATACTTGGCAAAAAAA
Source organism: Cuscuta epithymum (assembly GCA_945859915.1). Taxonomy (NCBI): domain Eukaryota; kingdom Viridiplantae; phylum Streptophyta; class Magnoliopsida; order Solanales; family Convolvulaceae; genus Cuscuta; species Cuscuta epithymum. The sequence goes on along the minus strand of CAMAPF010001060.1, from coordinate 520,335 downwards.
AAATTGGGAAAATTAAAAAGGAATACGAGGACGATAAAGACCAAGCAACACATTCATTCAAAGGCAAAAGAGTTCATTAATTTCAGATATCGAATACAAAAGGTGGGCGTTTCGGCCGTTACATGCACTTTGGTGCTACAGCTACAAAAGTAATAAAAAAGCCAAGTACAAACTACACTGCCTCATCGGCTTGCTCCTTGCTCTGGCCAACGTCCTCTCCGCTACCGCCACCAGCATCATCACCGCCGCCATCCTCATCGGCCTGGGAGTCGGCAGGCCCCTCGAGCAAGTAGTCGTCACTATCACTCCACGGCTCTTCCCCTTCGGACGAACTCAAGATCGGAGGCTGCCTCTCCGATAGGGGAAGCTTCAAATCCTCATCGGGATTCCTCATTCGCCGAGGGAGACTCAGACCCCTCGGCCTCATCTTCCGGAAGCGACGACGCAGCTTCCTATAGATAAGCTTCTGCATCCTATATTGGCCGCAGTCGTAGAAAGCTTGCATCTCGTTCATCCAAAAAGCTTCGCCGGCGGGATCCTTCGTCGTCCAGTCATTCAGCCTCTCAGCAACCACCTCATAGCAGAAGGGGAGATGATCATCGGCTTTCCACCCCTCGTCCTTGAAATCAGCTATGGCCTTCTCGGCGGCCTTCTCGGCATCAGTTTTGAGCCGCTCCGCCTCCTCGGCTCTCTGGATGGCAGCGGCAATGGACTCATCGGCCTTCTTCCGGGCGGCCTCGGCCTCATCAAGCCGGATCTGAAGAAGCTTCATCTCGTCCTCCGCCGCCTTGTCCTTGTCCTTGAGATCCTGGAGGGCCTCATCGGCTGAAGCAGCCTTAGCCTCCACTTTCCTGAGCCGCTCAATCTCGGCCTCCTGCCTCCAGTGTTGCTCCCTCAGCATAAGGGCACCCTGGACGAAGCGAAGTTTAAGAACCAGAAGATAAAAGCCAAGGCAAAGGAAGAAACACAAGGGAAAATATCTTACCTGGATGACATAGTCCATCCCTCCGTCGTACAGCCGAACATGCTGACCTTGTCGGCCGAGATATTGACGGTCATACTCAGGCATAGCCTGGGCAAGCACGTCATCCCCACTTACAGTCTCATTAAAGAGACCGCCCTTCACTGGGTAGCGCACGGTCACTTCGTACGTTCCCTTGGCGAGGGCCTCCTCTAAGCGGGCAGCAGCGGCAGTGGAGGGAGTCACTCGAGAAGTCGAGGCCACAACGGCCGATGAAGGTGGATCATTCACAGCGTGGACCACCGTCGGCTGAACATCCACAACAGCCTGAGAGGAGGGAGCGCCGGCCTCGCTGTTCGTTGGAGCCCTCTTCATCTTCTTCGAAGCCTGGCTCGGTTTCAGCCCCGCTTCGGCCAAAGTCTTTTGGCCCTCATCAGCAGCCCTCTTACTCTTCTTAGCCGCAGGCTTCTTACCGGCCTCAGCACCCCCTTGAGGACCGCCCGCAGACTTCTTTGCTGCCTCAGCAGCTTGAGCGGCCCTCAGCTCCGCGTCGGCTTTCTTCGCAGCTCGGGCCATGAAGGACATACGATCCATCTCAAAGTCTGCACAAACAAAAGAAAAAACTCAAAAGGTCGGCAAAGGAAAAACAAAGCACTATGAAAAGGTGAAGAAGGCGAAGGTCAACCTTCGGCCTCGGCCGGCACACCAAGACGGGGACCGTCGGCTTGCTCATAAGAACCCACCATCTTCGGCCAAAGATCATCATCGACGTCACCAGGACAGTAGTACCTCACGAAGCCGAGGGCGGCTATCCGGTACTCAGTAACATACGTCTTGATGCTCCTCGGCCCTCCCTTAATAAAGGCCTCCACCTGATTGCTTATTTCGACAGTCCATGGGGGGGAATGCAACTCAAAGAGGCCGCTGTGACCATTAGAAGGAAAGAAGTCGCCCTGACCCAAGGTGACGAACACAAACTTGGCTTTCCAACCATGGATGGACGTAGGGAGGTCCGTGAACGTCCTCCTCCCACTAATCTGCTGAAGGGTCGCATACCCAGCACAATTCTGGTGGCTCCCTCGGCCGATCCGGAACAGATTCATAAAAAGGGCAGTCGTCGGCGAAATCTCCAACTCTTTGCACCGGATCAAGAAGCCGATGATGAGCGAAAAGCTGTTGGGAGTCAATAGGGCCGGAGGGAGCTCCACCATCTCAAGATACTCCTTGATGAAGGGATGAAGAGGGAACCTCAAACCCTTGGCAAAACTCATTGGATATACACCAAAATAGCCCAAAGGCGGGTTTAGAACATGATCTGACGGCAGGGGGGCTCTAACACGGCCGTAGGGACCAACGTACAGCTGTGCAACATGATACTCGCCGAGGGACCCCTCCGGCCGAATAATGTAAAGGTTGCTGAGATCTAACTGAGAAAACCCTCGCGGCACCCCCTCACGCCTTTTCCGCCGATACGATTTCTTCGTCTTAGGAGTTGAGGGGCCTTCCCCCGCTACGGACGATATCGGCGGGGGGCAAGGGACGTTGGCAGAAAAGGGCGCCTCATCCCCCCTCAGAGGCGAGCTAGATGACGCCTCGTCTTCACCAGAATGATGCGCCCCCGCATCGGCACTCATCCTCTCCTCGTCTACGGAGGTGCGGTAGTCAGCTGTATTCTCCATCTCAGCTTCGAATGCTTCCACTATCCGAAGATCAACTCTAGGGGACGTATCGCTCTCGTCGAAGGGCCAGTCCTCTTCGTCCAACGAAGCTGTTAAGTCAAGGGGAGAGGGAGCGCTACGGCATAACATCTAAAACCTAATCCTAAGGGCGGTTCTCGGATCAAAGTGAGCTCTCCTACAAACACTAGATCTAACCCCCTAGGAAGCAAAGTATGAGAAAAAAACAAAGAACAAGGAAGAACTGACCTTTGAAGATATGAAGGTCTGGGAAAGGGCTGATGAAGACTTGAAGGAACACACAGGTACTTTCTCTCTCTAAAAATCTCGGCAGCAATTCGACAACAGCAAAAGCACAAATGAGGTATCGCCTCGGAGTTGAGGGGTATTTATAAACACCCCCTCCAACGGTCACTACACGTGGCGATCTCCAATTGGCCAAATACTACCAAAGACATGGCCGCATCAGCAAAACACGCTACGGCCCCAAAGCAACCCCAAGAAACACAAGTACCGCTACGGCTATTCACGCGCACATCGTTTGATGATGACCCTGGTATCGCGGCCTTCGTCCAAGGGTTCTCCCACAGGGTTACCTAGGACAGGTTTGCCTAAGGGTTGGACTCACGACTAACGCATGGGGTACCGTATCGGCTCGAGAACATCATGACTCCCTTGTGCCTCAAATACTCTTCGGCCAAAGGAGTGGGGGACTGGGGGACTGCATCGGCCACAAGAAAGGAAACAACATAAAAAGGGAGCGCAACAGCCTTAAGTGCAAAAAGGGTGCGCTACGGCTCACCAATTAGCCGCGATTCACCAAAAAATTTAAAACACTAATACAAAATACAGCGCGCAACGACTACGTACATTGGGGGACTGCGTCGGCTCACTAAAGCAAGAATACACAAGTCAAAGCGCTTCGGCCGCATAACAGATCAAAAGCGTGCGGCTCGCATCATCCTCATAGACGAAATCAAACATCTTCGTTTCAATAAAAACTATGTCATCACTACGGCCAAAAAAGAAGTAGGACCTCTCCGGCCCCAACAAAACGGTAATAAAACAGGCTAGTTTTCCCCATAATTCACATCTACTGGAAAGAGAAAGCGCGCCGCATCATCCTCAAAACACTTCTCACGAAGAGCGCATCAACCCGCACCAAGGTTATGAATCCTCAAGCGCGCTCCGTCTACATCAAATGAGGAAACCGTTTCATCCAAAATCAAAGCAAAAACCTCTTCGGCCACCAAGCACCTCGAGCTCACGCAACGGCCAGCCAGAAAGGAACAAGAACTCCCTTTCGCTTCGGCTTCGCCTCAGCTCAGAGAGTGGGGGACTCCTGATAGAGTATATGGGCCTGGACCCCATGGCCCACATACTCAAGTCAATGACGACCAGAAGAACACCCACGTGGCCCCCTTCGGCCAGTGGGTCCGCATCGGCCAGAAACCAAACCGGCCCAGGAACCACGCATGGACTCCCGGGAACGCATCGGCCCATGGACCGCATCGGCCATGGGACCGCATCGGCCAAAAGGCACCGCATCGGCCCGACTTCGTGCGGGCAGAATGCATCTCTCTACTTTATTTACTAAGTATTGTACACAGCCCATTAGTGGCCCTATTTCGCCCAAAGAAGGCATGATTATTGTAATGGGCCTCCTAAGCCCATAGCTAGGAGCCCAAATCCACATTTTTTCCTATAAATAGGCCCCTTGGGGCTAGTTATAGGGGGTTGAGAAATATAATTACTCACTTTCTCTCTCTAGCTCTCACTTCTCTCTAGAATTAATACTCTATCAGGTATGTTTTAATTTAGAATACTAAATGACAGGTAAATAGTATTTACGGAGTAATATGTTAACACTTGACATTATGCATTGGAGACCTCCTATTTATTTATTTCAATGTGTACCTTATGTGGATAAACATTGTCTTATTTAAGTGACATTTGACAAAATTTACCCTCTTTCAAAAGAACATGATTGGAGATGCTCTTACAATATTTTAGATTTTCTTTCTAATTTAGTAAATTAACTATAATCATGTTACGTTAATTTAGATTAGTGTTTAAGATAGATACGAACTCATGTAAAGTGAATTTAGAAAACTTCCTAAAGTTATGTAGTTCAAAAAATAAAATCCCACATTTATTTTAAAGTGTTATAACTTTTTTATTTGCACTCTGATGATTACAAAAAATATATCATAATTTATAATTTTTTATTATCTTTCATATGACACCAATATTGAATATATAAAATTAAAAAAATAATTTAGCACTTAATACATATATGTTTTTTTAAGTGTTATATACGGAGTATTTTTATTTGTACTATGATTGTTACGAAAAATCTATATCTATATATAAATAATACTTCATACATTTGAAAGATATAATTATGGAAAATTTTTTCATGCGCCATCTCCTAAGCATACCTTTAATATTCTAAATTAGAAACTAGAATTGTTATGAGTTTGTTATTACGTTAGGAGTATACGAAGTATTCTAGATTAGAAATTAGAATTGTACTCAACTTAGAAAGCTCCTACAAAAAATATCTCTATTTTTTAAATTGATATAACTTTTTTATTTTTATAAAGAATATCTCAAAATTCATGGTTTTTTAATCTTTAATATGACACCAATATTGCATATGTAAAAATAAAAATAATTTTGAATATACCATTGATGGATAGTCTACCCGGGGGGTATCTTATCCGAGGGGTTATTACGGGAATAACTTAGAGAGAAGTCAGAGCAAATAGGAGGAGAGAGAGTCGATTTTATTAAATGAACTCCGCGTGGTTTACAAGGAGAATAAGGGCTGCTATTTATAGCAGCAATAAATGCGATGAGAGGACACGTGTCAGTAATCCAACGGCCGAGGGGTCACATCAGCCGGTTGGCACCGGCAGTGGTACGTCCACCGCATTGAATGCGGTTGGCGGATGTGACGTGGTATTAAATGCGGTGGTTGGCTGTCTCTAAAAGGAATCTTCGATGATTGAGCTAATCCAGCCGAAGGCTCCCGAAGTAGCCGAGGGCTCCTTGTGCAGCCGAGGGCTTTGTTCAGCCGAAGGCCTCTCTGATGCCGAGGGTTTGATAATGCCGAGGGCTCATGTTTTTCGCCGTTTTCTCCCAGTAGCTTCTTATGCTAGAGAAGGCTACCCTGTGAGTTTTGGAGCCTTCGGCCAAGGAGGCCGAAGGCACCCCAGTGTGTATTTCGGGCTATTTTGGGGCTTGGGCCGTTGCTTTTGGGCCTGAGTTGTTCTCTGGGCTCATTGGATATGTGTAGCAGAAGTAGGAGTCTATGGGCCGGGGGTTCTTGGGCCATATACTCCATCAGGAGTCCCTCACTCCTTTTGCCGAAAGGTACTTGAGGGAAAAGGAGTAGTTGTGTTGATTCTCCCGGAGGCTGCATCATTTCGTTGGGTGCCTTTGTCGGAGAATTCGTCTTCTGCTGATTGCCGAAGGCTTCCCTCAGGCCCTCACATGTCGAGGGTTTTCTGAGGGAAGGTATTCGTAACCTTCGCATGTTCGTCGGGGGCTCCCCTCAGTCCCTCACATGTCGAGGGCTTTCTGAGGGCAGTGTAACACCTGTATGATTGCAGAAGGCTTTTCCCAGTCCCTCACATGTCGAGGGTTTTCCGGGGAAAGCATAGATGTATTGCCTGCATGTGTTGTGACGAGGGCTGCCTCATTCCCGAGGGGTGTGTCCCAGTCCCCCACTCCTTTAGGCCGAAGGCTAGTTCGGGCTGAAGGAGTTATGTTGTTTGGTGAACCCCCGAGGGTGGTAATGTTGATAGCCGGAGGCTTATGTTGTTTCTTTCTCTAGGGCGCCGGATGAATAGTACCACAGAAAGCTGTGTTAGGAAATAGCCGGAGGCTATTACCCGAGAGCATGCCAATATTTCGGGGGTATGGCCGTTATAATAGAGCCGTTGGAAGAGGGTTCCACGTGGCGCTCTGTCGTTGGCAGATGGGGGGCGGGTGCCACCCATTGGTTGAACCGGCGGCCCGTAATGATGGCTTTTCCAAATCGAGGCCCAGTACCCGAGGCTGAGAGTCTATATATAGCCCAAGCCGAATTCATTTTCTCTTGTGCGAACCTGAGTGATAGCGGAGCTCTGCCAAAATTTCTAGAGAGATAAAGTATTTCCTCCGATCAAAACCTAAGTCACAAGGTCAGTTCTTGCTCCGTTTCTTACTATCTTGGCATATTTTGCTTTGTTTACCTTTAGATCGAGTGTTAGAGATCTTAGGAGCCTTCGGCCAGAACCTTAAGTAGCCTTCCCCTTCTAGAAGTTGTTCCTTAGTACAAAATGTCTTCGCAAACCGATTCTCAGAACATCTCGAGGGAGGCCCCGGCACAATCTGAAAGCATTTCTGAGGCGGAGTCCTCAAGCGAGCAGCCTTCGAATATTGACGACTCGCAAGTGGCTGCCGAAGTCCAAAAGCGTCTCATAACCGAGGCCGAAGCCGAGGAGTTTGAGCAAGTGATTGAGGACGAGGAGATGGCCCTCGCGGTCCAAATTGCCGAGGAGGAAGAAGAGAAGGAGAGGATGGAAGTGACCATCGCTGTTCCTCCCCCTCGTAACGACGCCGGAGAAGGGAGTTCTAGGCCCCTGGATCCGGAGCCTCTCAATGTGGCTCCCGGGAAGAAGAAGAAGAAGACGAGGGTGGCCTCGAAGAAGAAGCAAGCCGCCGTCGATGCGGGACAGCCCGTCGGGATTCCGGAGGGGCATTCATATTTGAATACCGCAGCTCTCGAAGTGGAAACCAAGGCCACGCATGCCGAATATATGGCGACGCAATTCTTCGTTGGGCCTTCGGCACAAGTGGTGGAGCCGGGGCCAGATGATGTGCTCCTACGTCCCCCGGAAGGATGCTTTGCTGTGCACCTCCTATCTGTGGAGTTGGGGCTTCGGTTCCCACTCCACCCCTTCGTAATAGAGTATCTTCGCTTTGTCAAACTCGCTCCCTGCCAGATTACTCCGAACAGCCATTCATATCTGGCCGGGTTCTTGTCTTTATGCCGGGAAAGGGGAGTGGAGGCATCGCTAGATCAGTTTCTCCTTTCTTTCAACCTTTGCCGGGGGGGACACGCCAATAGCGAGGGCTTCGCTAATCTTCAACAGGTTCCCGAGTGGAGGCTGTTCTCGGAAGTCCCTTCCTCCCACAAAGGTTGGAAGGACAAGTTCTGCTTCATCCGGATGGAGGAGAACCCTTTCCCTGCTCCCCTCCGCGATAACTTCAAGAGGCATCCTAAAGTAGGGAATGCCTTCCTCGCGAAGGAGGGGAAGAAGCTGGTAGCCAAGCCGGAGGGCTCGGACAAGCAGAAGACCATCAAGGATGCCACCCTCCCGGAGGAGCTGCTTCGCCTAGGTTTCCGGCGGTTCCGGCTGATGGGGGAGACCGGTGACGAGTACCCTCCGATAGATAGGGTGTATGAGAGTGCCGGAGGTGATTGCCGAAGGCTCCGAGTCTTGTACTTAGGACATTTTGTGTGCTTTGATGTCCAACTTATTCTCGCATGTTTTCCCACTTTTTTTTTCAGGTGTGGAGATGGACGCGAAGAACTTCGCGAAGCTGAAGAAGCAATTGGCCAAGGAGCCAAGGAAAAAGAAGGAGGGGGGGCCCTCACAACAAAAACCCGTTGACCAATTCTTCCCCAAGGATGATGTCCCCCAGGTGCCGAAGGGGGAGGGGCCGTCGAAAGATGCTGATGCAACTACTGGAGGCCTCCAAATTGAGGCCGCGAAGAGGAAGGCGCTCGTCAAAGGGGTCGAGGCCCCTGGCAAGAAGGCTAAGAAGGCCGTCGGAGCGAAAGGGGCGCCGGTGGTTATTTCTGAGGGCCATTCCTCCTCCGGCACGCCGCAGGTGTTTGTTGCTGCCGCCCCCCTTCCGGAGCAGATGGAAGATGGGCCATGGCCCCGGGAGAACGTCCAATTCTTCATCAAGAAAGGGACCGCCATTCTGCACGGCACCCTGGATCCAAAGGAGTTCTTGGATGGGGCCACTCCTTCGCTGGATAGATCGACCCTGAGACGGTACGACGACGCTGCCCTGGACGCTAAGCTTCTCCAGGCCTCGGTGACTGTAAGTCTCAATATTCTCTCTTCCCTTAGCCTTTTGTCCTCAGTTTTTTTTTTTTTTTTTTTTTTTTTTTTTTGCAGAGGTTTGATCCTTTGTTTCTTTTTTGTGTCTGCAGGCCAGTGTAGCCCTCGGAGAACACGTCCGGAGGGCGGAACAATTACGCCTCCAGAAGGCGGAGTCCGACGAGGCCCTGAGGAAGCTCGTCGTGACTAATACCGAGGCCATCCGGAAGATGGCAATTCTGGAGGAGAACCTCCGGCAGATGGAGAAGAAGCTGGAGGTTGCCCGAATGGAGGGCAAAGCCGAAGGGGAAGCGGAGGGCAAGGCTGAGGCCGAGAAGCTCGCCGCCGCCGCTGCTGTGGCCGCTGCTGAAAAGGCCGAGGATGCCAAGAAGGAAGCCGTCGCTCAGGCCGGAAAGGACGCTGTTGCCGCTTTTGTTACCGGGGGCTGGAGAGACGAGGAGCAGAAGCCGTGGGTGGCCTCGGTTGTCGAGGCTTCAGTGGATGACTGGGCGGCTGGCCCCGGGGCTTTGTGGCTAGCTAAGAAGGGGAAGAGCTACTACGAAGGCGATGAGTACTTCACGCAGGCCAACATCTACCGGAAGCTGGCTCGGCATTTCAACGTTGACCCGAAGGCGTTCCAGCCAGAAGCCTACGGCCTTCCGCCCCTTCAGCCCGATGTACGGATCCCTCTGCCCGAAGGCGAGGAAAGAGAGCTGCTTGAAGATTCTGAGCTGGCGAAGGAAGCCGATGATGAGGAAGTTGAAGATGACGCAGCCTCTAGGTCGAGAGGAGGCGATCATGAAGCTGCTCCTTAGGAAATTCATGTTTTCAATCTCCTTGTAATAGATCAGCGCTTCATCGGCTTCGGCCATTTGTAAACAAACATTTTTGCAACTCCCCAACAATTATCATGAATGTTCGCCCTCGGGTTTTGTTTTGTTATATGAATGGTTGCCTTCATTTTCGATTCTTCTGTATGAATGTATGCCTTTCTTCACTATGTATTTTTTCTCCTGTTGTCTGGTTTCCCGAAGGCCACAAGTTTGTGGACTTAGAGAATTTTATAAGTGTCACTCCTTGCTAGCCCTCGGTTGTAGTGTAGAATTACCGGGGGTCGTTGTGGACTTAAAAATTATTCTAAGCAAAACTTTCGTCAAAACCCTTCGGGTGTAGCGCAAAACCTCAGAAAATAATCTAAGTAAAACTCCATTGGCAACCTCCGGTAAAGAATCCTTGTAGTTGCTTCCGGGGTGAAGTTTTAGGACCGAGGGCTAAAATGAATTAGACTCAGGAAATTCTCCAAGTGAAATTGTATCTTACGCCCCCGGAAATGCTTAGCCTTCGTTTAGTAGTGTAGCTTTAGGCCATTGCCAAGTAGTTTGGGGGGCCATCGGCCGCAACCCTGTAAGTGAAGAGGGCATCCCTGTTTTCTCCCGAAGGGTCTCCAATTGTGGACTTAGTCAAATTTCCACAATATTCCAATAGTAGTTGTAGTGAACCTTCCGGTATGGGAACTGCTCTGAGCCCCCGGTACATATGGTTGCCGAGGGGTTCGAGATTATGGACTTAGTGAAATTCTGAGATTTGTCTCCCATAGAGTGACCCTTCGGTTGATGAGTCTGCTTCGAAGGGCACCAAATTGTTATCATTGAGTGAGTTTGGTAGTATTCCGCCTTCGTCGGTATGAACCCTCCGGTTTGTGTAGGTATAGATTTAGCTTGCCTTAGAACCTTGTGGAGCCTTCGGCATGGCACATAGTTGACTTTGATCCAACCTAAATTCGGCCTTAGCCAAATTTAGGTGAAGTTTTGCTTAGTGAGCTCTCTTCTTGGGCTTCCGGGGAAACCGTTGTACTCCAAGGCTTTATGTAGTGAAGCTTTCGGCTATGTAGCCAGATGACTCGATGTTGAGAGATTTTCTTGTGCATTTGTAGCAGCTTTCGGCAATGTATATCCGAAGTGTTGAGCCTCCGGGGAGAATAGTATCCGGGGAGTTCCTTCCCCCCTACACATCTTTTTTTTTTTTTTTTTTTTTTTTTTTTTTGTAGATGGTGTAAGAGGGGCATCTAGAAACTTGGTTTCTAGGAAAGGCTTGGCCTATATGGGAGGCAACGGAATAAACCGTTGGCTCCCCCTTCGGGAATGACCTTCCGATATCCCGAAGGGTTTGAGGGTCGTTTCCTCGGCCCGAGACATCGTCTGTTGCCTGCTTCCCCTTGGGAGATAGCACGGAAAGCGCCTCGGTTTTGAAAGTCGTCCCCTCAGCCCGAGACATGGTCTATTGCCTGCTTCCCCTTGGGGGATAGCGCGGGGAGCGTTTCGTTTGTGGAAGTCGAATCCTGGACCCGGGACATGGTCCGTTGCCTGCCTCCCCTTGGGGGATGGCGCGGAAAGCGTTCCTGGGAAGGGTTTTATTTGTGTGTTAGAACACAAATAGCCGGGGGCACTTGGTACCAGCCGGAGCCGAGGGGTGTTGCACCCCCTGGTTTTTTTTTTTTTTTTTTTTTTTTTTTGTAGGAATATGTAAAAGTTTTTGAAAACACTTGGTGTTTTCAAAGAGCGATGGGGGTGACCCATACACTTGGTACTTGGTACCTAAATTGTTGTTCCTCCTCATAAGAGGGAGTGGCCTTGGGCCTTTTATGGTGAAGAGATGAGGGCTTGGCCGCTCGTGTGTAGGAGAGAAGGGGGCCTTGGGCCGCTTGTATAATATGTAGGTGATGAAGGCTTGGCCTTTTGATTATTCTTCAAAAACAGATGGGGCCTTGGGCCATTAATATTTACACTTGCTCAGGATGAGGGCTTGGCCGCTCATGCCTTATTGATAGAATTTGACAAGGTGGTGCACATTCCAATGTCTAGGGACCTCCGTCCCATTGGGGCGTTTAAGCTTGTATGTCCCTGGTTTGATGATGGCTGAGATGATGTAGGGGCCCTCAAACTTGGGAGCCATTTTTCCTCCTTCGGTGGGTAGGCTGGCTTCCCTTCGTCGGAGGACGTAGTCACCCACCTGAAATTCCCGGGAGCGGACCTTGGCGTCGATGTAGCCTTTGACTTGTCTCCTATAGTTTTCGGCCCTGAGGAAGGCTTGCTCTCGGCGTTCCGAGATGAGATGAAGGTCGAGGGCCATGTTGGCGTCGTTGACCTCGGGCTCATATTGTTCCACCCTTCGGGTCGGAAGGGTCACTTCTGTTGGAGCCTTAGCCTCAAAGCCATAGCATAGGGAGAAGGGTGTCTCGCCTGTTGCGCGCCGAGGGGTCGTGCGATAGGCCCATAAGATGTTGTGAAGTTCTTCTACCCAGCCTCCCCCTTCGGCTTCCAGCTTCTTCTTCAGCCCTTCAAGTAGGGTTCGGTTGGCGTTCTCTACTTGCCCGTTGCCCTGAGGATAGGCAACGGAAGAGAATGTGTGCTTGATGCCCCAAGCTTCAAGAAGGGCACAGAATGGGGCTGCCTCGAACTGAGTCCCGTTGTCGGAGATAATTTGTTGGGGGACGCCAAACCTTGTGAGAATATTTTTGAGGACGAAGTGACGGCACCGGGCCTCCGTGATGCTGGCGAGGGGTTCGGCCTCTACCCACTTGGTGAAGTAGTCAATGGCCACAATGATATATCTGTTGTTGGAGGTACCCCTCGGCAGAGGGCCTACTAAGTCGATTCCCCATCTGGAGAAGGGTATCGCGGTGCTGATGGGGGCGTAGTTGACAGCTGGTCTGCCGGGGGCCTTCTGAAAGTGCTGGCAAGCGGTGCACCTTCGGGCTAGATCAGCACAATCTCTAGCCATCGTGGGCCAGAAGTAGCCCTGAACTATGAGCCTTCGGGACATGGAGAAGGGTCCCTGGTGAGCTGAGCAAGTGCCACTGTGCACTTCCTCCATGGCGACTTCGGCCTCATCCTGATGAAGGCACCGGAGGAGGGTGCCGTTGTAAGATCTCTTGTAAAGCTTCCCGTTTTCGAGGGTGTAGCTGGGGGCCCTCAGTTTTGTCAGTTTTGCGCGGCCCTCGTCCCGGGGTAGTAGTCCTGTGGTGATGAAGGTGATGATGTCGGAGATCCAATCCTCCGGCCTTAGGTTAATATTCATAATGGGGCTTGCGTGGATGCTTGAGAGGCTGAGCTCCTCGATTCTTGCAATTTTTGAGAGATGCTCGGGGGATTCATCCGAGAGCTTGGACAGAATGTCGGCCTCAGAGTTTTGAGCCCTCGGTATTTGGGTGAGAGAATGTGCCTCAAACACCTTGAGCAACTCCTTAGCCGCTTCTTTGTATTGTTTCATCCTTCCTTCCTTGGCTTCGTACTCCCCGGAAATTTGACCCACAACAAGTTTGGAGTCACACTTGACGTGGATCATCTTAGCCTTCAGATTTGCTGCCAGCCGAAGGCCACAGAGGAGGGCTTCGTACTCGGCCTCGTTGTTAGAGACTTTGAAGGAGAAGCGGATGGCATAATAGGCGCGGAAGCCCTCGGGTGTGATGAGAACTACTCCTCCTCCGCACGCTTTGGTAGCCGAGGAGCCGTCGGTATAGAGGGTCCACCACTCATCAAGAGGTGCCGAAGGCTCCTCACCCACTGCTGATCTCGCGGTGCACTCCGTTACGAAGTCTGCCAGGGCTTGGCCCTTGATGGCAGGCCTCGGGCGGATATCTATGTTGTATTGGCTGAGGAAGATGGCCCATTTCACCATCCGAGAGGAGCTAGTGGGACTCCTCATGAGGGCGCCGAGGGGTTGATGAGTGAGCACTTGGACCGGATGAGCTTGAAAGTAGTGACCAAGCTTCTTGACGGTCCAAACGATGGCTAGCACCGTCTTCTCGACGGGAGAGTACCTGAGTTCGGCCTCCCGGAGGGTTTTGCTGACATAGAAGATGGCATGTTGGATGCCGTCTTCCTCTCGGATTAGTACTGAGCTGATAGCCGCGGGGCTAACACCGAGATACAAGTACAACGTCTCCCCCACCTTCGGTTTGGAGAGCACTGGGGGAGAAGAGAGGTACTTCTTGAGTTCGTCGAAGGCCTCTTGACACTCAGATGTCCATTGAAAGCCCGCCGTTTTCCTCATGATTTGGAAGAAGGGGAGGGCCCTCTCGGCTGATTTGGAGAGGAAACGGTTGAGGGCCGCAAGGCGACCCGTCAGCCGTTGAACCTCTTTGACGTTGCGTGGAGGCTCCATGTTGATGATGGCCTGAATCTTCTCGGGGTTGGCCTCGATACCCCTTCGGCTGACCATGTAGCCTAAGAACTTTCCCCCTTGCACGCCGAAGGTGCATTTCTTCGGATTCAATCGGAGATTGAATTTTTGCATGATGGCAAAGATTTCCCGGAGGTCGTCGGCGTGAGTGTCTGCCTTCTTGCTTTTGACGATCATGTCGTCAACGTAGGCCTCCATAGTGCGCCCTAAGACAGCTTGAAAGACTCTGGCCACCATCCGGGTGTAGGTGGCGCCTGAATTCTTGAGGCCGAAGGCCATCACAAGGTAGCAAAAGATACCTTCGGGTGTCATGAAGGCGGTTTTTTCAGCGTCTTCCTCATGCATGTAGATTTGATGATATCCGCGGAACGCGTCGAGGAATGACATAATCTCGCATCCCGCGGTCTCATCCACAAGTTGATCGATGTTCGGTAGAGGGAAGGGGTCCATAGGGCACGCCTTATTCAGATCAGTGTAGTCCACGCACATGCGGAAGGTAGGGGGCTTCTGTGCGAGGACAACGTTTGCCAACCAAGAAGGATATTTCACCTCCCTAATGTGTTTGATGGAGAGGAGCATAGATACCTCCTTCTTCACGAACTCCCTTCTCTCGGCCGAGAGGGGTCTTCTTCGTTGCTGCACTGGTTTGGCCGAAGGGTCCACCGCTAGGCGGTGGGTGATAACCCTTCGGTCAATCCCTGGCATGTCCTCCGGCCCCCATGCAAAAACAATGGAGTAGGCGCGGAGGGCTTTGGTGATGCCAGCCTTCAAGTCTTCGGGGAGCTTGGCTCCAATCTTCAGGACTCTCTCCGGCTTGGCCGGATCGAGTATCAAGTCTTCGGTCTCCTCGGCAGGCTCAGCCCTCGGCCTGCCTTCTTCTTCCTCCAAGGCCTTGGTGGTGATGGTGTCAACACGAAACTCAGTTTTGCTAACCTTCTTGGTAAGCTGAAGGTAGCAGGCCCTGGAGAGTTTCTGATTCCCCCTCGAATAGCCGATGCCGGTGGGTGTGGGGAATTTGAGGCAGAGGTGTCTCATGGAGATGACGGCCTCCAAGTCCTCGAGGGCAGGCCGGCCGAGGATGATGTTATGTGCGCAGTCGAGGTTGACGACGACGAACTCCACTTCGAGCTTGGCTCTAAGGGATCCGTCGCCGAATTCGACCATGAGTGTGATGACGCCCTCGGCGTCGATGCTGTCCCCCGTGAATCCGGAGAGGGGGGTGTTGATGTGTCGGAGGGACCCTCTGTCGAGTCCCAACTCTTGAAAAGTGCTGAGATACATGACGTTGACGGAACTTCCCGTGTCGACGTAAGTCCGGTGGATGATGGCGTCATTGATCTCAGTGCGGATGACGAGGGCATCCCTATGCGGCAGAGAGCCCGAGGGGAGGTCCGCGTCCGTAAAGAAGACGGGTTCCCCCCTCGGTCTCTTAGTTGGGGGCATGTGACTAACTTCCCCAACGTAAAGGGATTGAGCCCATTTCTTCCTTTGGCTTGTTGAATCGCCTCCGGTGTTGCCGCCGTTGATCATGTGAATGTGGCGCTTGTATTGCTGATGGGAGCCCTCTCCCTCGTCTTCGAGGCCACCGATTTCACGTTTCTTCCCCTGTGGGTTCCCCAAGGGGATGGTGTTGGGGTTTACCCATTTGTTTGCCTTCGGTGGCGGCCCCTGATGGTGAAGGGGGCCCTGGGGAGGAGGGCCCCTGATAAATTGAGACAAGTGGCCCGCCTGTATCAGCCTCTCGATGGCGTTCTTCAGCTGATGGCAGTCGTCGGTTTTGTGTCCATGGTGGCGGTGAAAGCGGCAATACGGCTCATCAGGGCCGACAGCATAGATCTCGAGGGGTGTACGGGAGTCTCGCTCAACGAGCCCCCGCTCTTCAGCATGATCGAGGATGACGCTGACGGGATGCGTCAAGGGAGTGCGTGGGTGCTCAAGGAGGACGGGTTGCGCCCATGCCTTCGGATTATTCTTGTAACCGCCCCCGGTTCTGGCTTGGCCACCTCGGGGGCGATCATTATATTGAGCCTCGCGGTTGGCCGGAGGAGGAGGTCCTCCGGGCCGATTCCTGCCTTCATTCTTCTGGGAAGGATCCGTGTTGCGGCGGTCCTTCTCGATTTCCTCCGCTTCAGCATATCGGTCCCCCCGCTGAAGGGCCTTCGTATAATCGCGGGGGGGATCAGTAATAAGACTCCGGGAGAAGTTACCGTTGCGGAGGACGGTGTGGAAGAGGGCCATCAGGGTTCTGTCATCGGCGCCCTCGACCTCGAGGGAGGCCTGCCTCCAGCGTTCCAGGAAACTCCGAAGGGTTTCTTCCTTCTGTTGTCTCACATTCAGAAGGTGGGAGAAGTGCTTCTTTGAGCGGTGCCTCCCGGCAAACTGTGTAAGGAAGCGGTGGGCAAGTTCTTGCCACGAATCAATGCTGCCTTCGGGTAATCGGTTGAACCACTCATACGCAGGTCCCTCCAAGGTGGAAAGGAACCAACGGCATAAGTATTCATCCGATGCCCCCATCATCATCATGCTGTTTTGATAGCGGCTATAGTGCTCCTGGGGATCCGTCTTCCCCTCATACGGCTTGATGGGTTGCCCCCGATATTTGTGGGGGATTTTGGCCGCCAATACCCTTGGGGTGAAGGGTGTTCTAGTACGGAGTTGAATGAGGGGCTCGCCTGAGCCTTCGGCAAGCTTACGCTTCATTTCCTCCACCTGCGCCCGGAGGTCGTCGTACTCAGGATCCGGCCTTGCTGTGGAAGCCGTCGGGGGTGCCTGACGATTCTCCTCGAGTTGACGGAGGAGGGCTTCAATGATTTCGTCCTTGGGATCCTTCGGGGCAACCCCTTGGGAGTTGGCCCGGAAGGATTGCGCCTGTGTGATTTGGTGCCTGGCATCATCGGCATGGAGGAGAGCTTTGCCTTTGCTTCGGGGGGGAGGCACGCCCTCGGCACCCAAAGCGGAGGCTCCACTTTCCTGGGGCCTGCTGAGCGCTTGTTTCCCGAGGCGGTCTTGGACCACTCGGTGCCCGGGAGCTCCCCCGAGCCTCTCAAGTGCAGAGGTTCGGGGCTTCTCCTTCATCATGGGGCGCTTGTCCCTGGACTGGGCCTCTTGGGAGGCGGTATCCTGCGCCATGACCCCCTCGGCATTGCCAATCCCCGGGGGAGGATTGTTGAACAAAGGAGGGAGCGGTGGCAATTGAATAACATTTCCTCCAGCGTAGGGCTGGAGGGGTGTCTGAGAGGCGAGGGCTCCGGAATTGAGGGCCATGTTTTGAACAAAGGCCGCAAAGGCTGCCTGAAGATCGATGGCCGGGGCCGGAGGGGGAACTTGGTTCTCACTCCGATCCCTCCTTCGATTATCAAGGCCAATGCGGGCATCAGGGGCGTTCTTCTGTAGCTGCTGACGGAGGTCAGCGGTGGCCTGCTCCAACTCAAGGATGACACCACCCTCGGGTACTAAGAGCCTGTTGGAGGCCTCAGCCCCGTTGGTTTCGCCGGGGGCTATGTGGTTATCCTCAAGGGTTTTGGACTGGGCACGGGTGGTTCTTCCCATTTTTGGTAAGTATTTTGTGTTTGGTAGAGGGGGAGGGTTTCTTACTCGATTGTTCTGACCTCTCAACGAGAGCACCAAATGATGGATAGTCTACCCGGGGGGTATCTTATCCGAGGGGTTATTACGGGAATAACTTAGAGAGAAGTCAGAGCAAATAGGAGGAGAGAGAGTCGATTTTATTAAATGAACTCCGCGTGGTTTACAAGGAGAATAAGGGCTGCTATTTATAGCAGCAATAAATGCGATGAGAGGACACGTGTCAGTAATCCAACGGCCGAGGGGTCACATCAGCCGGTTGGCACCGGCAGTGGTACGTCCACCGCATTGAATGCGGTTGGCGGATGTGACGTGGTATTAAATGCGGTGGTTGGCTGTCTCTAAAAGGAATCTTCGATGATTGAGCTAATCCAGCCGAAGGCTCCCGAAGTAGCCGAGGGCTCCTTGTGCAGCCGAGGGCTTTGTTCAGCCGAAGGCCTCTCTGATGCCGAGGGTTTGATAATGCCGAGGGCTCATGTTTTTCGCCGTTTTCTCCCAGTAGCTTCTTATGCTAGAGAAGGCTACCCTGTGAGTTTTGGAGCCTTCGGCCAAGGAGGCCGAAGGCACCCCAGTGTGTATTTCGGGCTATTTTGGGGCTTGGGCCGTTGCTTTTGGGCCTGAGTTGTTCTCTGGGCTCATTGGATATGTGTAGCAGAAGTAGGAGTCTATGGGCCGGGGGTTCTTGGGCCATATACTCCATCAACCATAAATAGAGGTTTTTGGCTTAATTTTGTAAAATAGATCCAAGCTTTAAAATTAAGATCTCATGATTGTATAGAGTAATTTCATGTTGCATGTAGGGGACAATTTATTTATTGACTGAAAGTCTCAATAAAGACATATTAAGTTCTAAAATTTTATTTAAAAACAGCAACTCAAATTGAATCAACAAAACAATTAAGTTAAGACTTTATTAAAAATTAGAAAACATAAATGGCACTAACTAGCTACATGTTTAGGAACCCAACTTTAATTTGTTTTTTTAGGGAAATTACCCTAAATAGGACTAAAAAGGTTTGTAAATTCTAAAATATGTTCTGTCATGTTTTTATTCCCAAAATAAGACTAATTACTGCCATGTTTTAACAGTACCATACTGTAAACATGACAATATTTTTCAAACTTGGCAGTATTTACTCCCATTTTGAAAATAAAAATATGGCAGTCCTATTTTGGAATTTTCAAACTTTTTAGTCCTATTTCGGGAATTTTCCCGTTTTTTTTAATTGTTATAACTTTTTATATTTATAATATGATTTTTACTAAAAACAAATGTATCAAAATTTACAGATATAAAAATACAAAAAAAAAACTAAATATACAGTTGATGAAGGCCTTTTATTTATTGCCCCAAAGTGTCAATAGAATTTGGATCTACTTAAGAAAAATTTGAGCCTCAAACCCTCTATAAACTGTATCATTAGACTTATTTTTATTTTTATACATACAAAAGATAATAATAATTTGTAAATTTTGATATAACAACAACATTAGCCTGCATGATGGCAATTGGTAATTGGAACATTGGGAAGCGACATAAGCGATTAGTTTATTTTACATCAAAATTATTAAGTATATTATAATTATGATCTTATTGGGGAAAATAAGTGTTATTGAATGAAAGAGATTGACCGTTTTATATTATTAAAAAAACTCATACCACCGACACACAGATAAAGCAAAAGGAACAACTTCTTAGTTGACAACTTTTACCTTTATCACATATCTTTTGATAAAATGCTCATTAAAAGAATGTGAACGACCTCATAATGCCACATAGATTTTTAAAAAGGTTATGCATTAGAGATAATGCAATTGAATTAACAAAACAACCCAGTTAAGAATTTCTTAAAAATTAGAAATCATAAAGTAGCAAGTTAGAAGAAAGTAGATGCTAGCATGTTTAGAACCCCCAACTTTAAATAAAAATAAATTGCTATAACTTTTTATATTTTTAATTTAATTTTTACAAAAAATGTACCGAAATTCATAGTTTATAATTATCTTTCATATGACACCAATATTGTATATATAAGTCTAAAATAAATCCAAACATACGATTGATGGATGCATTTTATTTATTTCCTGAAAGTGTCAATAGAAAACGCTTATGATCCACTAAATTTTAGAAATTGAATCCACTTGAGAAAGATTTGGAGCCTAAGAACCTCCATCTATCAACTATATATTTAGATTTTTATTTTTATATATGCCATATTCGTGTCATACGAAAGATATAATAATTTATGAAATTTGATACATTTTTTTGTAAATCCTTATTATAAATAAAATAAGTTATAACAAATATAAAAAAAGGGAATTTTGTAGCGTCCTTTGTGTTTTTTTATTTTTAAGAGAGAAAGCCATTAACTGAGCATTTTTGTTGATTCTATTTAAGTTGGTTTTAAATTAATATTTTAGAACTTAATTTCCCTTATTGGTACTTTCAACCAATAAATAAAATATCCCCTTATTGCAACATGTTAAAAATTAATTTATTTGTACATATACAATATTGGTGTCGTATCAAATATAATAGAGAAAAGGGGCAAATAAGGCCACATGCCCACATACTAACCTGAAAAGGTCAAATAAGGCCTTATATATGAGGCTCTGACCGGCCTTCGCCATTTGGGGTGGTTTCCGGTGGAATTTTTTGATAAATGTTTTTGAGCATCTTATTCAGTAAGGATGTTTTTACTTGGACTGTAATTTGCTGGTCTGGTCTGGTCTGGTCTGATCTGGTCTGGTCTGGTCTGAACTGGTCTGGTCTGGTCTGGTAAGGTCTGGTTTATTTGTATTTTTATAACTATCCAAGTCTGGTCTGGTCTGGTCTGGTCTGAACTGGTCTGGTCTGGTCTGGACTGGTCTGGTCTGGTCTGGTCTGGGGCAAATTACAGTCCAAATAAAAACATCCTAAGTCTAGTTTACTCATACCAAATTTCAGCTAAAACGTCAATCGGGAAGGCATTCAAATGAATTCTTGAAGATAACTGCGCAGTTATCTTCAAGAATTCATTTGAATGGCTTCCCGATTGAATTGTTAGCTGAAATTTGGTATGAGTAAACTAGACTTAGTGAACAAAATATAGAGAGTTTTTTGTTTGGCGGCTCCCATGAAGTGATTTTCAGCTTGAAGTTTGCTAGCTTCGTTTGTGAATAACATCCAATTTTTGGATGAAGTAATCAAATTTTCATTTAGCATTATTTTGGGGGGAGGGTGGGTCGCTATTTTTTTAACCCGATAAGCTAACCATTCATTGGTGAGATAAATGTCAGAGAACATTTATTGAGTTTTATTAGATAAAAAGTAAAAGTACAAGAGGAGAGGGGGACTAGGCCAAACCTCTCCCAAAAAGACATACCTTCTCTAAATACATGAGACAAAATAGCAAGTGAGAAAATAAAAGTATTGGGGGCATAAAACCTGACCCATAAAATACAAATGGAAAAATACCAAAAAGAAAATTAAAGACTAAGAAACAAACTCGCTAAAATGTTATGAGAAACACTTTTAGTAAAAGAAAAAAAAGGAAATTTTTTCTTACAAGGGTTAGATTTAGTGAATCTAGGGGCACATAAAGCAATTCCCTAAGTAAGATATGTTTAATACCTCCAAGTCATCACCAACTTCTCAATGAGATTCTTGAGTTACAGTAGAATTGCTTAGCCTATAGCCCTATAGGTATAATAATCATTTCCTTACTTTTAAGCTACACCCATACAACTTTAATGATATCACTATACTTGAAAACTCAAATCTTCATAATTTATTGTATGGATCATACTATATATAAGTCTATAACTTAGAGATATATCAGTGACATATCAATTACATATTAAACATTGCTCATACTCAATTATTTTAATATACTGTCATATTTTAATCGATAAATATATGCATTCTTCAAATCAAATACTTTCCACGTTCTTTAAAATTCTTCTCACTTACCTTTTTGGAAGCTCCCAAATTTTTATCACATTTTCCTTTTTGGAAAGCTTTGTGTGCCTAGCATCAATTTATTTTTTTCCTACTCAAACACAACTATACATTTTCACTTTATTCTCACTTTCTTAAACTCCGATCCAAGTCAAATCCAGAAGAATTTCATGACACGGGGTGAGTATCAAAAAATTTGAAACTAATATTACTGAACCCCAAACATGGAATGCCCAAACATTTCTTGCAACATAAATCTTTGATGTTTTCTTAATACAAATTCAGGTATCGACTTTCTCAAAAGGCAACGTGCACACATTGTAGAATTTTCGGATGATATCACATTATATTCTAATAGATCTCAATCTCTCTTGAAGATATAATTGATGTAAGTTAAAACAATAGCATTATAACCCGAACTAATGTACTTAAATAATTCTTTCATTTATGTACCGTTGCCATGAAAATCTGAAACCTAAATGTCTTATATAGACCAAAACTACACATAGAACGGATCAAGGAAGATTAGATCAAACCAAGTCAGAATTCGACAGTTTCAAGGTACACATAGAACAAACATGTATTAGATCAGTTAAAAGAATTTGCATTATCAACCAATGTTATAATCGACTAAATAACTGATTTCCGTTAGTTATAATCGACTAAATATGCGATTTTCGTTAGTTATAATAAACCATACATATGTCGGTGCGCATACCTACATATATAGTAAGACAAAAAAAGCATTTTATCCCGTGCACGGCACGGGTAAAGATACTAGTGTTACTTATGATACACTTTTAAAGCTACATATGTGAGAATATATATTTTCGAAGTAACAGTCTGTAAACGAATATTATTCTAATTTTGTGCAATCACGTAATAATATAATACTTCCTCCATTCTATGTTGATTTGTATGTAAAATTGTCTTTTTGGGTTAAAGAGAGTTATTTTATTCATTTAATTAGGATATCAATTCTTAATTAAATTTTAATTTGGATTTTGCAATTTTATAGAGGTTTTAATGTAATTTCTGAATATTTAAATTTTTATTATTAAAATTTAATTAATTATCAATAGAAACGATTTAACTTTAACATTGATTGATCAAAAATATTGACTTTGCAAAACAATTTGGGATGGAGGTAGTATACTTTTCCAACTTTCAATATAATTTTGTTTTGTTTAGAAAATTAATTAAAGGGGAAGGAATATAACTATAATTATGTTTATACTTGCATGAGGTGATGATTTCTTGGACTTTGAGCAGATTCGTGTTGATTACATGTAATAGAAAAAAGGAGATATAGGGTAGAATTTATGAAGATCGATAATTAGAAATTTACCTAAATAGGAGTAAAAATTAAACATTTTGAAATTACAAAACAGGATCTTCATGTTTTTATTCCCTAAATAAGAGTAATTTCTACCAAGTTTGGAAAAAACTTGGCAGAAACTGTCATGTTTAATGTCTGATAATGTCAAGCTTGGCAGAAATTATTCCTATTTACAAAATAAAAACATGATAGTTCTATTTAGAAATTTCAAAACTTTTGTACACCTATTTAGGGAATATTCTCATAGATAATTTAGTATTATATTCTTAATATGAAATTTTTCTGAATGATTTTACAAGTGATAGTTAAGCAATATTTATAGTAGATGAGTTTGATGATGAGTCATCTAATTTATGAATCTCTAGATAGATTTGTTGGCAATAACAAATTAATGAAAAGTATTAAACTTAATTCTACTGTCCCTTAAAATTTTATCAAATTTTCTTTTTTGAATTGGTTGTTCCGCTAACTTGGTCGATAACTTTCTTTTTCAAGTAAGGAATTTGTGGTTCTAGATAATCTCTCTTTTTTCACAAATCTCAACCACAAAATTTTTGTGCCGGTCAAACTTCCTTTTAACGGTCTCTTTGGATGAAGTGTTAGGAGGTGTAAGTAATGGAAGACTGGAAGTGTTAATAAGTGTTTCATTAACACTTGTTTGGGAGAGAAATAGGGGTGCAAACAAGCCGAGCCCGAGCATGGGTATGCTTGAGCTTGAGCTTGATAAGAATTCACGATCTCGAGCTCGATCTCGAGCTTGGACGAGTTAAATAATTCGAGTTCGATCTCGAGCCGAGCTCGGCTCGAGCTTGATTCGAGCTCAGGTCAAGATTCGAGCTTGGCTCATTTACACCCCTAGAGAGAAATTAAGTGAAAACACTTCTTTTACTAATGCTTCACTTTTTTAACTCCTTCAAACGAGATTAATTTATGCTTAACACCTAACACTTATCATTCCTCTTGGGCCGCTGTGAACACTTGATGACACTTCTGGTACTCACAAGTACCCACACTCCATCCAAAGTGGTAAGGGACGATGAATAATCATGATTTTACAACATCTTATTTCGATCTTATTTGAAGATCATACCGACACCAAACGATGAATCACACGATTTAACCACCGGCCTGTAAATGGGACAGCTTCTCCCTCCTCAGAGCTATGGTGGGAGCCACACCACCTCATCCGCCATAGTTATATTCACCATCCATTCCGGACGATTCAGCTGAAACTATGTCCCTCAAAACGGATACCATAACATACATACTCTGCTCCCTATATACAGGCTCATAAATATCGCGGGACTTATCTTTTTAGGGGTCAGAAGGCTCATAAACGTCTCCAGTCCCTTCTTCTTCTTTCCGCCATTACTCCCAGGTCCACTACTGATGTATACGTAAAGAAATTGTTCACAAAATAATGATAAACTCCGTGTATAATTAACCAGAGTCGACAGAAAAAAGAACTTGTGAAAAAAATGAGGCATCTATCTATCTATTTCAAAGTTCCCTCCAAAGCATCAAAACACCTTCTCTTGCCTCAAATCTTAGAGCCCGTTTGGTAGCACCAAAATCGGCTGTTTTGGCTGATTCTGCTGAAATTTATGATATTCTGGCTGGAGTGGCTGTTTTGGCTGATTCTGCTGATTTAAGAAAAAAATATTTTAAAAATATATTTTATTAATAAATTAAAGAAAAAATTATATGTAAAAATAGCTAAAATAGTCCTCTACAGTAACTTCAGCCAATACAGCCAGAAAAGTAACTTCAACCTTACTTTTTCGGCTTATTACACAATTCAGCGCGCGAAAGTAAAAGTTACGTGTTTGCTGAAAAAGCTGGCTGATAAACCTGATAAGCCGAAAACAGAGTTCTCCAAACGGGCTCTTAAGGTACACACTAATACTGATATTTGTGGTGGGAAATGGTTCAGAGGAATCAGAGCTAATAAGTGGTGCAAAATATAAGTGCACTCACTGATTGTTCTAGTATTTTATTTTGTTTATACTGATTAATTCAGACTTTATTCCATTATCCGTGTTTAGAAATTGGTGTCTTTGTACATGAACCCTAATTTATGCAGCCATAGCTATAAAATCTTTCTTTACAATGATTCGACCTCTTGATTCAGTTCATTATCGTTATTATTGTAGATGTTTATTTGTCTGTTTACCCATCTTCCATGTACAGGCCAGTGTAGGTATCTTGCCACACAAGGTTATGGAACATAGGTTCAGAAGTCTGCCTGGCTCCTCTATAAACAGATTCGAGTTGGAGAATGACATCATTTCTTCTACCTTTCAACAGTCAGTGGACGTTCCGGACAGCAATGATACGCATGCTCTTGTTACTAGTGCTCCTGCTTTGAACTCCGATCCCGTGCTCGACTACATTAACCAGATTCTACTTGAGGAGGATAGCATTGATGGGGACAATCAAAACATGTTCTTCAATCTCTCTAATCTTAGAGCTACTCAGAAGTCCTTTTATGAAGCCTTGCGTGGTAACCCTTCCTCTCCTTCTCGCTGTAATTCTGGAACCTTAGACATCACGTTTGGGAGCTCCAGCGATGATGTTGGTCACCTTGAATCTAAATCAATTGTGACATCTGATTGGGACTATGGTGTTGACTCCATTGTATCTAAATCATTTGTGGCATCTGATTGGAACTGTGGTGTTGATTCCATTGCATCTAAGTCATTAGTGACATCTGATTGGAACTGTGGTGTTGATTCCACTGCATCTAAGTCATTAGTGACATCTGATTGGAACTGTGGTGTTGATTACATTGCATCTAAATCATTAGTGACATCTGATTGGAACTATGGTTTTGATTGCATTGTATCTAAATCATTTGTCAAATGCGATCCTCCCAGTGTCCCCATCTCATCGTCATCAAGCCAGTCTTGCTTTGATGGGCTAAGTGGTGCTTTATGCAGCCTTGGTAGTCTTGATTCGGTTCCAAATATATTTTGTGATGAACATACCGAGTCCACCATGAACTCAGAGAGAGGTGTGAAGGAAGCTAATAACCTCCGATTACCTCCAGAGGATAGAGGTGGTCATGTCAATATAGATAAGGACCAATCAGCTGATTCTTTATGGAGCCTTGGCAGTCTTGATTCGGTTCCAAATATATTTTGTGATGAACATACCCAGCCCACCATTAATTTCGAGAGAGGTGTGAAGGAAGCTAGTAACTTTCGATTGCCTTGAGAGGATAGAGGTGGTCCTCTCAATATAGAGAAGGACCAATCATCTGATTCTGGTAGAGGAAAGAAGCATTACTATCTAGACGAGAGTTTGTTCGACAAAGAAAGGAAAAGCAAACACTCTGCCATCCATAAGGAGGAGGATGACTTATCACAGGTGTTTGATAAGGTTTTGTTGTGTACTGATGATCATGACTCTTCATCTAGAGTCGGCCGCACACAATTGAAAGGGCGAAGCGGACGCAAGAGTCATTCAAAGAAAAGAGGAGATCGCTGTGAAATTGTGGATATAGAGGCTCTTTTGATCAGCTGCGCCGAATACATAGCTGCTGGTGATTATAGGGATGCAAAAGATGCATTAAAAAAAATTAGGCAGCACTCTTCGCCTACCGGCGATGCAAACCAAAGGCTGGCTAACATATTTGCTGATGGTCTGGAGGCACGGTTGACTGGAACTGGGACAGAGCTGTATGCGGCTTTATATCCTAATCACACTGTGGTGTCCGAGTTGCAAAAATCCTACATGTCATCTGTGCCATTTATGAGATTAACAATTTTCTTTGCAAATAACGTCATTTACGAAGTAGCATCAAAATGTGCAACACTGCATGTTATAGATTTTGGTATACTTAACGGTATCCGATGGCCCACTCTTATTCGGGATCTCTCACAAAGACCTGGTGGCCCTCCAAAACTTCGAATAACAGGGATTGAGCTTCCTCAACCTGGTTTTCGCCCATCACAAATGGTAGAAGAGACTGGTCGTCGCTTGGCGAAATATTGTGAGCGTTTCGGTGTACCATTTGAGTACAATTCTATAACCGCCTTGAATTGGGAGACACTTAAAATTGGTGACTTCAAGCTTGTGAAGGGTGAGGTGATTGTTGTTAACTGTATTGATCGATTTGAGCACCTATCAGATGAAACAATAGTTGTTGGGGACAGTCCCAAGGATGCAGTTCTAAACTTAATCCGAGAATTAAATCCAGATATGTTTGTGCAATTTGGGCGTAGTGGAGCTCACAACTCTCCTTTCTTTCTCACTCGGTTTCGGGAGGCTCTCTTTTACTACTCTGGTATCTTTGATCTACTTGATGTTATTTTTCCAAACCGTGGTCATGAGAGGTCGAATTTTGAACAACAATTTATGGGACGCGGAATAATGAATGTCGTTGCATGTGAGGGCACGCAAAGACTGTTGAGGCCTAACACATACAAGCAATGGCACTCTCGCTTTATTAGGGCCGCCTTCAAACCCATGCCCATAAACCCTAAACTTGTGAAGAAGTTCATGGGCATTCTGAGGGAAGGATATCACAAGGACTTCTTTTTTACAGAAGACGGTCATTGGATCCTGCAGGGGTGGAAAGGTCGGGTTATTTCTGCCGGCTCTTGCTGGGTATGTGCAAAGCAGACTCAAAACCTCTTATTATAAAACAATATTTCAGCATTTTAGAAACTTTACAGACTTGCAATAACGCTTCAAGCAACATTGCATTTCCCATTTCATGCTTCCGGGCATTGCCTTGTGTTTACAATGTAGCTCGATAGTTCTTTTTAGCAATTTAAAGCCTTAACCAGTCAAGAAAAGTTGTTTTGACTTATGAGAACATCAGTTGGGGGCGTTTTCTAGATTTGATAATTATTTTTAAGATAAGGATTATTAGCTAAAAATATCCCCACTTATAATCAAATTCACAAATATATCCCAAGTTTTCACTTTTAACAAAATAAGAAAGACTCAAACTTTATATTTCACATTTTTTCACTTCTTTATAGTTTTAAGTTTACAAACTTGTATTGCTTATTTCATATTGGTATTATTGATAAAAATGTGTAATTATGAAAAACAAAAAGAAAAGCATAACTCTTGAAAAATATTCAGTTTGAGACTTTCTTGGATAAAAGTGAAAGAATAGAATAAATTTGTGAATTTGATGATAGTTTGGGATAAAATAAGCTAATAATCCTTAAGAAAATCAAAATAGATTGCATCTACTATTCAAACTCTTAGGGTGTTTGGTAGGATGTAAAATAATTACTTTGCATTCGAAGTGTAAGGGGGTAAAAAGTTTACTCTGTTTGGCTTGATTATTTAATGTAAATTGTATGACACTTTTTAAAAACGTTTCGCACTGTTCCATGTAAAGTGTTTTATGTGGGGGAGGGTGATAAAACAATTTGCATGCTTTTTATAAAGCATTGAAACCCCTTTGTATGCAAATTAAAAACAATTTGTACATCTAGTCAAACAATGTAAAACAACCCCTTTGTATGTCAAATAATCTATTTTGCATGGAATTATTTTGTGTGCAAAAGATTTATAGTGTAAACTACTAAAAGAGCCCTCAAGGTGTTTATTACTCAAACTCAAGGTGTTTGAAATTTGAATAGCTTGAGTCATTCTTCATATAAAGAGAAGAATGTATTTGGAAATTTATGTAAAGTACCTCGAAAGTAGCGCAACGAAAGCATAAAACAGATCTTTTGACAATGACAGAATTATGAATTATACATGATAATACAAGAATTAAATGCATGCTTACCTTATACTTACCTTCAATTGGGACTTTCGGATCGCCCATTAGTTATTCAGGTTATGCATTGGCATTCGGGTCGCCCAAGGTACCCGAGTCAAGGTTATCGAGTGTGCAAAGCAATTATCGGGTGACACGTTCTCGAGTGTGCAAGCATATCTCGGGTGTCATGTTCTCTTGTGTGAAATGAGATCTCAAGTGCCAAGTTCTTGAGTGAGAAACGAGATCTCGGATGCCAAGTTCTCGAGTGAGCAATGAGATCTCGGGTGTCACTTTTCTCGAGTGGGCACTGAGATCTCAGATGTCACTTTTCTCAAGTGGGCAATGAGATCTCGGGTGTCACTTTTCGTGTGTGCACGTTAACATACCATTTCATCCATAACTTCCTACCGGATGATCCAAATCCTTCGATCCAAGAAGCATCGGATGCGTCTCGTCGAGTTCTACAACTCTTAAGAAGACACCAACTCCAAATCTCTAACAGAAGGAGAGTTTCCTTCTTACACACAACTGAGTTTTGCGAAAAAACAACCGACCTTACCAAATGGGTCATAACTCTTGATTTCCTGACCCTTGAAATGGGCAGAGGCAATTTGTACTTGTCATAAAATGTGGAATTTATTTCTTGAAGTTGCTCTGGCTATGTTGTATAAGCTCTTAATTAGTAGACTCATATTTTTAGTAAATGTGATCATATATGTAATAAATATTTTTATTGAGGTTTTTCAAAAATATTAGTGAAATGAAATTTATGTACAAAAATATGACTAATAGTTACTATAGTTTGATAGCATAGAAACTGTTGGGTTAAGGGCCCAAGCCGAGGTCCGGCCCACTAACCCATATTGCCAGACGCACGATCAGTTAGAACACCAGGCCAGCCCACAGGCCCATGACCCTTGAGGATGGACGAACGTCCGGTGTTGGGGGCTCAGGCCCAGCAGACTCATCCCGACGAACGTTTGTGCAGGGACAAGGAGCAGGACCACGGGCCACCAGGGATGGCGACGAACGTCTCCGGGACAAGCCTGTAGCCATCGGAGGGGGCCCAGTTCACATGGTGAATATCTACAAGGCCAGGGGACGAACAGCCGATATCTTTCGAGGGTCACTCGGAAGAATCCAACTCACTTCCCGGGAGGACGAACGTCCCCACTAATCAGGCGGGAAACCTAGATTCTGGCGGGAAGTGCATTTAATGCTGAAGATTTGGTAGTTGGGACACCAGCGGTCCACAGGCTGCCACGTCAGTACAGCCACCTGCCCATTGGTGGGTATAAATAGAAGCATTTATTTCATTGTAAAGGGTTGGCAACTTTCTATTCTTAGCATTTAGCCATTGTATTCTTACTCGGAGCATCTCTACTGCCTTGTAAGACGAACGGCCGACGTGCCCTTTTTAGCAAGTAGATTGTACTTAGGGGAGTTATTACGAAGTTAATAATACCTATTTACATTGCCTGCTATTACTTTTGTTTCCTGATCCATCTCATAGTTGTTGGGCCAGACACTCATACACTCACTCCACTCGAAATCTTTGGGCTTACGTGTTGGGTCCAAGGGTTGAAGGAATAAACCTCAACAGAAACTTAAGTGTAAACTTTGAACATAAATTTCTATGACTAAGTTATTACTATAGTCGCTATATATTTTAGACATGTTTATGTAATTATTTCTTTTTTATTTTTCATATTCTCGATATCATTATTTTTAGTTTTAAGCTACAAATTATAGTCATATTATTTCACTTTTTCTACACTAATGGAGCAATCTCATAATTTTGACTTTTTACATGTCTTGAAGAGGTTATAATAAAAAGGAGTTTTTTCTGGAATATCCTTATAAACTTATTACAGCAAAAATAAAATTAAACTTACTATAGTATATTGCTCATGATAATATCAACATTTCTGATTGGGATGAGATTCGAACATGTGACCCCCTCTTTAAGAGATCAGCACTGATTTTATCAAACCACAATGTACTTGACAATATGTATTGAGCTAATGCAGAGTTGTTTAAGTAGCATATCAACAAACTTACAAAAACTTTTTTAGATGAAAAAAATTGTACGATTAATGTTTTTGATTGTTATCAATATAGTTTAGAAACTTTTATAATACTCTGTATTTGTGAGATAGTATGTATTATGTGGGTGGATATAATTTGAAATTCAAGAATATAGAGAACTGAAATACCTTCGGTTTCATATGTAATGACTCACGTTAGTCATTACGAGTAAAAAGTTGTGAATTCCAGAAAATTAGCATTATTTAAACTTGAAAATACTAAAATTTGATGCGTAATATTTTGTATATATTAAAATTTTAAAAGTGACATCTAATTCACTTATCACTTACGTGAAATTCATGATGTATATGACGTATATAAAATATATCAACCCTATAACTCTATTATTCTTAATTAAACTCCGGCGCATCATTTAGCTAAGCTACATATGTAACATTCAACTCATGTATTGTTTAAAAGCGGTCTATCCTTTTTATTGGAAAAATTCTCAAAGTAGGATTGTTGTGTTTTTCTTCCCGAAATAAGAGTAACCTGACAATATTTACTGTCATCTTGTAGTCATTATTGTCAAATAGTTAAAGTATAAGACATCAAACATGCATGACAACATTTACTATCATTGGTGACAATATGTTTCAATCATGACAGTATTTTTCAATCATGACAGTATTAACTCCTATTTTGGGAAGAAGAAAAAATAGCATTCCTATTTTGGAATTTCAAAACATATTTACTCCGATTTAGAGCAAATTTCCCTTTTTATTTTGTACTAACTCCGACTCACTCAATTTTGTCAATTTATGTTGGTGTGAAATTAGAATAATAAAAAAATGTGTGATTGAGGTTTGTACAGCCAAAACAAAAACAAATTGAACCACAAATTCATTATTTTCACTAGGGGTGGGCAGACGGGTACAGGAACCACGAGTCGGGCCGGGTAATACAGGTTCGGGGCGGGTTAGGGTCGGGTGACTCGGGTCCTAATTTTGGAAAACTCAAACGGTTTGGGGTAGGGCGGGTCTTTAAAAACTTAGGAATCGAAAGGGTCTTGAAATTTGAAAAAACGGGTACCCAGATCAAACCGTTTTATAATATAATTTTGATGAACTCTATTATATTTAATATAATATACTAACAGAGGAAGCGGTCCAGCTTAGCTGGTCGCCGACTCACTCTCCCTTATGGGAGGTCTCGGGTTCGAAACTCAATGGAGTGAGTTTCAGTCCAGTTTAATCTAGGCCCCCCAGACCCCCTCCCCCAGACGCCCCCTGGTGTGTGTGTGTGTGTGTGCGCGCGCGCGTGCATGCGTGCGTGTGTGTGTGCGTGTGTGTGTGTGTGTGTGTGTGTGTGTACAGGATTATTCCTTTCCGGAATTTCCGGACAGGAGCCCCGTCCGGCCTCCTCCATTTGGGGGCCTTCCTGGCGCCCAAATGGAGGAGGCCGGACGGCGCTCCGGTCAGGAAATTCCTGACCGGAAGATTACTCTCTCTATATATATATATATATATATATATATATATAATATACTAGCAACACACGAAAGCTCTTTGTGTTTATGTCTCTAGACAAAGACTCTCAATTAAGCAAACTTGTGATTCTATTGAAAAGAGTTTCAAAGTCCATATAAGTTGTGATTCAAACTTGTGATCCTAAATTATTTCCCCCTTAATTCTCTATTCCAAATGCATCAAGTTTTCTTTCTTTAATATTTTTTGTATACAAAGACTCTTACTCAATGAAGTGTCACATATCTATTCAATTATCTTAATTGTACTTGTACTAGTATTTTTATCCGTGTCGTGCACGGGGTAAAATATGTTACGTAGTATTACTTTTAGAGTTAGAGATATTACCCAAAATGAGACTAAAAAAGTTTGGAAATTCCAAAATAGGACTTCCATGTTTTTATTCCCAAAATAGGACTAATTACTGTCATGTTTTGGCAGTATCAGACTTCAAACATGGCAGTATTTTCCAAATTTGGCAGTAATTAGTCCTATTTTGGGAATAAAAACATGACAGTCCTATTTTGGAATTTTCAAACTTTTTTAGTCCCATTTTGGGAACGTTCCCTTAGAGTTATTATACGTAGTAGTACATAGAAAAACATATTTGAAAATGCCACTGCCGCTTCATATTATCTAAAAAGAATGAACAACCAAATAAGTATATTGGTATTGAAATTTGATCTCTAATTGGTTCATTATTACACAAAACTCAATTAAGTTTCATCCAAATGAAATCCCTTTTTTCCGCCTTCTATACTTAAATAATAAGTGATTAATTATGATTAACATTGATTTAAGAAATAATTGTTATAGTGCATGTTAAAGTCAAATGACACTTAAATGATTTGCAATTTAATCAAGACGCTAATTTAATTTGGTATGTAATTCATCGGAGGATAAAGTAAAATAACGTAAAGACATATGAAACTAACATTTATTTGACAAAATATAAACTTTCATCAGAATATCAAATACCATGTTCCATATTTGTCATGCTATCATGCTCACGTTTTACCCATTTTTTAAAGAAAATAATGAGAATATTAATCTCAATGATTAGTAATCTGCTTCTAATAAGCTCAACTATCGATTTACTCATGTATATATAATACGTAAAATATCCACACCTCGAGTTCTCAACATTTTAATTTTCATCACCTATAAATCTATAATGGATATGAGTAAAAATGAAAGAAAATGTACCTTCTGAAACAACATTTCACTACAAATTTATTTTACAAGTATATTTTGATAATAGAATTACAGTCATATGATTCACTGAGACCTTAAGTTACTTAAACATAAGGATAGTACTCTCTATTTTTATAACTTTGCCAAGTTTGATCAGCACGAAAAATAATAAAGTATAAACCGTGTGATTGAGAAATGAATAACATCAACCACAAAATAATTGATTAGAAGATAAAATGACAATCTTTAAAACAACAACAAAAATAAAGATGACAAAGTTATAAAGGGCGAAAAAAGTATTTAACAAATATTCATTTAGCACTCTTCAGTGCATATTCATGTTATCCTTTTGGTAAGTTAAATGTTTAAATATGTTAAAACAAAAGTTAGACTATTTTACTAGGTAGATATAATTTATCCGAAGTTGTTCAGTTCAATTTAGAATCAAAAGATATAAATTGACTATCTAGTATTATATTTGAACCCATGTCGTGCAAGAGATAAAAGAACATTTATTGTTTATGTTCTACCCCCTCTATCCAAAAAAGATTTGTCAAATTAACTTTTTTTAATCAATTATAGTCAACTTTTACTAATACTACCTCCGTCCCTTTTATATTGGGACAGAAGAGGGTGGCACAAGTTTTAAGAAAAGTGAGTTTGTGTGGTTGATATTAATTGATAAAGTAAAAATAAAGTAAGAATGATTTTGAGCCACACAAACTTTACCAAATAAGGTATGGGACAATTAAATAGGGACATCCCAATATGGTAAAACGGGACATTTAAAAGGGGACGGAATATTTTCATAAAGGTATAAAATTTATAAAATATATGCATATATAATCGTTAAAATCATTATCTATAGTTAGTGTGACAAAAAATTGGGACAGTGGTTGTTAGGAATATTTATGATGTCCAATCTAGTTAAATATGTTTGTGTTTGTGTAGTTATTAATTAAATGTGTAATATGGACCCCAACTTGTATATCAGCCCATTAGCTCTCTTGTAAGCTACTCCGTATTAGTAGACTAGCTTTATTAGGAAATGTTGAAAAGTGTGAAATTAGGCCAAGTCGTTAAAGAGCTCAATCATGCTTAGGTCACATTAGCACATTCTCTAGGCATATAAATACTGCCTTTAAGAGAATGTGCACTTGTGCAGTGAGGACCTTTTCAGATTATTCAGTGC
Organism: Cuscuta epithymum; assembly: GCA_945859915.1. Lineage (NCBI taxonomy): Eukaryota > Viridiplantae > Streptophyta > Magnoliopsida > Solanales > Convolvulaceae > Cuscuta > Cuscuta epithymum. The sequence goes on along the minus strand of CAMAPF010001060.1, from coordinate 485,878 downwards.
ATATCATTTTAGTGAGAGAGAGAGAGCCGCAGCCTGTGTTTCTCGATACCCATATTCTAAAGTTCGAAATCTTTGTTTGGTATTAAATCAAAGTTGTTTTCTTCTCTACTCTCTATATATTGTTAGATTGTTGGATGAAATAGGGACAAACAGTGGTAATGCTATATATATATATATATATATATATATATATATATATATATATATATATATATATAGAATAAAGATCAAATGAGAACAATGCTTAACGTGAGAACACCACATTTACCCCAACGTGTTGCACAATGAAGCTTGTATATTGCACTTTTTCATGTTTTCACAATAATCACCAAAATGCCACCGTGTTTATTTAATATAGGCTTAAATCGAGCAAATTGAAAATGTGCAACAAAAGAGCTCCATTGTGCATCACATTGTTTTAAATGTGAGTGTTCTCACGTTCTCACGTTAAGCATCGTTCTCATTGGAACCGCACCCTATATATATATATATATATATATATATATAGGGATGGGTTCTAATGAGAACAACTCTTATTGTGAGAAATGAGAACAAATTCTAGCTCTTGATCTGGTGAAACGGACGTTCGTTATTTGGAAGGTGCAGAATAAAATCGTACACCGTATCACACACATAAACATTTGGCATGGTAATTTGATGATGCGTGGCATAGCTAAAGGCTAAAAAGGTCAAAAGAAGGAGTTTATCACTTACCTAACATTAGGAAGAGATAAAATTAAATGTCAAATCATATAAAATGTTTTTTTAAAATTGATTTAACTTCTTAAATTATAATCTGTTTTTAACAAAAATTATATCAAATTAAATAATTTTTTATTACCTTTCATATGAGACCAATATGTCATATATAATTTTGTTTCAAACAAATAAGTATAATATGTATACAATAAACCACACAAAACGTCTCCACCTACCACATGCACAAGAATATATATCTAGCACACAAACACAAATATCTAATGCACAAGAATTAATATCTAACACACAATATGTATAAGAAAAACTAAAGCAAGTATCTTAAGCACAAAATCTAATATCTAATGCACAAAGAACATTATCTGACACACACAACAATGAAAAGATAGATAATATCTAACGCATCAGGATTTCACACAACATAAACTAATATATAACACACAAGAATCAATATCTTATGCACAATAGGCAAATACTTCCCAAAACCAGTACCTAACATAAAATATATATAATCACAATAAGTATTTACTGCACAAGAATCAAAATTTCATAAACAACAACCAATATTTAAAGCACATGAACTGACCATCTTACTACTAGCTAGAATATAACACACTACAATTGGTATTTGATGCAAACTAAATGAATAGAAAATAAATTAAAATTTAATGGAGAACTTTAATGAAAAGAAAATAATATATTGTTTCTAAACATGGGCAACTGAATTGACGTAAGTGATCAAATTAAAAATTAATATAATATATGCAAAGTATTGTTTCCTTTTCTAAAAATGTGGAACGTGGAACATGGAAAGCATTAACTGCAAGATCGGTTGGCTAACAAAGAATAATACAAAAATGCCCTCTAATGCCATTTAGTTAATCGCAGATCGGTATATATTTTGGAGGGTGAGGATTTGTTCTCACTTCTCACATTAAGGGGTGTTCTCATTTGAACCAAAATCTATATATATATATATATATATATATATATATATATATATATATGAGGGCTGTTCCTGTACATATGGATGTGCGGGGGGCTCCGTACGGACAAAGCCATTAGAGGCCCTTCCGGGTGGAATTTTTTGATGAAATGTTTTGAGCATGTTCTTCATCAAGTCTAGTTTATCCATACCAAATTTCAGCTCAAAATTCGATAGGGAAGGCAGTCAAATAAATTCTTGAAGTATACTGCACATTATATGTGCGCAGAATGCGCCATATATTTCAAGAGATGGTATAGAAAAAAATCGCGTTGGGAACTACTAAACCAAAATGTGCAATACTTAAATAGTAAAGGTACATATACAATATGTAAAGGTACATATTCACCTCCTTAAAAAAGTTACAAAATTATTTCTACACCTCTTAGTTTATTCCAAAACGTGATGCACTTTTGTGTTATTTAAATGCACTTGTTCTCCATAGTTATGCACATTTATAACTTTATTTGTAAAAAAAAATCATAATATTTACACAACTAAAATGATAAATCAGCCCATACTGATGTGCAACTACATAATAAGAAACAAAAGTATAGAAACATTTGCAAGGGCGTCCCTAGGGGTGGGGGCTCTAGGCCAAATAAATTGAGAAAAAAAGTTAGGCCTATGTTTAGTTTTTTTATAATAGGTGTGAGTATGATGATTTTTCGGCTCTAAACTAATAATTTTATAATAGGTGTGGAATTTTTTGAGGTGCTTCTCTATGAATTTTTCATGAAAAATTATGAATATGTTTATCTATGAAGTTTAGATTATGTCTACAAGATTTCAATTTAAAATACAATCGAGAAGTCCGTTAAATAAATTATTGAAAAAACATTTTGTTTTTACACATACTTTGGCACAATGTTTTTCAAGAATTGATTTAACTGACTTCTTCATTGAATTTTAAACCGAAATTTGTGAACATAATTTAAACTTGATTGAAACATGCTCATAAAATTTTCATAAACAAATTCCGGCCACTGAAAGCATATTAATATGATTATTTAATTAGTTTAGTAATTGAGTTCATTCAATTTCATTGTAAAAAGAAGATTCATAATAATAGACTAAATTTGTTGAATAACATTGAACCACTAAATTATTGAGAACAAAGCAAATTTAAACATGAACGGAACAGTTAATGTTTTCTCATTATATTGTAAACCCTTAATTGAGTTCATTTTAAGGAGAAGATTCATAATAACAGACTAAATTTGTTGAATGATATTGAACCACTAAATTATTAAAAAAACAAAGCAAATTTAAACATGAACGGAGCAGTTAATGTTTATACTCATTATAGAGCCCGTTTGGTAGCACGAAAATCGGCTATTTTGACGGATTCTGCGGAAGTTTATGAAGTTCTGGCTGAAGTGGCTGCATTGACTGATTTTGCTGATTTAAGGAAAAATTATTTTTAATAATATATTTTATTAATAAAATAAAGAAAAAATTATATATAAAAATAGCTAAAATGGTCATATACAGTAACTTCAGCCAATACTGTCAGAAAACTTCAACCTTACTTTTTCTACTTATTACACAATTCAATGCGTGAAAGCAAAAATTACGTGTTTGATGAAAAGTTAGCTGATAAGCACGATAAGCCGAAAAGGTTCCAAACGGCCTCATATTATAAACCCTAAACTTCCTTAATAGAACCATTTAACAACAATATAAATAGAAATATTTATACTCAATTAGGTAGATAGAATGTTCTAGCATAATATTTAGGTACATACGATTATTCATCACACTCAATTATCAAATTTTTGTCATAACATTTTAATACTACGAGCACTTATGTATATTTAAGAAATAATATGTATTTTATGACATACCAGTTCACTAATAGGGATTTTAATTGAATTGCATTGAAATACAAAAAGCCCAAAAACACATCATTTCCCATTAAGCTTCCGTTAATGATACTAAGCTTCCGTTAATGATAAGCAAATGTTTAGATGTTAATTAACGGATGTAAGCAATTTATAATAGATGGTACAATGAGTATAACAAATTGTACAACTATGTGTTGCTTTAGTTTACACCAACATTTTTTTCATACCTTAAATGCCCTAACCATCATTGGTGTTTATAAGATTTTAAGATTAAGATATATATATATATATATATATATATATATATATATATATATATATATATATATATATATATATATATGTATATGTATATATGTATATATATATATATATGTATATATATATATATATGTATGTGTGTGTGTGTATATGTGTGTGTGTGTGTGTGTGTGTGTGTGTGTGTGTGTGTGTGTGTGTGTGTGTGTGTGTGTGTGTGTGTGTTCGTGTCAGTTATAATAATCAACAATTTAGTGTGAATTTAATTGATCGTAACAATAAATGATTATACATGTTTCTCCAATGAATCTTATTTTGAACGGTCCAAACACGCAATTGCTCTGTAAATAACATTTCGAAGGAAAATTCAAAAATGTCTTTGTTAATTTTCTATTGCATCCAAATGAAATCAATTTTTTAATCATCTTTATCTCAACATAAATTGATTTTAAAAAATGAATTGAATTCAACTATCATTTTATTGTAAGAAAAATAATTAAACATATAATCAACAATTGAAATAAATTTCATTTTATTTGTCTCAAACACAATCTAATTAAATTGCAAGGCATGGGTAATTAGCCAATTTCTACCCAGATAAATTTCATTTTATCTCGTGCACGACACGGATAAAGGATTGAATTGCATTACAATATCAATAAGGAAAAAAAGAAAATAATAATATCAATAAGTTAATTTATAATAGCTTTTTATTACTCATTATATATCACACCGTATATGTATTACGAATAATTACTCAAAATATTACTTTTAAAATTTTAAAAATAATTTTAAATTATTGAAAATTTGACGTGTTCAATTAGAATTCCTCAGGGCCCCAGCAAAATAAACTTTCATGTTTATTTTTATGTGATATAACTTTTTATCTGTACTCCATGCCAATTGTTACCAAAAAAACATATCAAAATGCATAACTTTTTATTATCTTACCTATGACATCAATATTGAGCATATATAAAAATTAACACTTTAAAACATCTATTTTTAAGTGTTGTAACATTTTTATCTGTACTCCAATTAACACAAAAAATATATCAAATTCGTAACTCTTTATTATCTTTTCTAGGACATCAATGTTGAGCATATAAAATAAAAGTAATAATTTAACACTTTAAAAGATTTATTTTTTAAGTGTTGTAACATTTTTATTTGTACTCCAATTGTCACAAAAAATATATCAAATTCAATAATGTTTATTATCTTTCCTATAACACCAATATTGAATACTCCGTATATAAAAACAAATAAATAATTTAACACTATAAAATAACATTTTTTAAATTCTATAACTTTTTTATTTATACACCGATTGTTATAGAAATATATCAGAATTCCTAACTTTTTATTAATTTTTATATAACATCAATATTACATATATAAAAAAGCTATTAATTTTTGCAGTTTATTATCATTTTTTACCATGCACACTATTAATCGGACTGATGGCTTAAAATAAATTGCACAGATTCTAGCGCAAAGAATAAAACAACAAATAAAAGTGTGCACTGTAAAAAACGATCCCAAATTTGAAAATTAATAGAATTAAATTTTATTATTTTTATATATGCAACACTGGTGTCATATGAAAAATAATAAAGAATTATGAGTTTTGAGATATTGTTTGTAACAATCAAAGTACCTACAATAAAAAGGATATAGCAGTTTAATAAACATATATTTTTTAAGTGGTAAATTATTTTTTATTTTTATATATTCAATATTAGTCTCATATGAGAGATAATAAAAAGTTATGAGCTTTGATATATTTTTTGTAACAATCAGTATATTAAAAAGTTATAGTGCTTTAAAAATCAAATTTTATTTTAGTGGGGTTCTGATTGATTTTGTTCAATGTAGTAGTATCTACCCAGGAGTATAATTAATACACGTAGGAGTGTTTGCAACTGCTTCTGCTTAAAAAAACGCACTTTTGGAGATGTAAGGAAAAATTGATTAGTAGTAAAAGTTGATAGTATTTGAGAAAAAAGTGATTTTTGAAAAGTAAAAGTTGATAGTTTTGCTAAAATAAGTGCTTTTTGTGTAATAGAAAAGGGAAAAGCACTTTTCACACGCAAGCCGAGAAAAAGTAAAAATTGGTAGTGTTTGGTAAATAAGTGTTTTTTAAGCCGAAAGATGAGAAGTGCTTTTTTTAAGTTGTTGCAAACACTCCCGTAATATATGAATGAGTATTGAAAACAGAAATTGTGATTGAATAGAATTGTTGAAAGATGACAGGTGACAAAAGTTTCCTAAATTGTATCTTTCAATGTATTATTTATAGATAGATGTATTATTTACAGATTTTGAGATTTAATAAGCTTTTAAATTGTTTTCATAGACAAAAATGTAGAGTAACTAGTTTATTTCTTACCACTTTATAGTGCTATCTTTTTTGTTTATAGATCATGATTCATGATGTCTAAATTTTTACATTTTAAAATTAGGTATTACTCTCTCCGTCCCTTAAAACTTTGCCAACTTTCTTTTTTGTATGTCCCACTAACTTTGTCACTTTCCCTTTTAAGTAAAGAATTTCTGATTCCAGTTAATTCTCTCTCATGTGCACAAACCTCAACCACAGAGTTTTTACTTTATTAATCTCTGTGCCTGTCAAACTTGGAAAAATTTTAAGGGACGGAGGGAGTATTTAATTTATGTGGTTGTGAGTTTTTGAATTTATAGATTTGTGGTTAGATGTTATGTTGATTAATTTGCCATTTACAAAGTTCTCGGTTCTTTTACAAAAAAGAACTGAGAACTTGGACAGAATCGACCCGTTTGAAACTGGACGGGTTAGATCTAGCTGGTTCCTATTGCTAAACTTGGTATAATCGGACAGAATCTATCAGCTAAATGGATCCGACGATTCTTAAAAATTTACGGAGGACCGACCCGAACCGCGCCCATCCCTGATTTCCACGTGAACTCGTTAAGGCCGATTATATTGGCGGAAAGACGAGGTAATTTGGGCTAGTATTGGATCGGATAAGAGCTGGGGTCCACATATCTCTGCAGATCCCGAAGCACACACTACCCGGCCTCCTTGTGGCTGGCTGGCTCACAATTTCAGAACAGGACCGATTCTCCCGCGAAAACCAACCCCACCCCCGCACCGACCCGCACGTTTCCCGCCAATATATTCATCACCGAAGCACACGGTCCACGTCGACACCAGCTCTGCCGCTTCTGCGCAAATGCTGACACGTGCGCCACGATCCCGCCACCGCCTTCCCCTGTTTCGCCGCCCAATGCTTCTTCTTCTGATCCACCCATCAATTCCTCCATAAATACCCGCCGCGCCACTCCCCCCAGCACTATCCCCTACTCCCTACACTTCTGAAACTCCGATCTGTCCCGCCGCACTCCCGTGATTTCATTCCCCTGTTTCCCGCAGCTCATAAATTCGACTGGTGGAGATCGATGGTGGAGGAAGAACTACTCGCCGCGGGGTGCAGGACACCGGAGAGAGAGGATTGCCGGATCCCGGCGATGGCCTCTCCGCCTTCGCCGCCGAGGAAGAAGCGGTCTGACTGCCTTGGAAGAGGAAAAAGGGTGGCGCCGCCCAACAATGGGTACTTTCAGTCCGCCGAGCTGGACCTTTTTTTCGCCCGGCCGCCTAGGCGCCAAGTCAACGGTGGTCAAGTAGTGGAGAAGCTTTTTGGGTAATTACGGCAGATACTTCGTATATGATTATATTATAGATGCATGCAAAGTATGGAGTTTGGCACTCCGGCCACAAGCAAGAATATAATAAGCTCCGGCGGTTTTCTTCAAAAAAAGCTCCGGCGGTTAGTTATATGGTTCTATTTTCACTAGTTTCGCCTCAAGTAAAGAGCTAGCAATGGATTCTTTTTGTTGGTAACAAATTTTGTAACTAAATTGTTACCAATTAAGGATAAAAGGCATGTTGGACGATAGAGGAATTTTTGTTTAATTTGCTAGTGATGAAAGTTTTGTAATCATGCAAATTTATTATATTGCTGTTTCGTCCTTCAAGTATACAAGCAATTTCTTTGTTAGTCTAAAAATTCATTTGTTGCTCATTTCCATTTAAGAAATATATATACAATCTTTGTTTTCTAAATGACTTGCATATGTGATAACTGATAAGTGCATGAATGATGTTAAGTGGTGGAGAAGTTTGTGCAAGCTGAGTTCATTGAGCTGAGTGAAACCAAAATTGTATGAGCCTCCCTCATGCAGAGTAATACTACGTATTTTATGTAAAATTTTGAATTGTCTGTTACTCTGTTATCATTTAATTTTGGCACCCGAGTGGCTCATGTTTATGTCAATATGTGTAAACTTCTGTGTAGTTTTTTTTACCTAAACTATTTTAATAGTTAAATATCAAATTTAATTTAGAAAAAGCCTATTTAATTTTAATGTGCTTTTGTTATGTATTTGTATGTGCTCCGTTGTACGGACGGAGTACAAAAAATACGGAGGCCAATATATTAGGGTCATTCATTTTACATATTCCAGCATATAAAATTGTATGATTGAGGTTCAGGGCTAAACTTCAATCGATCTTATTGTAGAGGGAGTTTGATATTGTTCTTTTTACCTTGGTAGATATATTTTGGTGGCTTTGAAGTACATTCACACATCTTCTTTGATAACATTCTACTTAACTACTCTGATAATTATGAAGAACAAGGGGTTTAATTTAAGTATAATTAAGTGTGTAATTAATGAAAGATGGGACAGATCGAAAATGAAAGATGAGACATATCTTCTTTGGGGTATAATTTTAAGTCATACATTTGGTTTTATATTATATATTTAATTAATTATTTAGAATTTTTATGTGAGTGTGTGTGTATGCATATCTAAAAAAGACTAGATTATTGTTCTAAAATCTCTAAAATTATGAGATGATTGTAATTTAGTAATAAATTAAATACTTTTTTTTTTGCAAAATAAATTAATTACTTACCGTCAAAGTTAACGCAAATTTTAATGGAAAGGCTCGATTATATAAATTGAATAGAAAAAGGACTAAAATGATAGATTTAATAGTTCGAGGACCAAAATGATATGGTGATGGTAGTTCAAGGACCACATTTTACTCTATTATTATATATACAAAATAGTATAAACAAATACTATAACAAATGTATTGCATACACCAAATGTATACTATAACAAATGTATTGCATATAACAAATGATATGGTGATGATAGTTTCCACATTTTACTCTATTATTATATATACAAAATAGTATAAACAAATACTATAACAAATGTATTGCATACACCATTTACTCATTTAGGGGTTTATGTTTCATATAGTGCATGAATGATGTTAAGTGGTGGAGAAGTTTGTGCAAGCTAAGTTCATTGAGCATTTGAGCTGAGTGAAACCAAAATTGTATGAGCCTCCCTCAAGCAGAGTAATACTACGTATTTTATGTAAAATTTTGAATTGTCTATTACTCTGTTATCATTTAATTTTGGCACCCGAGTGGCTCATGTTTATGTGTAAACTTTTGTGTAGTTTTTTTTTTTGACTAAAACTATTTTAATAGTTAAATATCAAATTTAATTAAGAAAAAGCCTATTTAATTTTAATGTGCTTTTGTAATGTATTTGTATATGCTCCGTTGTACGGACGGAGTACAAAAAATACGGAGGACAATATATTAGGGTCATTAATTCATTTTACATATTCCAGCATATAAAATTGCATGATTGAGGTTCAGGGCGAAACTTCAATCGATCTTATTGTAGAGGGAGTTTGATCTTGTTCTTTTTACCTTGGTGCATATATTTTGGTGGCTTTGAAGTATATTCACACATCTTCTTTGATAACATTCTACTTAACTACTGTGATAATTATGAAGAACAAGGGGTTTACTTTTTTCTTCTATTTTATAATGGATTTCAACTAATTAAAAGCAAAAATGTCTTAAGAAATGTCTTAATGGGAACGAGAATAAATGATTAGATCCTGCTTTCAATTAAATCGTGTTTAATTCTATAAACAGCTCCCAAATTACTATTCACAGAGGGTGTAGCACAACTTTTAATAATTACTATTCACAAAGGGGTGTACACAACTTTTAAGAAAAAATACAATTATTGTGTGATTGGTATTGAATTGATAAAGTGTGAATAAAGTAAGAACGAATGGTAACCACCCAAATATTACCTAATATGGTATGAGACAAACTTAATAGGACGGATGAAAAAAGTAAAACGAGACAAAGTTAGGGGACGGAGGGAGTAATATATTAAATTAAATCAAATATCTATAATACCCTTAGGGAGTGTTTGCAAATGCTTCTTCTTAAAAAAAAAGCACTTTTAGAGATGTAAAGAAAAAGTGATTAGTAGGAAAAGTTGATGGTGTTTGAGAAAAAAGTAATTTTGAAAAGTAAAAGTTGATAGTGTTTGGTAAAATAAGTGCTTTTTGTGTAATAGAAAGAAGAAAAGCACTTTTCACACGCAAGCCGAGAAAAAGTAAAAATTGGTAGTGTTTGGTAAATAAGTGTTTTTTTAAGCCAAAAGCTGAGAAGTGCTTTTTTTTAAGTGATTGCAAACACTCCCTTACTATAGCTAGATTAATGAGGCCATTGGACGCAGTCGTTTCGTAAAGAGTAAAAAGCAGAAACAACGCTGATTCATCCAAGAAAGCTTTCAAATGCACAAAACGGATCCTTCAAGTCCTTAGGCAAGTACTAACTGATACTACGTATATAGGATATGGTCCCAGACCCCATGACCCACATATTCAAAAGGACAGAACATTAGAGATAGGCATCCGCATAGCATGCCTTCGGCTAGATGGATCCCCCATCAGCCAGAAGGCGTCCCATCGGCCAAAACCAAAAGGATTCAGATCGAAGCACAGAAGCCCAAAGCGAAGTGGGTCCCCCATGGGCATGGTACCCCTGGCGCGATAGAATAATTGTTATACTTATCTGATAAAACATGTACTAAGCCCATTAGTAACCTTATCATGCCCAAAAGAGGCTTTATTATTGTAATGGGCCTCCTAAGTCCAAGGCTAAGAACCCAAATCCACATTTACTCCTATAAATAGCCCCCAGGGTAGTTATAGGAGTTAAGAAATATTAATTGCTCAATTTCTTTCTCTAGCTCTCACTCCTCTCTCGACTTTAATACTCTATCAGATAGTCTCTTTGAAATCACATGTTCCTTAGGGTTAATGCATGAGAAAATTAAACTCATACCTTTCAACAATTACGAGCTTGATAAGAGCGTAATTGGTACACAGTATTACAATTACACTATTGTATATTGCATGACATACATATTACAGTTACGGTAGTATTAATATACATATTACACATTTACACATGTACAATGATCCTTCAATACACAAATTTACAGAATGCCAGTTATTTGATGATTCAATTCGTAGAGTGGCTCTTCTTTGTGATTTCAATCCCACTGGACAGAACAAATAATGAAGCTCTTTTTTGGCAGATTATAAATTTAGAGACCCTGTAATATTACAAATGCACAATGGTCCAACAATATACTACGTACAAATTTACAGACTGCCACATCTTTGTGATTTCAAGCCTAGTGGGCAGAACAAATAAGGAAGCTCTTATTGGAAAAGTCAAATACATTCCCACGTGCACAGAATTGGTAGTAAATGCAAACAAAATTGCTATTGGTACCCCAAATCCTACCCCATTTCGTACCCCTCCCTAGTTTTGTGGTTTAGAAAAACAATGAATTAAGTGGGGCAATTATTTTGTGGGGTTGGAGTTTTGTGAGCCACTCATAGAGTGAGGTACAAATGGGGTACCCATTTTGGGTACCTGCATTTCTCAAATGGAAATACCTTATCAGTCAACAGACACAAAAAGACACAAAAACAATCATATGTGAAGCAGAACATACAAACGGTATTGTCAACGCCAAACTAACTAAAAAGTTATATTTCCTTAAATAACTGAAAACTAGATAAATTTCTGATTGAGTTCATGTTGTTTAATACGTAGTACTACTTTGCATTTTTTAAACGTGATTTTGAGAACTTCGGTAGATAAAAAAATTACAAAAGGCATGATTAAAATTGTTGTGCAAAACTTAAAATGTTTTCGAAGAAACTGTTTTAGCTCAAATAAATATCTCAAAATATCAAAATCATGTCGACTAACATTGTCTTAATCCAAGAGGGCCTAAATTGTATCAATTGGTCTACTAATTTAGTACTCCCCTCCGTCCCATTTATTTTGTCCCGTTTTACCTTTTCGGGAAGTCTCACTTATATTGTCTCATACCATATTTGGCAATGTTTGTGTGGCTCTAAATCATTGTTACTTTATTCTGACTTTATCAATTAATATCAACCACACAAACCCACTTTTCTTAATAACCGTGCCACCCTCTTCCGGGACAATATAAATGGGACGGAGGGAGTAGCTCTCAAACAACTTATCAACTCAATTTGTCTTATCCGTCCCTTATAACTTTGTCAACTTTTCTTTTTTGGATGTCCCACTAACTTTGCAACTTTCCCTTTTAAGTAAAGATTATGTGGTTCCAGTTAATTCTCTCTCATCTGCACAAATCTCAACCACACAGTTTTACTTTATTAATCAACGTGCTGGTCAAACTTGGCAAAATTATTAGGGACGGAGTCCAAAAATGCATTATCATTAAGGAGAAAAGAAGAACAGATCATGAGGAGATGGAAAAATCAGAAAGTGAAATCTAGGAGAAATAGGGAAATTGCATGACCCTCAAACACATCCCTGCCAATAAGTTAACCACCTGTGTTTTCCTGAACCAAAAAAAAAACTTGTTTTGAAGAATGACTGTATGCTCTAGGCGCATAATCTCAAATCTCAATAGGAGTAAAAGTGGGGTATTGGGTGGAGCTAGGGTACACAAAATTTGTACACAAATTTTGAAATTTGTACACAAATTTTGAAATTTGTACACAAATTTTGTGTACCCCGATCTTTTTTCCTAAAAGTGTCATGTTCAAAATTTTAACATAAGCCAACAAGTGTCCTTTTTTATCAAAGTAATCTGACTTTTCGATGTATTATCCAAAAAAAGTGGGTAACTCACAACTAGCACACGCAACCATAATTGCTTACAACCAGAATAGTATACACCTGCTAATAGGAGCTACTTTGTTTTATTATTATGAGTAAAATGTATATAGTCTCAATTATCATTACCATATCATTTTGGTCCTTGAATTACTATATCCATCATTTTAGTCTTTAATCTATTTAATCTATATTAATCGAGTCCTTCCGTTAAAATTTTCCGTTAACATTAACGGTAGCTACTTTATTAACATCTCATAATTTTAAACATTTTCGAACAATGCAATTACTCTTAAAATTTAAGTAGCTAATCTATTTTTAAAATATACATATATACACATACACAAATAAAAATTATAAATAAATAATTAAATAAATACTATAAAATCAAATGTATGGCTCAAATAATAATCCGTAGTATATAATAGAGAATCAAATAACTCAATTATATGCATATAAGCAAATAAAATTAGAAAACCAAGATGATTGTTACTATTATTAATTATATTAAGAGAAAATTAATGACTAAAACTCATCCATTTTTCCAATACATGCCCTCATTAGTTTTTCCCAAAATAATACTCCGTATTTAAATTCATAATATCTTATAAATAAATAAATAAATATTTTTATGGACTTATTTGCCCTTACATTTTTTACCATAAAACCATATGCCCCAATCTATAAACTATAGCCATTAGCCCGTCGCCGCGGCACCTGTCGTCCCCGTCGCTGCAGCACCCGCTGCCCCAATCTCCGCAGCACACGCCTCCCCCGTCGCCGCCGTCGTCCCCATGCGCCGCCGTCATCTCCATAAAGTAGGAATAATAAAGAACCACACAAATTATACCAAATTTGATATGAGACCATTATAGTGGGACACATCGAAAAGGAAAGATGAAACAATCTTAGCGGGTTGGAGGGATTATATAATTTAAGTCATACATTTGGTTTTATATTATATATTTAATTAATTATTTAGAATTTTTATGTGAATGTGTGTGTGTGTATATGCATATGTAAAAAAAGACTAGATTATTAGCTACTTAAATTTTAAGAATGATTGTATTGTTCTAAAATGTCTAAAATTATGAGATGATTTTATGTAAGTAATAAATAAATTACTTACCGTCAAAGTTAACGACAAATTTTAATGGAAGAGCTCGATTGATATAGATTGAATAGAAAAAGGACTAAAATGATAGATTTAATAGTTCGAGAACCAAAATGATACGGTGATGATAGTTCAAGGACCACATTTTACTCTATTATTATATATACAAAATAGTATAAACAAATACTATAACAAATGTATTGCATACACGGATACACCATTTAGGGATTTATGTTTCATATAGTAGTCCATATATTTCAGCGGAAACGACAAAGTGAAAACATAGAAATCAGGGATGATTAAGCTATAGGGGAACTCATCAACAAAAAACTTTCATCATTTCAAGCAATACACGAATCCAAATTTGGAATATAAACCGTCTAAAATTTGACAATGACTAAAATTTGGAGAGAAGTAAATGACTAATAATTACCATTACCATCCATGGCATGTCCAAGGAACCTCATGAAATCATGGGATGCTCTGATCAGAGCCTTCCGCAGCTCACCGGTCTTCACATGTGCAGTAGGAACCGTGTGAAGATCGATCTCGAATCGAATTTGCTTTCTGTTTTTTTGTTCTGGCTGACTGAGGATAATCAGTGGAATCGTCCGTCTCATCTTATCCACCCTTTCGCCTTCCGGCTGGAAAATGAAATGTGAATGGATATGATCTCCATTCTCCAACCAGTTCTTCCTCGTTCTGGAAAGTTGTGACAACAGTAAGAGTGAACATCCCAAAATAGTGGAAAAACCGGGCTGCGTTTAGCAAAAGAAAAAAGACTGATGTACACAAAATTTGTACACAAATTTTGGACACTTGTATGTCCCTTACAGACAAATTGTCTGTCCGGAGATGAGTTGTCTGTGAGGGATAGACAAGTGTACAAAATTTGTGTACAAATTTTGTATACACCTAGATCAACCCTTAGCAAAAAGGGCACAGTGGGAATTATGAAAAATGGTTTATCTTATCCGGGAGTATGTGTGTGGTTAGGAAAGGTGTGAGTGTGAATAGAATTTTCCTAAAAGCAAATATGATTTAATGACTGAATGATTAAATCAATGTTCAAATTAAGTTAGTCCAT
Organism: Cuscuta epithymum; assembly: GCA_945859915.1. Classification (NCBI taxonomy): domain Eukaryota; kingdom Viridiplantae; phylum Streptophyta; class Magnoliopsida; order Solanales; family Convolvulaceae; genus Cuscuta; species Cuscuta epithymum. Next base: position 470,805 of record CAMAPF010001060.1, on the reverse strand, counting down.
TAAGCTAAAATTAAGTAAATTGTGTGTGTTCTTTTTAATGTTTGTATATACAAAGTATTAAAAATCATCCAAAACTAATAACATGTGTGAAGAACTATCTAAACTGGCTAGCTAACCTAAATCCCGTTCGAAGGTTGGGGGCGAGAGAGATTTTTAAATGGTCAAACCAAGAGTCCAAAACTAGTACGAGACAGGCCTCGATTTAATGTCCAAAATATCCAAAATGCATCAAGTATTATAAAAAATAGGGTCCCTAAAAAATAAAGGGAAAACTGTCAAATAGGTTCTCGAACTTTCATAAAAAGGTCAAATAAGTCCTTATATAAGAGGTTCTGTTCGGCCGTCGTGATTTGGGGCGGTTCCCGGTGGAATTTTTTGATGGAAATTTTTTAGCATCTTATTCGTCAAGTCTAGTTTACTCATACCAAATTTCAGCTAAAACTTCAAATCGGGGATGCATTCAAATTAATTCTTGAAGATAATTGTCCAGTTAAATGCACATTTATCTTCAAGAATTAATTTAAATGCGTTCTCGATGGAAGTTTTACCTCAAATTTGGTATGAGTAAACTAGACATGATGAATAAGATGATCAAAAATTTTCATCAAAAAATTCCACCGGGAACCACCCCAAATCGCGACGGCCAGATAGAGCCTCCTATATAAGGACTTATTTGACATTTTTATGAAAGTTCGAGAACCTATTTGACAGTTTTCCCGAAAAATAAAACATCACATAACATGCTTCCCAAGACAATAATGAAGGCCCGGAGCCAGTACAACAGCATCCAAAGTCCTAGTAATATCCAGACGCCCCGATCTATCTAGTGAAGGTCCGTCCCAACAACAAACATCCATCTCAGTTTAGGTGAAGCCCAATCATCCTCGGTCCATTAGGGTTTCGCATCCAATACCAGGGTGAATCCCAAAGGCGGCCCATTCCCAACATATTCGTCAGCGCCGCAAAAGAATAGGCGTGAATCACCAAATTCAAAATGGCTGTTGACTAAGCGCATTCCACCAAGTGCGGCTCTCTTCTCTTAAAAGCCAAGTAAGTCCGAATGGGGTACTAAGGGTGTCCCTTAGGCCTCTTAAAAGGTTATTCCTTTTGTGTGGAGTGGAAAGAATGGGATGTGGGCTATTCTCCACCAAGTGTCACAATTAAGTACAAACGAGGTCTAATTCTTATCATTTTATTCTCTAATCAACCCCACTTCATCATGATCCGCCCCAACTGATATTTACACCATATTCTTTTTGTCTTGTAAGTGCCAAGGAGGTGTGGGACGCACCCCGTTCGGTCCTAGTCAGCTCAGAAGGAAAATCTTTACCGATAATTCCTTATGGAGGAAAATTTGGTCTTATTGTTTGTGTCTTCGTAATGTGATTTCACTTCGTAAAATATCGGGCTCTTATACTTACCGAGATGGCCCACACAAGTACTTGGAAACTCACTCACGAAACACGGATTCCAACGATCGGTTAATAGAACAACAGTTACATATAACACTACACGTTTTACACAATACCGCAGCATTAGTTACATGAAACATCCCTCGTGTTACACACGGTTGGTAATAACAAATTCAATGCATCAATATGCAATTTTAAATAGTCAATTTCAAGTACGCTCGGGTGCGGTGTCACATAAGCACTTAGCACACACAACACTAAGGCATTGTCGAGGCTTACTTAGCTACTGCAGAGGGCAGAAAGGAGCTAAGGCCGCACGTGAGTTTGCTAAGGGAACAAGTCTGTGACAATAAGCTCAGAATTAGAGTTGGAGAAAGTAAACCTGTATAAAATATATTACCTCCGCCCCACTAAGATTGTCTCATTTTATCATTTCGGTCCCTCCCACTAAGATTGTCTCATACATTATTTGGTAAAGTTTGGGTGGCTCTAAATTATTTTTACTTTATTCTTACTTAATCAATTCAATATCAACCACATAAACCCCTTTTTATAGATTTGTGTGTCACTCCCTCTTGTTCCATTGTTAGTGGGACAGAGGGAGTATCATGTATTACGTAAAAGAAAAGAAAAAAAGAAAAGGATGGAGACGTGGGGAATGAGGAAAAGAGAGTAAGGAAGCACTTAGAGTTAAAAGTTGTTCTGTTTGTCTTAGGGAGTGTTTGCAATTGTTTCAACTTTAAAAAGTGATTTTTCAAAGTGATTTTGGGAAAAGTGATTAATAGTAAAAGTTGGTAGTGTTTGAGAAAAAAGTGATTCTGAAAAAGTAAAAGTTGGTAGTGTTTGAGAAAATAAGTACTTTTAGAAAAAAATCACTTTTTTCTAAAAGTGATTCTAAAAATGATTACGGAGTACCATAAAATGGGGATGTACCATGCACTGGGCCACAGATGCACATGGTGTACCTTATAGTTTGCCTAAAACGGATACCATCATAGGTGAGGCACTAATATACTCCCTGGTTAGACCATTTGGAGTGGTGCAAGAGTCCAAATGTTAAAAATGGATTCCGTCGATATGAAAACAGTGTTTTGACTCCTATTTCTCTGCATTCCAGCACCGTCAATAAAATACACTCTGAACATTTTTTTACATATCAATTTATTAAAACATTAATTAAATTATTATAAGTAATGTTTTCTTTTTAATTTTTCTCTGATTAATCATAAAATAAAAAAGAAACATTTTAATGTAAAAATAAATAAATTTCATTACTATTTTTTTCCAACAAAATTTTAATTAAAAATAATTGAAAAATAAAATAAATTATTTTAACTGTTGGATTTCAATTTCAGCCTTTGGATCAATCTTTTTCCCGTTCAAACAGTGTCCAAATGATCACAACCGAGTGTGATAAATCTACCAATTCTTTAAAGGGAAAAATAATTAAAATACCCCAAACTTTGAAGAGGTGTGAAATAAACACCTCAAACTTTCATATGTAATTTAAATACTCCAAACTTTATATGAAAAGTTATTTTAACACCATGGTCATGTATTATATCTTTCAAAAATGTAAATTTATGGTGTTAATTACATAATTTAAAATAGCAAAGTGAAAATGTTGCAATTATATTAGGTGGAGGATAATACTATTTATTTTACAATGGAAGTTTACAAATGTTAATCGTATCTTCATGAATGCCAAAATATTGTAAATTATGAAATTAACACAAAAAATTAGCATTTTGAAAGAAATAATAAAAGGTCATGGTGCTAAAAAATTTTATATAAAGTTTAGGGTATTTAAATTACATATGCAAGTTTGGGGTGTTTATTTCACACCCTTTCAAAGTTCGGGGTATTTTAATTATTTTTCCCTTCTTTAAAATAAAAAAGCCAGATGCCATTGTGAGTGTCACGTGACACGAGCATGACACCATCATGATGTCATGCAATTAGTTTATATCCTGCTCACCATGCCCAGATGGCATCTTTTCCTCTGCGCAACCAAACTGTCCGTCCCCACCCTTATTACTTTTTATTTTCCATTTAATTTTAGGGAGTCAACTTCACCCTTCAAATATAGAACCCTCCATCCCATTACCCATTTTTACTCTCCCACTTTGCCAACCACTACAAGGAATTAGGAGTCCAAAAATTCCACTTTTAACATTTTAGACTCCTAATCCTACACCACTCCAAGTGGTCTTAGGGCTTTATTATGCATATACGGAGTATATTAATAGGATGTATCCATTCTTATACCCACCTTTTACCTGTTTGTGAATTGTTTTTTTGTTTTTGAACCCGATTCACGGAGAATATTTTGTTTATGCAAAATATTGTCTATGAACCGGAGTTCACAGACAAAAAAAAACAATTCACAAATATAGGTGACAAAAGTGGATATAAGAATGTGAACAAACATCATTTTTGACATATTAGTTCTTGGGGTCAGAAGCACGTGGGATTATTGAGAAGGCTCATAAATGTCTCCGGTCCCTTCTTCTTCTTCGTTGCATTGGCGCGTACCTCAAATCTTAAAAGATACGGAGTGTAGATGAGAGATTAATGGTTATGTTCTTCAAGCTCAGACAGAGCAGGTTCGGGGCCAACAGACTGCCATTAATTTGGTGGCCAATTCAAGCTCGCCCAGATTTTGAGTTTTACGGCGAAGGGAGCATTTAAATGGAAGTATCCATCACACTGCTTAGCTTTCTTTCATCCGCCTCTTTCTGAATTACTAGGCCGGCCGGCGCATTTCTTTTGCTGCTATCCCTCCTCTCACTCTAAGGTAAGCACTTCCAAAATATTCTATCATACGGAATATATCTTTATCTATAATATTTTCATAAAATTTTCATATATTTTAATTAGAAATACGTTTGTTCGACAACCGTTTCTTTTAGTTTTCAAAATTACCGTATAGGCTCACATAAAGTGTTATTACAATAAAATTTATTTACAAAAATATAACTATTAGTTATTACTGTTACAATATAGTATCATAGTAACTGAGTTTTAAAATTTGAACATAAGTTACTATGATTTCATTTTAGTCGTAATTATTTCCTTTTACATGATGTAATACTTAATTAGAAATTTAAAATAACAAAGATGTAGGGAAAACTATCAAATATGCTTTCTTACTACAGCAAAAACTATCAATTATACCCTCGTACTAAAATAACACCCAATCAAACCCCTCAATTACAAATTATCACCCAATTCCTCCATTTTGAAGGTTACCTTCCAGTACAAGATATATAGCTATATTGAGGACTGTATTTGCAAGTCTTCCAATCGAGTCTAATTGTAGAATCACAAACAGTTTGAGGGCTTATTTCCCCATTTTCTCAAATATAAATGTTTGTTGACATTACATTACACAATTCATGTACTTCTTACTTTCTAAAAACAATGCATTGCATAGAATAAATTTTAACTTATTTCATCATTAATACATACTTCCTCCATGTTAAAACTTTTTCATCTTTCCTTTTTGGGACATTCCAAAAAACTTTGCTACTTTCTCTTTTAATCAATTATTTTGTGGTTTATGTTATTTCTTTCTCCTTTGCACAAACATCAACCACAAAGTTTTTACTTATTATTTTCTGTGCTGGTCAAACTTGGCAATGTTTTGAAGGATGGAGGTAGTATATAATATGGACCATATCACTAACCATATAATTTTATTCTAAAAATAATATATAATCTCATACATAGCATTGTAACATCAAGAAAACTCTGCGACTCATGAACACTCGCCTTGAGTCCTTGGTAGATCAAAAAATGCAATTCAAAAACCAATTTCTTATGCCGATAACATTCATGTGGTTAAACAAGGCAAAAGTTATTTATAAAGTATTGGTGGATGTGTATCTTTTAAACTTTTATCTTTACATAATTCTCCTTTGATTTGTTATTTCTTACGCTTTAATGTATCAATACATTTTTTAGAGCGCTTCAATTATAAAATCACAATTATTTTTTCAATGTCTAAACTTAGATTTAAATGTCGTGTATGTACTAATTGGATTTTTTTGAATAAAAATAAACTGCAAAGCCCTACACTAGGCCTTGCTACACTAGCGAAAAAAATCATCTCAAAAAATCCTGCCGCGTTAGGCCGCTACACCAGTGAAATTCACCCCCTACACTAACGAAAACATTTTGTCCTCTTGATTTGAAATTCTCGATCCGTCCCTTAGTCTAATACCAATATTTGTGGTCCGTATTTTGTTGTGATATTATATATTTTGTTTATACTAATTAATCCAGAGTTTATCAATTTCCAAAAAAAATCCAGAGTTTATTCGATTTTTTTTGTGCAATCTCATACGCAGCTTTGTGTTTAGATATTGCAGTCTTTGTGCACCCTAATTAATACAGCGATAGCTACTATAGTCTTTTCTTATTATTTTCTGCACATAGTATCCTTAGCTGAAATTTGTGGCTTATGCGCATATGTTTTCAATTCTATCCCCCCATGGTCTGGCGGATAGAGAGGGGATATAACAGCCAGAATGAGGTGGATGTTTTATCACAGTTGCAATAGGTCTAAATTTGTGGTTTTTAGAAATCCAATTTTACTCTATAATATCATTAATATGAATGAGGTAATGATGAACAAATAAAAACGCATGTAATTGTTATACTAGACAATGAAGAGTACTTATAGAACATTCCCCTCCTCATTCAGTTCATTTTTATTGTTTTTTTTATTTGTCTGTTTATCCCCTTTCCATATGTGGGTACAGGTTTCTGGTCTTAGAAGGTTATGGATCATCCTCTCAGAGGGCTGCCTGAGACCTCTATAAACAGGTTCGAGTTAGAGAATGAAGTCATTTTTCCGACTGTTGAACAATCACTGGGCATTCCAGACAATGATAATATTCATGGCCTTGGTACTCATTCTCCTGCTTTGGACTCTGATCCTATGCTAGACTATATTTGCCAGATTCTACTGGAGGAGGATAGCATTGATGGGAACAATCACAACATGTTCTTTGACCCCATTGCTCTTACAGCTACTGAGAAATCGTTTTATGAAGCCTTGCGTGGTAACCCTTCCTCGCCTTTTTACACTAATGATATTGATCCTGCAGAATCTAAATCATCTGTGACCTATGATTTGAGCTATGATGTTGATTCTGTTGAATCTATATTATCTGTCACATGTGATCATACGGATCTTACCATCCAGCCATCATCAAGGCAGACTAACATGGATGGGCTAAATGGGGCTTCACGTAGCCTTCATAGCCTTAAATTGGTTCCAAATTTAGGTTGTGATCACAGTGAGTCGATGTTGAAATTAAAGAGAGGTGTGAAGGTAGCTGATAAATACGGATTGCCTACAGAGGCCAAAAGTGATCTCATCCCTATAGAGAAGGACCAATCAGCTGACTTGTGTAGAGGAAGGAAACATTACCATCCAGATGAAATTGGGTTGGAAGAAAGGAGAAGCAAGCAGTCTGCAGTATATAAGGAGGAGGCTGAGTTGTCAGAGGTGTTTGACAAAGTTTTGTTGTGCACTGATGATAATGACTCTCCATCCAGAGTCAGCCGCCCACAACACAAAGGGCGAAGTGGTCGCAAGAGCCATTCAAAGAAAAGAAGAGATAATTGTGAAATTGTTGATCTAGAGTCTCTTTTAACCAGCTGTGCACAATCTGTTGCTGCTAATGATTATAGGGCTGCAGAAGTTAAATTAAAGAAGATCAGGCAGCACTCTTCGCCTGCCGGCGATGCAAACCAAAGGTTGGCTAACATATTTGCTGACAGTCTTGAGGCACGGTTGGCTGGAACTGGGACACAGCTGTGTGCGGCTTTATCTCCTAATAACATCATAATCACCGAGACGCTAAAATCCTACCTGTCATGTTTGCCATTTACGAGAATATCAATTTTATTTGCTAATAACATGATTTACGAAGTAGCATCAGAAGTTGCATCACTGCATGTTATAGATTTTGGTATTCTTTACGGTATCCAGTGGCCCACTCTTATTCGGGATCTGTCACAGAGACCTGGTGGTCCTCCAAAACTTCGAATAACAGGGATTGATCTTCCACAACCTGGTTTTCGTCCATCACAAATGTTAGAGGAAACTGGTTGTCGTTTGGCAAAATATTGTGAGCGTTTCGGTGTGCCATTCGAGTACAATTCCATAATAGCGAACAATTGGGAGACACTTAAAACCGCTGAATTTAAGCTTGTAAAGGGTGAGGTGGTTGCTGTTAACTGTATTGATCGACTCGAACACCTTTTGGATGAAACAGTAGTTATTGGGGAAAGCCCAAAGGATGCAATTCTAAATTTAATTCGGGAAGTAAATCCTCATATATTTGTGCAATCTGTCCGTAGTGGAGCTCACAACTCTCCTTTCTTTCTCACTCGGTTTCGGGAGGCTCTCTCCTTCTATTCTGCTGTCTTTGATATGACAGATGCTACTTTACCTAGCCATGGTAATGAGAGGTCGAATTTCGAAGAACAATTTTTGAGACGCGATATAATCAATATCATTGCATGTGAGGGCATGGAAAGATTGGTGAGGCCTAACACATACAAACAGTGGCACTCTCGCATGATGAGGATTGGCTTCACTCCCATATCCATAAACCCTGAACTTATGAAGAAGTACATGTGCAAGGTGAGGGAAGGATATCACAAAGATTTTCTTTTTGCACAAGACGGCCATTGGATCCTACAGGGATGGAAAGGCCGGATTTTTGGTGGTACCTCTTGCTGGGTAAGTGCACAACGTACTCACAACCTCTGATTATATAACTTACATCTTTCAGCATTTTGAAAACTTTACACACAGTAAATTTTGAGCAATATTGCAATTCCCATTTCATGCTTTCACACGTTGCTGTCTTTACAATATAGCTCACAAGTCTCAAGTTATTCTCAAGAGTTTAAAGCCTTAAGTTGTTGACAAGAAAATCAAAATGGATTATGTATCCTGTCAAGGTTTTTGCTTGCTAGCTAGCTTCATATATTCCTCTTGTAAGAAGAAGAATGTTCAAAGTGACATGTCTATGTGAACGTACATTATTGTCTTTATGAAAGCTGTACTCTAAGATGAAGCCTTTTTATACTTTGCTGTTGCATATTGATGCCAATGATTTGTTTCTCATAATTTGTTCCGCTTTATGGTAGATGTTATGCATGTATGACTCCCCCCACTTTACACATAACCGATGCAAACTTTAATATGCCGGAAACAAGGGTATGATAGAGAACAGAAGAAAACACTCGTTCTGTTTTACTGCCTTTATAATGATCATTAGTCAAGAATACTGACTGATGGGACTAACCAACTTGTAAGTTTTTTTAATGTAACCAAATTGTAAGTTGTAACTTAATGATCTCACCCTAATGGTATGGAATATAAATTCATATGATATTAGATATTACCCATCAAATATTAAAAATATGTACTACATTCACTCCAAATATTTAAGTGTATATTGAAAATATTGCAGCACCACTTTTTTACTGGGAAATTTATGGTGCCCTATGATTCTAAAATGGAGTCATATAGCACATGTGCCTTACCATTCATTTCTTAAATAGAACCCTCCATAAAATTATAGCACAAGGGTCGTACGCTTGCTCGTCTTGACAATAATTTTTTATACATGTCGCATGAGAGATCAACCTGGTTCCCTAAATTATTGTACTCTACGCCGCGAGAGCGGTTAGAACTTAGTATTGATTAGCGTTGCTCAATTAAATAATTTTCATGTGATTCAGCCTGATCTGCCAGAATCAATCTAGAACCGATTAGTTTAATTGTTTTATTCGCATTTTAATTTTCCAAAAATCCAAATCTCGCACAATTGCATTTTTTTATTATTTATTTTTATTCGCTGAATTTAATTAATTCTTGATTCCTTTTTTCCGTCCCTGTGGAAAACATATTCAGGGTTTGTTTGCAACAACTTTTAAAAAAGCACTTCTCAACTTTTGGCTTTAAAAAAGCACTTATTTTTCCAAACACTACAACTTTTATTTTTCTACTTTTATTTTTCTCGGCTTCCGCGTCAAAAGTGCTTTTACTTTTTCTATTACACAAAAAACACTTATTTTACCAAACACTACCCCCTTTTACTTTTCAAAATCATTTTTTTCTCAAACACTATCAACTTTTATTTAATCACTTCTGCCCATTTCATTAAAAAAGCACTTTTTTAAAAGCAGAATCTGTTGCAAACAGACCCTCATACTTAAACCACTATTCTACTACATATTTTTAAGTGCGAGAAAACTCACATCATCAGGTCAGCCATTTTTTACATGCATCCGGAAAAAGCCCCAGGTTCTAATGGCATGAATCTGGCGCTTTCCCAGAAACTTTGGGACATTGTGGGGCCCGAGGTAGCCAGGTTATGATCAGATATTTCGAATCAGGGACTTTGCCAAAAGAATTAAATGTGACTAATATTGTTTTAATTCATAAGAAGAAGAAACCTTCTATGGGGGATTGGAGACCTATAGCCCTATGTAACGTTGTTTACAATTTCTTTTCAAAAGTCATAGCTAATCGCTTAGAGGATTATTGGGCAACTTAGTGGGGAGAATCAGAGTGCTTTTATTCTAGGGCGGTCAATTGTTGATAATATAATTGTTACTTTTGAAACCCAACATTATCTGAAGCGTAAGTGTCCCGGTAAGGAGGGTCATGTGGCATAGAAACTTGATATGAGCAAGGCATATGACTGGGTTAGCTGGGGTTTCCTTGGAGAAAAGATGTTGCGTATGCGTTTCAACGTAAGATGGGTAGATATTATTATGGATTGTGTTTCTACTGTGAGTTATTATATACAATTTGACAAAGATTTCTTGAGACCAGTTGTTCCAAAGAGAGGATTACGGTAGGGAGATCCTTTCTCACCATACTTGTTTTTCCTGGCAGCGGAAGGTTTGAGTGCCATGTTGCGGCAAGCAGAAAGTAGAGGGAACATTTTTAAAGAGGGGCTCCGCGGGTAATCCATTTGTTGTTTGCAGATGATAGTTTTCTATTTTTTAAAGCAACAAATGGTGAATGAGGCCATTAAAAAATCATAAAGGTGTATGAGAGCAGTTCAGGACATGCAATTAATTTTGCTAAATCTTCGTTGACCTTCATTCAGAATGTGGGAGAGCATTTTAAATATTTTTTATGCCCGTCGTTAGGGATCTCGAGAGAGGGGACAAAACCGATACTTGGGCCTACTGACGCTTGTGGGGAAAAATAAAGCTGTTATTTTGGGGTATCTAAGAGACATAATTTTCGCAGGATCAATAATTGGAATAATCAATTCCTTTCCAGGGCAGGTCGAGCGGTGTTATTGAGGAATGTTACTCAAGCTATGCTCACCAATGCCATGAATGTGTTTCTTTTGCCAAAAGATATGTGTGATGAGATCTAAAAATTGATGAATGGCTTATGGTGGAGGGAATTTAAATTTGATCAAAGAGAGCTACGTTGGCGGTAATGGGATGCTCTGTGTAAGTCAAAAGAAGCATGAGGATTGGGATTCAGGAGAATAAGGGAATTTAATTTGGCTATGTTGGAAAAACAGGTTTGGAGACTTGTCACGAAGACTGATAGCTTAATGAGTCGTGTGCTTACAACAAGGTACTTCCCAAACTCTGACTTTTTACATGCAAAATTGTGTAATAATCATTCGTTCATCTGGCGGAGCATTTTTTAGACCCATACTATGCTCCAAAACAATATCCGCAAAAGACATATTTTTTGTTTAGGTAGATGTTTGGCTTTCGGAACAGGGATCGGGGAAAATTCGATTGGCATGCCCAGTCAGGACTAGGGATATGAACGAACGTGGCTGCTTCCGTGATATTACAAGGAAGTTTTCGAATAGAGAAAAAATCATGTTAATTTTAAACAAGAGGATAGTGCTTTGATCAAGAGGATAGACTAGATGGTTATTGGTGGACGACGTGTGAAATTAATGGGCTGTTCTTAGTTAAAAGTTGTTATAGGCACCCTACCCACCGTGAAAATTTTAAAAAAGAAAGGAGGATAGTGCAAGGAGGATGTAAACTATGTGGAGCCAAGGAGGAGTCATCAGAACATGCTGTTAGAACATGTGTGCATGTTAGAGTAGTCTGGCAGCATGCGGGGATTGGGATCAGGCAAGCTTCATTTCCCATGGAAGATTGGCTGCGGCAGCAGCTTGAAACACTCGGCATGTAAGCACAGTGCAGGTTTATCTCCATTTTATGGAGTATTTGAAAGAGACGAAACAACCTGGTATGGAAGGAGTAGTGACATGAGACGGACGGGGTGTTGAACATCGTTTCTAGCATGCTTTCGAGCTAGAGGGTGGCGCCAATGAGCAGTCCGGCAGCAAAGGATCAGTCTAATAAAGTTGTGACAATCTGGAAAAGGCCCAAAATAGGGAATATATATATTAAGATAAATGTTGATGCGGCGGTCAATTAGGCGGGAATATTAGAGCGTGGGGATGGATATCATGAGATGATCAAGGATAATTTATTAAATCAAAAGGAGTCTCCAAGAAGGCGGGATGGTCTATTGCGGAAACTGAGGCATTAAGAGTAAGGGATGCTATTTTATGTGATGCATAGGAAGGATGGACCAGTGTTGAGATTGAGACTGATGCTCTCATAGTTGTTCAGGGTCTCAAGAAAGATGAAGGCTCTTCTTATTTTCACCTCATTATTGATGATATTAGGAAGATTATGAAAACAAAGAGTAATTTTAATATCTCTTTTTATAAGCGATCTACGAATCGTGTTGCTCATGTTTTGCCTTGAGCACATGTCTTTATCTCAAATCAGAGAATTAGTTATGATGATAATTGTGATTGTATTGTAAGTCAGGTGGCGAGCGATATGCTTATTTAATATAATTAGTTGGTTTTACGATAAAAAAATATTCAAACAAATTATCACTTGCCTTTATATAAACTTATAAGTTATACTCTCCCTTTCTTAAAGACGTAAACATCTCTTATCAATGTTCACGGAAATTGAAAAGCAAAAAAGGAAAGTTCCCGAAATAAGACTAAAATAGTTTGAAAATTCCAAAATAGGATTGCCATGTTTTTTATTCCCAAAATAGGAGTCATTACTGCCGAGTTTGGAAAATACTGCCATGTTTGAAGTCTGGTACAGCCAAAACATGGCATTAATTAGTCTTATTTTGGAAATAAAAACATGTCAGCCCTATTTTGGAATTTCCAAACCTTTTTAGTCCTATTTTGGGTAAATTCTCAAGATAAAAAATGTACAATTAAAATTTATTCATATGAGAAAAAACGTTTAATGAACCATGCAATCATTGTCAGTTAAGAGAAATGTATTTTGAGACAAATCAGATGGTAATTGGTAAAGTAAACTGTTGGGAATCCAGACCAGCTCAGACCTCAATCACCAAAAGCCCAAGGGCTTGCTCACATTCACCACCAGGGTTGCCAAGAGGGAAGACGAAGGGCAACAGTCAACGACCCTCACGCAAAAGCCCCAACCCCAGATCCAAAACAGGAAGACCCACCGGAGATATAACCCACCACACTACCAGACTAGAGTGAAGACCCCAATAGGAACCCAAAGGTCTCACCGGGGCATAGTCGGAGCTAAAACTCATATGGAACCGGCACTCTCTCACTCTAGGTCTAGGGTAACTGATCGAGAGACTCATCGGGTAGAGAGAAGGAGGAGCAGATGAAATAGGAGATTCGAGAAGGAACCTGACAAGTATATCAAGGGCCACAAAAGTCACGCGCTGGGTAGAAAACAAATAGGACGTGTGGGCTTGGTTGGGTAGGCAGCCCAATTGGGCCAGGGCAATAAATAGGAGACCAACTCCTTAAATGAGGTGGACCAAAGGCAACTCAGAGATGGCCCGGGTGAGGTGGACCAATACCATCAACAATCTCCACCTTATTGGTCCCCCAGGTGGTGTAGAGCACAATTGTGAAAGGGAGTATCATCATCGCCGGTGTTTTCTTGTTTTATCTGTTCTTATATAGCCACAATCTAAATTTAGAATACGTTTACAAGACAACAGTTTTTCAAAAGTGAGACATTTAGTCCCCATGTCAGCAGGGTTGAATTCAGAAGCTATTTTGCACAGCTTGATTCCTCCTGTTTCAACAATGTCCCTGATGAAGTGAAACCTGACATCAATGTGCTTGGTCATGTCATGAAATACTGGATTTTTGCACAGTTGGATAGCAGACTGGCTATCAGAGTAAATAGTTACAACCTGTCTAAGAAAACCAACTTCAGATAACATACATTTCATCCAGATAGCCTCTTTAAAGGCCTCAGTGGCTGCAACATGTTCAGATTCAGTAGTAGAAAGTGGGATTTCCAACTTATGCAAGAACCACACAAAGTAAAAATATAGGAAGTAGTAGATTTCCTATTATCCCTACCATTAGCATAATTGGAATCAACATAGCCAGTAAGTAAAATATCAGTATCAGTTTTAGAGAATATAAGACCATGAGAATTGGTACCCTTAAGGTACCTCAGCAACCATTTCAAGGCATTCCAGTGTGGCATCCCAGGGTTGGCCATTTATCTGCTTAAGCACCTAACAACATAGGCTATGTCAGGCCTGGTGCTTAGAATTTCTACACATCAGATTTATGTTCTATCAAGCAGACCCAGACTTTTCTAGAAAAGTCATCAATTATGGACAGAAAATACTTCATACCCCCATGGGTAGGCACACTGGAAGGACCCCATACATCAGCATGTATGTAGTCAAGGACAGTTTTGGACTTAGGCTCACTAGGGTAGCTAGAAACAGGAAACTGAACCCTATGTTGTTTTCCTAACACACAACCTTCACAGAATGGTATAGGTGACACCAAGTCATTTCCAAAACACCCATTTTTTTTTTTTGCAAAATGTGTAATCTTTTATTACTCATGTGACCAAGTCTTTGGTGCCAAAGCACAGACTTGTCATTAAGTACAGCATTAGCATTTTTAGAAAAAGGTTTAACATGAACAACATACAGATTATTTTGTTTCAAAGCCTTGAATAAAGCAAGAGAGTTTTTCAAGATTTTCATACACCCATTCCCCCATTTACCCTCAAGACCACATTCTTCAAAACCAGAGACTGAAAGTAGGTTATGCCTTAAATCAGGTACATGTCTAACATTTTTTATTTGAAAAATAGTTCCATTTTCAAATTTTAGACAGATGTCACTGATACCAAGGACCTTACACCTTTTACTACACTAGTAAAAAAATGGCTTATAATGACACTAAATTAGTATCACTAAACGATTTAATGACACTTTGAAAGTGTCACAGAAAAGCGGGGCAAGTGACACTAAATTTAGTGTCACTGATTCGAAAACATATTAATGTCAACAAATAATGACACTATAATGTCTTACAAAACTATGATGCTATGGTATCATAAAACTTTTTTGACACACAACCAACATAAAATTACATGATACCTTGGCATCATTATTTTATATATACATATATGAGGATACAAATATACGCAGTATATATCATATTTAGTTTATAAATAATTGTGTAATAATTAACAAATAAGATCAACAACTAATGATAAATAACCAAACCAATCAACGTTTCTTTTAATACTCAAATTGTAATACAAAAGTACAAAACATTTATAGAGTCAGATACCAATATTTTTTTACAACATGCTACACTACAATACTACACTTTTAGGAGCACCCCATTTCTACTTGCAACAAATCACAACTATGGCGTTGAGAAGACAACACATCATGGTCATTTGCTAACTCCACCAGAATCATACAAAACCTGAAACATCAACAAAACAACACAAGTAGAAATAAAATTACTAAAGTTACAACACAAGTATTGGATCTGCCAAAAATGGGCTAAAGTGAGAAAAGTCGTGGTTAGAGACTTAGAGGCAATATTAGTCTGAGACATACACTATACAAGATAGGAGTAGAAATGAAATTAATATTAACTGAATACCAAGCGAGTAGATGAGATAAATATACACTTACCAAAAGTCAATCTCCTATCATGTCTTCCGAGTAGCTGAAATATATCAAATCTACTATTGTTGCATCATGATACCTTTTAAAGCTTTTGCCAATTGTTATGGCATTAAAAGCATATAATTAGTTCTTAAGCTTGAAAAAACTAAGAATTGAAAATTATATAGGTGTTGAGAACAAGGTTGACTAAATACCAACAGGCATCTTCGTATTAGGAATCCCAAAAAGAAAGTTAGGAGATACCAACTTAGTTTGTCAGTTCTTCTCACCTTACCGAACACGGAACACCACTTGTACTGCATATAGCCAAACTATAGAATTAAGTTATTTATACATAATCAAACTCTACCTTAGAGTAAAAGAACTTGCTTGGAGGAAAATGAATATCATCTCTAACGACCTGTTTAAAGATTAAACCAACTCACAGATAAATGGGAGACACTTGTAACAAAGTAGATTACACTTACTTTAAGGAAACCAAAGGCATTAAAAAATAAGGTCAAGAAAAAAGTAAAAGAATCACCTAACATCAAAAGCATATCTGCGTCTGAATGTCTGCGGGATGTAAAACTTTCCCCATTTTAAAATCACATTGTCTTAGACAGGTTGTTTTATATTAGAAGCAAGTGAGCGATTGCTAGTCATCCATCTGAAATTTAAGTGTCTGGGATGAAGGCTATAAGGCTATATAATAACTTGATAATAAAGCAACAGATGTACCAAATCAATCATTTCATCATTTTCTCAATGATACTGGATAATAACTTATCAAACTGAATCATAGGGACAAACAATACATATAAAAGAGAAATTTCCCAAATTTCTCTTGGTGGTAGTGCAGACCTCACCTCTAGTACACACATCGAATGAGCATGTACTTCAAAGTCATATAATTGACCAAATCTATTTTACAAAGTATCTGCACCCAAAGTCCAAACTAAAAAACAATCACATCCTTAAATATTCTAATGGAAGTTAAAGTAGAGCATTGTAATTAAACAACTAATTGGTTGGACGGTAGAACATCAAAAAGCACGATTCATACTTACTTAGGAAACAAGGTCAGGTCCACTCTTAAATAGCTTTCCCAGAGATGTCACCGCCATGTTTTCCTACGTTTCTGAAATTTTGCGGAATGCACCTGGGGAAGAACATTATAACCACTATGAATGATCTGTTTTCCCAACACAGTATGCCATTTGGAATGTCTTCATTAAAAACAATTATAGAATAAGGTATTTATGCATGTTAAGATTGCTCGCTAAGTAAAGTTGGAAATTACAAATAAGCAACAATCTAATGACAGAATACACATATAATATATAATTAAATATGATAGAGTTCTTAGAGTCATTATGATGTGCATACTTGAATATATGATGTGCAGGTCAAAAGTAGACTAGTTAGTAGTGAAGCATGTTATGACTAGTTAAGCCGGAAAGGTGTTGTAGTTGTCTTATTAAATACATGTAATAGATCTCCAACAATCTAAAGATTTGCCCAAATGAAGTTTAGTTAATTTACTGCACTTATCCAACTAGAAAAATAGAGAAAAGTTGATTTTTTTTAGGTATACAATAAGCAAACTGTTATTTAGAGCAAAAAATTGAATGACCTTTCAGTGGCATTATAGATTATAACATCGATTATAGCAGACCTTAATAATAGAATGACCTTACGGCTTTAGACTAAAAAAATAAGTTTCCATCCTGCAAACAATAAAATATTGATTATAGATTATAACAGACCTTAATGAGATATTGACCATAAGCCATATTTAACTTTGCATAGTTGTGCAGTTGTACTACATACATTATAATTTTATGTTATGCAAAAGAAACCTCAATGTTTTTTACTGTAAGAAACCCCATGGGCTGCAGCAGATCTTGCCTGCGCTACAAAGCCATGCTGTGTCTAGAGTGGTGCACAGGCCGACTTCTCCAATGACTAATGCCGCCAGGACGACTTCTACAAAGCCACCCTAACACATACCATTTTGTGAAGAAAAAGTTTTAAATGGAGTGCAAAGTCAAAGGATTTTTAAGTAGAATGGGGTGCAAAATCAAAGTTTTTTCATAATGGGGTGCAAAGTCCAACATCACCCAAAAAATGGGTGCAAGTCAAATTCCCCCATTATAAACTACTAGTTTGAATACCCAGAGTGTATGCTATCATTATTATATGCTATTAGTTTGAATAGGAAGATTATATGCCATCAATTTACTATTAAAGTGGGCTTGAAAAGGCAGATTACTATTAATAATAGTTGATTAGGTTGTCATAATATTTAAGAAACTTGAAAATTAGTTGTATGTTCAATAAGTGCAAATAAACTGAAATTTTATAATCATTTTAAAAAATCTTCCAACCGAATGTTAGAGGATCTGATTGCTATAATAGTTATTTATATCAAATAAAATTTGCCTGCTGCAAGTAGTAGGAACACTTTTCAAACTATTACTATACTCATATTTAACTATTAACAATTACATCAAATATACACTTACCAAGTAACATACATAAACTGCTACTCATATATAACAGTTTAATCATATTTAAAGTTAACAAGTAACACAAATAAAAGAACTAAAACTAAATGTATAATTTAATAAATTGTTATATAACTATCAATAGCTCGATCAAAAGAACATCGATGCGTTTCTAATGACAATCCATATTAAAGTTGGAATGGAGGAACTCCACCCAAGCTTTTCAAGCTACTGGTGTATATTTAAAGAGCCAGCATGTTGTGGGATTCTTTTAAGTTGTAATATAATGCTGGAGCCTTTATGTCATGAAAATGCATCTCTCCGCTTAAAACATACAGAGTAAATGTATAGTTGAGGCAGCTCAAATTTCGAGATGATTCTCTCTCTCTAAAAAAGAGAGACCAGTCACAAAAATCATAAGAGTGGTACTAGTGCATCATAACTCATAAAGATAGAAAATGTTCTTCACACAATGTCATAAAGAGTAATACTCTAAAGTGTATGAATATTCAGTCTTTTGTATGTCATTGCAAAGCTGAATTCAACCTCAAACGGGGACAATTGACACCACATATACCACTAATAGTGTTCCACTATCCAGTTAAGGTTGTTGCGCTGATTGAGTTCCATACCACATCTACCAGTGTGAGTCCAAATTAAAACAAAAGGAACTACTTCACATAAGTTTAATGATGTCATTTTAAGTTCTTTTTTTTTTCAAAAAGATAAAAGCATAGTAAAGGGAAATTGTAAAAAGTTAAAAGTCTGCTGGGAAGTAAGAATGTTACAAAACTCATTCGGTTTATGAAACATGGCAGGGAAAAATTGTTAAAAACAAATACACAATGAAAGAAGTAGATGCCACAAAGAGTGTAATTTTCTGAAAAATGAAATCGATGGGAAAGCCGAATAAGTATTGTTGCTAGTAGAAGAAGAAGTTAAATGATTACCAGGGGAGCAGTCGATCGTTGAAAAATGAAATCACTGGGAAAGAAGTTTGTTCCGCTTTGTCTGGAGTGAGTTGAGCGACGAATCTGGGGATAACGATGAATTAGAAGCAGAGAACCCTAACTCTGGAGCCCAACTTTGTCATTCTTCGTTGCTTTGTAAAAGTTACGCTCCCGGCGGCGACTCCATTAGAATTTGGGGTTGAATACTCGGAGAGCCAGTGAAGAATCTAATTTGGGCTTTTTCTACGATTCTCACGAAAAGAATCTAATTCAACTCCATTAGAATTTGTGGTTGAATACTCGGAGAATACGAGATAAAAAGATGATAAAGATGAAGCTTGAAAAAGATTAGAAGAAGATTGTGACCTGCTGGCGAATAGGAGCTTGGCTCTATTCATTGGCCTCGAACCTTGGCTCTCATCGATAGTGTACTTCTCTTCCTTTGTTCGTCTTTGAATAGATGCAGATGGCTGGAAACTCTGGAGTATTTCTTTGCCGCCTCTGACTGTGATAGGGTTAAGAAAAATTGTGGGAAGTGTAGAAACTCATTCTCGTAAAAAATTTAGAGGAAAAAATGAAACGAAAATGCTTAACGTACACACATTATACACGTTTTGTACACAGTATATATAGCTTTTTTACCTTTTCTTTTTACCAATAACTTTTCTCCATTTTCACATTCACCTCTTTCTCTTCCTCATCTTTGGCTGTGCGCTCCTCTTCGACGGAAACTCCTCCCCCTCTTCTCCAGTTCTCAACAAACCCTCTTCCCCTCTCCCATTATCTTTGAACCGTCATCTTCAATGAAAATTCCTCCCCCAATTCATTGCCACCTGCTGGATGTTCTTTGGGACTTCGCCCTAGCCCTAGCTAAGTCGATAAGTCCTCTTCTTTCCTTGGATTCCTAGCCGACGAACCAAGACTCCAGCTGGTATGTTAACTTTTTTCAAGAAGTTCAAATTACTGGAGAGTGAACTTTATTTGAGGTATTGCTTAACTTATGAAATTTATTTTCAGCTTACCCTAAAAGAAATCTGATTGTGTGCGAAGAAATTTTATAAAAGTTGCTTCAATTTTGGATCTTATATCAGTAACTCCTTGAAATCGCTATCCAGCATGGAAACATGGCCAAACTTATAAAAATAGGGATAAGGTTTAGTTGATGTGTATTCACTGCCACAAGATATTCATAAATGGGGGGATTTTATACTTAAAGGACATTTGATTGTCAAGAAGGGAACGACTGAACTTGTTTCAGAGTTGAACCTGATGTTCAGTTTTAATGTCACAGTGCTTGGATACTACCCCGAATGAAGGTTAAGAAGCATAAAAGTTCCATGAAGATAAACAAAACCGTTGATTCCTTAGTAATGAACTGTCAACAGTCAGTATCATATAAATGCTTGAGAGGAGCAAGGTGTAGTAGATTTGTGCTTAGGTTTAATTGTTTATTTTTAATTGTTAACTGTTTATATAGCAAGAAACCAGAAACTACGGAGTATAATTTAAGGGAAAGTGGAGGTATTGCATATGATTTGTGCACAATACACTTATAACAACAATTAAGAGAAAAATCATTATTGTTCTTTTATTTTTGCAGGATTCCTAGATTTATGTGACTATAACTAATTTCTTCACACACTGTCAGTATTAATGTTTTCTTGTTCAAATGACTAAAACATTGAACCTAACTATGCATTATGTTTCTTTTAAAGGAATCTATCCTCCAATAGCATAAATGGTCCCATACCGATTGAGCTTTCATGTATTGGGAACCTTGATACACTATAAGTTATTTTTTGTAGGTGCTTACTTTATTTGTTTTCTTGTGAAAACTTTAGAGTTTAAACACTTCTCTGTTTGATGTGGATCTTAGTTTCTCTCTTTTTCTCTTGGATGGCCAGGGACCTTACAGATAATAAGATCAGTGGTTCAATTCCTTCTTCTCTTGGTGATCTGGAACATCTTCTGAAATTGTGAGTTTATTCATATGTTGGGCAGGCTAGCTCTATTACCTCTCCTGTAGGTATTGTTTTTGTTGACACTGTAAATTTGTTACTGCTGCAGGAACTTGAGTAAGAATGATATCACTGGACAAATACCAGGTGAATTTGGAAATTTGAGAAACATCATGGAAATGTGCGAAATCTTTTCTCCCAATACATCTTATTGAGATGATGATCAAATTTTTATTATAGAGTTCAGACTTGTATAATTGTATTATCTTACAGTGATATTTCAAGCAATCACCTTTCTGGAATAATACCTCAAGAACTCAACCAACTTCAGTATCTCTTCTTGCTGTAAGTGAGATTTGATTAAAAATGTATCAACTATTTATTGTTTATTATTATTCATTATTTATATATGACAGTTGTCAAATCTAAATTCTCATAGCAACTTTTGTTATAAATTCTCATTATTTATTCATTATTTACATCAATTTCCAAAATGGTTATGTTTTTATTTCCGGTCAGTAGATAAAAAGGAAGCAACACCACAAAACGGTGTTCATTCTCTCGGATGCTTATGTCTTATTAGAGTTCTCGTTGCATGAATGATATGGATAGGGCTCATTTTTACATTTGTGCTACAATAAATTCAGAAATGCTTCATCATGAAATAGCACGGAGACTTCACCACATGGAGAAAGAAAGATTGTTAGTGGAGATGATCGGTCATTTTGTGGAATTGTTTATGGATGTGTAAAGTGATACAGTGTTATTTTGTAATTAGTCACATTGTAATGCAAACATTCTTGTATTTAGAATGTAGTAGTATTTAGATTTGCATTTATTATCAAAGATGTATCTTATTGTGAACTACGCATTGATAAACAAATGATGAGAAATCAATCATTTTAAAAGTCAAGAATGAGAGTTTCAAAGCAAAAGATATAAGATGATTTATTTTGTTTGCCACTTGAGTGTCGAATGTGCTATGAATAATTGTCTGTGAAAGTGATATGAAATGTCTGGCCACAGACAATGATCACTGGAACAAGCTTATTTGTTAAGTGGTATTGTCTGTGAACCAAACATGAAATGTCCATCCACAGACAATGACCACTTGAACGGACTAATGTACTACGTGAAAGTGTCTATGAACTTGATATGAATTGTCTGGGCAAAACAATAGTCACTGAATTCGGCTAATGAGATATTGTGCTAAGTGGAGTTGTCTGTGAACCAGAAATGAAATGTCTGGTCACAGGCAATAGTCACTGGAACGAGAAAATGTGCTAATTGGAATTGACTGTGAACGTGACATGAAATGTCTGGTTATAAACAATAGCCATTGAAACAATTTAATCTGTCAAGTGAATTTATTTAAAGGAGATTCTTAATTGTCTGGTTATAATTGATGTTTAGGTTGAAGCAGTTGAGTTGGGAATTATGGAAAAATTATAATTCGTATTTTGAATAAATTTTATTAATAAAATAAAGAAATATTTATATGAAAAAATAGTTCAAAATATATTCTACAATAATTTCAACTAATTCATCTAACCAATTCATCTTATTTCACTTACCTCCATAGCCCGTCCCAATGACAATTGCCTGTGACCAGACAATTCATGTATGGTTCACAACCCATATTACTATACACGCTTCGAATGACTTAACATGCTAAGTGGAGTTGTCTTGCATCAGACACTAAATGTCTAGCCACAAGAAATAGCTACTGCAATGACCTAATGTGCTAAATGATATTGTCTGTTAGGGTCATTTTAATTAGTTCTTTGTTTAGCACATTAGGTTATTTTAAAGTGTAAATTTCACTTAGCACATTAGGTATCCGAGTGGTTATTGCCTGTGACCAGACAACTCATGTCTGGTTCACAGACAATATCATTTAGCATGTTAGGTCATTCCAGTGACTATTGTCTGTGACCAAACATTTTATATCTGATTCACAGACAATTGCAATTAGAACATTACGTCATTCAAGTGGCGATTGCCTGTCATCGAGCAGCTAATGTCTGGTTCACAGACAATACCATTTAGTACTTTAGGTCATATTATCTGTGGCCGGACATTTAATTTTTGATTCACAGACAATTCCACATTGTGCAAAACACGTTACAACTGAAAAATTTATACATCTAGACATACTTAAGTATTTAAACTTCTATTTGAAAATACAAACTTGTAACAAACACATCTTACTAGTGCACCACATGTGTAAGGGAGTTTCATCTTCAGAGACTCAATTGATTTAGTTTAGCTATAGTTATAATATTTGTTACATAAAGAAACTCATATAGACCACATTTAAAGCAACTCTAAATACTTCAAACATAAATAAAATTTCAATGCTTGAAATAAGTCATTCCTCTAGCTCCCCCTTTGGTGCAAACACTTTAATCCCTAAGTTGAATGAGTTGTTTGAGTAGAAGTCAGAATCATATTCTCTCATTGAATGAATTTCTTCATTCTCCTAACAATTCTCATAACACCCCGACCTCCAAAGTTTCTTCTTTCACATCACACAACTTTATTTTTGCTTAAACTGCTCAAACAAGAAAAACAAGCATCATTTTCCACAAGAATGAGACTTGACTTGAAGCATACGAATTCAATGAACCAACTGTAACTTGTAACATGAGGCCAAAATAGAAGCCCATAACCCCATATTTGGCATTGACTATTCAAAATTCCACAAACACCAAAAGCAAGAGTACTCTGCAAAAAAAGAGATCACTACACAACCTAACAATAAAAAGAAATCAAATAATACACACCAAACAACCTTTATATTAATCAAAGTCTACTATTTAGTCTGATTATTCTACTATAAGTAAAATAAACAGAATGAGCCTATTAGTGTTCCAAGTGAGGCCCTAATAAAAACTCATGCTGCTCTTTACTACATACTCAAGAATTTCCCCAAACTTAAATTTAAAATAATCAAATAAAATAGTCATTCAAAAATTATAGTACACTTTTCTGGAATAAAAGAGTCGATTATTTAAGTAAAAAAGAAGGTTCTCTCAGTCTTGCATTTGAAAAAAATTGAATATGAAACTCATTAAACACCAAAATGCATTTACAAATTAAAAAATAGGAGAAAAAATATTAAATTTGAACAAAAGTTCACTTAATCATTTCAACAAACACCTTATGGGCAAAAACAAACTAGAGTATGTACACTAAAATTTCAATAATTAACTCCTCAAATCTTTTACAATGAAACAAAACAATCAATTTTCACTGTTAAAACATATATACTATTCATGAAATTAGGAAAAGTATATAAAAAAAAACCCCTAAAATGCATATGAAAAAATGGGAATAATTATGTACGTTTAAGTTGGGAGAAGGATTGAAATTGATGTATATGGCGATTTAATTAATTATTCAAAGTTATAACATTCACAATATACATAAAATCTGGAAAAATATAAATAAAAAGCAAAGCACACAAGAAAAATAGGAAATGTATATATTACCTCATGGTTTGAGAAGAAGGATCAACCACAGAGAAAACCGATTCTCTGTATGAAGACTAGATGAGGAGAAGGATTGAAATGATGTTGAAGTTAGGGAGCTTGAAAATGAAAAAAAAAAGTGAAAGAAGAGAACCACAAGGTAGAGTGCGGAGAAGAGAACGAGAGAAGAGAGATTAAGGGAAATGAGAGAGAATGAATGGAGTAAAAGATAAAAGTGAAGTGGTAAAAAAATAAGATATATATAGTGTGTACAACTTGTGTATACTTTGTGTACCCCAAGCATAATTGAAAATGAAAATAGGGGGAGTTATCAAGATGTAAATATGACAAAATAATGTTAAAGGATAATAAAATTGGGTGTGAGCGTCACTGTGAGATATTGATACTATTATGTCAGAAACTAATGACACATATACATCGTAAAAAAGATATGTCGTATATTAGTGACACTATATTAAAAAGTATCACTGACAAAGTGTCACTATAAGCCTGTTTTCTACTAGTGCTATCAGCTAGTGAAACAAAACCAGTTTCACACAAGTTATAGGAGGAAAAGAGAATCCTTAAAAGGGGTCATATGGTAGGTACAACCTGAGTCAATTAACCAATCAGTTTCAGTCAAACTACTGAGCACAGAATTAGCTTGATCACAGACCATAAAGACTTCATCTTCTACATCCTTATTGGTCACAACGTTAGCCTGGTCATTCTTTTTAGGTTGGGTACAATCTTTAATGAAATGTCATGGGTTGCCACAGTTGTAACAGACCCTTTTCCTAGACTTAAACCTTTTCTTTTCAGGTTGCCTATTCACTTTGTCATGATTATCCTTCTTAGGATACCTAGACCTGCTTTTAGACCTCCCTCTAACAAACAAAGCTTCCCCAGATACCCCATGATGACTCCTAGAGTGTTTTAAGTCCAGTTCTTTACTTCTCAGGCCATTAATAACAATATCTAGGGTTATATCATCCCTCCCATACTTAATGGCTGACTTAACATCATTATAGGAATCAGGTATAGCATTGAGTAAAACTATAGCAGTGTAGTCATCTATATGTTTATCCCCAGCCTGCTTAATGTTTTGGATTAGCTTATTAAAAGTCTGAACCTAAAAAACTTTTCCAACAAAAAGAGTTTGCCAGGAAGGGAAGTATCAGTATATAGAGACTCAAGTTTGTCCCAGAGGGCTTTAGCAGACTCAATGACTCCAACCTTTCTAAGGACAGAGTCAGACAGATTTAAGTATATAGTTGAGCAGGCTGTTTCATTCATTTCAACTTGTTTAGGTTTATCCTCAGTTTCTAAGTATTGTCCAGTAACAGCTCTATACACTTTCTGTTGAATTCACACACATTTTATCTTCTGTTTCCATATATCGAAGTCAGTCTTACCATTAAAAGGCATCATACCATATAGGTTTGAAGCCATGATAACAGTCTACACACCAAGCTGCTGAGATACAGGTAGTATAAAGGCTAACCCTAGTGGTTTAGGCCGCGGACTAAGTGATCACGCAGTTCCGGGGCCACTAAAGTGGCTGGCAGGAAATCACTTAGCCCTAACCTCAGGTGCCTTAGCCAGCTAGGGGTTAGAAACCACACTATTACCAGAACTCAAAATACAGAAATTGACAAGGCTGACTTGATCAGAAGAATAAAAGAGAAATTAACACAACAGTAACTACAACAATACTGAGAGATGTTCAGAGGCAATAGCACATAGGGGGTGACAAATTAAAGATTAATACACAAAGGAAGCCAATTTAATAAGCCAATCAAAGTTCACAGATAACCAGTGGCCAAGTTCGACACAGATTGGACCACTCATGCACAATCGAACCACACCTAGGGTTTCTACAGATCTGTACTAACAGATACTGTACATGCAAGGGTTTATCTAAGGTTTCTACTCGGCAGACCTATAACTTAGGGTTACAGATCTACCCATGCGGCACAGAAGCCGGTGGCACTCCAGCAGCCCAAGATTAGGGTTTAGCTTTTATACCTGAGCGGGTGTCACTGAGAGACAACCCGACTTACCAATCTCTGATGGAGCTCCAGGCGTTACCAGGTGTGGGAGTTCTCCGGCGAGCTTCCGGCGTCAGCGAGAGGCAGTAGCATCCAAGCTCTGATACCAATGGTGGGAATCCAGACCAGCTCAGACCCCAATCACCAAAAGCCCAAGGGCTTGCTCACATTCACCACCAGGGTTGCAAAGAGGGAAGACGAAGGGCAACAGTCAACGACCCTCACACAAAAGCTCCAACCCCAGATCCAAAACAGGAAGACCCACCGGAGATATAACCCACCACACTACCAGACTAGAGTGAAGACCCCGATAGGAACCCCAAGGTCTCACCGGAGCATAGCCGGAGCTAAAACTCATATGGAACTGGCACTCTCTCACTCTAGGTCTAGGGTAACTGATCGAGAGACTCATTGGGTAGAGAGGAGGAGCAGATGAAATAGGAGATTCGCGAAGGAACCAGACAAATATATCAAGGGCCACAAAAGTCACGGGCTGGGTAGAAAACAAATAGGGCGAGTGGGCTTGGTCGGGTAGGCAGCCCAATTGGGCCAGAGCAATTAATAGGAGACCAACTCCTTAAATGAGGTGAACCAAAGGCAACTCAGAGATGGCCCGGGTGAGGTGGACCAATACCATCAACATAAACATATAAGATTTTTGAAAAGAAAAACGTCAAACTATATTAATTTAACAAATGGTTTGCAGTTTCAATCAGATAATAAATGAACTTCATTTAAACTCAAGAACAATCATTCAATTATATTCTAAAATGGTCACCTCCAAAGAGCAGCGCGAATTGCTAGCCATCAATCGGGCAACATAGAGTTCTTGTTGACCCTTAAGGTCACCGTACTCTTTACCCCATCAACAAACTCAAAATAGCCGAAAAGTCCTCTCAGTCTGAGATCAAACATAAAAAAGTTTCCCCAAAACAGAGCAAAGCTATTTGCTAAACATATGGGAACTTCGAGACAAATAAAAGCCACAAGCACCTCAGACAAGTCACGAACACAAACAACCAAAAAAGTAAAAAGTCTAAAGAAACATAAATAAAGATGGAAAGAAATATAGAGCAATAAATCGCGTGTGGCCAAATCCAAACTTGAAACGGCGTCCTAAGCACTATTTCGATATAATTTCCATATTTGAAATAATTTTGTGTTTAAAAATATCATTGATCAAACTTGACCTTCATTGACCAATAAAAGTCAATATGACTATGTTTTATGGAACATATGGAGTATGTAAAATAACTAAAATTAAACTCTATACTAACTTCAGTCGATTCATGCAGAAAAATAGTTTCAACCTTACTTATTTTGATTATTAAACAATTCAACATAAGAAACCAAATGTTACAAAAGTTACGTATTTGTTAAATTTAGTATACCAAAGTATCAAAAGAAACTAAACCAAAGTATCAATTTTCTGTTCAATTTGATTCAATTCAGTTGAATCTAAACATTTTGTCCAGCCCTAGAAATTATTATGTAATATTCGCTTCGTCATGTTAAGATTGTCCCATCTTTTCTTTTCCTTCCGTCCTACTAACATCATTGCATACCATATTTGATAAAATTTGTGCGCTTCTAAATCGTTCTTACTTTATTATTACTTTATCAATACAATACCAGCCACATAAATCCACTTTTCTTAATAACCGCATCATATCCTTATGTCACAGTGTTAGTAGGACGGAGGTAATATCAAATACCAATTTCTGCCCAATACAAAGTAAATATGCTAGGTGTACACAAAATGTGTACGCCTTTGACATCCCGTGTAAAAGCCTCCCACTTTTTACCCCACTCACGTCCCTCATGTGTCATCCCCCTTATGTCCCTTCCAAAACTCCTACCCCCACTTCCACACTATTCCCCGGTAATTTTGAACTATCCCGAAAACCCGACGTGTGTGACCTCCCCTGCCACCCCATGAAGTCTGGCGTGTGTGACCTTTCCGGTGTGTATGCCCCCCCGCTCATCTTACCCTTTCGAATCCATTTTTCATATAAAGAACTCGTTTATCGCAGCCGCCACCCCATGAACCACCTCTCTCCTTCAGCGAGTTGTGATAGTTCGTTGGCACCCCTCACTTTATTGTAACTCCCAAATACCCCCCAATTCGTTGCAACTCCCAAACAGACCCATTTGTCCGTAAATGCCCTCTGATTTAAAGCCTAGGCGGTTTGTAGTAAAGGTTTGATGGTATGGTGCGAACAAGATTGACAAAAATAGCTGAATAGTAACCTTTTGATCCACTTGCGTAGTACCCAAATTTTGTATAGTATTTGTTGAGTATATTACCCTGGTCTACTACTATTCAGAGGCCCAATACACCGCCTCGGTACGGGGCCCAGTCAGCGAGGATCATTTAGGCCAACCGGCCCATTGAGGCCTACTCGGCCCATTCCGGCCCAACACGGCCCATTGGCCCATGGAGAAAAACCCTTACCCCCTCCCCCATCTATAAATAGGAAGCCAAGTTTCCTGATTAAAGGATCTGATTTTTGGCTCTCCTCCCCCTCATAACTTCATTCACAGTATTTCTTCCTTAGAGATTAGCAAGCTTCTTCAACCTCCATTAATGGAGTGCAATGGTGATGAGAGCATATTAATGAGAAAGAGCGGGCTTGGACGTTAGCCTAAAAAGTCTCAATTCTGATGGTTTGAAGACCTTATGGTTGACCAACCCAAGAAGTTCAACAAAAGAAATGCCGCCAATTCTGAATACCGAAACATAAAGTTCGCATTGTACGAGTTTCCTCATGTTCTACATGTAATGGCTTATAATTCTTGTTATCTTTTGTCTTGTCATCTTTATGTCCTCATCAAACACCTAGTTGTTTGTATGGCACACATTTTAATATGCCAGACAAACATTGCAAAGCTTCAAGACAGACAATTCGTTCAAGTCATACAGACAACCCATCACTAAACCCATTCAAGAAGATGAATGAGAGAAAGATGATGATTGTCGCTTGCTTTCACTATAGCTTGGTTGATCGTCTAAAAAAATGGCGGAAGTATTGAAGAGTGCAGCCGTTAAAGCCAGATGAGAGAGGCTGATATGAGAGAAGTTTGGAAGTGGGGCTTAAAAGATAAGAACCATTCCTGGTTTACATATTTTGATGTACATTCCTTATACGGTCTTTTACTATTCTATGAATGCTCACATACAAATTGAGTATTTTGTTACAAACTGCTTGTCTACACCCACAAAACTAGGGAGATGTACAACAGGCACACATAAAAAACATATAACTCTAGTTTTTAAAAGATAATAAAAATTGAGAGATTGTATATGAGCTATCAAAGATGTACAAAATTTGTTACGCTATGGTTGAGATATATCATACACCGCAAATTATACAGTGGGATCGGCCCACCATGAGCATTGTGTGCCGATCCCAAAACCACGCCGTTTTATTAATAAAAAAAATTAGAGAGAATGGCGCGAGAGAATAGCTGCCGCGGAAGAAGAAGCGTGAGCTCTGGCTTGGCTAGCTCCTCATCCCATGGTAGGAGATTCCATCGACCGTCTTCTGCGCGGTAACAGCCATAGGAGAGTTATGGCTGAAATACTGAAGGAGAAGAAGCTTTCTAGTAGTGCGGCAGCTGCAGCTTTCCCTGCCGCTTCTCCTTTCGAAAGCCATAAACGTCTCGACAACGTCCTGGATGCTCTTACGGAGAGAACAAATAGCTGCCACCGTTTTACAGTGTCTGGACCAATTAGAAAGCAAAGACTGAGAAAAATGGTCTCTCCCATCCCTCTTTCTGACTTTAGCAGCAGCTTCTGTCCTATGCTCCACTATTGGAGAATTGATGATGGGTTAAATTTTCTTGAAAATTGGAGAATTGATGATGGGTTAAATTTTCTTGAAAATTTTGTTTGATGATTGTTGAATTTGTTTGATGATTGTTAAACAGTATTACACAATTTACACTTTCATGTGATTCAAATTACATTTCAAAATAAATGGAATTACATCATATTTTGCCTAAAGTTACATATCTTATACTGTGAGTTACATGCCAACTTTTTTTAACAAGTTACATCATGTTTACAATTGATTTACATATTTCAAAACGTGTGTTACATCACAATATAATGCGAGTTACACAACCCAATAAGCCGCTGCTATTCAAATAAAAATATTTTTTGTAAAAAAATTGTTTTTATAGCCCTGATATTAAAAGCAAAACATATGCACTATTTATGTAAAATATTTGTACAATTAGTCTCTTTTTTTCCATTTAAATCAATATTTTATTTTTTATATTATGTATTGGACAAGTTACACTTCGACTAGACTTGAGTTACATTCATCAATAACATGAATTACATTTCTTTACACATGAGTTACATCATTCTGCAATTCTGGAACAAGAGAAAAAAAAAGTACTATTCACACGTGTACTGTGCACACATGTACTGTTCACGCGAAATTTCTTTTAAAAAATGGATTAAAACTATGCCGTTTTGGGATGATCCCACGGTATACGAACTGATCATACATGTTTATAATACACGAAAGTGGTACATGGGTCGTAGTACGGTCTGCAACAAAAGTGGGTTACCCTTGCAACAAACCTATTAGTGCAGTTTGCTCGAAAAATCTTCTCTTCCCATCTCCCCCTTCTGTCTTGGAGATTTTATATAAAAATAGTTACTACTATATATAGATATAGATTCCTTTTTCAGAGTAGTTAGAAATACAAAACCCTAAAAGGGGTTCTCTGCAAGGAAATTCGCCGCCAGCTCCATCTCTATCTCAGCTTCGCCCCATTGTACCCTTCATAGACCTTGTACTAGTTTTGCGTTTTATTGCTTGTGAAAACGCTTTATTGTTGTTCTTTGTACAACCATTTGCAGTAATCGATTTGATATAGCTGATTTTTGAGGTTCTTTGGTTGCGTGATCAGAGAGCCCACACGATTTTCCAGCGTTTTTAGGTTCAGCTGGCGGTAGTTGTTGGATGGTTGAGTAATTAATTGGTTGTTTGTTCAACTCGTGAATATGTTATCTGGATTCAGTAGTAGGCCAGTCACGGGAAACAATGAAAATTCTTTTGGAGATGATCTGGAAGAGGAGATAGGTCTGTTGCTTGGTGAACAGAAGCGTCAGGAAGCTGATGATCTTGAAAAGGAACTTAATTTGTATAGAAGTGGTTCAGCTCCTCCCACCGTAGAAGGCTCTTTTAGTGCAGTAGGTAGCCTCTTTAAGCATGGGGGTGGTGGTGCCACTGGCGCTGGTGGTGATGGCAGTGGAGGTTTCTCCACCATTCAAGAATTTGCTCGGAATAAAAACGGCAATGGGTTCATATCAGAGGAGGATCTTAGGTCCGACCCTGCGTACTCATCTTACTATTATGCTAATGTGAACATGAACCCTAGGTTACCTCCTCCTCTATTGTCCAAAGAGGACTGGAGGTTTGCTAAGAGATTACAAGGAGGGAGCCCTGCTGTAGGAGATAGGAGAAATGTGACCAAGAATGATACTTCCCCCGTTGGTAGATCACTTTTTTCCCTGCCACCTGGATTTAACCCGAAGGAGGAGATGAAGAATGAATCAGAAAAGTTACAGGGTTCAGTTGAGTGGGGTGGTGATGGTCTCATTGGGTTGCAGGGATTAGGATTGGGTGCAAAACAGAAGAGCATAGCTGAGATATTTCAGGTGGATATTATGTATATATGAATTGCTTTTATATTCGTCTATATATTTTCTTGGTTTTACTGATGAATGGTTTACGTGCAATGCTGCTGTATGGGTTTTTAAGTTCTGAATTCTATTTTACTGATCAATGTTTTGGTACCAAGTCAACCGAGATTGTATAAGGTTATGATGCTCTGAAAGGTCAATTTATGCAGTATGATTAAAATTCATATGGTTTCATATACCTGAAAATGGATTTCTCTTAAAAGTGGTGTGCATTTTAACTCTTGTGTTCCTTTCCTTGTACTTATGCAAAGTTCCTGCCTTTCTCTTGCCACTAATTTATCATGTTTTGTAGTAAATTAACTCTTAGAGCATGAATAATTGGACACTAATGGGTTTTTATTGAAAACTTAGACTCATCTTGAAGATGTTGCCTTTGGTTCCGCTATCAACATATACTCAAACAAGAAGGTAGCTCTGTCAAACAATAATTTGAAAATATTCATGCATTGGATTTCTATAGTTTTTAATAAAGGAAAGTATTCTGCACAGGATAAAATACTCTTGTGTGCTCGATGCTCATTAGAATTAATCTTGTAATTTCTGGCTTGAATAATACTCCGTAAGTCTTTAAGCAGTAGTCTTTTTTCTGGAAAGAATCCTCATTGTGGAAGCTTCTTAAACCATATTGCGTTGCTTATATTATTGATAAAAGTGAATGTGTGCTGGTCCATTCTTTGTGTTTTTTCTATATGTTAACAAATAATTCTTAACTATCATTCTGGCTGACCTGAACTTGTGATTGTTGTAGGATGACCTCAACTGCGCCCCTTTTTCGGGCAGCCACCTTTCACGCCCAACTAGCTGCAATGCATTTTTAGGGAATGACGAGTCTTTGACTTCTGCAGAATCTGAGCTATCTCACATCCGTCATGATCTTTCATCCTCAGATCCATTAAGGTCGACAGCCCATGATTTATCAGGTGCTCATAATGTTGGTCTGCCTACATCATATTCATATGCTGCCGTTCTGGGAGCCTCCCTGTCAAGAAGCACCACACCTGATGCTCAACGTGCTGCTAATGGTTCAAGTCGTTGTGTTACTCCTATTGGTGGTGGGAGGGTTGCTACACTAGAGAAAAGTTCTATTCATAGTCCAAACACATTAAAGGGTGTCAACTCTAGTATAAGTGATCCCATTGATCTTGTTGCTTCTTTGGCTAGCATGAACCTTTCAAATGGTATGGTAGCTTTATAGGGTGATTTTCCTTTGAGTTAATACCCGATTTTGGCCCTTCGATTATACAGTACTCCCTCCATACCGCTAAGATTGTCCCAGACACTATTCACTTGGTCAACACAAATAACTTTTAATCTCTCTTACTTTATATATCAAATTTTCATCAAATTTAATTCTGGTTTTTGCGACTTTGTAAAGTTTTTAATGTAGTTTTTGATTATGTATTTTTTTTTCTAAAAATAATTTGAGTGCGGACAGGGATCCGTTGCTTTATCGTCGGTCAAGCATCGTATACCGAATTGTCCCAAACATAGTAGGACGGAGGTAGTATAACTCAATCTGGTTCCCAACTTTCTTTCTGAAATCAATTTGGGTATATGAAAATAAGCCTCTTGTAGTCCCTTGCCATATTTTAAACTAAATTTGAATTGTATCTTCTTACGCTGAAGTCTACATTCGGTCCAATGTACATTGTTAAGGACCATATTGAGCTCTGATTTGGGTCTTCTTCTGATGGATTAATTAAAACAACATCCTAATAAATATAGAGTAAAAAAGCCCCAGGACTTAACTCGGTCCAAGTCGTCTGGTCCAGGACCAAAATGAGTCCCATAGAAAGAAAAAGACCAAATTGAGTAATAGTCTGTAGTTGAGATACTAAATGGCTATGAATTCTTAATTTTATATGTTGTAGACAATAAATTTAGCTGTAATTGAACATTGCAGGTAGTCTGAGTAACACAAAACAACATGCTTACTTGAAGAAATCTGAATCTGCATATTATAACTATCCTTCCGCTTCTCAACGGGCACAGTATAACTCTGATACTGGTGATGATCATCATCATAGTTCAATTTTCCAATCTAATATGCAAAAATCTGTGTTTGCCTCAAATGGTTCATACGTTAAAGCTTCGCCATCTTTAAAACTAAATAGTGGAGCTGGCTTACATTGTCATCATCCTAATTTTGACAGTTCATATTCAAGTTATGACTTGAGCGGTCAATCTGCCAATTTCAATTCAACCCAGCATGGCAGCTTTAATTTCCCCCCCTTGTATGAAAATGCAGCAGCTGCATCTGCTGTGGAGTTCCCACGAATGGACTCAAGATTTACATCTGATCAGCACCTCAGCAGGGTAAGGAATCATATAGCAGCAGGTCCTGCTGCAATGCAGGCACAATTTATGGATCCAATGTATGTTCAGTACTTACTTCAGCTTGCAGCACTTAATGCTCATTCTTCGGATCAGGATTGTATAGATAGTGAATTCATCAACTTGCTTCAGAAAGCTAGTAATGCCTTATCTTATCGGAAACCACAATTTGGCGTTGCATTCAATAGTAAAAGTATGGGTTCTAGTAATCATCATGGCTACTATGGGAGTCCTGCATTTGGCGTTAATATGTCATATCCTGGTAGTCCAATGGCATGTCCTGTAATTCCAAACTCTCCTGTGGGACCCGGCAGTCCTGTGAGGCATGGTGATTATAGTATTGGATACATAGCAGGATTGAGAAACTCAGGTGCCAGTGTCATGGGAACGTGGAACTTGGATAACACGGAGAACGGCTATCCCTCTCTTCTGGAAGAGTTCAAGGGAAATAAGGGAAAATGTATTGAACTATCAGAGATTGCAGGTCATGTAGTTGAGTTCAGGTATGGAAGAGTTATAATTCTGCATTTCATTCTTCAGATGTGGTTTTTTACAGTTTTGCAAGTGTTCGATGATTTGAGTGGCTTTCTTAGAAGTAACTTTTCTTATGAACTGCTATTGGTTATTCTTCATTCTTACAATCATTTTTACACAAAACCTTGTTTTATGAAACTGACCTATTCAAGATTGTACCCAAACACAAACTCTTCTTCCCCAAATAATTTTTACCAAACTAACGATGAAAATGAACTTTTGATAAATACTTTTGGCCAACTGAAGTCCAAACACATGAATTTATGTATGTCTGGGTAGTCACTATCTGATAAGTTTCTTTTAAACATTTTGTATCAGTGCTGATCAGTATGGGAGCAGATTCATTCAGCAAAGACTAGAGACTGCCACAACTGAGGAGAAAAACATGGTTTTCGAGGAAATTATTCCTCACGCATTTACACTCATGACAGATGTCTTTGGTAATTATGTAATCCAAAAGGTATTCAGCGGTCCTCGCCTTGGAGCATTTGAAGTGCTTGACAATGTTTCAGAATGTATGAAGTGCTACTTGCTCTGCTCTCTATTATGCTGTAATGATTATCTTTTGTTTTTTCAGTTTTTTGAACATGGAATAGCAACTCAAAGAAGAGAGCTAGCTAACAAGATTTTTGGGAGTGTATTAACACTAAGCCTCCAAATGTATGGCTGTAGAGTGATACAGAAGGTAAAACCAGTAAATATGGACCATATGCACGGATGCACTTACTTGTCAATGACCTCTACCTGATTTTGTGCATATAGGATCTATCATACTATCATTACCTCTCATTTTTTAGTACTCCCAGTTCTGAAAAGGAGTCATGTTTTTCAACTTTTAACTCTGGAAAGGTACAATTATTGTAAATTACTAATATGTTTAAGGTGTTGCTTCGTAAAAAAATATTGAACTTGCTTCAACTGGTTTGGAACTCTCTTTTGGGAAAAACCACAATAAACTCAATAAGAATCAGTTGCTATAATTGGAATACTCTCTCTTTGGGAAATGTAGCTTCTTTTGCTGAGTTTTTTTAGATATTTGTATGTACCACAGGTTTCATTTCTGAACATGTTTCTTGTTTAAGGGGATGAGTTGGTAATAAATGAACATGCTATTTCTTTTATATTCTTCAAGATAAGTGATATAATATGACCACCAAACAGGCAATAGAGGTAGTGGATGTGGATCAGAAGATTAAAATGGTTGAGGAGCTGGAAGATCATGTCATGCGTTGTGTACGTGATCAGAACGGGAATCATGTTATCCAAAAGTGTATTGAATGTGTACCAGAAGATCATATTCAGTTCATTATTTCCACTTTTTTTGGTCAAGTCGTCACACTGTCTGCTCATCCATATGGGTGTCGAGTAATTCAGGTGGAAGGAGAATGGAACCGTTGATTTATCTCTAAATTGATTTAGTGCTTTTGAGATATGTGCTATTATCATTGTGTGAAACTTTTCTGTTTTGCAGAGAGTACTAGAACACTGCAAGGACCCACACACACAGAGTAAAGTGATGGAAGAGATTCTTGCATCTGTTAGCACATTAGCACAAGATCAATATGGTAATTATGTTGTACAGGTATGTATTATTAATATCTACTGCTAATGCTGCTTTTTATTGTAGATTAATTATGTTGATAAGCATGATTTCATAGTGTTGTATGATTCTTGTAGTTTCCATCCCAAAAATAAGTCCCATTTGAATACTTAAATTTGTCCCACAAAAAGAGGCATTCATGATCAGTAAACTAATTTTGATTATATTTAATGTATTTTTCTAGTCTCTCAAAAATATAGCTAAGGCAATAATGAACCTTGGTGAAAGATGACCTTTTTAGGCCCCATTATGGAGTATCATTTTCTCCCAAAACAGTAATTTGTACTCAATTATTGTTCAGTGGGTGAAACATGTGGTTAATTGGTTTCAACTTCCCTTTGTTACATTCACATGTCACTATAAATGCACCGTTTATTTTTTGCTTTCTCGTACTCACTTTGACATATTTTATTTTACCCCACAACCTTGTCAGCATGTACTGGAGCATGGGAAGCCACATGAACGGTCTATCATAATTCAGGAATTAGCTGGGAAGATTGTTCATATGAGCCAACAAAAGTTTGCTTCAAACGTCGTAGAGAAATGTCTTACTTTTGGTGAACCCAATGAAAGACAACTACTGGTGAATGAGATGCTTGGCACAACAGATGAAAATGAGCCCCTTCAGGTTTTGCACTCATTTCCTTTTGCTTCATAACAATTTTATTTTTTTGAAAAAAATCATTTGTTCTATGTTTTCATTTTTCAATTGTTTCTTAGGTGTTGTCCTTTTAATGTTCTTTCGTTTATCATTTTGTAATGCAGGCTATGATGAAAGATCAGTTTGCAAATTATGTTGTACAGAAAGTTCTGGAAACTTGCAGTGATCAAGAGCGGGAATTAATCCTTTCACGAATAAAAGTCCACTTAAATGCGTTGAAGAAGTACACATACGGAAAACATATTGTTACTCGCGTTGAGAAACTCGTTGCTGCTGGGGGTCAGTACTTTCCTATCCACACCATTTCAATCCTCTCCTTTTATTGTCCCCTGTTTGGTTGAAGCTCTAGGACTGGGAGACCTATAGATGCCTTCAAACTGTCATATTCCTCTCCGCCAATATATTTTTTATGGGAAAATAACTTTCAATAATATATTAGCCACAGACAAAACTATTCCCCACTTTAACTCTTGTACTTTTAACACTTCCATTTCAATCTCCCTTTCTATCATTCCCAGCCCCTTGAACCAAATATTAGTATATTGCCTCTAACTATTCTTCCAACTATAATGCAGAAAGGAGAATGTCTGCACAGGTCCCACAATATAAATATATAGAGAAGTATGAATGTACAGCTAACCTGAGGCTAGTTTGAGCGACCCCCTCCCCACCCCCACTTTCTCTTCCATGGGCTGTGAATGTCAATAAAGTTGTTGCTCGTGCTAGAGATCTGTACATTCTGTAGTTTATGTCTATAATATAGAACCAGGTTAAGCTTAAAGGCTGCTTAGAGTGGAGGATGAGTTTTTCTGTAAAAATGACACCCACAAG
This sequence comes from Cuscuta epithymum, assembly GCA_945859915.1. Taxonomy (NCBI): domain Eukaryota; kingdom Viridiplantae; phylum Streptophyta; class Magnoliopsida; order Solanales; family Convolvulaceae; genus Cuscuta; species Cuscuta epithymum. Next base: position 432,770 of record CAMAPF010001060.1, on the reverse strand, counting down.
GGCCACAAGGCAATAGTAGCAGTAGTTATATATATTATTGTTGTGACCGCACAAGAGTGCTTTTAGCTCTTAACTATGTTCTTGTTGATTTATCCAAGGCCGGGTTTTCACTTTTTATGTATGGTTTGTGTGATTAACTTTTGAATGAAATAGATTTATCGACTAATGTCTTTATTGCGGAAATTAAGGTGCATAGAATTCAAACGAGAATATTCATGATTCTAAATTCTAATATTTTATAAATTTGTGAATCAAAACGTCATTTGTAAATTGTAACTCTTTGAAAAAGGATGATGAGACTGGACATGTTTTGGGATTTTTTGTATTGCTAAAATGAATCACGATAAAACTGAATTTACATTTTAAAATTTAAAAAAGAAGACTAAAGCACTAAACGTGTGACTAGTATGCGTATTTTGGAAAATAAAGAGTGTTTAAAGTGAAAAGTGTGAAATGTTCCCTTATTTCGTTATTATGTACCTTTACGTAATTACGTTGAGAAATTGTACTAATAGAATCATCAAATCTGAAATTCAATATACAAAAAGAGAGTTACAATTTACGAATGATGTTTTGTTTATGTAAAATTAGTAAACCATTATTAGTGACTGTCGATATCTTAGATATCACTATCATGTGTTTTGGGAGGGCGATTGCCAATTTGGTCACAATGGTTAGGACTTATCGGATTTGTTACCAGGTTTACTGGTCGACAGTAGGGCTGGACTCAGGCCGGGCGGCCCGAACCGGAACCGGCCCGGCCCGGTTACTGTGTGAACCGGCCCGGCCCGGTGGCCCGGTCCACCGGCGGTTCGGGTCGAACCGGCCCGGTGGATACCGGTTCCGGGCCCGGGCCCTCCATTTGATGAACCGGCCCGGCCGGTTCGGGCCCGGTCCGGGCCGGAATAATTTTTTTTTTTATTTTTTTTTTAATTTTTTTTTAATTTTTGGGTTGGATTAGTTATTTTGGGCCATTTGAGGTGGTTTGGGGTGGTTTGGGGTTGAGGGGGAGGGGTAGAGGGTTAAATAAGAGAAGCCAAAAATTTTTTTAAAAAAAAGGGGCGGGTGAACCGGCCCGGAACCGGCCCGGTCGGGCCCGGAACCGGCCCGGAACCGGTCACCGCCGGTTCGGGCCCGGGCCCTCCTATTGGTGAACCGAGGCCCGGCCGGTTCAAGGCCCGAACCGGGCCCGGCCCGAACCGAGTCCAGCCCTAGTCGACAGTTTTGGAGACCATGACTGTTTTAGGATTAGGTGGTACCGCCGTACCGGTTTAGTTTCAATGAACCAATTAGTATCTAGTCCAGTGGTAGGTAATACCTATGTTGCACGGATACGCGGATACGGGTACACGGTACGGTGATACAACAACTTCAAAAATTATAGGATACGAGTATTTGGAGGTATATTTATAAATAATAATAATATATGATATAATTTGCAAATAAATATAATTCAGAGGTTCATAAATAAAATAATAACAGTACCAAAAATTAGCAGTTATAATAAAATTTCAAAGATTAGCCTAAAAAGACTAAAGTACTAACATTTCGATTTAAATTCAAAAAATATTATTGGTTCTCTATTTGCATTTAAATCTAAGTCTTTTAACAAGACTGGTTTCAATTAATGTTCCACATCTTGTAGTCGCTCGGGCGGCTACTAAATTTTCGTCATGTCATGTATGAAATCAGGGTTATAGGGTTAGATACGGGTATCGACTCATGGATACGGATATCGAAAGTATTCATATTTTTAAAAATAAGTCCAATACTTTTATTAAATTACAGATACGGATCCAATACGTACATGACACGTATCGGTGAGTAACGGTATCGGATACACGGATACGGCATCAGGGTGAAATATCGGTGCACCATATTATAACACCAATGGTCTGTTTTTGTTTTTCCCCCATAAAAATTATAATAATTATTATAATTGTAATGATTTTCATCATTTAAGCACTATTGTATGCTTAGTTGCTTACAAGATTTATATAAGGGAAAGTTTCCGAAATAGGACTAAAATAGTTTGAAAATTCCAAAATAAGACGCATGTTTTTTATTCCTAAAATATGACTAATTACTGCCAAATTTGGAAAATAAAGCCATGTTTGAAGTCTGGTACTGCCAAAACATGACAATAATTAGTCCTATTTTGGGAATAAAAACATGACGGTCCTATTTTAGAATTTTCAAACCTTTTTTGCCCTATTTCAGGTAATATTCTCTTATAATTATAATTATATTGATAATAGACCAAAGATGAAAGATGTGTTATTTCAAGCATTAAATTACAATTGTACTAGGAAAGTAAATACATTTTTATACTCCCTTTGTTCTCTAATAATCGTCTGGTACTGCCAAAACATGACAGTAATTAGTCTTACTTTGGGAATAAAAACATGACGGTCCTATTTTAGAATTTTCAAACCTTTTTTAGCCCTATTTCGGGTAATATTCTCTTATAATTATAATTATATTGATAATAGACCAAAGATGAAAGATGTGTTATTTTAAGCATTAAATTACAATTGTACGAGGAAAGTAAATACGTTTTTATACTCCCTTTGTTCTCTAATAATCATCTCGTATTCCTTTTTTGGGATGTTTTAAATATTTGCCTCTCTTTCCCTTTTTCGTAATTTTTTCAATTAAAATACATTTATAGCCTCACTTTTATTACCCTTGCCCCTTTTACTTTTTACATACTACGTCTCTTTTATATTTTATAATTACTTTACTATTTTCAATATATTCTCTTTCCTACGTTTTCTTTTACCCTACACTCTCTATATTACTCTTATTATTTTCTTCTTAAAAACCACAATTAACCTAAGAGGACTATTCCTAAAGAACGGAGGGAATATAAAACATAAGATATTGCAAGTTTACAATATACAATAAGTAAAGGTATTCATTATAGGCATTATAATAGAATTGTACCAATTAAGTAAAGATATCCTTTATGTCGAAGTTAAAGATATCACAAAATTAAAACTTTACATGGGTACAATGTTAGGCTTAAAGCCATACTGAATTTGACAACTTGCACAACACTATTTTAAAATTTACCCAACACTTGCTCATTTTTTGACTCTAAAGTGGTGTGTGCTTCGCAAGGAAATGCCCTCGTAGTGCAAAATGAATTTTTCTTTCCCAAACACATAATGTGCAAGCAATGAAGAAGTCATGTGTACACAAAGTTATTTAGAAGGTTCCATGAATAATGATGAATAATAAGTTGGAATGAGAAGAAAGTTTTGCTCTGGTGGATTGAGGTACATGACAACCTAATTTTAACTTAAATCTTTGATGGTATGTCTTTACGTTTTTCCCATTCAACTAACCCATTCACTTTTCAACCCAGCCTAACCCAGATATTTGGGATCCACCTCTGGAACCATGGCAACCCCTAACAGCCAAGGACTAGCGTTGAAGAGAAAGTTAGGACTTTTTTTTATCACTTTTAATGAACTCTGAAAGTGGTTTTAATGTAGTGAAAAGCTGAGAGTAATGTTTTAGTTCATCCAAGTTTACCTTAACCATCAAGGATGACTAAGGTCTAAGTATATCTGAAGTTAGAATTGGTAAATAATTGCAAATAAAGTGCCTGTGAATTACCAGTGAAATGGTAAATAATAATGAGACAGTGCTTCACAACAATAGCACGTGAAAAGATTTCAAATTTTATGTGTCAATCCTCTTCATCATCTTCTTGAACAATTCTTTGGCCAAAACCTCTAGGTCCGGCTTTAGCTCTATTTGCAATCTTTCCCTTTCTCTTACTTTTCTTCTTGGAAGCCTCTTCTTTTTCGAACTTGTCACTCTCCCTCTTCCGTAAGAAATCTGTTACAGCTAAATAGATTACCTGCAAGCAAAAACAACACCAGACCCGGACATGAATATCATGAATTTGACCTTAAAAGTAAGCCAAAGTGGGTTATCTGGAAATGTAATTCACATAAAAAAAATAACTTTTTTTGAGCTTAAATGATAATTCATTTCAACCAAAACATTCAAATAAATGCAGGACAAGGACTAAGATATCCTTTATTGATTAGATATCCTTTATTTGCTGCAGCCGTGATATAGAAATCCTAGATATAGGTATACGAAGTAGTTTTTTATTATTATCTTTAATTTGTTCATTTTGCCTATCGATATCCATAAATCCCATAATGCATCGATATTTCTAACATTTCAATCAAAAGCAATATGATCACCCTTGGTTTTAGTTCAAACTCATGAGCCAACAAGATCAATGTTTTACTTTTCTAATGTAATTACGCTTAAAAGTAAATATACTCATTTACTAAGTAAAATAAGAGGTTTTCTTTAATTAACTTAAATCACATTTATGCACACAAATATTACTACACGGTGACTTTCAACACTATTACAGTCACTACAACATATTCAATATGCAATAAGGAGTAATATTTTTGTGCAACTTTTACTTTGGTAATATATAGTCATTACACAATTATATTCAATATGCATTAAGGAGTCAACATTCATTTGTTTTCCTTATTTTATCTCTGTTTTATAGTTTTCTTCTATTGTATCCCACTATTCAATACTTACACAATGATTCTGTTAACATTGAAAAAACGGGTAGAACATCTCATGAAAAGGAGGGGGTATTTTAAATCATAAATGGTGAAAGTTAACCCCGTCAAAAGGCAAGGAGATTTACTTTGGGGCTGAGAACGAATGAAAATGTCACCCTAATCCCCACAAGTCCACAACTACTTTCTAGCCAGAACGGTTTATTGAAAAATAGAGCGTTTCTTGTCTTACTTTAATGCAGTTTTGAACAATAAGTAACAAAATTGGAATCAAACGCGAGAAATGGGTTCAGTTCAAATACGAGTATGTATTTACCCCAACAGTGAGAACGGATAAGCCAATGAAAGCAGCGAAAAGCAGAGCCGAAATGACGGACGAGACCCTATCACCGGCTGTAGAAGCTAATTCCTGGGAGTTCTGGACAGATTCTGCTCCAGAGGTCAAGACAGGGATAGAAGAGACAATCCGCCCTCCATGCCGGCGAAAATGCGAATCCCTATTAACGAAGGGATGAGATAGTGAAGGAGCAGGGATGATGAGCGAAAGATGGGAGTTGTATGATATGAATAGTCGGTGCTGGTTAAGTGGCCGTGGCGCCGGCGAGAGAAATAGAGAGAGACATGAAACGGCAGTAGCCATGTCTCATCTCGGCTGCTCCATTCTGCTCCACAATTCCCAAATCCAAAATGGGATAACGATGCTCTGGACGAGAAACGATAACGTTTGGAAGGCTGAATTTAGGGTCTGTTTGGATGGACACTCCACACAGATTTGGAGGGAAAGTTTTGCAAAATACTTCCCTTGTCCCATTTTAGTTAGTCAAATTTGACTTTTGAAGGCAATAATGTCTAACTTTGACTGATTATATACTTTTATATAGAAGTATTGACGATATGAAAAGTGAAAATGTGGTGGTAGATTTCTAAATATTTCGTCAATGTGAAAATGTGCAACATATACATGATATAGTGCATCACATCTGCTTAAAAGGTGGATGGTTCTCACGTTCTCACGTTAAGCATGATTCTCATTTGAACATATATATATACATACATACGGAGTGTATATATAATATATATATATATATATAGTGCGGTTCTAGTGAGAATGATGCTTAACGTGAGAACGTGAGAACACTCACATTTAAATCATTGTGATGCACAATGGAGCTTTTCTGTTGCACATTTTGAAGTTGCTCGAATTGAGCCTATATTAAATAAACACGGTGGCATTTTGGTAAATATTTTGAAAACGCGAAAAAGTGCAATACACAAGCTTCATTGTGCACCACATTGAGGTAAATGCGGTGTTCTCACGTTCTCACGTTAAGCAATGTTCTCATTTGATCTTTATTATATGTGTGTGTGTGTAAAATTATTAAATTTCGCGTGAGTGTACCAATGCTTTTAATATGGTGAGCGGATGGATAGGGAGGATGACACCACGACGACTAGGGCTGGCAACACCAACGGACTAGATGCGAGAAGGGGATTCCGATCATCGTCGAGGAATGGTCATGACTGGGTATGACGACGCTCGTGTGCAGATTGGAAGGAATCGTCTGCCCTTGATTGGGGATCTTTGCAGTCGCGAGTCAGCGCAACAAAGGAAGATGAAGATGGACTACTGCGTCATCAGTGAATTATTTTCTAGTTGACCGTTAACATCGCAATTCATTCAAGATCACGCAGGGTTTTTCACTACTAAAAATACGTTATTTACCTATATATCCTTTGCTACAAATTTTACTTCAAAATCCACAGGTAAATAGGTTTGATGTGAATTATGTATCATAGGTAATATGCTCGTGGATAATACATTGTTGCAAATTTTAAATCCACAACTAGTTTGCTACAGATATTTTCATGGAAAATGATAAAAATATGCAAGCAATTTGTGTAGGTTGATAGCTGAGCTGAAGTGAGTAAATTGGGAGGAATTTTCTGCGATTTTTTAGACAATAATAGTTAAGTTGTTGGAATTATTCGCAGAAAATTGTATATGTATCATTTGCAACTAAAACTGCAGGTGCTTTATTGCAGTTACAACTACAACTACTTCTTCAGGTAAACATGTACATATTGGATGCATAGTTAAATATGTAGTAGAATACATTATTGAAATTATTAAAAAAAAACTGCAAGTTGTATATATAAAAAACTTCGCAATTTTCAAAATTTTATTTAATTGACTTACAGATTAAATTTTAAGCTGAAATTTGGTAGACATACTTTACACTTCATGAAATTTTAATCATGCTCACAAAATTTCATCAAAAAAACAACTTTGAAGCACCTCAAATGAAAGAGGCCTAAAATTGTAACTTATAGGTCTACCTTACGTGGACATTTTCACGTACACACATATATATTAGCACAATTGCATAGATATTTTAGGAGCCTTTAAGTTCATTATATTATTCACATTGCTCCTAATATTAAATAATTTCAAACAAACCATCAAAATAAATACACTACTCAAGAGGTGGGACATTTTGCAAGAGATGGGATATCTTGATTGTAAACCAGCTAAATCTGCCATAGTTGCAGGCACACGGCTTGTTCAAACTACTGATAATGTGCTAAATGATGTTGGTGCCTACAGAAGGTTAGTTGGTCGTTTGTTGTATCTAAGTGCTACTCGACCTGACATTGCCTTTGCAGTTCAGCGACTAAGTCAGTTCGTGGACAAGCCTTCGTCTTTACACTTGATGGCAGCTCAAAGGGTGTTAAGATTTCTTAAGGGAGCACCTGGTAAAGGACTTCACTTCCCTGCCAAATATAACTACAATACTCAAGCTTTTGCAGATTCTGATTGGGGTGGTTGCTTGGAGACTAGAATATCTATCACAGGATACTGCGTGTTCTTGGACAAAGCCTTAATATCTTGGAAATCCAATAAACAGACTACAATTGCTCGTTCTTCGTCGAAAGCTGAGTATAGAGCATTAGTTGTTGTGACATGTGAGATTCAATGGCTTAAATATCTCTTCCAGGATCTTGGAATACACGAAACAAAAGCAGCACTGGTATTTTGTGATAACCAATCAGCCATCGCTGAATATCCCGTTTTTTCATGAAAGAACAAAACACATCGAGATAGATTGTCACATTATACGGGAAAAGGTGCAAAAAGGAGTGATCAAATTACTATATGTTCCTTCAGCACATCAAGTGGCAGATGGATTTACAAAATCTTTATCAACACCTCAATTCCTATTATTTCAGTCTAAGCTGGGATTCCGAGACATCTACACTCCAGCTTATGGGGGGTATTAAGCAATAAAAACGACGAGCTGTCAATAGAAGAATAGTAGTAGTTTCTAGATATATTCTACTTACTATAAATAGACAAAGCATTGTAAATTGCAGTTAGTAGAGTTTTTCCCCAAATGAAGGTAGTTTTAGATCTTATTTCCCAAATGAGGGTACTTTTAAACTTATTTCCCAAATGAGGGTAGTTTTTTCCTTGTCATCCAATTTTGTCAGGTCACATATTCTAGGTCATCCACCAACCATTCCATGTCATCAACCATCCCAGGCCATGTCATCTCGGTGTACTAATAATAAATATAAAAAAAATTTGAACTCACCAGGAATTGAACCTGGGACCTCCTTGTAATGCCTTAGGCTAGTACTACTAGATTGCATTCAGCAATTTGTTATCTCCCTCGTTTACCATTATAGTATCACATCCTTTCATGTATCAGAAATTAAGTAATTAACATATTCTTTTTTAAAGGAAATTTTATCATATGGTTTGAAATTAATGTTCTTTTTTTAATGTAATTTTAATTAATAAATGATTAATTTCATAGGTGCATTAAAAAAATTCAGTTAAAAGTTATAGCAAAAATATAATTTGATACTAGTATATGCTATTCAAGAATAATTTAAAATAATTATACACTATATAAAATAATAAATAAATAAATGTCATTCTAGGTCCTAATCCACTTGGGACTTAAAGAAACATATGTTATGAATATCAAAATCATGTATTTTAGTGTTGGGATATTTTATTTTTTGTACATGAAATTCAGTGCAAACAAATCATATATTTTTATATATTTTACATTAATAATATAAGATTTTTATTAAATTTGTGGTGAGATAGAGCCTATCATGACATTTATTTGTTTCATGTTTTATTTAGTGTTAAGTTATTTTAATTTTTTTTATTTGCATATATCAAATTACGATTGTATTATAATTTTTTATTGGGTTTTACTTGTTAATTTCATATCTATAAATAAATACTTTATCATATTTTCTCACTATTTTAAAAAGGAGTAATGTATGTTTAAAGCTAAGAAGTTGGAACACTATTGCATTTAAATATAAATTCTGGCTATGTTAAATAACTGTAGAGGAAGATTTGTGCCAACTATTAGAGATAGCTTACTGGTCCTCGCGTGAAGAGCAATTCAAGCAGGATGGGGGTTCGATCCCTTGCAGATTTATTTTTTTTATATTTATTAGCACACCCAAATAAGATACTCCGTAACATAAATGGTTGTCAACATAAATGGTTGATGACATGGAATGACTAGTGGATGACCTAGAATAGGTGACTTGGCAAAATCGGATGACATGGCAAAACTACCTTCATTTGGGAAATAAGTTTAAAAGTTACCCTTGTTTGGTAAATAAGATTTCAAACTACCCCTATTTGGGAAAAAACTCCAGTTAGTAAGATTGATTTTACATAACAATCAATAAAACAAACTTTATCTCCTGTAACGAACTTCTTCTTCTCGCTTTCTTCATACCTTGGTTGGACAAAACTTCTTCGTTGGGAGCTGAATTGATTGGGAATTTGGATTAGGGAGGGCTCAGTTGGCTTTAGAGATTTGAGTGGAAAGACATTGAGGTGGAAGCTAAAGCGGTCCGTGCTATTACCGAGATTTTGAAGAGTTTTAGTTGTTCTTTGGTGGGATTATTGGGTGAAGACATAAGAGATTTGTGAAAGCATTTTTTGAGCATTTCATTTAGTCATGTTAGGCGATCAATGAACAAGACGACACATGTATTAGCTAGGATCGCTTGTTCTTTGTCTGATCCACGTTCTTGGTTTACTGTTCCTCCTTTCATTTTTTCTGTTCTCGACAATGATTTAATTAATGATAATTAAGTTTTTCCCTTTCAAACACACACACATAGATTTACGGATCGGTAGATAACCGGACCGGGTTAGTGGCCGATTCACCGGGGCCAACCCGATCCAGTCCGGTTTATTGATACGCTCAAGTAAAAGTAACGGGATAAGGGTCGCTTTGGTCCTCGAAGTTGCAAAAATGGGGTCAAATAAGTCCTTATATAGAAATTTCTGTCCGGACGTGCCATTTGAGGTGGCTCCCGGTAGAATTTTTTGATTAAATTTTTTGAGCATCGTATTCATTAAGTCTAGTTTACTCATACCGAATTTCAGATAAAAATTTAATCGGGAAGACATTCAAATGAATTCTTGAAGATAACTGTGTCGATAAAAGCGCAATTATCTTCAAGAATTCATTTGAATGTCTTCCCGATTGAATTTTTAGCTGAAATTTGATATGAGTAAACTAGACTTAATGGATAAGATGCTCAAAAAATTTCATCAAAAAATTCTACTGGGAGCCACCTCAAATGGCACGTCCGGACATAATCTTCTATATAAAGACTTATTTGACCTCTTTTTTGCAAATTGGAGGACCAGACCAAACTGACCATTTACTCTAAAAGTAACTGGTTGGAGATTATTCTAGAAAACATGTGAGCGAGGCTGGCAGCTGGCTCATTTGGAATCAGAAATGGCAGTCACGCCTTTTCCACTTTTCCTTTTAATTCATTTATTTATTTATTTATTTATTTTCACCATTTACTCCCAATATTCCATGGATATTGGAAATACCTTTCCATCCGATCGTTCTGCTAAAAATCCCTTTCCGGCAAATGAGGGAATCAGATTTCCCTGGGATTAAATGTTAAATCATGCATAAGACAACAAAATAATCAGAATTTATATGTCAGTAAATCTATGCCTATATGCTGCGATGGGCGAAGAAGCGAAAAGTGCTCACTATGATACCGACTATGGCTGCGACGGCGATGGAAATGAGGATAGGGTTACGGAGTGGGAAGAAGGCCTTCCGAGCGCCGATGATCTTACTCCTCTGTCACAGGTGTTGATCCCACCGGAGTTGGCATCGGCGTTTAGTATTCCTCAGTCTCACACCCTCACTTCTCCGAAAATTTTCAATTTCAATCCGTTAAACGAAGAGAGGAGGAACAGAGATCGGATCGTTGTTGACGATGATACAGATCCGAGCCGAGAGGAATCCGAGCCAAGGAAGACACGGAGGATAGAGTTTTTCGGAGGAGCGGAGGAGGCCGACTCGCCAGATCGGAACGAGAATTGCGGCGACGAATCGTCGGGAAGGACAGTGAAGCGGCCGAGGCTGGTGTGGACGCCGCAACTGCACAAGCGATTCGTGGACGTGGTGGCGCATCTCGGGATTAAAAACGCGGTTCCGAAGACGATTATGCAGCTGATGAACGTGGAGGGGCTGACGCGGGAGAACGTCGCGAGTCATTTGCAGAAGTACAGGCTGTATCTGAAGAGGATGCAAGGATTATCGAACGAGGGGCCTTCCTCTTCCGATCATCTGTTTGCTTCCACGCCTGTGCCTCAGAGCTTACACGAATCCGGTCGCAGCAGCTACGGGATGCCGCCAGTCCCCATACAGTTTCCGCCGCCGCCGCAAATAGTGCCGATGATTGCCATGGCTGCAGCGGTTCATGGACAGGGGCACAACAGTCATTACGGAAATGTAAACGGTGGAATGTCTAATAGCTTTCACCCTCAGTATAATCTGATGCCCCAGAGGGATTGGCTAGGGAACAGATATGGCACATATCACAGTATTACTCCTGCTGATGAGTGAAAACCAGAAAGGATAGAGATAAGGTTCCTTCGTCCTATGATATACCAATTAAAGTACATACTGAAAATGCCAAATTGGACATTACTTTTTCTGGGGTGATTGGAATATGATTTTTTAAGAACGTTTCAGTGCGTTCTAAGCAAAAGATGTATATGAATAACAAATCAACTTATGCATTGGTGCTTCAAGGATAGTCTGTGGCAATTAGTAAGGGGAGTGATTTCTCAGCCCGTGTTCTTATAATCTTTAACTGAAATTCCCCAGTGATGAATATGGTCGAGAGGTTTCAGTTATATGTGTAGGTGAAAATTAGAGAAAGATTTTGAAACTGGTGAACTTATCTAAAATTTTCTTCAAGTGAGGGAGAGATAATTTATCATTTTTTGAATCCTTCCATAACACTCTCCCTACACTGATCATTCTCGTTGTTCATTGTATTTGACAGAAGATTTTAGGAAGAATAAGTTTGAGATCATATTTTGAGAAGATTTCTCGTGGTTGGGGGTGTACTCATTCATTGAGCTGCCAATTCGAAATAGCCATACCTTAATTTTAACTTTCATCCTTTTGTTGTGGTTTGAAAAGGGCAAATTGGTCATTATATTTGTGGGGGTGATTAGAATATGATTCCCTGGATCATTGCTCTTGAATATGTTGAATTTTACACTATTTATGTGTTCTACTTTGAGTACATTTTATGGTATTATTTTATGAAAATTATTTTTAAAAAAAGATATTGTTCAATTCATCTCATTACAAATTTTCAAAATCCGATTTTTAATTATTTTTAACTAATAGAGATTAAGATATAATTACAGTCAAAGATGTGCGTTGGAAAGTGTGAAATGTTGACCGTTGCAACTAAAAAAGAACGGGGAAGTATTTATTACCGACCCTATTTTGTAAAAAATAAAATGGTGCCATTAGAATTTTCCAGGTCCCAAGCGCAAAAAAATCATTTTATTTCATCCCCTAACAAACTTGAACAATTCGATAAGTTGACATAGCAACACGCCTTCCCTGTGCTAGCGTGGCTGCATGGTATTAATAAATGTGTACATCTTTTTTATACACCATTCACACTTAATCTGAAAAAGTTTTCTATATACACCATCTGGAAATACATTAATTGTCTATATACAGACCTATATAAAGACATAAAGTGTGCGAATATTATACAAAAAAATGACATTTTCTTGTTTTGTGTATATTCGTATGCAACCCTATCTTGTAATATATTATTACAAGTCTATTTGGAAATAGACCTTTCAATTTCATGGTAAAATATGAAATATAACATCGGAAATACATGTACTGTTCTGAGTCACCTATACGGACATATTAGCTGTTGTGCTTGAAGAGCTGAAGTACAAAGTAACCTAAACGGACATATTAGCTGTTGTGCGTGAAGAGCTGAAGTACATAGTAAGACGGTAAGACCTCAGCCTGAGAAGTAATAAGGAGAAAAATTACAGGTTACTTGACCTTTCAACTACAACACACATCTAGTAAAAACAAATCGCATATAAAACTCTTAGAGAAGTTTGCTGAAATAGAGAGAAGGAAAAAATATACTACGTATTTCAAGAATCACATAAATATTTGAGGCCTAAGCCCTATCCCAACTAATGAAAACACAAAGGAGACAAATTGGTGCAAAACATATAAGGGGAGCCCGCTGCAATGACCAAAGAGGTTGATTGAACATGAATTGAAGCAACATGAAGGGCTCGAGTATTACATTCTGGCAAAGTTGCAGTATGCTTGGAAGGACAAAAACAAGCCATTCTCCACTTGCAATATTATTGCCCCTCCATAAACTGTCATCCTCAAAACCTCTCACCAAACCTAAAAAATACCGAACCGGTTCCAGAATTATGATCAACAGCGTACTCGGCACGTACCAGACCAAGCTTAACTCCAACACCATAAGAGGAACCGTGGCCAACCCGCCTGTAAACCTCCGTGGGATTCCCTTTAAGATCCTTTGAACTCCCAAGATCATTTCCATGTTCAGCAAATGCATAAACGTGGGTGCCTCTCACAGGGATCCGGAGCTCAGCCGCAACCTGAATGAGTAATAATAACATTTACAATCCAAAAGATTGAGGGTTCAGCAATTAGATACCCCAAAGATAATTATATTAATCGATTTAGGACCCAATGGATTGGAACATCAGCCTATGACTAAAAATCATGAATTTCGTGTTTTTTCTGATATTAGTAATTCATATTAATTTTCTATAAGAATTATTCCCCAGTTATTAACTAATCAGTAATGAGTTACATAATTAAACAATTACTCCGTATTAGTCTTGAATTGATAGTTTCAAACATTTGGGTCCCCTAATAAATTGATGTGACCTCCTCATATTACACTTTGTTTTATGGTTTACTACGATGTTTGACCGATGATAATGTTAATTATATCCAAATAACACATAAACTAGTATTGGTAATCACAATTAACATTTTTTGAAGCTATAAAGCTGAATCACAAAAATTGAATATGATAAAGTTTCGTACATAAGTTTCAAAATTAAACCAATGTTAAGTTAACTGTAGAGAAGTATGTATGAAGTTTATTTTGTGACAGTAGTTCCCATCATAAAATCATGAATAGATGATGGTCCGGTCATATATTCAAAAAACTGCTTTGCAAATTGCAATATAGAACATGTGGCTTCTTCCAAGTAAAGAAGTAAATTTCCAGTAAAATATAATCACCTCAAGTATATTTCTTGCTGCGCCAATCTCTCCCATATTGTAACCCCTTACTGAATATGGTCCCCCAAGTGTGAAAGCATCATAGCTTGCAAGATCTCCAACACAACCCCCATAGTGTCCATGAAGGACTAAAACGGGTGGTGGAGGCTTGCCAACACCTTCACTCACTTTCTTCAACTGAATAAATCTGGTGAGAGTCAACTGGTGTCGGTTGAAGACTGGATTTTTGGTTCCAATTCCAAATCCTTGATCAACCTGGTTTTTTTTAATGCAAATCGTTATGAAATATTTCAAGTGCAAATAATACTCAAGTTCTCATTTCATCCTTGGAATCCAATTATAAACACGGGGAGGTAAAAAAATTGGAAATGATAAAAATAAAAGGAAAATGATCTTGTTAGAAATGACCAGTTTATTGTTCACTTAGCCAGTGTTTGGTTGGAGGACTATGGGAGAGAAGTGATTTTTATGTTATTAATTACTTTTTACATGTAGATGGTTGGGAAAATGAAAATGAAAGGCTAAATACAAATACATTATTTAACTGAAAATAGCTATGTTTTAGTTTAAGAATGATAAAATAGTAAAACCAAACTCAATCCTCTCACTCGAAAATCCCCCAACCAAGCATTTACTTAGAATCAGAATGAATGGCAAAGAGTTTTCAAGAAAAATGTAAGGTCAGTTCGCTCTCAAGTATCAAGAAACAAAATGGACAGAACAGACACTTGTAGCACATTTTAAAAAGCAACATGGCCAAAAAGGACTGATTGCCCATTAATGGAAAAATCGGCTACCATATATTCAAAATACAAAAGAAGGATCATTAAAAATACTTTACAGTATTCAGCACAGAAATCAACATTGTTTCATGCTTGAGTAGAAGTGTGGTTGTGGGTTGTCAATACAGTTTAATGGTAATTCAGATTTACAGCTAAAACTAAACAAAAAATATCAGACATAAATCACCTGGAAAACATTCCTCTCACCGACAATTGCTCCATTTATGAACTTGGTGTTATCTCTAGTGATGTTTCCCTGAAAGAATGCCACCCTATCAATGCCAGTTTCACTGAGTGTTGTTGGAGGTCCATCAGCACTAATTCCTCCACTTGGCAAGACCCTCTGACCACGAGCAGAAATATGGCTGCTTTCATCTCGAGTTGTAATTTCTTCCATCACAATTCCATAAGTGAACTTGCTCTGTCGTGTGAAATTCTGCTAAAAAATGATGGTTAATAATAATACTGAAAATATATGGGTTGAACAGAAAATAAACATCGAATGGGAAACAAAGGAAAATCTCTTCATTTAAATTTTCTCTGGGTTACTGATAAAACTACATATCCCAGGGAATCATTTCAAGTACCTCCGTAATGTTGGCTTTAACTCCAGCTCGATCCACCCATATAGGAGGGACTTCATCCACCCCTGGCCCACCTGTGAAGACTGGACTCAGTTTTCTGCTGTTGAAGCAGCTTGTACGGAATGTACGATTACGAGGATTAGATACACCATCTAAATATGGGTGGACGTACTCAAGCTTAAATGCAAGATCATCCTGCAAGTAATATTGGTGAAAAAACAAGTCTAATGCAAATATGCTGCATCTTTTCCCATTTAAAAAGACCAATAATTATGAACATTGAAGAAAATTACCTGAGGGTTGAGGAAATTGCTGGTAGTTACAGAACCTAGTAGTGACCTATTCAGCCCTTTAAGATTCCGATGCTCAAAGGAAACAGTTCCACCAGGTTGAATTGAAGCCTAATAAAAAGCAATAACCATAGAAAGAGCATGTATTAAATCAAGTAGCACTACGTCTCCATTTGTTTCCGACAAATTCACAAAATATTGGTTTTCCCGCATATCACAAATGAAAATTTTACATCTTTATTGTGTTTGGCACCCAAAAAAATTCCAGGCTTTTGGACATTGTGGAAAATGACTTCCAGTTTGAAAACCCAAACTCTCATTTTTGCAAACCAAAAGATATTTTCCTAAGATGGTTATAAAATATTCTCAATGATTTTTTTTCATGGAAACAGTCAAACATTGGAGCCTGAATAGAGAATTAAATCATTCAATCAGAACTCTTATTCCATACCAGTGTAGGGCGACCTCCACGTCCAGGCACAATACTCCATTCTGTACTGACTTCTGCAGATTTTTGTTCCAATTCCTTCAACTTAATTTCAACAATAATTCCACCCTCATTCTTTTCATCAGGCCGTGGGTTCACTTCAATGTTGGAGAAGAGAGATAGTGAATTAATGTTCCTTAAGGCTTGTTTTCCGACTTCAATGTTGAAAACTTGTCCTTTGCGAAGCTGAAAATGTAATCAATACTCAGTAATGAATTACAAATATAAACTAATCTATATGTGAATGGCTATGAAACCCACTGGATTCTATACAAAATACAGAAACCTGATAAACAATTCAACATATGTTTTCAGTTTTATCTTACTACCAATTCCACATAGTATATGTTTTGTTGTATTCACTACTTGGTTGAATCTAGAACATCAAATAAGTGCATTAAAATAGCAATAGTCTATTTTAGAGTACAAAGAAAAGCATGGCTTTCATAGTTAATATGAGGTAGTAGATTATTACATTTGTTCTACAACCGTAGCAACAACAAAAAAGAATATTTCATTAACGTAAAACTTATAAAATTTTAAAAAGTGCAAGTGTAAAACTACTTAAAATCATCTATTCCAGCTATATTTTTATTTCATTTGTTGATTCACTTAAATTTAATATACTAAACTTGCTTGAGGCACTAATTTTTGTTTGGGGGTACAATAAACATAAATGATATTTTTATCATAACTTTTGGGAGCACAACTGCACAAGTTACTCTGAAACAATATTAGATAGGAACAAAATGGCAGAGAAGAGTTAAAAATAATTACCTGTCTAGGTATTTCTCTCCTAACAACAGAGAGCTGAGTGTTCCCTTCACATACATTACCAAGCTTGTCCTGGAACTGAATAGCTAGGTGAGTGACATCCCCCTCTACCACTTCACAAACCACCTCGCTTGTGTTCAAGTTACCAAAATTCACAACTTGTGCACATGCATATCCATTTTCATGGTACCACTGTTGTACTCTGTCCCTTATATTCTGAAGCAGTCTTGCGCTCACACTCCCACTATCCCTCATCATACCTAAAATTTCATTTTCAACTCTCTGTGGAAGCAAACATGGCCTTGACCTCTGGATTCTCCTATTGTAATCCCTCTCCTGCATCTTGTAATACTCTATCATCTCCTTCTCAGTCAAGTCCGAATCCATCTCAATAGCCTTTTGCTGAGCCATCAACCCCACATTGATACACCTGAAGCTATCAGCTGACTGCCAAGTGCTCTCCGAGAAGGGAATGGTGATGCTAATTGTCCCATCCGGGTTAGATCTCCCCTCCATTTCAACCTTCTCAAACATTCCACTGGAAGCAAGGGTTTCAAGTTCCTTCTGGAGTTGCGACTTGGTGTAAACTCCACCTGGCCGGAGAGAAACCATCTCGAAGAATGAATCCTCGGTTCCAATTTTAGTCCTACGCTTCCGATCAAAGAAGAAGATGTCTGATAGTTTATACCTCTTGAAACTACTGAGCTTGTTCAGCTGGACCACAATGTTGGCCGGCAAGCCATGGTTGTCCCACTCTTGCGACTCTTCCTCGCCAGCATTGGCCGGTGTACTGAAAACCTTAGACCAGAAACCACCGCCTTCTCCGCCGCCGCCACCTCCTCCTCCCCCTCCACCTCCACTTGCTCCTCCGCTGGAGCCGCCTCCACCCCCATTAAGATAGAAAGTGTGATTAGGAAAGGCGTTGGAAATGAAGAAGATGCCAGAGCCAAGTGCCGCAGAGGCTTTTAGGAGCCCATTGAGTCGTTTGGATGATAAAAAGTCAAAATTCCGCCGAGGCGTGGATGTCGAGGGTTCAGGGTTTTGAGAAGACAAGGTGTTCGCAGGTCGGATGGATTTGACAAGTAGCGGCTGAATGGGAGAAACGGATGCAGCTGCGGAGGACGTAACACGTCGGCGATGGGAATGGGTAACGGAGAAGGCGAGCCCCGACGCGCCGATTGACGCCATTGCGGTTGGGGTATAAGAAATCGTGAAGAAAAGTTTCAAAGTGAGAACGTGTGAGAGGTTTAAGAGTGATAGTATACGACTGGGCTTTGGTTTTCTGGATCATAACGCAATAGCGGGCCTCATTTGTATTTGAATTGAGCTTCCATAAGTTTAGTTTTTTTTTTTAATTTATACTCACTCCATCCTAATTGTCCTATTTGAAAAATCCCACTAAGATACCCCTATATTAAATTTAGTAAATTTTGTATGATTTTAAATCATTTTTACTTTATTCTTACTTTCTCAATTCAATATCAACCACATAAACTTATTTTTCTTAATAACCGTGTCACTCCTTCATGTCACAACATTAATGTGATGAGGGTAGTAATTTTTATTTATTTATAACTTTACTTTTAGTTTCTTTCATAATGCAGTTAATCAAAGGAGAAGGAAGAATAGATTGATGGGATTAAACAGGGCAGATTATTCCTGAACAATAGATAGGATTGAGATAGGAGCGATTGTGTTGGACTACTTTTCAACGTTGTTCCAAGTCATTGAGGGGGCAGAAAATCGCACAGTGGTTGATTGCTTTTTGAGGGTATCGGAAACTCAGAACCATATGCTCTTTAAGCCACTCAGTCTAGAGGAGGTGAGGCGGGCTATTTTCGACATGCATCCGAACAAGGCACCCGAGCAGACGATATGAATCCAGCTTTCTTCCAGACTTATTGTTATATGTTGACGTGTATGTCTACATGCTATGTTGTTTTATCTTTCAAACAGGTATGTTACCTAAGTGTAATACCCCGAAAATTTGAGGAGTATTTAAAATTATGTTTTATATTGTTCGGAAGGTTTCTAGATAGTTAATTATATTTAGTTTAGTGTTTGGGATCAAAGGAGGGTCCAAACGGGGAAGAAACGGAGTAAAGATTGAACTTGGGGTGTTCAGAAGGTCCGCGAGGTGTGCGGGGAGGTCCGCGGGGCGTGCGGTCCAGAACATAGCTGCAGGAGTCCCGCGTGGTGGAACCGCGCGGATCTGCACGCCGCGCGCGTTAGAATATGGCTGCAGGAGTGCCCGCACGAAGGTACCGTGCAGGGGTCGCACGGTGTGCGGATTGCCACTTAAAATGGGCGAATTTCGGTAAAACGTCGTCCGCACGGTGTGCGGGTCAGGCCGCACGGTGTGCGGGTTCAATTTATCCTTATGCGATCCAAAATTCGAAATTCACTATAAATACATCCCTAATCCGATTTTCCTCATTCCAAAAACCCTAGAACCGACTCTTCAAGATCCATCTCTTCCACACCTTTAATATTAACATATCCAACATGATTTTTGAGTCCAAGGACGAGATCAAACAATCCAATCTTCCGGTAAGCGTTTTTGTTGCCTAATTCGCATCGTTCATCCGTTTTCTTGATTTCTTTCTCCTAAATTGTGATCCTTCGACCCTATAACTTCTTAGGGACGTGTGAGTGACTCCTCAAGCTATGTTTGACATTTAGGACTCGTTGCCAGCCTCGAGGTAAGGACTATTGCAACCAAAACAACTATTTTGCCCCTATTATGTATTAATTAGGGTTTGTGCTATGGTTTGAGTTTCATTCTAATATTTTATGAATATTTCGGTTATTATAGTATGAATATGATGATTTATGATTTTTTTGTAATTTGTGACATGTGATTTCTGGTGAATTAATCAAAACAGTTTGATATGGATAAAAATGTGATTTTTGAGGAATTATTCTTTTGGATTGGAAAATTGTGGTGATTGTTTTGGCACGAGTTGAAGTATGATTTGAGATTATTAACATTGTCTATTTTGAAAATATTCTTTGGGTTTAAAGTACCCTAATTGGTTTGGTTTGGTGGTGGTGGTATAATTATTTTGGGGAGTGTTGTATCAAATCTTTTGCCAAAATTGTAATCAACGATTTCTAAATATTTGTAACACTCGGGAGTAATCCGTGGTGTCAGTTTCCACGTCCGGATAAATGTGGTATTTTGGTTTGTAGCACCCGGGAGTAATCCGTGGTGTTGGTTTCTACATCCAGATAAATGTAGGGATTTGGTGTGTGGTCTAGGGTAGGGCTACTACTATCTGGTGGTTGGTTTTTCTCTCGGTTTGGGTTTTGGATATTTGTAGCACCCGGTTGTAATCTGTGGTGTCAGTTTCTACATCCGGATAAATGTAGGATTCTGGTTTGCTTCGGCTTGTGTGGTAGTAGTAGCCCCTATTCCACTTTTATAGGATTCGTCCTTTCTAGGGTAGTCGGTAGGATTGTGGTTAGCTAGTCTCGACTACTTGGACTTCTTACTACTCGGAGGGCTTGGAATCCCTTTTAGAGAGTGTGCACACTTAAGGTAGAGGTTCAGTTTCTAAATGGTAGATATGGATTTGGTGGATGAGTATTAAGTATGATTTTGGAAAGAGGTATTGGAATATGAATTTGTACGAAAGTGTCTTTCTTACTTAAAGTGATTTTTGTGAATTATTATTGAATGAATTTGTATGATGGGTCAATAATCACCCTGACAACCTTGAGGTTTAATTATACATTTTTGGGGAAGTGGTATTTTTGGAAAGTTACATTTTTGGAAGGTTAAACACTCATGGGAAAATATTTTGTTTATAGTCGTACTTTTGAAGACTTATATTTTCGGGAAGCTGTATCTTTCAAAAGTTATATTATTGTTGTGATATATTTTTAGAAATCTATTTTTGGAGAATTTTTCTTTTGGAAGGTGACCTTTTGGAATGTGGAACTTTGGAATGTAATATTGTGGTAATGATATTTTACTCATATGCTGGGATGTGAATTATTTGACATATTAGAAATATTATTTCAATTATAAGTGTGTACTCGAACTATGGATATATATTATTGAATTATAAATGTTATTTTTGCATGTTAAGCATTGTTTTAGATTTAAAAAGAGTATTTTTGAAGTATATAGATTTTTGAGATTATATTATGTACAAAAACCTATTTTCTCAAATTATATTATTTTACGGGGTTGGGTAGGTCTTACTTGGCTAAAAAGCTAATTTTGTTTCCTTTCTTTCTTTTGTTTTCTACACTTTAATTGTGCAGGTGATGAAGGTTATGCTTGATGATGAGAGCTGCGTTAGATTATGTAGTTTAGTATTAATAATCACCTAGTTATTGTTTATTTCGGTTTGAGAACATGAAGACATCTAATTTGTTTTCGTGATTTAAATCATTAAATACTTGGATTATTTTTTTTGGATGGTAGTTTAGTCTGTGCATTCGGTGAAGGGAGAGCCGGGTGTGGCGGTAACACCCCATTGAATACTAAGCTTCCGCTGCAATTTAAACTCTTTTGGATTAAATGTTTGGGAAATTCTTTCTACACTTGCTATAATTAGCATCTATTTTGGGTATAAATTTGGGGGTGTTACACTAAGGATTTAAATATTGCAAATATTGTTTTAATTCCTAAGAAAGATAAGCCAGAGAATGTGGGGGATTGGAGGCAAATAGCTCTGTGTAATGTAGCGCACAAAAGTTTGTCTAATGTTTTAGCTAATCCACTAAAAGGGTTTTTGGCTTTTCTAGTGTGGGGAAATCAAAGTGCATTTATATTGGGACGTTCAATAGTGGACAATGTTATGGTTGCATTTAAAATCCAACATTTTATTAAGAGAAAAAGTCATAGTGAAGAGGGTTTTGTGGCACTTAAATTAGATATGAGAACAGCTTATAACCGGGTGTGTTTGGGTCTCATCCAACAGTTGTCAAGTACGCTTGTCTTAAGTAAGCTTAACGACTTTGGAGACAAGCGTACTCTCATCCAACAATGAAAACACATATAAGTTTTGATTCCCCTAATCCAAGTATGTCCGGGTCTTCCTCTCTCTACTCCCCGCCTCTTCTTCTCACCTCACACATTGTTTAAGAGATGCATGACTCGGTTTTCTATGCACATGATCAAACCACCATAATTGTGACTCTTGCATCTTATCTTCTATAGGTTTTACTCACCTTTTGTCTGATTATCTCGTTCCTCAAGTAGTCTTTCTTGGTATGTCCACGCATCCAACGCAACATACACATCTCTGCAACACTCATCTTTTGAATGTGACACTGTTTCACCGCACAACACTCTACACCATACATTATTAATGCAGGACTAATTGATGTTCTAAAATTTACCTTTTAGTTTAGTCGACATACCTTGATCGCATAAAAATCCTAATGCACTATTCCATTTTATCCACCCTACTCGGATTCTATGTGATACATCTCCATCTAATTCGCCATCCTTTTGAATTATGGAGCCCAATTATCGAAACATATCAAACTGGTATCTCTTTTCCATCAAGAGTAATCCTAATAGTTACTACTACTTCTACCTCCACCAAACATGCGCTCCATATACTTAGTCTTGCTTTGGCTTAGTCTGAAACCCTTGATCTTCAAAGTTTGTCGTTATACTTCCAACTTTGCTTTAACACCCGATTGTGTCCCATCACTCAATACAATATCATCGGAAAACATCATACAAGATCCGCCTAGTTCCTTGAATAAAATTTTTTTTTGTAAATTCTCAGTTCTAGTTTTTTTTTGTCTAAGGGCTTTAGTCTTTGTTTTTGCGAGGTGATGTTTTTCCAGTCAGAACAAGATAAGTAACGAGGATTCTGGATCCATCATTGTTGACTTACAAATGTATGTGTTGGAATCAATGACATATATTGATTCAGAGAGGGTAATTGGCTCACATGTCCGGTCCAATGGTTTATGACCGAACTCTGATTTCTAGTCTTGCAAACGTTTTCCTGGTTTCTGGTATATATATTACATGCCTAGTTTTTTAATTTTAATATAAGTCACGACAGTGTGGCGCAGCGCGACGACGTTGATTTCACCGGTTCTCTCACGTTAGGGTTAGGAATATCCCAATCATGAGACACTATGTTCCTGGAAGTTTATTCTTCATTCTTTGCTATAGGACAACTGTTGAGGTGGAGTCGCATAGATAAAAAAACGGGAGTAAGGCGAGCTGCTCTGTGGTGGCTCGCCTAGTACAAGATTGATGTCATCATAGGGTTATCAAGAGGCAGGAGAGACGTTGGAGCTTTAGAAGCCAACTATAGTTATTTTTCCATGTCTTAATTTTATTATGTTTCTTCAATACTCTGTTTTTATTTTTTCGTGTCAAAACTAATGGAGAGGGTAGTTGTTTGATCAGGCTTATATGGCCGATTTCTGCTTCGAATATCTCGCATGTTCAACAATTAGTCTTGCTCAATTTCGGGCAATTTATTCTATGTCTAATCATAGAGTTAGAGAATCTATTGATTTTCATGATCTTAGAAAAAGTGTCTGGTTAAATGTCGAGTATTGATTATCATTTTGTTATCTTAATATAAACATTATCTTTTCAAATAAAGTATAAGCCATTTAATTTAAATAAATAAAAAAACATCCTTTTTGAGTGATAGGGATCTTGTTGAGTGATACATATTGCTTTTTTTGAGCTCTCATTCAAATCATACAATAATTTATTTTGGAGTGAGTGCTACAGACCTCACAGATAGGTAGGGATGGACGGGGACAGGCCTACCCAGCCTACTACTGTGCAAGTCCGGCCCGGGCCTAGCGGTCAACAATTCCAAAAACAATTGCTTTAAATCCTTTGGGTTGGTGCTAACCGACCCGACCCAATCCCATTATGGGTGGACTCGGTTCGGGCCTTGAACCGGCCGGGCCACCCGGGTTATAATTTTTTTTTTTGCTTCTCTTATTTAACCCCCTATCCCCCCCCTCAACCCCAAAGCACCCCAAACCACCTCAAATGGTCCAAAATACCTAATCCAACCCAAAACTTAAAAAAATTCAAAAAAAAAAAAAATCCGGCCCGGACCGGGCCCGAACCGGCCGGGCCGGTTCACCAAATGGAGGGCCCGGGCCCGGAACCGGTATCCACCGGGCTGGTTCGACCCGAACCGCCGTTGGACCGGGCCACCGGGCCGGGCCGGTTGCTACACTGGGCGGGCCGGGCCGGTTCCGGGCCGGGCCACCCGGCCCGAGTCCACCCCTAAGTCCCATTCCAAAGCCCAACTGGGTAGCCCGACTCGGTACCGGTACAAACCCTGGCCAGTACCGGGACTGAAATCCTAAACCCGAAGCCCGCCCAGTCCCGTCCCGAAGCCGACCCGATCCCATCCCAATCCACCCCTTCTAACATGTGAGACAGAGAGTAGTAGAGTACGGAGTACCATATGATTGATCCATATCATTATTTCATTATTCATTTATATTTGAACTAATCTAACCACAATTATATACGGATTAGTGTTCATTAGTGGTCTACCCCTTATTTCGACGTCCCCAGTTCAGTTTACTACCGTAGAGGACTAATGGTAAACCCAACTCATCCCCCTTATACGAATATATATTAGCAATTGCAATTTACATATAAAATCCCATGCTAGAAATTCTATCGACTCAAATTCTAATTCGAATATGATAAAAGTTCATTATATAATATTAGGAATTAAAAGTAAGTCCTTCCAAAAAAAGGAATTAAAAGAAAGTCAAGTTAACTGTGAATAGTTTATGAACACTTCGAACTAGGACTGAGGTAATGTTACTACTTACTTTGGCCCACTCATTTCTCCATATATAGTACTCCCTCCGTCCCGCTATGATTGTCTCATTTTACCATTTCGGTCCGTCCCACTAAGATTGTCCCATTCCTTATTTGACAAAGTTTGTGTGGTTCTAAACCATTCCTACTTTATTCTTACTTTATCAATTCAATATCAACCACATAGAGCCACTTTTATTAATAACCGCGTCACCTTCTCTTGTCCCAAACTTAGGGGGGCGGAGGTAGTACAAAATAGGACATAAAATTGGATGTTCCAAATAGGGATACTAATTTTGAGAAGAAATATTTGAATCAAAAATTATGCACGGTAGCAACAATCAATGGTGACTAATAAGTAATAAATAGTGATGGCACCGGCACCGGCACCAACAATCACCAAAGCGGCAATGGCGAATTAGCAGCCGATAGCCCGATAGCAGTGGTGAACTGGTGGGTTGGTGACACTAATGTGAAGGCCATATATATGGTAGATAGGCAATCATAGGATCGCTGAATGTGATTATACTGAATTAGGCCATATGTATGGCTTTGGTTGGGTAATCATTCTTCGAATCCGTTTCAAATTGAACCGGACCGAAAACCAATAAAACTAAACCGAAATCGATATGTCCACCCCTTATTAGGAGTATTGAACTTGGTATCTTTTCATTTTGTTGTCACCAAAACGGCAAAACGTAATCATATTGAACTTTGTGCACCACACCATCCACAATGGAGATACTTTTACATAAAAAAAACTTACACCTTCACTGACTGATAGAATGAATCTACAAAGCAAAAGACCACAACAACAAATGACCCTATGTGAATTAGTCCATTCTACTGTTCTAATTTTCAACATGCCTACCGCCCTACCCTAGTTGGTAGACATTTCAACTGTCATGAAGTATTTCGACTCCCCAACTACCTCTACATTGATAACTAATCACTTAACATGTTATAAATTTTAAATAATAATAAAATTTATGTATATTTATTATGCTTTTTATGAATAAATAAAATTTATGTATATATATATACAAATAAAAAATAATACAAATTTATGTATATATATATACAAACATATATAGTTTTTATCTTACTTTACAAGTATCTTTCTTCATATCCGTGATTAAAGTTAAAGGTACATATATCTCTTACAAAAAGAAAAATAAAAATAAAAAATTGTTTGATGAATCTAGACACCCTAGGCGGAGATTAGGCACTTTGGGCGGGC
Organism: Cuscuta epithymum; assembly: GCA_945859915.1. Classification (NCBI taxonomy): domain Eukaryota; kingdom Viridiplantae; phylum Streptophyta; class Magnoliopsida; order Solanales; family Convolvulaceae; genus Cuscuta; species Cuscuta epithymum. Next base: position 406,597 of record CAMAPF010001060.1, on the reverse strand, counting down.
AACTAGGCGCCATAGGCGGCCGACTAATTCACCTAAGCGTCAAACCAATTAGTCGGAGCGCCTAGACAAAAATCGGGGTGCCCGACCACCGCCTAGCGCCTAGGCAGGGACTAGTCGGGCGCCTAGAGCGACTTTTAGAACAGTGCCTCTACCTATTCAATGGTTCTATACATCCTTATTTCCAGCTTTCCATGTTGAAAAATTGGTCTTAAAATCCACAACCCTTATCGGACAAACTTTGCTGTCCACGACTGAAGTATTTTTTTACATTTTTACACTGTTTAAGGTGGTCTGCCTAAGAGGTGTCATCAAAGTTAACCCTCTCTCCTGTAGAAAAGACATTGTAGAAGATAGCAGCACAAAAATAGAGAAAAGATGTGAGCACTAAAAATCCTTTGAAAGAACCAACTAACTCGACGAAGAAGCCAGCACCAACAGTTCCTATTATGGCGGCAAGTGTACCAGCAGTGTTTGACATACCTATGTAACATGAAAATCAGCAAGATTAGGGGTTGTTTGGTGAATATTATGTCACAGAAATGAGGGAGCCTGCAGAATTTTCCAAGTAAAAAAGCTTAAAATTGCTTTCAGCCAAATTAGTAATGTGTCTGGTACTACTAAATTGATAAGTGATTTAAGAACCGAGTGATTATGTTACCAAAGGGGGAGATCCTAGAGTGCACTGAGTGCATTAGTTAGTTTAACACCATTGATTCACGGAGTATGATACTATCATGATATAACTATCATCAGAGCAAATCGTGAGAGCATCTGGACTATTAATGAGATAAGTCAATAAATAATTAATTAACCTATCAATGGTCTAGATACTCTCTATATCTACTGAGATCATGAGAGGATCCAAAGCTTGAGTCACACATTGTGACTGTGTTAGCGTGAGTGTCTGTGTGTGGAGAGAGCGAGAGATAGTCTACTTACCATGCAGAACACCTGAATATTGGGGGGCGATTTCCTGGTTAAGAGATAAGATAAAAAGAGAATAATGTAATGTGGGTTTTGCTGCTCATTGGATTATATAGAATACAGATTGGATGAATCTGCTAACCTGAAGGTTTACCAGGAAACCACAGTGACTGAATGCTTTCAACCCAACAGCTAAAGTAAGCCAAGCTGATGCTATTGTTGGAGTTGGAGCCGTAGTTAAACCAACAAGAGCAACCCCGGGCCCAAAGAACCCAATTGACTACAAAGAGAAAAAACAGATAAAAATCAAATAATAGATGTCTTAGAAGATAAAAACAGTTTCTGAAATGACAAGATCAAACAGTCCCTTTGGAACTTGGGAAAGAAAATACGGAAGAAATTATATACTACGGGTACAACAAATTTGGAAGGAAACAAATTGTGAAGCAGGAAATTTCGAAGGAAATGTACTTTATTGGGAAATAAAAGAAGCACTTCAAACTCCATAAATCAATTTTAGATATTTGTTCAAACTCATTTCATTCAACTATTCAAGTATATATATTAAAGGGAAAATCGCACTTTTAGTCTCTGAAATAGTCACCATATTGAAATGTCAGACTCAACCCAGTTTGTAAATGTCAACCCCTCAATTGTCCAAATTGCTGTAAATGTGGTCCTTTGAGAGGTGAAATGTACACTGTGAGCGAGGAGTACATTTCACCCCTCAAAGGACCACATTACAGCAATTTGGACAATTGAGGGGTGACATTTACAATCTCAGAAATATGGGTCTGACATTTCAATATGGTGACTATCTCAAGGACTAAAAGTGCGATTTTCCCTATATTAAATAAGAGCAAGAAGTCTGAATATATATATACAGTTTAGCTTTTAAGAAGTTCTAGCCAAATATGATTTTGGAAAAATTGAAAATAATAATCCCAACTATTGCTGGTCCGCTGAAAATAATCTCAACTATTGATTATTTTTGTATAATCCCAACTATATAGACTATCCGCCAATAATGGTCCATGACGAGACATTACCTCTATAAAAAGTGAATTTTAAATAGAAATTAAGCGTAAAAATTAAAAGTTGAGATTATTTATAGGGATTAGTTGTTATATCTCATCTCATCCACTTTAGAAACTACAAGAATTTATTCATAGGGACCATTATTGGCGGAAGGTCCCTAAAGTTGGGATTATTCTGGAATAATCAATAGTTGGGATTATTATGAGCGGACCGTCAATAGTTGGGATTATTACTATCAATTTTTCCTATGATGTTCCTGCGTATTTACCAAGGTATCAAAACACTTCCCTTCATATTTTCTTCCTTTCTCTACCATTTCCCAAGTTCCAGACATTGCTTTGATGTTCAGAAACAATTATTTTGTAGAACATAGATAGAAGATGATCATACTTGCATGACTTTGCGCGTTACTGTAATGCTTTTACCGTTTTGGATCATCCAATCAGATAAAACACCAGCAACATAGCCCATTAATGCCATCATACTCCACGGGACCGCACTAAACCACGCTGCTTGTCTGAGATCAACACGGTATATCTACAAACAAAAATAGTTGATGTAAATTAATGCTATGATCATCTGCAAATTATTCCAAATGGATTCGCCAAACAAAATTATCTACTACTTCTTACAGTTCTGAAGTAAATTGGCATCCACGAAAGTATGACGAAAAATCCCTGCATTAACATAAACAGATGAAACATGGACCGATGAAAGCGTCTCTATTATATATGCAATACATTGATATTTCAGGCCAGCTTGGTAAGGGTTACTTGGCTGAAAATGGTCGAATGTGATGAGTTTTCTGAAAGGAAAAATGTTTGGTGAAACTGACTCAGCCCAATAAGAAAGTCAAGGCTTTATTCTGTTTATTTTGATTAATCTGCTTATGCTTCTAATAAGAACTAAGCCAAATAAGCTCATTAATGCTACCAAACGTGACTTAAATGCTCACAAGTATCGATCATATAGAAAGTTCATACTACCTCCGTCCCCCTAAGTTTGGGACAAGAGAAGGTGGCACGGTTATTAATAAAAGTGGATTTATGTGGTTTGTATTGAATTGATAAAGTAAGAATAAAGTAGGAATGATTTAGAACCACACAAACTTTACCAAATAAGGTATGAGACAATCTTAGTGGGACGGACCGAAAAGGTAAAACGGGACAATCATAGCGGGACGGAGGGAGTATGTTTTAAGCAGCACTATTTGCAACAGGTACTAATAAGAAAACTTATGTATTACCCAGCTATGCATGCAATTTGCAACAATTAGAGACCATGTTGGTGGCTTAGATAGCAGGCGCCTGAAAGGTGGGATCACTTTGGCGGTTTTCATTTTACTGTTAAATGCAGAATGGTTGAGCCCATTGTGCTGTATGTAACACAGTTCTTGTGCTGAAATTTGATTGCTCTGCTCAGGTGTACTGGAAATTGCAGATACCCAAACCAAGACCCAAAGTAAGCCAGATAGACCAAATATGACAAATGGTCCAAATAGACCACCTTGTGACATGAGAATTGGAGAAAGTGTGAGCCCAATAGCACTTCCAAGCTGAAACCCAGCCATTGCAAGCGCTACAGCCCTTGATCGTTCTGTCCGAGGAAACCATCTGATGAAAAAGTAGTGTGGTAAAACATGTTGAAGTTATCAAGCTTCTATAATTTTTAGAACAAAACATAAAGATACATAATAGTCCCACAAAAAGGGATACTTTCTCTGTCCCAAAAAAGTCATGTTTGAGTAACTTAAAACTTATATTTAGTCAACTTAATCAAGGTACAGGCTTTTACAAGTAATGAATGACCACTTATACCTGTAAATTCACTACCAGGATCTCATGAGTAAAGAATAATCAATAATGAAAACCACTTCTACTTGGCTTTAAATGAAGTTGACTATACATTGATCTTTGTTTAGGACATAAAAGTTCCTGAAACAGAACTCCTTCTAGGGGACGGAGTTTCATATTAGTGCTATGGAATGATTCAATAACCATTACTGAATGTGAGCACGTTAATACTAGATTATGAGCCTGTTTGGTAAGACAAAAGAGATCAAATATGCTGAAGTTATGGCTGGATTGGCTGAGTCTATTGAATTGTTAAAAATTATACTAGTATTTGAAATACACGCAGTATTTTATTACCAAAGTTCAGATATAAATAAATGGAAAAGGCTGTCAATTTCCTCTTAAGACAAAAAAAGTACCTCGAAATTTACATTTTTCCATTATTAACTAGTTGGAAAAAATGGCTGATAAGGCTGATGAGCCAAAAAACAGGTTTACCAAATGGATACTAAGATCACTTGGTGAAAGTAAGATCATAGGAATGAGGGCGGGACACAAAAGGCTCTTGTTTAAGTGTCCATTGGGCAATTGATCTTCCTCCAAGCAGGAGGGGTGCATCAACTCTGCACTATAAGGGCTTGACATTAATGTCAACAAATATTATCTGGTGATTATACCTTGCAATCATACTGTTCATGCAGGGAAGAGCTACACCTTCTGCTATGCCAAGCAACATCCGCATAAAAAGTAGTGCCCACAAGGAAACACCAACAGACCAAGGAGTTAGGAAAGTTGCTAAAGACCATAGTGTCACACCCCATGTTAAAACTACCTTTCCGCCAAAATAATCCACCAGCGTCCCTCCGGCAATTGGCGATATCAGGTAACCCCATAGAAAAGATGACTGCAATTACTAACTAGACTCATCAATCAAACAATTAACTAACAAATCACACATGCTCGAATGAGGCATGAGTTAATGCCTTTTTCTACATAAATGTTGTCAAAGAAATAGTTGTGAATAACCTAATGTCTCTCTTAAGTCTTACTTGATCCAAAATACCTGTTATTCTGTTAACCACCCTTTAGGATATATTACGTATATATCAATTTCTCTATTGAACTATTATTGAATGATGATCACCAATCCCAGACGTTCGGAAAGTAGAATTACACTGGTAATGCTATCATATTTTCTCATTTGATGCTTCCAACTATTTAACCTATTCCCAGTGTGGCAACTGGGTATGTTTGCATTGATTTGGTTTGGTGTACTTCCAAATAAAACCTCCATGGAACTATGGAAGCATCAATTACAATGTAGAGCCCAAAGGAAAGAATCAGTTCCGGCAAAAGTTCAAACTTAGGAATCTAGTGCCAAGAGCATTTGTTTTAATGTTGAAATACAAACTCGATTTTGAAATACGCATTTTTAAGCAATACACAAAGCATTCCTTTCATAGTTTGGTATTGCTGCTTTGTTACCAGAATGCAAGTTCATTCGACTTATAAATGGCCTTATTCCATCAAACACACAGCCAGACACATACAAAATTATTTCAATCATTTTAGAATTTAGATAAACAAAAAATAAACACTAAACAAATGCACAAATATATGCATACATATATATTCAAGAGGGTGAACTAAATAATTGCATAGATATATCATATATGTATAGTTACATACACAACCGTATATATACATAAACACTCATATATACATTCTTATGCCCCTTAACAAAGTGTAAGTTGTGGGGTTGATGTTTGTGCAAAGAAAAGAAAACTAATATAGACCACAAATTTTCTTCCTTAAATGGAAAGTGACAAACTTTCTTGAGAACCAAATAAGGCAAGTTGGGACAAAAATAGGAGCGGTAAGAGTAAACTCACTACTTTCTATTTTTAGCAACTGCTAAAAATAAAGATGTGACCCTCACAACATAAATGATAGTGAAATTTTAGTGTGACCCACACAACAAAAGATGGGACAAAAATAGGAGTGGTAAGAGTAAACTCACTACTATCATCTAAAAAATGATAGTGAAATTTTAAGGTGTGACACTCAAAACATAAATTAAGATGTGACCCCACTAACCTACCATTTCTGACTGTTTCCTACTGTTGCCTACCGTTTCATCTTTCTCATTCCCTACTTTTTTTCACTCTGCTATGTAAATGTAAATGTATATGTATCCTTGCTCTTTGTTTTTCCTACATAATTCACTGCACTTACCATTTTCTAGTGAAAAAACTTAAAGGTGTAACAGAAAGGCCTAAAGGAGACGCTGGATTATTTGAATTCTTTCTTTTTTCATCCAAAATTAGAACCTGGTTCCGTTTCCTGTCGTAAACTCCAAGTCAAAATGGCTAATACTTCGTAGTTTAGAAATTGGGGATCGTAGAAGAAGTGAAAATGAATGTGACCTGAACAATGCCGGCGAATGATTGACGCCAACCATAAGATACTGATATGGGAACAATAGCCACGGACATTACCACCCTGTCGGCGTTACATAAAGCCAGAGACAATGCTAACATAGCCACCACTTTCAGTCTCTCTGAAGTAATGAACTCCATGAAACTCGGTTCCTGCCCTCCTTCTCCTTCTACGAAAGGACCGCTACCAACAGGTCGAGAATCGTTCGGAGAAGCTTTAATTGGGGACAATTGGAATCTCCGAGATGAGCATTCGCAACTTTTAACAGTAAAGCACTGAGAGAAGCTCTGGTTGGCTGAGCGCGGCGGTAACTTGTGATTTAATAAAGACCGTTTGGAGGGCTTAAGATTTATAATGCGGGGAACTGTGGCTGCACGGTGGAGACTGGCGGCCGGAGAAAACATGACGAAAGCGTTTGTAGTCTCTTTAGACTTTAGAAGATCATGTTAGGCCTGGGTTTTGGAGTTCACAGGGAGGTTACCGGCTTGCCGGCGAAGAGGCAGCCAAATCGTCAATTGCAACCAAACGACAGCGTTCCTTATCGCCCAATATGCCCTGTTTTTGCAAAATAGGCCAGATACGAAGATACGAACTACGGAGTATATGATTTATGTTTGGGAATACCGTCAAATTAGTCGTATATCAAAAAAGTCAATTAAACCTTCGAAGTAAATAAACATCCAATTAAACCTTTGAATTATATAAAAACAGTCAATGTTACTCGTATATTTTAATGGGTTACTTCCCGTTAGCAGGTCATTTTTAAAAGGACGAAGTGTCAGTTTGGTACATGAACTTGGGAGCGGGGAGTAAAGAGTACATCAACCTCCAATTGGGACCCACCGGTACACTAAATTTCCAAAACGGGTCTAATTTAGTCCTACCGGGTATTAGGAATACTAAAATGCTGAGCTGGCCATTGGATTAGTGAGTTGGGCTAAAAATTAGCTAGGAAGATGTACTTTGTCCTCATGCCACCGGAAATGGAGGGGATTCCGTCGTCATCTCAGAGCATTTCGTCCAGAGGTTTACCAGATTTCCCTACTGGCTATGGCGAGAGAATCCAACAGACCCCGACAGCGGACGGCGCGTTGCCGTTGATGCTGAGAACTGAAACTACCGTGATTGACGCAGCTCAAGAACCCTTCGATCAAAGACGCTCCAAGATGAGCTCCGCCTCTTTGATCGAAGGGTTCTTGAGCTGCGTCAATCACGGTAGTTTCAGTTCTCAGCATCAACGGCAACGCGCCGTCCGCTGTCGGGGTCTGTTGGATTCTCTCGCCATAGCCAGTAGGGAAATCTGGTAAACCTCTGGACGAAATGCTCTGAGATGACGACGGAATCCCCTCCATTTCCGGTGGCATGAGGACAAAGTACATCTTCCTAGCTAATTTTTAGCCCAACTCACTAATCCAATGGCCAGCTCAGCATTTTAGCATTCCTAATACCCGGTAGGACTAAATTAGACCCGTTTTGGCAATTTAGTGTACCGGTGGATCCAAATTGTAGGTTGATGTACTCTTTACTCCCCCGCTCCCAAGTTCATGTACCACACTGACACTTTCCTCTTTTTAAATTAAAAGCTGGCAGTCCAGGTGGTGTTTTCAAAGGTTTTATCCTTTCTTTTATTTTTCCCCTGCTCTTTCTTCTTAGCCCTCTCCGACCACCCAATTCTTCCTTATTCTTTTTCACCGGCCAGTTAAACAGCCCACCAACCGCCTTCCTTCAGCAACATAACCCAAATCAACAGAGAGAGCACTCGGAATGAAAACCATCAATCCTTATGGTTGCTTGTTTTGTGGGACCCGAGCTACTATACCAAATACCAATAGCTTCGGCAGGTGCTGAGCTTGGTGAGGCATCTCTCGTACCTTGCCACGGCTACACCATTTCTGCGGCCGGAAAACATTGCCTTCGCCAGGGGAGATGCCCGCCGGAATAAAGAAAAATGAAGAGGTTGTTCAAATCCAATCATAGGACCCCGTTGGTGTTGTTCGTTAGATTTATTATCTCCTCATCGATGCCGAAAGCGGGGCGGGCGGGCTGATGTAGAAGAACAAGGAAGGAGGGGGGTGGGTCGGGCTAGGCTGAAGAAGAAGAGGAGGAAGGGTGAGGAGCGAGCGGGCTGACGAAGAAGAATATGGGAAGAAGGGTTGGGCGGACTGGGAGGAGAAGAAGGTAGCAAGAGAAATAAAAAGAAATGCAAAAGAGAAAAGAAATGCCATGTAAAAAAATGACCGGCTAACCTAGAGTAAACCTACTTAATTACAAAATTGATCGTTTTTATATAGTTCATGGGTTTAATTGGGTGTTTGTTTAGTTCGAGAGTTTAATTGACTTTCTTTGATATACTTCGAGTGCTAATTTGACAGTTTTCCCTTTATGTTTCGCAACAAAAATACAAATACGTACACCTTTTAAATTAGGGGTGGACATATTGTGTGCTTTAACCGAATCAAATCGTATCAAACCAAATTAAATCAAATTAATATCGGATCATATGCAATTTGGTTTGAGTTTAATAGTATTTCTTTCAAACTATATTGAACCGAACTGAAACCGATAAAAACTAAACCGAACTAAAGAAATTCACTAAAACCTTCATATATTATTAAAAATACCAACTCCGAACCGAACCAAACTGAACTAAACCGAACCGAACCAAATTGAAAAATAGTATGATTTTTGTTTGGTACTAATTCTCCCAACCCGTTCCAAATCGAACTGAACCAAAACCGATATGCCCGCCCCTATTTTGAATATTGAATAATTTTAAAATACGGCATATAAAATACTTGTATGTGTTTACATACACTAAGAGCCCGTTTGGTGACTTTGCTTATCGGCTTATCAGGCTTATCAACCAACTTTTTAAGCAAACACGTAACATTTGATTTCATGCGTTGAATTGTGTAATAATAAGAAAAAGTAAGGTTGAAGTTATTTTTCTAACTTTAATAGATGAAGTTACTGTAGATGACCATTTTAGGTATATTTTCATATAATTTTTTCTTTATTTTATTAGTAAAATATATTTTAAATACTCCGTATAATTTATTCATAAATCAGCATAATCAACCAATGTACTCACTTCAGTCAGAACTTCATAAATTTCAGCCAGAATCAACCGATTTAGTCGATTTCAGTGTTACCTAATAGACTCTAAATTATTGGTAGAAAGAAATGATTAATTAATGTTTCAACCTTTTTCTATAATTTAAGATGCAATTTTCTCCACAAAAGAAATACGAAGTAAATATTCCTCATTTAATAGTTAAAATATCTAATCTAAGACTTATAATCCTCAATGAGAGTAATCTAAGACTTATAATCCTCAATGAGAGTAAGGGCATTTTAGAGATGAAAATTGTGTTGGTGTAATCACTTGCTTTATTAGGTGGTACATTGTGCTTGAGCGTGTGTACTCTTTTTCAAGGAACTAAATTTTTCGTTTAATTTTCATTACTAGCTCCCGTCTATTGCACCTAAACCGTTTCGTAAACCGTTTCATACACCTCCCACTGCTTTCGAATCTCTACAGCACCTAACCCTGGTTTCGGGCACAGAAGGTCTCATCCGCGCCCTAAACACACTGCGCTAGCTCTCATCGTTTCCCTCTTCTTGGGTCAACTATCCAGGTTTGTTTCCATGCCGTTTGTCCGAATTTTTTCACTTATGCTCATCTCCTTCCTCATTAATACTCCATATTATGGAATGATGAAATACATATCGGAGTATTATTTTGAGGGTCTAATTAATGGGTCCTAGGAACATTAAGTTAAATTAATAAATTGGAATGGTAGTAATTGGTGATTGAGAATTTGATAGTCATACAAAATATTACACTTAGGATGATTGAACAATGAGGGGAAAGTCGGGGATATGTATTACGAAGTAGTATTCTTCATGTATAACTTGGATTTCCTTTTATAAGTAACAAATTCAGAGAAGTTGTGGCTGGATGTAAATGAACTGAAATTCAAAAGCTATGGTTCGGACATTATGTTAAAAACTATTAGTGCAGTTAAAGTTTTTGGATAAGTTGGATATCAAATTATTTGCTAGGTTTAAAAACACAAAGTTGGTTTTTGTTTTAATGAGGAAATTGGTAACAGTTGATATTTTCTAAAATAACAGGGCTATAAAAATGAATCAATTAAGAAGTCTATTTTTTTAATTGCAACTCTCCTACAGCATTTTATAAGAGTTTTCAATGAATTTGAAATTCTTTTTTTTTATCATCCTATCCTTTTCGTTTAACTGTAGTTTAAAAAAAACTAAAAAGGTACGTAATAAGTTCTACCAAACAAAGGCTGCGTAGAAACAAGCTAGATCAGCTACGTGGTTATTAATTTCTTTGGATACAGGAGTGTATTCTGTTCAAGTTTTTAAAGAATTAACCGGGCTTTCATTATCTTTCACTATTTTAGCACAGTTCCGAAAGATTTACAAGATTTGCTATTCTTTTCCTCGCATTTTAGGTTGCTACAGAATTTCCAGAAAATGCTCTTGTACATCAACCCCCACTGCTCAAGTATATTGTCTCATCTAAGGTTTGTAGCTCAGTGCTTTTGTTTGTTTTGAATTTCGGTGTACATTTTTTCATTATTCTCATTTACAGCTAAACTTAGTAAATGTAAAACATCAACATTACTCCAATTGGCATCACAACTGGATACTGTTCTGTTTGACTCCTGTTTCAATTGATGTTAAAGCATTGAATTATGTGTTTTGTTGGAGTAATATGTTCATTATTTTCCTGGCTTCCAGCTGAATTAACTTGAAAACTTTATCCTTGCAGATCAAAACCTCTGCTCAGTTGGACGCTGCGTTCGGGTTTCTTATGTCCAATGCTTCTGAGACTTTGAAGGTCAATGAATTTGCGGAAGCTTGTGGTGTTTGTATGAAAACAGCTTATGTTATTTTTGTCAAGCCTTTGCATTATTATTCTTTTTACAGACTAAAGATTTCCTAAGAAATGAGAAACAAAATACCTACTTATTACTCCATTTCTCCATTATAAGGTCCAGTTACCTTGATTTAGTTATCCAATCCACAATTACTTGTAGTTCATCTTTATAGTGCTTGTTATATTCTTTGGAAATATTTCATATCTGAAAATTTGAACAGGAGTTGAAGTGTCCATGGAAGACATAGAGCTTATTGTTGATGATATTTTTGTAGAAAACAAGCCTAAGATTTTGGAGCTGCGGTATATAATAAATGGTTTGTATTTCTTGTTGTGATAATACCATATGCGAAGTAGTGCAGGATGCAGCAATATGCTTACTTATGCAATTTCATAAACACCTACCATGTTTTATAATAATAGTAGAATGGAATGAAAATTAAACTACTTTGTTCATTAATCTGTTACGTACATGATTTGTAGTTTTGTACTATGTAAATGAAGAGAGGGCAATGACCTAGCCAAGGTTGGTAAGTTAGTTATAGTTATATTTCATAAACTAAGTGTGACGAAGTTTATTTCTCCCCTGAAAATTTCATTTCCTTAATCTTTTTTTTAATAAAAAAAATAATAGTAAACACCCTCCCCATGATGGAGCTGAATAAACTCTTGTCTTTCAATCTCATCTCGAATCTTCCTCCATATTTATTTGTTTATTTATTTATTCACCTACTTACTTCTTAATCTATAAAGCTTACCTTTTGGACCTGAGAGATACTGTTGCAGTAACTTCAGCTGATATCCATGGTGCAACTGCTTATGGAGTTTCTGGGACCCCTGTGGACTGTGTCTCTTTGGCACTATCTGGTGCACTATTTTCATGGCCAAAACCTCTATTGGTAATTAGTGGAATCAACTGGGGCTTAAGCTGTGGCCATCACATGTTTTACTCGGGTGTTATAGCAGGGGCTAGGGAGGCATTGTTTAATGGTGTTCCTTCCATATCAATATCTCTTAACTGGAAGAGCAATGAAAGCCAGGACATTTATTTCAATGGCGCTGGAAGTGTTTGTTTGCCTTTGATCTCCGCAGCTATTAGGGATAAAGAGAACGGTGCTTTTCCCAAAGGCTGCTTGCTTAATTTGGAAGTTCCAACTGATCCGCTTACAAACAAGGGATTCAAGTTAACCAAGTAGAGTGTATGGAGATCCACACTTAACTGGAACGCTGTTCCAGCTAACAGGAATGTTGTTGCATCACAGTTTCTTTCCAACCAGCAAAGTCTTCGCTTTCAACTTGCACAACTTGGTCGCAATGCATCTGCTGGTGGTGGTGCACGCCGTTTTACCACACAAAGGAATAATATAGAGGTTGTTGAGTCAGTTGGTGTTGCTGGAAAGTCTGATCCCAATGGAACCGTCAAATACTTCATATTGGAGTTGCTTGAGAAGAAGCACCAAGAAGAGGATGAGGATTTAGATTTAAGATTTCCTAGCACTTGAAAATGGCTTTGTTGCAGTCACTCCTATATGTGTGTCAACGCAAGAGCAGGAGATACAATTAGCTGCTTCCGACTGGATCTCAACTGCCTTACCAGAAAAGCTCTGAAACTGCTTTTTAATCTATATATAAGCAGTTACCTTATTATTTGTCTATTTATTAAAATATAAGTGTACAAAGTGTGTCTGCTACCCTGCTTGTAACATTTGATTAAACAACCACCCATGTATCGCTTACCCACCGTCCATCCCCACTCCAGCCCATATCTTCTTATTTCTTTGGCTAAGCTAATGCAATGCTTCTCTTGCTTTAAAAACTGCCTTGCTTGTATTCTGGAGCACCAATTAAAGTATTGCTTGTAGGTTTTGCTATAAAAAGAAAAAGCTTACCTTTTGCCTTATGGACCTCTTTGGGATTCCATCACTTAAGATTGCGTTTTAAATTTTCTTTTTCATTGTGCTTTATTAGGTCACGTTTAACCCCCCAACATTTTTTTTCTTGTATCTTTTCTACTTTTTAAATAAAATTTAGCAAATGGATTTGTCCCACCGACTTAGGTAGTTTTCGTACATGGTTAAAAAAAATTGTTCACCCAATGCTTATTTTAAACTACTTCCAATTAGGATTGAACGCTTTTTAACTTCCTATAAATGTTAACATGGGAAATGCTAAAAAATCATTTAAAATCAATATATATGTTGGGAATTTTCCGTTGATAAATTGTATTGGGCACTTATATAATCGCGCATCGCGCGTGTAGAAACTAGTAAAAAAAATATAAACAAAAATGATCGTAGTTTTAAATTTTCTATAAATCCTCGATTAAAGAAGCATAGTAACAAGTTTTGCACAAACAATGGACAGAACCCAGCAGGTCTAGAGTTTTTTGGGTTGCGCCGATCATTGGCGGCGACGTTCTGGCTAGTCCGGCGGGTTGCAGGGGGTCAGAATCTTGTCCTCTCTGGAGCAACGATCTCTAGAAAGCTTGGATTGTCAAATCGGCATAACTTGGTTTCAGAATTGCTTTGCCAATCAGCGGTGGTCCAGAATTCAGGGATGTATTTACCACAATACATTTATGGAAACTCATATGATTCTCTTATGGAGTCATATGGGATGATGTGACACTATCACTACCACCCATTATTTTAGCGGAATCCTCCACTAAAATAATTGGTGGTAGTGATGGTGCCACACCACCCATATGACTCCATAAGGGAGCCATATGGGATGATGTGACACCATCACTAAGACCCATTATTTAAGTGGAGGATTCCGCTAAAATAATGAGTAGTAGCGATGGTGCCACACCACCCATATGACTCCATAAGGGAGTCATATGGGTTTCCCAAAAAATTGTATTTACCATGAGCATTGTTCTAAAACTCGCTAGGCGCTAGACGGGCAGTAGAGGGGCGCCTAGCGCCTAGGCGGCCGACTAGGCCGATTTTTCGGCCGACTAGGCCAATTTTTTGGCCGACTAGACCGACTAGGACTCTACGGTTAGGGCTGCCTAGGCCGATTAATCGGTCCGCCTAGGCCGATTTTTAGAACAATGACCATGAGTGTAGTGAGTTGGAACTGTCGTGGGATGGGTGTTGGGTGTGTTTAAAAAAAGAAATTAATTAATAAAATTAATTAAATAAAATGAATACATGAAAAACAAGAAAATGGATGAAGCAGAAATAGCCAAAGCTCATGCTATGCACGATTTCCTTAAAACGCATTCATTGCCTCCCGGGGTGCTAGGAGCGTTGCAACGATCGTTTCCCAGGATACGATGACTACGAACAATAGTTTAGCACTCAAACTAAGGTTCCAACGAACGAGAACAATGCCGGAACACAGAAGAGTTTTTATGGAATGCTAGAGATTTTTCTAGCTCTGAAAATATGTGAAGGAAGTGTATGAACGAGTGTCATTTGCGAAGCACCTGCTAGCCTATTTATAGGGTGGATTTGTTGGCTGAACGTTTGCATGTGAATGACATTTAATGGAGTTGGCCGTTGGTATTCAATAGCCAGCTCGTTGGCATTGATCTGTCCAGAAAATGTTCCCGAACGTTGGGCAGTTAATGGAGCAAAAATAGGAACGTTACAGAAGAACAAAAGTTAATGTTATCTTTAGAAGATAGATTTCGGACGACATTCGTGTCAGCAGGTCGCCCGCAAGTCGTGCTTTTTGTTCTCTGGTTTCGGGATTTGATTTGCACCCCCCTGCGCGCGTGAGAGAGCCTTTCCATTTAGGAATCTTAACTCCTTAGAGGGGGTTTCCCTTTATAAAGGGTTCAAATTCCCTTGGTTTTCCGGTGTAGGAAATAACCACACTAGAAACCCACATTTTCCTAGTTTTCTCCATTCCAACGAGTGAACTTTGAAAATCAATTTCTCATTCACCCGTTATCCGTTTTGAGTGTACCATATATCGAATTGTAGCCCTAAGCAAGGACAATCCGAAATCACTTTGACCCGACCCAAATCAGAAGTGGAACCCACTCAAAAATTCCCGAAAAATGACCATTTAATGCAATTTTAACACATT
The DNA here is from genome assembly GCA_945859915.1 of Cuscuta epithymum. Taxonomy (NCBI): domain Eukaryota; kingdom Viridiplantae; phylum Streptophyta; class Magnoliopsida; order Solanales; family Convolvulaceae; genus Cuscuta; species Cuscuta epithymum. Next base: position 391,453 of record CAMAPF010001060.1, on the reverse strand, counting down.
TTTCCAACAATGGGAACCTTGTTGCGGTTCAGGACCTAGCGGAGTTGGTGCACACCAAGCTGTGAAAATGAAGGCTCAAAGACAAAGGTGTGAAGAGGTAAGAGATGTTCTGGATTTTCAATTTTGCTTTTCAATCGACTGGTGGGTTTTTGTGTGCTGATGAGCCTAAAAGGCAGTATACGGTGAAGAGTGGATACTGTAGGGCCCGAGGAGAGGTCTTGGAAGACAATTGGGTTGGGTGGTATGTGGGATTTTTTATTCAACCTAAAGTTAAAATTTTCTTTTGGTAGGTCATGTCAGGTTGTCTTCCCACGACAGTTAATTTAAATTGATGGCAAGTTGATGTTCATCCGAGTTGCAAAATTTGTGGGCATGAGGAGTAAAATGTATTACACTTATTTCAAGGATGTCATGTAGTGAAAGGTTGGTGGCACGTGACAGTGATGGTAGGTTTGTTCAAGGGGGAGTTCAGTGCAGAGCTGATTAGCCAGTGAGTATTGCAGAAGCGGTGGTTCTGACTGCGAGAAGTAATATTGTGGGTGAAACAAAAAGGTTGGTCAAGAGTGAAGGTAGAAACCAATTCTCTAATGGTAACTTCAAGAATGGGTGAGAAAGTTGGGGGGTCTTATTTTGACTCTGTTATAGCTAATATTAAAGAGATAATTCAGAATGAGGCAAATATAATGGTGTGTTATTGTAGAAGAAGTGCCAATTGTGTAGCACATTTGCTTGCACGGTTGGCCTTGTTAGGCCAGAAGGTGATCTTGTCTTTTATATTTCGCTATGATGCATTATAACCCAATCGGAAAATGACTATTCAATATAATATATTGAATGATTTTCAGTAAAAAAAGTGACAAGTTTGCAGAATATTTTTTTTTTTGAGAAAAAAACGTCAAATATATTATATTAAAAGATCATGAGCCAAAGAGTTTACAATAAAAGAAGGCGGTGCTGTAAAACTAAAAACTTGACCAGACATAGAAAGAGATGCTCTTGCAATGGTATGAGCCACCTGATTCGCTGATTTTCCACACCATTGAATTTTAAGATTAATATCTTCACTTTGTAGAGATTTTAAATCTTCAAAAATAAAACCCATTTGAGAGTCGTGATCCTCACCTTGGATATCTGATATCACCATGGCCGCATCCGTTTTAATCACTACCTTCCTCCATCCATTTGCTCGTGCCCAAACAATGGATTCCCGAACTCACATGGCTTCTGCTTCCATTGCTGTCCAAGATGCCTTCATAACCCGGCTGTAAGCTTTTATAAAATTACCCTCACTATCTCGAAGACCACAAGCCCAAATTGTTTCCCGGATACCTCTCATTTGCCACAATGGTTGAGGCAAACATCTTTTCTTCTCGCTTGCAATCATTATATCATTAAAATCGCCAAACACTAGCCATGGCAGATTACTCCTATTAGCTAAATCAAGTAATAAATCCCATGATTCCTTTCTTCTTCGATGGTATGGCATTCCATAATAACCTGTGAGCCGCCAACAAGCTTCACCTTCATCTGACTTGATCTAGCAATCAATATAAAATTGATTCGAATCTAAAATTTTGATTTCAACATTGTCTCCCCAGAACAGAGCAAACCACCGCTGCTGCCAATACTCTCCCCCACAAAACCCTTCTAGAAACCCAGACTCCCCATTACTTCATTCACTCATCGTCGTCCAGCTTTAGTCTCCATAAGAAAGATCACCGAAGGTTTCTTCTCCCTGGTTAAATCGCTTAAAACCTGCACCGTGGCTAAGTTGTCTAGTCCCTGCAATTCTAGCTGACTATATTCATCAAATCAGTCTAACCGCCGGACAATCCAATCTCTTGATTGGCGCCGGAAAAAAAAAACTACGCGGAGAAGACCGCTAGGGACCAAGTTTGCACAATACTCCATATTAAACAAAGTAACTGTGAAAAAAAACATAAAACACCAGAGTCTAAAATCCAAAGTAAATCAACGGTAAAACTCCAATACAAAAAGTGAAATTTTCAAACTCATCTCTATCATCAATATAAGTCCCCCACACACTCATGAAAAGGATTAGGTTCAATTAATGAGACTAGCATTGTCCCCATTAGTGTCATGAAAGGAACTCCATCCTTGAAGTCTGAATGACTCAATCGTTCATATTAATTGTAACACCCCCAAATTCTTAACCCAAAGTACTTATTGTAAATTGTAATTTCATAAAAATTTTCCCAAAATTTAAAACTCAAAATTACTTACGGAGTATATTGAAGGAGAATTTCAAACAATGTGTGTTAGCGCCACGACGCCACACTCGGTTTTTACCACAATCCAAAATAAAACACCGATACTTAAAAGTTGAAGTGATTTAATTGTCAACATGTTACCAAAATCTTAATTTAAATAAATTTTGTAAATGAGTAGTAATTAAACTAAGTATTGTAGCACAATTATCATCACCTGCACAAAGTAAAGTATAGAAAGAAAACAAAGAGAACCAAAATTAACTTTATACTTAAGTAAGAAGATCTACATATAGTATGCCAAAATAGTTTTTGTACTTAAATATATATAGTTTAGAAAATTCATATATGATAGCGGTTATATTTACTTGTGTTTAACATAAGTATTTATAAGTATTTGTTGAAGAAAAGGAGAAAAAGCGGGAAAATATCTTCAGAATACGAGCTAGAGCAATAATCATTGCGATGAACGGCTTTTGGGACCAAGATGATGACGTTCTGCCCATAATTTGAGTATAACTTATTGTAGAGAACTCGAAATCACTCGATTCGAATTTCATGTGAATGTTAACTCAATAAGGTACAAATGTTATGAAGACGTCATGACCAAAATATGAAAGGAACCAGACTCAATCAACCAATAAAGTCAGATGTTGCTGGTGGGATTTCAGGATGCATACCTCTCAGTGTTTTATCCATATCTTTTGATTGGATGAATAAAATCACATCATTCAAGTTTTGATGGATAGAAGACTTCATTATCTACAACTTTGGTGAAGGAATTATGTCCAAATTAGTAGCGGAACATCCCCAAAATCCCAGGACAAAACCGGCACCGGAATTTGCACAAAACACGCGCCGGTTTGTTGATTTTCGCATGGCACAAACCAGTAGCTTACCCGGCGCCGGGTAGGCCTTATAACCGGCGCCGGGTATGTCAAAATTTCAGATTTTCCAGCGCGTTATGAAGAACCGGCGCCGGGTAGGTCTGATTCTGCAAATACAAAAGAACGTGCAGCAATATTTTGATGGGAAAAACTCACCTTCCTCATGATCTGATCAAATATATCTTCCATGCCTGATTGTTGGGCTCGAATAGACTAAAAGATGCCAATCTTTAGCCTATATAAAGCCCCCAATTTATCAAACATGAGGATCATTCCATTCTTGAAGATTAAATTTCAGTTTTTATATTTCCTTTTTGCATTTTCTTGAAGTGTTGGAGAAGAAGCCATTTCTCTCCTCTACAATTGGTTCTAGGTATTATTTCTTGTATGTTATTGTATTCCATTGTTCTTAGTTACACTTTTGTAATTAATATGAGCTCAAGGAGCTAAGTTCTTAGCTAAGGCTAGGGATGAACTTCTATGCCCACTAGGTGTTTGATAAAAGTTCTAAACCAATAAATTCTGATTTATCCTTTACATTTTGATTGTTTATGACTATGGTGTACAACATAGAAGTATGTTAAATTTAGTTTATACTTGCAATTAACGTTGAAGTCTAAACTATGAACATTAAAGGATAAACATATATATTACCGAGAATAGAAATATATCCGGTATTATATGATACGGGTGTGATGTCTTGATATTCAACGGGGTTTTCGGTAGATGAATGTAAGCCGTAACGGGACTTACACGTAACGAAAACCACGCTCTCGCTGCCTTAACCGGAGTTGAGAATATATTAGGGACATCGTATTCATGATTATTGGTAAAGAACTAATATTCAACCCTATTAAATCATTTAAGTGATTCCTGAAGCCTTAGCCGTTGTTATCATTCATTTTAAACCCGAAATAATTAAAGTTGTTTCCTTGAATTTAAAGTGAAAAGCCAAAAATACAAAACACAAATCAAAATCCCTGCACTTTACTCATTTATTTATTTAAAAGTCATCTACTCTCGGACTAAATTAAACAACGTTTCCCTGTGGATTCGACCCGGTATTTTACCAGAATCTATTACTATATCGGCACTTGTACACTTGCAAGTTCAAACCGATCAAGTTTTTGGCACCGTTGTCGGGGAAACAGTCTTGTTTTATGAAGTTCACAAATATCATTTTTTTTGCATTTCCCTTGTTTGTGTAGTAGTGTTAGTTTTTTTTTTAAAAAACAAAAATGTTTTGTCATACTCATAAAAGTTCAAGGATCTAAGTAAAACTTTGGTCCCGAAGTTGAAAGAGTGTGCAAACACAAAAAAAAAATCCTTCACTAAATGAGATCAAGATGTCCATTGTTGCCTATAACCCACATTTTCAAGCTGGAGACATAAAGTTCTCTAGAGTGAAGGAAATATCTATCAGTGATGTGCTTGATAGAAGATTCTTGGAGTTTGAACGAACACTGAAAGAAAGCCTACAAACCGCCTTAAGAAGTATTCTTCCTACACGAGATTATGCTATTCAAACCGAGGAGATCAATTACATGAACTCCTATGATGAGTGGGGGAATCATGGAGGTAATAACTACTACAATTCTTCTAATCAACAAAAGGGGAACCAAGACAACAATTGGAAACCGCAGGGGAGTTCTTCAAACTTTCAGTCCACCATGGAAAAGATGATGTTTCTTACCACAAGTATTCAAGCTCAAAATGAAAAACATTATAGTAGAATTGAGGCATCCGTTGAGAATCTCCATTCTCAATTTACCAAACTTGACATCCGAATTGCAAATCAAAACACAATTATTAATCAAAGGATGGACAACCTCGAGCGAGATACCAAAAACTCCTTCCACACTCTACAATTGCAGATTGACCAACTTGCTCAACAAGTTACTATAGAAGTGATAAGTCCGTATTTAGACACGCATTTGATGCGTGTCCGGGTCGGTTTTGATGATTTTCTTGGCTTTAAGGCGTTGCAAGTCTCAATTTTGGCTCAAGTTGTGTTTAGCAGGCGTTGGATCAAGTTTCGTTGCATTTGGAGTTGATTTGAAGAAGTTAGAGTCCGGCAATTGGCGCTAAAGAGACAATAGGGAGGAGATAGAAAGCATTCAAGGAATAATTGAGAGATTTGGAGGTCACCAGGTGATTCACGGCGAAATTTTGAAGAAGAAAGAGCATTGGGATCGACCTCGGATGAGTCTGGACACGTTTGGAGCAAGAAAACAAGAAAACGGAGCGAAAAAGTCAGACGCACGGTCGTGCGTCTGGGACGCACGATCGTGCGTCCATTACGAAACCGCGATGAAGCCTCTGCCTGCTACGCACGATCGTGCGTAGGCAGGGACGCACGATCGTGCGTAGCCCCGTGACACGCGCGGAAAACTCCTTTTTCGGCCCAAACTCGGTTTTTTTCCCCTTTTTTCTATAAATAAGGCCTCCCTAACCCTTTTTGGGGGTTACGAACATTACGGAGAGGCCTAGGGACGAATTTAACACCGTTTTTACGCTATTTTCTTCCAAGATCCTGGGATTATTTGTAAGTTCATCTTTTTAATTAATGACAATTATCTCTATTCATCCCAATTCTGTTGATTCTTCAATTATGAATTGTGAGTAGTTTAATTAGGGATTTGGGGTTGATGAAGGGGTTAATCATGATGTATGGCTAGATTCTTGTCGGTTTAATTGCATGAATGCCGTTTAATTTTTGTTTGGATAATTTAATTGATATCTCTTGTAACCTAGACTGCAGCTAGAATTACAATTGCATGTAGAATAAATTAAGAGAGATCTAATTTGTTCTAGGACACATTCACACACACTTAATCGTTCGCTAAGAGATTAGTAGCGATTAAGGGGCCGTAAGCTCGCTCGTCTTGGCAATAATTTAGGATCCTGTCGCATGAGAGATCAGCCTGGTCCCCTAAATTATTGTACTCTACGCCGTGAGAGCGGTAAGAACTTAGTAATGATTGGCTAGGCTCAATTAAATTAAATTCATGTGATTAGGCCTGATCTGCCAGAAATCTGGTTAACCCCGGAATCAATTCCTGTTCCCTTCTTCGTTAATTGAGAAGAAACCACTTTTATACATTGCATGTATTTCTTGAATGTGTCTTCCAAAATAGAGAATCTTTGCTCGGTCTCTTTTCTAAAACTCCCTTGCTGCGGCTGAGGTGCTTGTTGTTGGCCTTGAGGTACCTGGGGTTGATTAAAGTTTCTTGACTGCTGCTGATTTCCCTGCCCGTATTGCCCTTGCTGCTGCTGTCCGTAGGGCTGATTATAATAGCCCTGTCGCTGATAATACATCGCATCCACTTGCTCTACTCCAGGGGCTGCCGAGTGTGCCATCATAGTGCATTCATGTGGCGAATGGAGTCCCCCACACATAGTACAAGAGGGACTAATAGGAACGGGGGCTACCATATTCACACTGGGCACCGAGAGAGCAAGTTCCGTCTTCTTCTGATTGTCGTCCACCGTAGTAGCAAAGAGGGCAGAGAGGGCAATTTAATCATGTGGATGTAAATCCCTAATTTTAGAGCATAAGAATTTGGATTTCTAGAAAAGCTTGGAGAAACCTCCATTAATGGAGAAAGGAGAAGAAAAGAGAAGAAGGGGAAGATACCTTGGAGAAGAGAGAAAAGAGCGGCGGGTGGTTGGTGGCGCGGCGGTCGCGGCGGTCGCGGGTGGGTCGGCGGTGCGGCGGTGCGGCGGTGCGGCGGCAGGGCGGTGGTCGTGGTTGCTGGGCGGTCGCGGCTGGTGTTCGTCGAAGGGGTAAGCTCTCGGTTCCGTTCGTCAATCGCGCAAGGGGGGAAAGGGTTGGGTGCGGTTTATGTTATGTTTTGATAAAAGAGGGTTATTTGTGGAAATTAGGTACGCACGATCGTGCGTAGGGGGCGACGCACGATCGTGCGTCGATGGCAGTAGCCTCCCCCGCGGTTTCAAGTGTTACGCAGGATCGTGCGTAGGGGGGACGCACGATCGTGCGTCGATGGCAGTAGCCTCCCCCGCGTTTCTTTCTTTGACGCACGGCGTGCGTGCCTGGACGCACGACCGTGCGTCCGCATGAACAGTAAAAACAATTTTTTTTTTTGGGTTATTTGAAGAGCAACAAAACTTAAACTAATGAAGCAAAAATTAGGCTCGGGTTGCCTCCCGAGAAGCGCTATTTTTAACGTCGTTTGCCCGACGCAACTTCGCACTCATCTCTCCAAATTTGTGACAAAGGTCACCTCACGCTCGCGTTCTAGCGGTCCTCCGTAGTATTTCTTCAGGTGATGGCCGTTAACTTTAAAACGGCCTTTCTCAGGATGATCAATCTCAACAGTGCCATACGGAAAAACTTCGCTCACTACAAAAGGACCAGACCATCTAGACTTCAATTTTCCTTTAAAAATTTTCATTCGGGGATTGAATAGCAGAACTTGACCCCCTTTACAAAACTCTTTTCCCTGTTTAATGTGCCGATCATGGTAGGCTTTGGTACGCTCCTTACTGATCTTAGAGTTCTCATAGGCCATGAGCCTCCACTCATCCAACTCGTTGAGCTTCCAAAGCCGTTCACGACCCGCCAAAGACAAATCCTTATTCAACGTTTTCAAGGCCCAGTATGCCTTATGCTCTATCTCTACCGGAAGGTGGCATGCCTTCCCATAAACCAAGTGAAACGGAGTATTGCCAATGGGTGTCTTATACGCTGTACGCAGTGCCCACAGCGCATCATCTAGCTTATCAGACCAATCCTTCCTATGGGTCTCAACAGTCTTCTCAAGAATGGTCTTAATGTCCCTATTCGAGTTCTCAACTTGGCCACTAGTTTGAGGGTGATAAGGGACGCCCCCTTTGTGAGTGACCCCGTACTTTTCCAGAAGGCGAGTCATCGGATCATTCCTAAAGTGGGTACCCCTGTCACTTATCAAAACTCGTGGCACTCCAAATCTAGAAAACAACTTTTTCAGAAAACGAATCACAACTCTAGCATCATTTGTGGGCAGAGCTTCAGCCTCGACCCACTTGGAGACATAATCCACAGCAACCAGAATGAATTTATTACCTTTAGAACCCGGGAACGGTCCCATGAAGTCAATGCCCCAAACATCAAATACCTCACAAGCCAATATAAAATTCTGGGGCATCTCATCCCTCTTGGTAACCGGCCCGGTGCGTTGACACCTGTCACATTCCTGCACAAACGTTAGAGCATCCTTAAACAATGTGGGCCAGAAGAAACCACATTCCAACACCTTACGAGCTGTCCGGTTAAAAGAATAGTGTCCCCCAGTCGGTCCGGAGTGACAATGTTTGAGAATCTCAACTCCTTCGCTAAGAGGAACACATCTTCTAACAACCTGATCAGCACAAATACGAAACAAATATGGTTCCTCCCAGAAATAATATTTCAAATCAGCAAAAAATTTCCTTCGTTGATGAGGTGTATAATCAGAAGGAACAACACCCCCAACAAGATAGTTGGCGATGTCAGAAAACCAAGGCACCTCATCAACGATCCTCAACAGTCTCTCATCAGGAAAAGTACCCTCAATATCTCTCTCACTCAGGGAATCAAGAAAGGGGTTTTCTAACCTACTCAAGTGATCAGCCGCTAAATTCTCAGCCCCTTTCTTATCCCTAATCTCAATATCAAATTCCTGGAGTAGTAATATCCACCGAATCAATCTAGGCTTAGCATCCACTTTTTGCATCAAAAATTTAAGAGCAGAATGATCGGTGAATATCACTACCTTAGACAAAATCAATTAAGGACGAAACTTGTCAAGAGCAAACACAATAGCAAGCAATTCTTTCTCGGTGGTAGTGTAGTTTTCTTGGGCACTATCGAGAGTCTTAGAAGCATAAGAAATAGGCTGAAAATGTTTCTCTCGACGCTGCCCAAGAACGGCTCCTACTGCAAAATCACTAGCATCACACATAATCTCAAAAGGCAAAGACCAGTCAGGAGCTACTACCACCGGTGCCTTGACCAGTTTCTCCTTCAAACACTCAAAAGCTTCTAAACACTCCTTTGAGAAGTCAAACGGTGCATCCTTCTCAAGGAGCTTAGTCATGGGTCGGGCTATCTTAGAAAAGTCCTGGATGAACCTACGGTAGAAACCTGCGTGGCCTAGAAAACTCCTAATGGCACGGACCGAAGTAGGGGGAGGTAGTTTAGAAATCACATCAACCTTAGCCGGATCAACCTCAATCCCCCTACTTGAAATCTTATGCCCTAGGACCACTCCCTCACTAACCATGAAGTGGCACTTCTCCCAGTTAAGTACCAGATTCACCTCTCGACACCTAACCAGGACTTTCTTCAAATTCTCTAAGCACTCATCAAAAGTATCACCATACACAGAAAAGTCATCCATAAAAACCTCCATAAACTTCCCAATGAAATCCCCAAAAATAGCAAGCATGCATCTCATAAAGGTAGCAGGGGCATTACATAATCCAAACGCCATCCTCCGATATGCAAAGGTACCGAATGGACATGTAAAAGTGGTCTTATCCTGGTCCTCGGGGGCTATGGGGATCTGGAAGTATCCCGACATCCCGTCAAGGAAACAGTAAAACTTATGCCCTGCTAGCCTTTCTAAAATCTGATCAATGAAGGGGAGAGGGAAGTGGTCCTTCCGGGTGGCGGCATTCAACCTTCGGAATCAATGCAAACCCGCCATCCGGTGACCGTACGTGTAGCAATCAACTCATCTTTCTCATTCCTAACCACAGTCATCCCCCCTTTCTTGGGAACCACCTGGGTCGGGCTGACCCAAGGGCTGTCTGAAATCGGATAAATAATTCCTACATCTAACAGACGGATGACTTCCTCCCTGACCACCTCCTGCATATTAGGATTCAATCTCCTTTGTGGCTGCACTACCGGTTTAGCATTATCTTCCATCAAAATTTTATGAGTGCAGAAAACAGGACTGATTCCTTTCATGTCAGAAAGTTTCCGGGCTAGAGCTTCCCTTTGTTCACAAAGTAAGTCAAGACATGCAGATTTTTGGGATGGCTCAAGCCCGGATGCAAGAATAACAGGGAGGTCAGGACTATCATCTAGAAACGCATACTCAAGGTGGGAGGGAAGAGGCTTTAGATTTAATGGAGAAGGAGTAACAATAGAAGAATCAGTCTGACAGTCTTCCTTCTCCACCTTATCTAAGTCATCTTCCTTCCCCTTCACATCATTAGCATCACTTGAGTCCTCCTCCCCATCAAGCATAAGACAATCAAAACTGGGGAGGAGCTCAAGATCCTCTGCTGACAAACTATCATCCAAAAGAAGATCAAAGAAGGCTTCATCAGAAAGCATGTTAGGAATGCAATCCTCCACCAAAGAATCAACCTCATTCATGTAAAAACACTCACCACTATCTTGACAGGGCCTCTTCATTATTTTGGACATATCAAAGGTGGCAGACTCATCCCCAACGCGGAGGACAAGCTTACCGTCTCCAACATCAATAAGTGCTCGGGCAGTTGCCAAGAATGGTCTGCCCAAAATCAATGGTACTTCCCGATCCTGATCCATGTCCAAAATAACAAAGTCTACTGGAAAAATAAATTTGTCCACTTTAACCAACACGTCTTCAATAATCCCTTGGGAATATTTGACTGAACGATCAGCCAACTGAATGCACATACGTGTAGGTTTAAGTGGACCAAGTGCAAGCTTTTCATATAAAGCAAGAGGCATCAAATTAATGCTTGCACCCAAATCAGCCAGGGCCCTATCAAAAGTAAGATCCCCTATGAAACAGGGAATAGTAAAAGAACCTGGATCCTTAAGCTTCTTCGGCAGATCTGTCCGTATCACAGCTGAGCACTCCTCATTAAGCGTCACAGTAGACGCTTCTTCCAGCCTCCTCTTGTTCGTGAGCAAATCCTTCATAAACTTTGCGTACTTCGGCATCTGAGCTAGTGCATCCACGAATGGTAAGTTAATCTGCACTTGTTTCATGAGATGCAGAAACTTACCAAACTGATCACTATCGTTCTTCCTAGTCAATCGCGCCGAATAAGGGAGAGGTGGGGTGTAATTCTTGACCGGAACGGACTGTTTTGGTGCAGCCGCCACCTCTCTTCCCTCATCTTTCTCCTTCTCTTCCTCCCGGACAGCCGGTTCAACTTGAACTTCATCGGGTTTCTTTGTTATGGCAGCAGGTTCCAGCTCTTTTCCGCTTCTCAAGGTGACTGCCTGAACATGTTCTCGTGGGTTTGGTTCAGTATTACTGGGGAGGGATCCCTGAGGCCTCTCAGATACAGCCTTAAAGATTTGCCCCAATTGAGTTTCCATGTTATGCATCCTTGCATCATTCACTTGCATGTATTTCTTGAATGTGTCTTCCAAAATAGAGAATCTTTGCTCGGTCTCTTTTCTAAAACTCTCTTGTTGCGGCTGAGGTGCTTGTTGTTGGCCTTGAGGTACCTGGGGTTGATTAAAGTTTCTTGACTGCTGCTGATTTCCCTGCCCGTATTGCCCTTGCTGCTGCTGTCCGTAGGGCTGATTATAATAGCCCTGTCGCTGATAATACATCGCATCCACTTGCTCTACTCCAGGGGCTGCCGAGTGTGCCATCATAGTGCATTCATGTGGCGAATGGAGTCCCCCACACATAGTACAAGAGGGACTAATAGGAACGGGGGCTACCATATTCACACTGGGCACCGAGAGAGCAAGTTCCGTCTTCTTCTGATTGTCGTCCACAGTAGTAGCAAGCTTCTGAATTAAACTGGTCAAAGCATCTACCCTTGCAGAGAGGGCAGAATTCTCACTGATCTCGTACAATCCCGGGGCCTTCTGGTGAGGTGTGTCCCGAGAACTGTACCATGAAGCATTATTAGACACAATCTTCTCGACTAATTCTTCCGCAACCTCAGATGGCAACTGAGGAAAAGCTCCACCTCCCGAAGCATCAAGCATCATCTTTCCTTCATTGTTGAGTCCACTATAAAAACAAGATAGAACCTCACAATCAGTCATCTTGCCTTGAGGGCAAGCTCTTCTCAGCACCTTGAATCTCTTCCACGCCTCAGCTAATGTCTCCAAAGAACCTTGCTTGAATTCCTGTAGCTGCTTCTTCAACTTGATGGCCTTTGATGTTGGGAAGTATTCTTTAATGAAGGCCTTGTGCAGCTGGTCCCAGGTCTGAATGTGGTGATGTGGATTGCTATCCAACCACCTCTGCGCGTCATCCCTCAAAGAGAAAGGGAATAGTAGCATCCGTACCTGATCGTCATCTAGCCCAGGAATCTTGAAAGTCTGGCACATCCTCAGAAATTTGGTAATGTGTGCCACTGGATCTTCCGTAGGGCTCCCTCCAAACTGATTATTTAGGACCATATTAATCACCGCCGGCTTGATCTCGTAACGGGGTGCAGTAATCCCCGGTACCTGAATGCTGTCATACTCTGTGATCTCGGGGGCTAGGAAGTCTGCAATGCTCTCTCCTTGATAGAGTGGATTGTCATGTGGGACATAATTGTGGTAAGGAGGAGCTTGATATCTCGGCTGATGAACTGGTTGGGGTCTTATGGGTTGTGGACGGATGATATTTGGCTGAGGTTGGGTTTGATGGAATTGTTGATATTGGGGTTGGAAAGGCTGATTTTGTGGCTGAGTAGGAGGTGGATTTTGTGTGACTTGCGGTTGGTTCTGTCTGGGCTGAAAAACTGGATTGTTTTGCCCTAGACCTTGCATCCCAAAGGTTTGATTTTGAAAAGTGGTTTCGGGAGCAATAGAAGTATTTTGAAAGAGCTGATAGAGTGGTGGAAGATTTAGTTGTGGAGTGGACTGATTTTGGTGGAGGAATGGGGTACGGAGATTTTGATACCCCGGATAAGCTCTAGGTGAATTTTCTTGTGAAGACTGGGGAGAAGTATTAATATAAAAATCCAGATTACCAGAAGTGGTTTGGACCTCAGACGTCCCAGCTATTCCAGATGTGGATGGTTGATCCATGGTTGCGTTCTTCTGTTCTCTAAAGGCCTTGCGGTTCTGCTTAGCTAGCTTCTCGATCTCAGGATTAAGAGGGACTAGTGATTCTCCCTTCTTAGAGCGTGTATGCATAAACAGATCTGACCTGCAAGGTTAGTAGACAAAAATCCTACGAAAAACTAAAAAACAAGTCGCTAAAATTAATTAACCCTTAAATCCGACACCGTCCCCGGCAACGGCGCCATCACCGGTCGATTTATGACAGTCAGCAGCGCTTCTTTGCTGATGTTCGGGCAGAGCAGGCGAGACAGCAGGAGTTTTATCGACAGATAAGGGCGGATCAGCAGGCATTCTTTCAGGAGGTCCGGGCGGAGAGGCAGACTTACCATAGAGAGCTCCAGCGGACCATTCATGATGACATTTCTACCGGGTTCTCCAACCTGCGCGTCTAGTACGCAGAGTTGGACACTCGTGTCACATCTTTAGAGTCGAGCTGGAGTTCGTTCTTCGATACACAGCAGCCGCCGCCACCTCCGGAGCAGTAGTTGATTTAGTAGATTGTTCGCCGTTAGCCTCTGTTTTCTGATTATTGTTGGATGACTGTATCTTTACTTTCACACTCACTCACTCACGTTACTCTCTACTCTTTCTCTCTATTTTCTGGATTTTTGTGTTTTGATTAATGTTTGCAGCTTACAAGTTCAGTTGATGAATTGCCGAGTTCACTTGACACAGTTGAGTTCTTCACCAACAAGCGCCATAGGGAAGTTGCTTTGACTCTTGATCTTGTGATAATGACTTGAATTAATTTTGAGCACGTGTGACCCTTTCCTCTTTACCCCTTGTGCATTGAGCATTTTTGGTCATCGAGGGCGATGCCAAAGTTTAAGTGTGGGGGAGTGAATTGGGCATTCGGGCAGTGGTTGTTACATGCGATTTATTAGAGTTAGCATGCACAGGTGTTAGTTGAATATTCAGAGGAAATTCTTGCAAAATTTTTGAAAAATGTTTCCTTAAACTGCGTCTTTGTGAGCTGGCCAGCGTTTTGACTATGCTTTTATGACATTCTTGAAGTATTTAGGCTTAAATTGCTTGCATGATAACCTAGTTGTTGAGAGGATAAAGGCATTAGTCACCCATTGAATTCTCCATTAATCATCCACCCCACCTGAAAAGTCCTTTAGGAGAAGCCATTTTGAGCCTGACTTTTCTTTGTTTACCCAATTAATTGAGCTCCATAGCCAAATAGCCCGTTTCCTTACCCGTGAATATTTCTGACTTAGTCTTGATGTTTAGGGAATTAAGGGATGAATTTGTTAAGATCAGGGAATTGTGTGTAGGAGTCATTTTTGGCACTGTTCCTATGCCCCAAATGGGGTAAGAGCAGTCACTTTTTAGGAATATGATACTTTCGAGGATTGCATTGTAGGCATGGATTCACTTTGAAATTAATAAACTTTAATTGCTATTTTTCCTTGGTGAGGCCGAGATTAGAATGGGGTAATGTCTAGTGAGAATCCGAAAGGTGAAAAATTAATATAGCTAGACCTCTTGCCTTGCGAAAAAGGGAATGGGAGCCCCGGTCAAAAAGCGTAAGATGAGACTTGGGTATCTTTCGAAAGAAACGGCGTTCTCGTGCCAACATGACAAGGAAAACTAAAACTTAAATTAATGAACTTGGAGGCTATCTCAAAATTTAGCTTTAGTCCTCCGCGTACTTCAAGTATACGTCAAAGCACAAATGGGCTGAGACGGTTTAGCTTAGTTGTATACCATGTCTACTCTTTGCATAGGTTTAAATGATTGTTCCTAAATTGTGGCCTACTGAGTTCTTTGATCCTAAGAATAGCCCTGAAGTTCCTGAATGCATTGAACCTTTGTTAGAATATTCTTATCTCTCCAAAGAAAGGGACTATCATTATTATCCATTCACCATCAAATTCACAAGTCCTTCTGATCAATAGCTAGTTATTTGTGTGTGCTGCCATTAATTACTTTGAGGATGTTGTGAATAATTGTGTCAAATAGTTTAGCTTGATTACAAAGGTGTAGTTTAGGGAGGGATTTTCTTGATTTAAACTGTCTGTCCTGTGAATATCCCTTTAACTACATGTGTATGCTAACTATTTTAAATTCCGTGTGGTGATTATCGTAAGTCCCGTTGTTCGATTTGCTTGAGGACAAGCAAAAGCTTAAGTGTGGGGGAGTCTGATAAGTCCGTATTTAGACACGCATTTGATGCGTGTCCGGGTCGGATTTTGATGATTTTCTTGGCTTTAAGGCGTTGCAAGTCTCAATTTTGGCTCAAGTTGTGTTTAGCAGGCGTTGGATCAAGTTTCGTTGCATTTGGAGTTGATTTGAAGAAGTTAGAGTCCGGCAATCGGCGCTAAAGAGACAATAGGGAGGAGATAGAAAGCATTCAAGGAAGAATTGAGAGATTTGGAGGTCACCAGGTGATTCACGGCGAAATTTTGAAGAAGAAAGAGCATTGGGATCGACCTCGGATGAGTCTGGACACGTTTGGAGCAAGAAAACAAGAAAACGGAGCGAAAAAGTCAGACGCACGGTCGTGCGTCTGGGACGCACGATCGTGCGTCCATTACGAAACCGCGATGAAGCCTCTGCCTGCTACGCACGATCGTGCGTAGGCAGGGACGCACGATCGTGCGTAGCCCCGTGACACGCGCGGAAAACTCCTTTTTCGGCCCAAACTCGGTTTTTTTCCCCTTTTTTCTATAAATAAGGCCTCCCTAACCCTTTTTGGGGGTTACGAACATTACGGAGAGGCCTAGGGACGAATTTAACACCGTTTTTACGCTATTTTCTTCCAAGATCCTGGGATTATTTGTAAGTTCATCTTTTTAATTAATGACAATTATCTCTATTCATCCCAATTCTGTTGATTCTTCAATTATGAATTGTGAGTAGTTTAATTAGGGATTTGGGGTTGATGAAGGGGTTAATCATGATGTATGGCTAGATTCTTGTCGGTTTAATTGCATGAATGCCGTTTAATTTGTGTTTGGATAATTTAATTGATATCTCTTGTGACCTAGACTGCAGCTAGAATTACAATTGCATGTAGAATAAATTAAGAGAGATCTAATTTGTTCTAGGACACATTCACACACACTTAATCGTTCGCTAAGAGATTAGTAGCGATTAAGGGGCCGTAAGCTCGCTCGTCTTGGCAATAATTTAGGATCCTGTCGCATGAGAGATCAGCCTGGTCCCCTAAATTATTGTACTCTACGCCGCGAGAGCGGTAAGAACTTAGTAATGATTGGCTAGGCTCAATTAAATTAATTCCATGTGATTAGGCCTGATCTGCCAGAAATCTGGTTAACCCCGGAATCAATTCCTGTTCCCTTCGTCGTTAATTAAGGAAAACCAAATCTTTTTATTCGCTCATTAGCATTAGTTTTAGTTTAATCAATCCATCAATCTCGCACAATTGCACTTTTATTTTATTTATTTCTTTTTAATCGCTAAAGTTTAATTAATCTTTATTTCCCTTTTGTCCGTCCCTGTGGAGACGATACTCATACTTTACACCATTTTACTACATCCTTTTTAAGTGCGAGAAAACACACATCAAGAAGGAAGTACCATGATCATCACAACGGAAAGAAAAAGAGGAAAGGAGGATCTCAAAGTTCCGGAAAGCAAGAAGACCTCAGACATACTTGAAGTACATGACGGGACTAGAAAGATATTTGTGGGAGATAAAAATGACATATTTCATGTGTGGAGAGTACATCCCACTCTAGAAAATTTCTTGAAATCAGAAGCTAATGTTCTCATGCCTCCAAATGGTAGAGGAGACCTCTTTTCCATTCAAGAAGGATACTCCAACAAGAAAGGAGGACATAATCGGGATACGCCAAAAGGTACATTTTTTACCCAGGTGATACTCTTCTCAATATTGAAAGTAATAGCTCCGCATCCTCGGATCCCCCGCAAAATTTTAAAAGAGAGGTCTTACTAGCTAAACACCTGCGGGAATTCAGCTGCACAAAAGAGGTACGTTCGTCCGGCCTATGACGTTAAACTAAGCGCTAATTGGGAGGCAACCCAACAAATTCAATTATAAATAAATATGTTTAGTTAAATACATATTCATTTTTATTTATAATTGAAACCGAAAAAAAAAAAAACAAAAAAAAAAACAAAAAAAAAACAAAAAAGAACAAAAAAAATCATCTAAACTCATGTATCATGCATCTCCTACTCTCACGAGACGGCCCATTCCGCTAATGAAGATTTCAACCTCCATTGCATCCTCCAATGTACATTGAGGACAATGTAACTCAAGTGTGGGGGGGGGGGTGTATCTCATGGTTAGTTAAACAAATTTTGTGTGCAAAATAATTTTTTTTTAGGAAGGTAAAAGTTGTGATATTTCTCTTTTTAATGGGTATTTGGTTGAGAAAGTTTTTATTATTCACATAAATTATCATTTTTTAGATTTATTACACTACTTTTACTCTTGAAAATCATTCCTAAAATAAACCTTATGACTAGGAAACACCATCTTCTTCCATTTCCAAAAGTGGTTTAAGTACATCTCAAATATTCAAGAACCATTTTCGAAAAACAAGCCACCCTCATATCTCATCAAATAAATTGGGATGATCAAAATGACTTTCAGTAAATGCTTGTTGAGAACCAATTCAAATGAGTAAACAAAAAACTCATGGTCTCTTCTTAGAATTTCAACTGATCCAATTCTATACAGAAAAGTCAAATACACCAAAAGCCATCCTACACACCCAAAAAGCCCTAGTCACAATCCACTCATCTACTCTCAGTAATTTTTCTAAATCTAATGATAGTTTTGTATGTCTAATAGAAAAATGATTTTGGACCGAGAATGATAAAGGAGTTTACATCATTTTTTACCTCTCTTAAAATTAAAATTATTTTTGTGCGTATATTTTTGTTGAAACTAACCACGGCATCCAAGATGAAGAAATTGCTCGAGGACGAGCAATGCTCAAGTGTGGGGGGATTTGATAGCGGTTATATTTACTTGTGCTTAACATAAGTATTTATAAGTATTTGTTGAAGAAAAGGAGAGAAAGCGGGCAAATATCTTCAGAATACGAGCTAGAGCAATAATCATTGCGATGAACGGCTTTTTGGGACCAAGATGATGACGTTCTGCCCATAATTTGAGTATAACTTATTGTAGAGAACTCGAAATCACTCGATTCGAATTTCATGTGAATGTTAACTCAATAAGGTACAAATGTTATGAAGACATCATGACCAAAATATGAAAGGAACCAGACTCAATCAACCAATAAAGTCAGATGTTGCTGATGGGATTTCAGGATGCATACCTCTCAGTGTTTTATCCATATCTTTTGATTGGATGAATAAAATCACGTCATTCAAGTTTTGGTGGATAGAAGACTTCATTATTTACAACTTTGGTGAAGGAATCATGTCCAAATTCGTAGCGGAACATCCCCAAAATCACAGGACAAAACCGGCACCGGAATTTGCACCAAACCCGCGCCGGTTTGTTGATTTTCGCATGGCACAAACCAGTAGCTTACCCGGCGCCGGGTATGTCAAAATTTCAGATTTTCCAGCGCGTTATGAAGAACCGGCGCCGGGTAGGTCTGATTCTGCAAATACAAAAGAACGTGCAACAATATTTTGATGGGGAAAACTCACCTTCCTCATGATCTGATCAAATATATCTTCCATGCCTGATTGTTAGGCTCAAATAGACTAAAAGATGCCAATCTTTAGCCTATATAAAGCCCCCAATTCATCAAACATGAGGATCATTCCATTCTTGAAGATTAAATTTCAGTTTTTATATTTCCTTTTTGCATTTTCTTGAAGTGTTGGAGAAGAAGCCATTTCTCTCCTCTACAATTGGTTCTAGCTATTATTTCTTGTATGTTATTGTATTCTATTGTTCTTAGTTACACTTTTGTAATTAATATGAGCTCAAGGAGCTAAGTTCTTAGCTAAGGCTAGGGATGAACTTCTATGCCCACTAGGTGTTTGATAAAAGTTCTAAACCAATAAATTGTGATTTATCCTTCATTTTGATTGTTTATGACTATGGTGTACAACATAGAAGTATGTTAAGTTTAGTTTATACTTGCAATTAACTTTGAAGTCTAAACTATGAACATTAAAGGATAAACATATATATTACTAAGAATAGAAATATATCCGGTATTATATGATACAGGTGTGATGTCTTGATATTCAACGGGGATATCAATTTTAATTTAAATAACTGTTGAGGTTTATTCCTTCAACCCTCGGGTTCAACACGTAAGTCCAAGAGTTTCGAGTGGAGTGTGTATGAATAATCTAGCCCAACTAACAAGTTAAGTGGATTGAGAAACAGTAAGTAGCAAGTAAGGGATTAGGTATTATTAATTAGTAAATAATTCCCTAATACAATACTTTTTGCTAAGGCTCGTCAGCCGTTCGTCTTACAAGGCAGTAGAAGAGCCGCGAGTAAGAATATTATAAGCTAGAGTGTAAGAATGGTAAGTTGCCAACCCCTTACAATGAAATAAAAGCTGCTATTTATACTACCAATGGGCAGCTAGTTATGCTGACGTGGAGGACTGCGAGTGGATGTTGCTCCAACCACCAAATCTTCAGCATTAAATGCGTTTCCCGCCAGGATCTGGGTTTCCCGCCTAATTAGTGGGGACGTTCGTCCTGCTGGGGGAGGTGGACTGCTCTCGGTGATATCATAAAGGGTATTGGGCCGTTCGTATCCTGGCCCTTAGATGATTTGTAACATGGATTGGGCTGGCTCCGAATGCTAATGTCCTCTGGGGGCGACGTTCGTCGCTGATATGGTTGTCTGGTGGATTGATTCTGAGACGTTCGTCGTCACTACACTGGTCGTGGACCTGATCCGCTATTGTATGTATGGACGCTCGTCGGGATGGGTTAGTAAGTCTAGGCATTGGATCCGACGTTCGTCTGCACTATGTTCGTCCAACTGATGGCGTAAATGGGCCGGCCCTCTGCTTGGGCCATTAACCCAACACAAGTCCCCCACTTCTGTTGTTCTGAGCGAGCGCAGGACATAAAGAAGTATAATGCTTCCCATGGGTAAGACGCTCATGGCGTGGCACTTGTGTTTTCCGCGTTTAGGGAAGGTGGAGGTTCGTGGCGCGGAGATTACATCTGCCACCTTCCCGAGGCTGGACGCTCCTCTCCGCGACGTGTCTCATTCGATGGCGGTTCAGGAATCGAGGTGACGGCTGCCGCAGAAAACGGTACATTTTCCGAGGTGAGATCATCATTTCATCCTCATCCCACGCGCAGCGCGTGCACCCTGGGTACGCCCCTCGCCACGCGTTGCCTTTCCATTGGCTTCCGAATCGGTGCCTTCTCCTATAAATACCAGGGTCTTCTTTGGGCTTAGGGTTCCCGATTTCCGCTTTCTCGCTCTAGAATCTCCGCTGCTCTGTGCTCAGTTCGTCCACAAAGTCCCTAGCTTGCCTCTGTCGTCCTAAGGTATTTCAGGTTTTCTTTCCCCCCTTTTGTAAATCTTTTTTCGATCTTCCCCATGGCTTCTATGGAAATCTCCTCGAGTTCTGGTTCGGGTTCCTCTTCCGGCTCCTCCTCTGGCTCTGAGTCCAGTTCTCGTTCTTCTGAGGGTGCCAGTACCTCCGGCCGCTCCGGCCTCCCGTCTGTCGCGGGAATGATTGTGCAAGATAATGCTCCTGAGAGCTCTACCTCCACGAGCACCTCCTCGGCAGACGCAATCCAGGGTGATGTGGCCCCCGGGGGAGGTGGGGATGATGCCCCCTCAAAGAAGAGCAATCTAGATGGTCGTGGAAGATGCGGCCGCTGATGGTGATCACCCAACTGACTACGATTCGGGCATCGAGGCCGTTGATGGTTCCGACGTAGAGGTATTCGATCTAGGCCTTGCAGTTGATGTGGAGCGTCACCTTTGTCCAATAAAGAATGTGATTGGTCATGAGCAATTCTTCTCGGACCCGGCCCTTGAGGTGCTCCGGACCTACTTTCCTGACCCGCATAACTACAGCCTCCGAGGCGCGACCCACGTGATGAGGAGACGTCCGGGGATGGTTATGGTGCATTTTGACTCCATCAGGGCCGGACTGCGATTCCCACTCCACCCCTTTTACCTCGAGTTTTTTAGCTGCTTCCAAGTAGCTCCTGCACAGTTCATGCCCAATTCCTACCGCTTTATTTCCTCGTTCCTTGTTCGTTGTAAGGGCGTTGGAGTCACTGCAACTTTAGAATTGTTCCATTTCTTTTTCCGGATCACTCCCCAAAACTCAGACGGGTATCTGAGCGTAGCCGCTCGTCCAAAACGAAGGCTCTTCGAGGGAGCACCGACGTCCATCCACGAATGGAAAAACAAATACTTTTTTGTCCGCTATGCGGACGCTCGTCTGCCGATCCGCTGGAATGGGTATCCTCCGAAGATCGGCTCTCCTAAATTGTCCGACGAGCTGGAGGGGCAAGCCAAGAAATTGCTGGATGTCGGAATCCAAGATGTGGAAGACCTTACCACCTTCGAGAAGCTCGCCGAAGCGGGGATAGGTACCGCCTGAATCTCTGGACTCCCCTCTCCCTTACGTTCTTCTCTGGGATCCGGGCGGTTCTGTCCTCCGAGGTGAGTACTTTAAGAGCTACGCCGCCCGGTGCTAACTCCTTGTGTTTTATCGTTTCAGGTCCTCCCCCAACCGACGCTCAGATAAATCACGCCAAGCTGCTGAAGACTAGGAAAGACAAGGGTGCGGCCGCTGACGCCGCTCTGGCTAAAGCCAAGGCCATCCAGGCCGCTGATTCGAATTCCTCCGCCTCTCAGGCCGACCGGCGTACGGTCGAAGCGGAGCAGCACCTTATTGCAACGGTGATGGTTCAGGGCATCCAGGTGCCCCTTGTTGATTCTGGCGTCCCCGACGTGGTGGTGCCCCTACAGACGGTGCTTCCTCTGGGTGGAGAAAAAGCGAAGGAGAAGAAGACGAAAAGGTCCCGCGAGGCTGGTTCTTCGCCCCCCGTAGAGCAGGAGGCGGCCCTTCTCCCCTTGGGACGTCCAGCCCATGACGTCTGGCAAGAAATTGCTGCTCTGGCTGGGGTAGATATGCCGGCCCGGACGTCCTCGGAGGCTACTAACGCCGCTTTAGCCGTCGCTCTTCAGGTAAATTTGCCCTACGCTGATTAGCGGGTTTCCGTTCTGAAGATCCGTAATCCTAAATTCAAGTTCTTTATTTGCAGGTCGGGCTCTCCGTGCTGCAGGCTGAGGCTGCGAGGGATGCTGACACCCTCCAGGCTAAAAACAAAGCGGACGCCGCCTTGAAGAAGGCTCGGGAGGCCGCCCGTCTCCTAGAGAAAGATGTGGCCGCCAAGGGTGAAGAGTTGCAGGCCGCTCGGCAAGAAGCTCGTGAGTCAGCCGAGCGTTTTGCTGCCTTCGAGAGGGCCGGGTTCAAGCTCGTCCCGGTTCTTTCCGCTCAGAGGGATGTGGCCCCTGAGTGGATCGTTGATACCTCTGGGTATGAAAATACCGGGGCATTCATGATCGCCGCCCAGAAGTATTGTGGAGGGGCTTTTGGTGATGTGTTTTCGGCTGAGCTGGGGAAGCAAAAGCCGAAGGACCACCTTAAGTTTGGGGTCCGGATCCTGGAGAGCGCCCCCCTTTCTGACAAGTTCCTGTATGATGTTGGGGACAGCTCCTTTGTCATTGACATCAATGAGGGGGTGAAGGCCACGCTGCCCATTTTTGCCGCTCTTCATGGTCCCGGCTTCAACTTGGCCCAGCACACTACTGATGCCGAGCTGATCCGAGCTTTGGGCAAGTTGGAGCGGGACGCCCGTCGGGAGGAAACCAAGGCCAGAGGCGAAGTCCCGGAACCCCCGACGCCTAAGCCCGAGCTCGAAGAAGAAGAAGATGCCAATCCTGGGGGGTCCCGGCCTGTCTCTCCCAATTTTGTCTGATGTAATCTTTACTACTTTTCTGACACCATTATAAATTCCAGCCAGTAGTGCTGAGGAATACACATCCTTTTTGCCTCATAATTATCTTTATGCTCATGTTCTTTTACTTCGTCATCTCTTTTATTTTGATGGTTGCACGTGAGATCTTTAACCGACACTCTGCATAGTTCCTTAATGTCATTCTTATTCAAGGGCACGACGACGATCGTATTTGCCTTACATTCTCGCCCGAATTGATGTTCGTCGAAGGTTGAGTTTATTTCCACTCATCATGTTTCAGCCAAGTGTGCGCATACGAGCGTATTTCCCCGTGTGCATGCTGGTCAGAGCCGTTCGTCCTCCCTAAGTCCGTGTCTTGTCATGCTGAGTTTAAAATCTCTTTAAGACGATCGTCCACCTAGTCTGCTTGTTTTTCCCAAGTATTAGGAGACGAACATACCTCAGCAGCTTGTGGAAACTCCCAAGGTAGGGGAGCCCACCCTTCTTCTTGCATCCCTGGGCGCATGGTGTGTCCCCAGGGCGATACATTTTCCCTCGTGGGGCGTTCGTCGCCCTATCTTCCAAGTGGGGCCTGAGGTCCCCTTCCTTAAAAAAGTAGGTGCCGGAACCGAGACGCCTTTAATACCGCGGAATGTATCGGTATTTTGGCACCACGTGTCTACTTGTGGTTGGCGCAGTCCCGCAGTGCTGTCTATAAGTACCCAAAACCTCGTGGATTCACCACTTGCTTCTTTTCTAGTCCTTACGCTGTGCAATTGCTTTCTCTCTCTAGCCTTTTTCCGCACTGCCTCGAGCTCAATGACCTGTAGGTACTGAACGTCGCTATGTCTTTGTCTAGGTTGGAGTCCCAAATTATTGATTCAAGGACCCGAAACAGCTCGTCGTCCACTGGGGATAGGTTCGACGATGGGTGCTCCTCTGGTGATGACCTGGAGTTCTATGAGCGGGGTATGCCACCTCGCCCCCCCGTCATCATCTTAATTTCTCTGGCATTCGTCGTCAGCGCCAGCGTTTGTTGAACGCGGATCGACGGTTGATCAGCCAATGGCTCTACCCCCCAAGGGTCTACGACGACCGTCGCCTGCGTAACCCGATGCGCCATTTGCTTGGCCGTGTGGTGGTCCATTTAGATTCAGTTATAGCCGGCCTCTTCTTCCCCCTGCATTCCTTCCATCTAGAACTCTTCAGGAGTCTTAGGATAACACCCGCGCAGCTCGTCCCTGCAGCCTATAGGATCATTGCGGGTTTCATCATTAGATGTCACAGTGTCAGCGTGGTTCCCACTGTGGACCTGCTGCATCATTTTTCCGATTGTCCCGTTCGGACGTACGGGGTACTTGACCCTGATTGCTCGTCCGTCCATGGCCCTGTTTTCAAACAATGCTGGGAATCTGGATGGCTGGGAGGAGAGGTTCTTTTTTGCTGGAGTAGGCTCCCCCATGCCATTTTCTGATAGATGGAACGCCTATCCGGTGAAGTCCATCCCACCGCCCATGACGGATGAGGAACTGGGGTATGCCAGGCGCATAGCTGGCCTTGGCATCCAGAATCTCCGGTTGTTAGTGACCGAGCCCTTCATAGCTCGGGCCGGATTAGGTGCGTCCATTTGTACTTGCATTGTTCTATCATCTTCCCATTGTTATGGTTCTGAACGTCTTGATTTATTTTCTGCAGGAGTTTTCCCATCTTCATCCTCCATGGGGCGTTCCACCGACATCCCTGTCATTTCAGGCCGTGAAGGCAAAGATCAAGATAAGGGCAGAAAGCCGCTCGTCCCCAAGGACGAACCCCGGGTGACGAGACCGCGGATCGAGGAGGCCTCAAGAACTGGTGTTTCGAAGAGGCCCCGACTTGAGGGTACTGCTTCCAAGGCCATCATCGTGGCCGATGATTCCGATGGCGAGCCCAGGAGTCCCCTGAAGAGGAAACATACCCCAAGGAACAAACCCCCTCCTTCTCCGTCAAAGAATTCTGACGTTCGTCGTCTTAGGGATGAGGACGTCCAAGTTGATGACGCCCGTCCCTCTTCACCGCCAGAGACCAACGGGTCCACCCTTGCCCTCATTGAGTTTTCCGGGGTTGGTCCCCGCAAAGAGTCGATGATGCTCTTTGGCCAGACCGCGTCTTCTATCTGGTGCGGCCTTAATCTGAAAGTTCCTCAGGACTTCGCCGCTCAGGAGGCCCCGGAGGATCTGCTCGAATGTGGCCGGAGTACCTTAGACAAGGCTGGGCTCTACTTCCACAGGGCTCGGATGGCCTTTGAGCGGCAAGGGAAGGAGATGACCGCAGTGCGGGCCGAGTGTGATGCTTTGCTCAGAAATGCCAAGGGCAAGGTTGGGACCCTCCAAGAGAATGCTGATGCCTATGATAAGCTTGTCCAGGAAAATGCCTCTCAGAAGGAACTCCTAAGGAAGCAGGAGGCCGAGCTAGTGGATCTACGTAGCCGTATGTGGGCGGTTTCCCATGCCGGGGTGGACGTTCGTCGCACAGGTATAGATAACCATGTTCCTATATACGAGGCCGACGTCTCGAAGATCAAGGAGTGTGGTTCCATTGATTTCCAGAAGTCCAAGGCCTATACTGGTGCCATTCAGGCCATGGCCAGGAAATTTCTTCCGAAGTTTGTCGGGGAGTTTCTTGCCACTTGCCCCGATCCTTATCTAGATGGGATCAAACTGCTCCAGGCCACTCCCACCGGAGAGCGCTTCCTTGATGATCTTGCCGATGACACCTACTTTAAGGATATGATCGGCCTAGTGGCAGAGAATCTCTCGGCCTTCGAGCGTCATCTCGGGGCTCCCTTTGATTCGGTGGCCGCTGGTTTTGACTCACTGATGGTGGACGCTTATAAGGGGGCCTTGGAGCTGCTTAAGGAGCGCAAGGAGCAGGAAGAGGCCGAGGCCAGGGAGAAGGCTAAACAGATGCTCCGCTCGTTGTCTTGTACTTTGTATCAATTTTTTCATTGTTTACATTGTACCTTGTATTTGTGATATCCGGCCATTAGTGCCGAAGAATAACAATCATTCTTTGCTCCATGTATATCTAGCATTTTTTTTGGAGTCTTTTTGTCTTCGCTCAACCCACGCACGTGATCCTACTTGTCTTCTGTTCAGACGTTCGTCATCTACGAGTTAGGGGAAGAACCGGTTTACCCTGCTAGGGTCCCCTTTCTTCGTTCGACCCACGCACGTGATCCTACTTGTCTTTTGCTTAGGCAGAAGACGTTCGTCATCTACGAGTTAGGGGAAGAACCGGTTTACCCTGCTAGGGTTCCCTTTCTTCGTTCGACCCACGCACGTGATCCTACTTGTCTTCTGCTTAGGCAGAAGACGTTCGTCATCTACGATTTAGGGGAAGAACTGGTTTACCCTGCTAGGGTTCCCTTTCTTCCTTCGACCCACGCACGTGATCCTACTTGTCTTCTGCTCAGGCAGAAGACGTTCGTCATCTACGAGTTAGGGGAAGAACTGGTTTACCCTGCTAGGGTTCCCTTTCTTCGTTCAACCCACGCACGTGATCCTACTTGCCTTCTGCTTAAGCAGAAGACGTTCGTCATCTACGAGTTAGGGGAAGAACTGGTTTATCCCGCTAGGATTCCCGTTTGTCTAGGAGTTATGTCTCCCCTCCTCCCCTTTCTTTGTGGGAGGGAATTTTTTATCAATGGCTTATTGGTAAAACTTCTTCAGGTGTTCTACATTCCATATTCCGGCGGAATTTCCTTCCAAGGTTTGGAGGATAAACGTCGCCTGATTTATCCTTCGGAGGACCCTGTATGGTCCTTCCCAATTTTTAGCCATCTTGCCACCTTCGAGCGGTTTGCTCTTTTCCCTTTTGCGTAGTACGAGGTCCCCAGCATCAATCTCATGGATTCTTACTGCTTTGTTGAAGTATCTCTGGGTGGCCCGGTGATATTCCTCTATGCGACGAGCTGCTAGGTCCCTTCGCTCTTCGATGAAGTGGAGCTCCGCTCGTAAGGTGGTCTCGTTATCTTCTGGTTGGTAGTGCTTAGTACGGTGTGTGGGTACGAGTACTTCAGTGGGCACCTTAGCCTGGAAACCATAGGCTAAGGCGAAGGGCGTCTCCCCTGTGGCAGTCCTTGGGGTTGTTCTGTATGTCCATAGGATATAGTTGAGTTGCTCGGGCCAGGTGGATGCAGTCTTCCAACTTCTTCTTGATTCCGTCCATGATGGTTCGATTCACGTTCTCCACCTGACCGTTGGCCTACGGGTAGGCCACCGAGGCCTTCGAATGCCGGATGCCCCATTTAGCCAAATATTCATCGAAGCCTCACCCGATGAACTGCTGGCCGTTGTCTGTGATGATTTGTTCTGGTAGGCCAAAACGGCATATGATGTTCTGCCAGACGAACCTCTGGCATTGGTATTCGGTGATAGTGGCTAGGGGCTCGGCCTCTACCCACTTCGTGAAGTAATCAATTGCCACAATGATAAACTTCCTCCCGCCGGTTGTCTTGGGTAGAGGTCCCAGCAAGTCGATTCCCCATCTTGCAAAAGGTAGGGCGACGGTCGTCGGAGTGTAGAAGCTCGCCGGCCGTCCTGGAACGGGAGCGTACTGCTGGCACACCGCACACTTCTGAGTGTGGTTGTAACAATCTTGTTGGATCGTGGGCCAGTAGTAGCCTTGTAGGACGATTTTTCGAGCTAGAGTTCTGGGTCCCTGGTGGCTCGAACAGACACCTTCATGAATTTCTTCTAAGACTACCGCAGCGAGGTTCGGCGGAAGGCATCTTAGATACGGCCCGCCGAACGTCTTCTTGTAGAGTTGGTCGTTGATGATCTCAAAGTTCGGGGCGCGCCTCTTAATCCAGGCTGCCTTCCCCGTGCTGCCATCGACTGGGGGTTCGGGGAGGGTCCCATCTTTGATGTAATCCGCGATCTCCTTCATCCAGTTGGGTTCGGCTAAGGAAATGACCTCCACCTGGATTGTCTCCGTTACTGGTGCTTGGAGCGTCTCATGTCTCACAAACCCCTTGATGTGCCGGGGGATGCTCGTCGTCGGGTCATTGGACGGGGGATTACCTAGCTTTGATAATATGTCAGCCTCGACATTTTCCACCCGAGATACCTGTTCAATTATCACTTGTTCGAACTGCGCAGTTTGCTCCTCCGCTAGCTCTTTGTAGACCTTCATCCTTTCTTCCCTGGCTTCGGCCGTTCCATTCATCTGAGTAACCACCAGCTGACTATCCATTCTCACCTTCAGACGAGCCGCCCCGAGTGCCTTTGCACATTTTAGACCTGCAATCAGTGCCTCGTACTCAACTTCGTTGTTGGTGACCTTGAACTCGAACTTCATGGAATAGTAGGCCTTGAATCCTTCAGGGGAAGTGATCACTGCCCCTCCGCCACATCCTCGCGCACTCGAGGCCCCATCGGTGTACATCTCCCACCAGTTATCAAAGTCGTTGGAGCCTTGGGAGTCATCCTCGGTGCGCGCGGTGCATTCAGCAATGAAATCCGTGAGTGCCTGCCCCTTGATCGTCGGCCGTGGCTTGAAATCCACGTTGTACTGGCCGATCGTCAAGGACCACTTGGTGATTCTCCCACTGGCCATGGGATTCCTGAGAACTGTGGCGAGGGGCTGCGTTGTGTAGACAGTGATTGGGTGAGCTTGGAAGTATGGTGCCAGGCGTTTGATGGGTGCTATCAAGGCGAGGGCCGTTTTTTTCCATCAATGTATATCTGGTTTCTGGGCCGTTCAGCGCTTTACTGACGAAGTATATGGGCCGTTGAACGCCCTCATCTTCTTTGATTAGCACAGAGCTTACTGCCAAGTCTGCCACAGCTAAGTACATGTACAGCTGCTCCCCGGGGTCCGCCTTGGTGAGGACGAGCGGAGAGGAGAGGTATGTTTTGAAATCTTCGAAAGCCGCCTGGCACTCCGGGGTCCATTCGAAGGGGTTCGCCTTTTTCATGATTTGGAAAAGGGAATTGCCTTGTCGGCTAATTTGGACATAAAACGGATCAGGGCTGCCAGGAGTCCAGTTAATCTCTGCACGTCTTTCAGGTTCTTGGGGGGCTCCATGTCTACAATTGCCTTCACCTTCTCCGGGTTAGGCTCGATTCCCCGCTCGCTCATCATGTAGCCGAGGAACTTGCCGCCCTTAACGGTGAAGGCGCATTTCTTGGGATTTAGCCTCATGTTGGCTCCCTCCATTATGGTGAAGACCCTCTCCATATCCTGGATATGATCTCCCTTTTTTTTTGCTCTTGATCAGGATGTCATCTACGTAGGCTTCCAGGATTTTCCCCAGCACGTCTTTGAACAACATCCCGATCATCGTCTGAAAGGTGGCCATAGCGTTCCTCAAGCCGAACGACATGACTATGTAGCAGTACACGCCGTCCGCCGTGACAAACACTGTCTTTTCCGCATCATCCGGGTGCATAAACACCTGATGGTACCCCCTGAAGGCATCCATGAAGCTGAGCAGTTCGCACCCTGCAGTTTCGTCCACCATCAAATCGATCCTCGGAACAGGATACGGGTCCATTGGACAAGCTTTGTTGAGGTCCGAGTAATCGACGCACATTCGCCATGTATCGCCCTTTGGGGCTAGAACAACATTGGCCAACCATTCCACGTGGATGACCGGCCGTATGTGCTTGATGCTGAGGAGCATCGCCATTTCCACCGTGATGAAGTCACACCGGTCGGCTGCCATGTACCGTTTTTTCTGTTGAATTGGTCTGGCGTCCGGCCGTACGGCTAATCTGTGGCATATGATGTTGGGGTCGATGCCTGGCATGTCCTCCGGCCCTCTGGCAAATAGGATCTTGAACTTCCGGAGGACGACAATCACCCCCTCTCTGATTTCGGGCTCGAGGTCGGCCCCGATGAACACCTTCATGTCCGACGGGTCGTCGAGCTCTACTTCCTCGAGCAGTGTGGCTGGTTCTGGACGAGCATCAAACTCAGCTCGTTTGGCTGTTTCCGAGATGCTGTTGACCTGGGCCTCCCGCTCGCCCAGCCTCTCCATGGCCTTGGTATAACAGGCCCTTGCCATATGTGGGTCCGTGCGGGCCACCCCAACCCCTATTTCAGTGGGGAACTTGATGCATGAGTGTCGCACGGAGCAGATAGCCTCTAGGTCTTCTAGGCCAGGTCGGCCTAAAATGGCATTGTGGGCACACTTCAGGCGAACCACGACGAACATCATCTCCAGTCTGGCGACGTGCGGCCCATCCCTGATTTCCACGGGGAGTGTGATGGTGCCCTCTGCGTCGATGCAGTCCCCGGTGAATCCGGCCAGCGGGGTGCGCAGAGGTGTCTGTTGCTCTTTCCTTAGGTGTATTTTTTCGAATACATCCCAGTAGAGGACATTCACACTGCTGCTGGTATCAACGAGGACGCGGCGGATAAGCGCGTCGTTGATATCCATGCTGATCACCAGCTCATCCCTGTGCGGAGCTGGTGACTTCAGCAGATCATCCGGCCCAAAGGTGATGGCCTCCACTTTATTCTTCTTGGTGGGAGGAACCGATATGGAGCCCACATAGAGGGACCTCTCAAACTTCTTCCGAGCTGCAGGGGTGTCCCCGGTTTCAGCTCCCCCGAAGATCACTTTGATCTCTAACTTCTTCTTTCCGCCGCCCGGCCCGCCGGACCCCTCCGGGCGTTTGTCAGCTTGGTGGTATTCGTCATCTTTGGATCCGATTTGTGCTTTTGGTATGGCCGCTTCTGGCTGTTCTTTGTCAGGAGTTGGGTAAACTCACCAAGATACCCCTGACGAACCAGCTCGTCTATGGCCATTTTCAAATGCTTGCAATCGTCAGTCGTATGACCGACCCTCTGGTGATATTCGCAGAAGGCGGTCTCATCCTTGCCCATGAGCGTCTTCCCCTCCCGGGGGGCGTCTAAGAGGCCTTTGTCCTTGATTGCCTCGAAGATCTGGCTAACAGGGTGAGCCAAAGGAACGTAATAATCCTCCGGACGCACGTGCCCATGCTCCGGGCGAGGTTTCCACGGGGTCATGGCTCCGTCCGTCTTCTTCTTTTTGCTTGGGGGGGATGGCCCGCCTCCGGGGCCAAGCCTATCTTCCATTTTCCGAGATGAGGCGGCCGGTGCGCCGTCCCTCAATCTGATCTCTTCCTAAATGGAGGCATACTTTTGGGCCCGGGCCAGGACCTCGGTGTAGCTGGTGTGGTGGGATTCCTCCGAAGGTCCCGGTATAGATCCCCCGTTGCCAATGCGCTGGTGAACATATTCACCCCCAGCCGCTCGTCCAGGTCATCCACTTGTAGGACTTCATCCCTCCATCTGACCAAGAACTTGGCCAGAGGCTCGTCTTTCCCCTGCTTCACGCTGGTGAGGGACGTGAAGCTCTTCTTGGGAGTTGTGCTGGCGGCGAATTGCGCCATGAACTGCTGGGACAGCTGCTCATAGTTGTCGATGGATCCGGGCCTTAGTTTCCCAAACCATTCCTGTGCGGGGCCCCTCAGGGTGCTGAAGAAAAGCCTGCAGATGGCCTCATCTGACGCCCGGAGCATGGACAGGTTCCCCTGGAAGCTGATCAAATGGCTTTTGGGATCTCCGGTCCCGTTGTATACCAAACCCCCGGGTGGTCTGCCGTCCCGAGGGATCTTTGCATTCATGACCCGCGGGGGTGAATGGTGATGTGAGGGGAAAACGTGGCGTAGCCGGGGTGGCTTCCGCTCGTCTATCCATTACGGCCATCCGCCATTCCATCGCCTCTAGCCGGGCCTCCTGTGCAGCCCTTCCAGGGGACACAGGAGGGGCGGCCTCGAGTGCGATGTTTCCTCCTGGTACAACCGTTTCGGGTTGCCTCCGAGTGATATGGGCACCTTGCCTTTGGAAGCGGCGCCCAATGTTGCTGGCAGCGGGGGTAATCTCCGTGCCACGATGCCCTTGGGAGCCGTCCAGCGTACGGCCCCGATGATCGTCTTGCCATCCGTAGTGAGGGGTGCTGGCATTGGTATGCCCCCGGGTGCCTTGGGATGGTGGATTTCGGCCCAACCTCGTGTGGACGGACGTGTGGCGTTCAGCGGATTCCGCTGTTTCGTCCAGGGACTGCATGTGATGGATGGGTGATATGGGCGTCCTGATGGTGTTTGCGGAGTACACCTCATCCGCCGCTTCCAGCTCGTCCGCCATTGCGACGCATGGTTTCCGCCAGTTCCCTCATGAGGCGAGGATCACGTCTGGCCTCCTGGGGAATGAGTTTGGTGAGGACGGCCACCATCGCCGCCGGCGGTCCCTAGAGTCTCGGATCGCTTAGTGGTCTGTCCGCGGTTCCTTCGGCCGGAGGCCAGTCGCTCCGAGAGATCGCGCTGTTGATTGCTGTTCCTTCCTGCCATCGAACCTGCTGTGGGTAGATTTAGTAGCTGTTTGGGAGAGTTTTTGGAAACTTTTAGTTCAGTTTCCCACAGACGGCGCCAATGTTGAGGTTTATTCCTTCAACCCTCGGGTTCAACACGTAAGCCCAAGAGTTTCGAGTGGAGTGTGTATGAATAATCTAGCCCAACTAACAAGTTAAGTGGATTGAGAAACAGTAAGTAGCAAGTAAGGAATTAGGTATTATTAATCAGTAAATAATTCCCTAATACAATACTTTTTGCTAAGGCTCGTCGGCCGTTCGTCTTACAAGGCAGTAGAAGAGCTGCGAGTAAGAATATTATAAGCTAGAGTGTAAGAATGGTAAGTTGCCAACCCCTTACAATGAAATAAAAGCTGCTATTTATACTACCAATTAGGGGTGGGCAAACGGGTCTTGGAACCGCGGTCCGGTCCGGGTAATGGCGGTTCGGGTCCAAAACGGGCCGGTTCCATTTTTTGTTTCCATAAAACGGTCCGGGTACCATCGGGTAATTTTTTTTAAGGAACCAGACCGGTTCCAAAATTAAAAAATAGCGGGTACCCGGCCCGGCCCGTTATATATATTGTATATTAATTTATCAATAGTTTTGTGATAATCGGTTTTGAAGTAGTTTTGTTTCCTGTGCTAGAAGTAGGATTTTAAATTGAGTTGCAATAACATCCTTTTGTTTTCAAATTATTGATTAAATGTTTCATAAATATCTTATTACTTTTTAATGTTATTGAATTATTCCTTTCTATGGAATTTAATTATTTGTTAAATATGATTTTGTTATATTTTTTTTATTATATTGTTATTAAAATATATAAATTGTGTTTACCACCCACCATGTATGTGTCAACTTTGGCTAATACTGAAAATTTAATATAAAAAAGTAATCACTTTAATATGTGATGTTACACAACATGTTTAAATACAAATGTTAGAAAATATGTATTTTGGCTATGAATTTCTTTAATTGTTTGAAACTTATATAAAAGAAAATATGGAGTATTGGACTTTTTCGCTTGTGTTATATGTGCACCACTATGTTGTTATTTTGAAACTTGCTAATGTCCTATATTATTGATTATTGATTTTTGGAACTTCGTTAGTTTTTACTAATTTCAAGACATAAGAATAGAAACCGTAAAACCCGGACCGGACTGACCCGTTTCAAACGGACCGGGTAATTACCGGTTCCTATTTTGAAAATTGTAATACCCAGACCAGACCGAACCGTACAATGGAACCGGCGGTTCCATTTTATTTTGCATTACCCGCCCCGACTCGGCCCGTGCCCAGCCCTACTACCAATGGGCAGCTAGTTATGCTGACGTGGAGGACTGTGAGTGGATGTTGCTCCAACCACCAAATCTCCAGCATTAAATGCGTTTCCCGCCAGGATCTGGGTTTCCCGCCTAATTAGTGGGGACGTTCGTCCTGCTGGGGGAGGTGGACTGCTCTCGGTGATATCGTAAAGGGTATTGGGCCGTTCGTATCCTGACCCTTAGATGATTTGTAACATGGATTGGGCTGGCTCCGAATGCTAATGTCTTCTGGGGGCGACGTTCGTCGCTGATATGGTTGTCTGGTGGATTGATTCTGAGACGTTCGTCGTCACTACACTGGTCGTGGACCTGATCCGCTATTGTATGTATGGACGCTCGTCGGGATGGGTTAGTAAGTCTAGGCATTGGATCCGACGTTCGTCTGCACTATGTTCGTCCAACTGATGGCGTAAATGGGCCGGCCCTCTGCTTGGGCCATTAACCCAACAATAACCTTTGTAAACTTTAAATAATTCAAAATAAATTTTATAATTCAAAAGAACCTTTATAAAAAAAATTAATATTTATCAACTTAAAAAAATTCACATCTCCATAATTCATATAAGAGTAAAATAGCAGTTACCAAAATATCACTTTTCAAAAATATAACCTTCCAAAAATATCACTTCCCAAAATATCACCTTCCAAAAATATATATTTCCAAAATAAATATAACTTTCTAAAAAGCAATTAAATTTTATGTGCAACACACCAAGTGTTTTACATGGTAGTATGTTTTTGCATGTACAAGCATATTTGAATACAAAATTTGAAGCATTATCACTGATGAGTTTTACTATACATTGAGGTCCACCCATATCAATAACCTGACTCAGAAAAAGACCCAATTGTAATTACATTGTAATTACAATGTAATTACATTGAACATCTAAGATAAATTATGCAATAAAGTTAATGAAACATCATCCTTTCATACTGGTATGTTTCTTGCTCTTGGAATAAGTTAAGTTTAATCCTTAAAGTTGAGTAGTTGTGCAATTTATATGTAGGACCAAACACGTCACTTGTCAATGCCGTTTACAAGATATATGAATGACTTTTGTTGCAAAAGATTGAAACTTTTGAAGGAAACATTATTTTACACTTAAAAGGGAATTCGGTGACCAAATAATAATAAAAACGTAAGATTTATCCTCGGTATTTAGTATCACTAGTTTATTTTGATGTGAGTGTCATAGGATGATGATAATTATTATTTGTTAAAAACAATATTTATCGTCAACTAGTAACACTATTTAAAATAGTGTCACGCAAAAGGGTCATATCAGTATAGTAGATAGAACGTAGAGTGGCAGAGGGCCACGACTCATAGCCTCACTCGTTGAGAGCCCGCCAACCCTAATGTTTTTCATATTCAGTCGTTCGTTAATTGGTCATTAACCTTGTTTCAAACTTTCACCCAGATTTGGAATTTGAGATGAGTGCTTCTAAGGTTACACAAAATTGGTATTCACATGTAGCCTTCTAACAATAAGCAATACATTAAATACCTCATTAAAATTTGAAGGCTAAAGGGTCAAATAGGTATATGAACTAACTTAAAGTGTTCAATTAGCCCCTTATATAGGAGGTTCTGCACGGCCGTCGCCAATTGGGGCGGTTCCCGGTGGAATTTTTTGATGAAATTTTTTGAGCATCTTCTTCATTAAGTCTAGTTTACCCGTACAAAATTTCAGCTAAACATTCAACCGGGAAGGCAATCAAATGATTTTTTGAAGATAACTGCGCAGTTAAACAGCGCAGTACATTTCGGAAAATCAATTAACTGCCTTTCCGATTTAAATAATGGTGATTTTCTCTTAAATAATGGTAAAAATAATGTGAAATTGAAAGGAAAAAAAAGTGAGTACGTACTATGTTTTTGTCCTAAATGTGTGTTGAGTATTATCATGTGTGAAGAATACTACTACGTATCAATTATACAATCAATACTGGCATATTAACGTATTTTAGTGTGAAACTATGAATTTTAATTAGATGACACTAATTTTCTTTTATTTAATGAAACTATAGCACTAGTTCATCGTAGTATTAAATTTGCTCCTATTTCCCGAATACACGTGAAATTGTTGTCACACACACTAAGAAACATTACAAATTGGTGTCACTCCCTGGTAAATGCATGTATTCGCCATTCACTAAGAACAATTACTAGCAAAGAAAACTGTATATGGAATTATGGACTGCATTGAGGCTTATTGTCATTTGCTATAAGTGAAATACTAGTGCTATTAGCTGCCAATGCGAACATTAAGAAATCAGCACAATCAAATGAAAGCACCCATTTTGAAAGACACACCAAATTGGAAACTCCTGTCTTTTAAAATAACAAGAAGCTGATATGATTTTGCAAGTGTCTAAATTAGTATCTGGATCAATGATATAACTAACCAGTTGCTTAATTTATTTAATTCAAACTTCTCTAGATTATCGAAGACATGCCAAGTGACTAAAACTACATGTTCTACAAATCAGGACACAGATAAATTATTTTTTTAAAAATGAATTCGTTTAAGATTATTAATATGTTCAACTGAGTTGAAAAGAAGCATGTTTAAAATACACTTCGTACCTTGTTTTAAAATACACTCATAATGTTATTATTATTGTACTGATCCGCATTACACCCCCCAAATAATGTGATTATAGTTGTGCGAAATAATAAGGATGTTTTTACTTTGGACTGAAATTTTATGGTCTGAACTAGTCCGGTAAATGTCTGGTCTCTGTGTATTTAAAACTGTCCAAGTCTGGTTTGGTCTAGTTTAGTCTGATCGGGTCTGGTCTAATCTGGTCTGATATAGTCTGGGAATGAAAACAATCCTAAGTAAAAACATCCTTAGTCATCTGAGTAGACATAAAGGCATTAACATATGATTGTCTAAAGAAAAAATTAAGAGCTAGACAGATGTTGTTCTCAGGCCAGCTTTATTACAATAAATTTTGAAAGCTGATGTCCTAAGACCAACAAATTTTCCACGCTTTAAACATAGGAAACACAAGAAAAGTGAAATGATATTGGCTCAAAAGATTCTGCAATGTTTCAGAAACAGTACTTATAAATTCCAACAGTTTTAGTGCTTACAAGTCTATCATGCAGCTACCCAGCAAGAAGTAGCCCAAACAATCCGACCTTTCAACCCCTGCAGTACCCAATGGCCGTCTTCAGCAAACAAAAAGTTTTTGTCATATGCTCTCGCCTTGATTGCTAACTTCTCCACAAGTTCAGGATTTAAAGGCACAGGCTTGAACCCAGCCCTCATAGTGCGAGATTGCCACTGCTTATATGTTTCAGGCCTCTCTATTCTTTCCATGCCTTCACAAGCTATGATATTCCTTATTTCCGGCCCCATAAGTCCTTGTTCGAAATTCAATCTTTCACTATCATGGCATGGGAAAAATGCATCAAACACATCAAAGAAAGAAGAGTATAAGGAGAGAGCCTCTCGAAACCGAGTGAGAAAGAAAGGAGAACTGTGAGATGCAGTATGGACAGTATGCACAAAAATACGAGGATTTACTTCCCGGATTAAGTTTAAAACCGCATCCCTGGGGCAGAGGCTGTCCCCACCAAATACTGTATCATCCAAGAGGCGTTTGAATCGAAAAACACAGTTGACTGCAACCACCTCACCACCACTTGCAAGCTTCAAGTCATCAATCTTAATTGCCTCCCAATTTTGTGCTGTGATGGCATTGTACTCGAATGGTACACCGAAGCGCCGACAATATTTTCCCAAGCGAACACCTGTTTCCTCTAGCATTTGTGATGGACGGAAACCAGGTTGGGGAAGCTCAATCCCTGTAATTCGAAGTCTTGGAGGGCCACCGGGCCTTTGTGAAAGATCGCGAATAAGAGTCGGCCACTGGATACCACGGAGAATACCAAAATCTATAACATGCAGTGATGAGCTTCCTAATGCTGCTTTTTGAATCATTTGATTTGAAAACTTAAATATTAATCTCATAAATGGCACACATGATGAAAAGTGGGATTTTATCAACCCGGAAACTACGACGGTATTACGAAATGGAGGAACATAAAGTTGTGTCCCAGTTCCAGCCAACCGTGCCTCAAGACCGTCAGCAAATGCATGAGCCAGCCTTTGGCTTGCATCCCCGGTAGGGGAAGAGTACTGCCTGATCTTCTTCAATTCATTTACTGCAGCTCTATAATCAGCATCAGCAACGGACTCCGCACAGCTGGTTAAAAGAGCCTCCAGATCCACAACTTCACCTTGTTTCTTTGAATGGCTCTTCGGACCACTTTTCCCTTTCTTTTGTGTGCAGCTGAATCTAGATGGAGAATCATTATCTTCATCGGTACACAACAAAACCTTGTCAAACAACACCTCTGATAGCTCAACCTCATCCTTCGTATGAACTGCAGAGAGCTTCATGCTCCTTTCTTCTTCTAGAACACTTTCATTGGGGCTGTAATGCTTCCTCCTTCCACGACGTGAATCGGCAGAATGCTCCGTTTCTCTATTGACAACAAGACCTCTGGTCAATTCCTCAGTTAGTGGAGGCATTGAGTATTCATGGACACTGAGAGACAAGAATTTACTAGCTTCTTCCACACCTCTCTTGAACTGCAAGATGGATGCAGCTCCAAGATCACAAAAACCATTTGGAACTGAATCAGCAGCACTTAGGTAAGCGTCTAGTCGAGAAATAATTCCACTATCGACATTATATGATAAACAGTTTAGTTCATCCGAGTCAGTCTGACATGATGATGGCTGGATGGAGAGATCAGGAGAATCACATGCCACAAATGATTCTCCTCGAAAGAGATCAGTAGAACCAACATCATGCGTGTTGCTCCCAAATGAGGTGCCAAAATGTGAGGAAGGCTTCTCAAGCAAGGCTTCGTAGAGAGAATCCTCTGTAGCTTTAAGCGCAATGGTATCACAGAACGCGTCATGGTTGTTCTCATCACCAATGTTCTCCTCCAGCAGTAGTATCTGGTTAAGGTACTCGATCATTCGATCAGAGCCTATAGAAGGATCATGGTGAGGACGTTGTGGAACAGAAAGGGCACCATTAT
The DNA here is from genome assembly GCA_945859915.1 of Cuscuta epithymum. Taxonomy (NCBI): domain Eukaryota; kingdom Viridiplantae; phylum Streptophyta; class Magnoliopsida; order Solanales; family Convolvulaceae; genus Cuscuta; species Cuscuta epithymum. The sequence goes on along the minus strand of CAMAPF010001060.1, from coordinate 352,678 downwards.
AGCCCTCTGGAATGTCAACCGATTGGTTAAAGGCAGAAAAGATTATGTCACTCTCCAACTCGGGTCTGTTTATATCGGAGTAAGGCACACTTCGAAGCTGGTGATGCATATCCATCTATTTACCCACAAGAAACCTATACCTACATAACATAGATAGGTAAAAATGAAGTAAACAAACACATTCTTAGTAAGGAGGGTCTGTAACTTATCACTACTCTCTAGCTCTTCCCCATAATTTTTCAAAAACATTATAGTGAAAATGGATTTTCATAAAACATAGAATTATATGAAGTATACACGAAAGCAAAATACCAGAATGGTCATTGCACAAGATCTCTAACGAAAACAGTTGGAAAAAAGGCACCAAAAGTACAAATTTTTAGCACAAAATGTGATGTTTCTTTTGAAAGCTTTGTATGAGATTCAGCTCCAACATGCATCAAATATGTACGCCACAAACATGCGTTCAATATACCTTAGAATGAAACCTGAACAACGATAAACGAACAAAATCAATCTTACGAGAAAATGCAATATAGCAATTAATGAGCAAATGCAGTATGAGTTCTTCTACTACTCTATATCGCAAGCCACAAAGATGAGTGGTGGTGGGAGGTGGCAGCAAAGCAAATGCAGTAACTTAGTGTACGGAGGAGGGCGATCAACCAAAAAGGACAGTTCGTTTGTTGGCGTGGAAAGCTAGTACCATTTTCGTTCAAGCAATCGCACATGGGGGAGGGGTCAGAGGAAGAGTACCGTTTTCAAATGCGAAGCAAAATACATTTATTAACGAAATACCAAAGTTACATTTATTCACAAAATGAAATTCATTACTAGTATAAGAAATTAAGGAGTACATAACATCGTAGTGAAATAAGGAGAGACGCCATGTCCGGCCAGCAAAAGATAGCAACCCATTTCTAGGGGTAGGCAAAATACCGAAAAATAACGGAAAATGCCGAAATATTGGTATACCGTCATTTTTGGTATAGTATCATACGTACCGATCTATTTCGGTACGGTAACGTTAAATGTTTTCAAATATCGCGGTATATCCGTATAATAACGTACCAACTCCCTACTCAACAATTACTTTTAATTCTAATATATTGTAAAGATCCATTACAATTTTGAAACCCAAAATTAATACTTGAGTTGGTTACAAATACAAAAATACAAACCCACTATAACCTTATAGGTTTCTACTACGCTAACCTTAATGACTAATGAGTAACATAAAAATGTCAAGAAACAAGTTCATCTTGTTCCTAGAGCTTGCAAGTTGTGATGGCTAGGCCGCTAAGTAGCTGACGAGTGAAGAGAGATACACTTATGTGACAAGTGTATCCACATAGGGATTTCGCGAGTCGAGACACACAACTTTGTCCGAAAGTCTTATTCAATTTAAAAAAACATATAAAAATGACTAAATACACAATATCATATTAGAAAAAAAATGATTTTTATATCCATGTTCTTTGAATAGTTTTTTTTATTTTTGTTAGAGATCACTATTGATTTAATTATATCTATATTGTTCAAGTTATTTTAGGAGAATGTGTTACTTTTTAATATATGGCATGTTGAATTGCTTAAATATACTAATAATAATTATTGTTCAATATTGAATCGACATCAATAAATTATTAATTGTATTTCGTAACATTTTAATAATAGATTTAATATGTCGCTAGTAATAACGATTTAGTATATGTCGTTAGTCTATAATATTTTTTGTATTGGGAGACATGCACGGTAATTTACCGATACCGTACCGTTATCGAACCGAAACTTCGGTATACCGAAATGCGGTATACCGAAACTTCGGTAAGGTAAAAGTATGCAAATTTTGCATACCGAAAGTTTTAGTACGACAAAGGTATGAGAAAAAATATAAGGTATACTGTACCGAACCACTCCTACCCATTTCCCTATTTTCCTTCATTTTCACTTTCAACTTTCAACACCGTTAGGGGTTCGAGACTACGGAGTACAGACTCAAAAAAGACTAAGAGGATACAGAGCCAGTTTGGTAACACGGAAATTTATGAAGTTCTGGCTGAACTGGTTGCATTGGTTGATTTGACTGATTTAAGAAAAAAATATTTTTGAAATATACTACGTATGTTATTAATAAAATAAAGAAAAAATTATATGTTAAAATAGCTAAAATGATCATCTACAATAACTTCAGCCAATACAGCCAGAAAAGTAACTTTAACCTTACTTTTTTGCCTTATTACACAATTCCGCACGCGAAAGCAAAAGTTACGTGTTTGGTAATAAAGTTGACTGATAAGCCTAATAAATCGAAAAACAGTGTTGTCAAACAGTCTCTTGATGTACAGGGGAAGGGTTACATTGACATATGTGTTTTTGATTCGATTTTTATCAGTTTTGATTCTGTTCAGTTTGAAACAGTTTGAGTTTGAGAACAGGAAAAAGGGTCAAATAAGTCTTTCTACTATCACGTACTCCCTCCGTCCCAAAATTATCTTCATTCTTTCCATTTCGGTCTGTCCCAAATTTATCCCCTCTTTCCCTTTTGGTAAAGAATATGTGGTTCACAACTATTCTTACACATTATTATATATTTCTTCTCTCTTATCTGCACAACTCTTCACCACACAAATCTCACTATCTTAAAACATGTGCCCTGTCAAAACCGAAGTTAAATATGGGACGGAAGGAGTAATTATCATATGAGCCCTTCTACTAAAAAACAATTTACTCCCAAAAAAATATCAAACAAATCAATTGACCTGATAGCAACCCATAATTACATGTCATCCATATTTTCTTTTCTTTCATTCTTTTTCTTCATTCCCTTCTGGCACGAAGCTTTTACTCCACACATCTTTTTCCTTTTCTTTTGACTCCTTTGTTTTTCTTTGTTCATTTTTTTTCCTTTCTTCACCCACCGCTTTCCTAACCCCCTCATCCGCCAGATCCGGAACCTTTGCCTTGCTTTGACGCAAGGTAGGGTGTCCCGCTTTTTTAAGTCGTCCAATCAACAAACCAACGGCCGAAGATCTTGGAGCTCCGCATCTCGAGGCGCCTGCTTCCTCTTCTGCCCGTCTCATGCCGCAAGGCACCTCTGCCGCACAGCAGAGGATCTGAATCCGTGATCCCCCAATCTTATTTTCATTGTTTTTCATTATTTTTATTTTCTCTTTCAATTGATCTTTTCTCTCCTAAGTTTGGTCTTAATTTTACCTATCTTTTGTTCCTCATATCAATTTCTTTTTCCTTGCTTTTTTTTTTCATTTTCTTTCTTTTCCCCTTCATCCCTTCTTGGGATATTTTTTATTCGACGCTTTTCAGTCCCATGTCCTATATATGTGATTCCACACCCGACTGAAATATACCATACCATATCAGATCAAATTTAAGCAGATCAGAACATATTTAAATAATAGTAAATTATACAGATACCTAAATCAGACTAGCTTAGACACGATTTAAATAGAACATCAAAGTCTTACACATACCAAACCACATTGTCGAGATTTTTTAGTTCAATAAAAAATATATACCACATGTTTACAAAATCCTTCGCATTGACAATTTTCTATAGAGTTAGGCGAGCGATAACAAGTTCAGTAAAAAATATTCGATTTTAAAGACAGCAAATGTCTAGTACAGAAAAAAGAATTTCAGAAGAGGCAAAAAATTATATAATTTTTTGTAAACATTATCAAAATTCTTCGCACAGACAAACTATGTAAAAAGCATAAAAAAATTCGGAAGAAGAAATTCACTTTTATAGAAAATAAATGTCGGGAACATGTAAAAATGTTCTAGATAGGATAAATGATTTGTATATTTTTTGTACACGTTTCAAAAAAAACATACCAACAAGTTTGTTTTATAAGTGAGGAAAAGACAAAAATATATGTTGGGTTAATGGCCCAGATAGGGTATCGGCCCATTTACCCCCTCATTAAGGCAACCCACCGCGATGAGCGTCCAACCAGTACAATGGTGGATCGCGCCCACAGACAAAGGCCGTGGCGACGAACGTCGCCACCTAAGGCCCGCAGCCACATGATGTCCAATCCAATCTATATGACAAATTCTCCCAAGGGCCAGGATACGAACGACCCACAACCCTTTTCAAGAGCCATTAGGAGCAGGCCCCGACCAGAGGGACATTCATCTCCACAAATCAGGCGGGAAACCTAGATTCTGGCGGGAAGCGCATTTATGCTGGGGATTTGGTGGTTGAGACATCAGCCACTCCCAGTCATCCACATCAGCATTGCCAACTGCGCATTGGTGGTATAAATAGTAGGATTTATTTCATTGTAAAGGGTTGACAACTTATTAGCCTTAGCTCTCTAGCATATTATTCACAGCTCCTCTACTATAATAGAGGACGAACGGCCTTCGGCCTTAGCAAGTGTAATTGAATCGGAGCATTATTCATCATTAATAATATTCGGTCCTTTACTCCTTTCATTCATACTTGATGAGTCCGTATTTAGACACGCATTTGATGCGTGTTGGGATCGGCTTTTGATGGTCTTCCTAGCTTTAAGGTGTTGCAAGTCTCAATTTTAGCTCAAGTTATGTTTACCAGGCGTTGGTTCGAGTTTTGTGTCATTTGGAGTCAAAATCAGGATTTAAGAGTTCGGCACCGGCGCTTGAGAAGCAATCGGGACGAGTTGAGAAGCATTGGAGATTGATTTGAGAGTTTTGGAGGTCACTGAGAGGTTCAAGATGAAGATTTGAAGGAAAAAGAGATCTTGGATTGGCTTCGGGATCAAAACAATATGAATGAAGCTTGAAAATGACGATCAGGATGACCTTCTGTCAATCGTTCAAGCATATCTCTTTGTAGAAACAACCAATGGACACGATTCAAATTTTATATGAAAGAAAACTTCAAGGGCTACAAATAATATGAATACACTATTACGAGAATATGAGAGAAAGAAGGTGAAAGCAGATGATGAAGTCAGATGATCTCTGCTGCGATTTCAGAATGACACCTTCCACCGCTTTGATCATATCTCTTGATTGGATTATTCAAATCACATTCGGAAAGTTGGGGTGGATAGAGGACTTCATTATATACAACTTTTGTGAAGTAAGCATTGTCAAATTCGCAAGTTAAGTAGGAACGATCGTGCCCTCGAAGTTAGGCACGATTGTGTGTGAAGAGAAAAGCACCGCGGAGTTACTGCCAGCAAGGCACGATCGTGCCTGCCCAAAACGCGTGTTTTTGCTCCAGAGGCACGATTGAAGGCACGAGCGTGCCTGGCACCGCTCCTGCCTCCCGAAATAGCAATTCAGCTCAAATTTGACCCGATTTTTCTATTTAAACAGCCTGTAAACCCCCATTTTGGAAGGGAGCTTAGAGAGAGTGCCTAGCACGAATTTTAGAGGACTTTTCAGCCTTGTTCATCAATCTTTTGGGATTCTTTGTAAGTTCCACCTTTTTAATTAATGACAATTAATTCTTTTTATTCCAATTCTATTGATTCTTCAATTATGAATTGTGAGTAGTTTTAATTAGGGATTTGGGATTGATGAAGGGGTTGATCATGATTGATAAGTCCGTATTTTGAAACGTATTTGATGCGTGTTGAGATCGGCTTTTGACGATTTTCCTAGTTTTAAGGTGTTACAAGTCTCAATTTTAGCTCAAGTTATGTTTACCGGGCGTTGGTTCGAGTTTTGTGTTGTTTGTAGTCAAAATCAGGGAATTTGAGCCCGGGCACCGACACTTGAGGAACAATCGGGATAATTTGAGAAGCATTTGAGAATGATTTGATAGCTTTGGAGGTCACCGGAAGATTCACGATGAAGATTTGAAGGAAAAAAGAGCTCTAGGATTGGCTTCGGGACAAAAGAAGATGAATGAAGCTTGAAAACGACGATCAGAATGACCTTATGTCAATCGTTCAAGCATATCTCTTTGTAGAAACATCCAATGTACACGATTAAAGCTCCATAGGAAAGCCAACTTCAAGGGCTACAAATCATATGAAGACACCTTTGCGAGAATCTGAGAGTAAGGAGGTGAAAACAGACGATGAAGTAAGATGATCTCTGCTGCGATTTCAGAAAGACACCTTCCACCGTTTTGATCATATCTCTTGATTGGATGATTCAAATCACATTCGGCAAATTGGGGTGGATAAAGGACTTCATTATCTACAACTTTCATGAAGGAAGTTTTGTCAAATTCGGAAGTTAAGTAGGCACGATCGTGCCCTCAAAGTCAGACACGATCGTGCGTGAAGAGAAAACACAGAGGAGTTACTGCCAGCCAGGCACGATCGTGCCTGGAGGGAGGCACGATCGTGCCTGGCATCGTGCCTGGCTCCGAAAATCCTAATTTAGCTCAAATTTCACCCGATTTTTCTATTTAAACATCTTGTAAACCCCCGTTTTCAAGGGGGAGCTTAGAGAGAGTGCCTAGCACGAATTTTAGAGGGCTTTTCAGCCTTGTTCATCAATCTTTTGGTATTCTTTGTAAGTTCCACCTTTTTAATTAATGACAATTAATTCTTTTTATTCCAATTCTATTGATTCTTCAATTATGAATTGTGAGTAGTTTTAATTAGGGATTTGGGATTGATGAAGGGGTTAATCATGATGTATGGCTAGATTCTTTTCGGTTTAATTGCATGAATGCCGTTTAATTTGTGTTTGAATAATTTAATTGATATCTTTTGTAACCTAGAATCGCGAATAGAATTACAATTGCATGTAGAATAAATTAAGAGAGATCTAATTTGTTCTAGGACACATTCACACACACTTAATCGTTCGCTAAGAGATTAGTAGCGATTAAGGGGCCGTAAGCTCGCTCGTCTTGGCAATAATTTAGGATCCTGTCGCATGAGAGATCAGCCTGGTCCCCTAAATTATTGTACTCTACGCCGCGAGAGCGGTAAGAACTTAGTAATGATTAGCTAGGCTCAATTAAATTAATTTCATGTAATTAGGCCTGATCTGCCAAAAATCTGGTTACCACGGAATCGATCCCTGTTCCCTTCGTCATTAATTAGAAAGAACCCCCTAGTTTAATTGTTCGCATTAGTTTTATTTTCCAAACCAACCAATCTCGCACGACGCTTTTATTTTATTTTCTTTTTAATCGCTGAATTTAATTAATTCTTGATTCCCTTTTGTCCGTCCCTGTGAAGACGATACTCGTACTTACACCACTATATTACAATCTTTTTAAGTGCGAGAAAACTCACATCAATGATGTATGGCTAGAATCCTTTCGGTTTAATTGCATGAATGTCGTTTAATTTGTGTTTGAATAATTTAACTGATATCTCTTGTAACCTGGAACGGCCGCTAGAATTACAATTGCTTGTAGAATAAATTAAGAGAGTTCTAGTTTATTCTAGGTCACATTCACACACACTTAATCGTTCGCTAAGAGATTAGTAGCGATTAAGGGGCCGTAAGCTCGCTCGTCTTGGCAATAATTTAGGATCCTGTCGCATGAGAGATCAGCCAGGTCCCATAATTTATTGTACTCTACGCCGCGAGAGCGGTAAGAACTTAGTAGTGATTAGCTAGGCTCAATTGAATCAATTTCATGTAATTAGGCCTGATCAGCCAGAAATCTGGTTACCCTGAATCAATCCCTGTTCCCTTCGTCATTAATTAGAAAGAACCCCCTAGTTTAATCGTTTTATTCGCATTTTTATTTTCCAGCAACCAATCTCGCACGACGCATTTTTATTTATTTCTTTTTAATCGCTGAATTTAGTTAATCTTTAATTCCCTTTTGTCCGTCCCTATGGAGACGATACTCGTACTTACACCACTATATTACAATCTATTTTAAGTGAGAGAAAATTCACTTCAGTTTTTTGCGCCGTTGCCGGGGACGTTGTCGGTTTTAAGAGTTAATTAATTTCAGCGAGATTTTTTTTAGTTAGTTTTCTTTTTTGTTCTTCGTAGGATTTTTCTGTGCTAACCTTTCAGGTTAATCATCTAAGAGGCATGAGATGAACCCATTCAGACAAATTCGTGGAGGAAATCCTTACCCTCAAACCTCCATGGGATATTCACCATTTACGTCATACCCTCCTTACACTCCTCCTCAACTTTACACACCTCATCAAAATTACTCTCCCATTCAACAAAATATTCAGTCATACTATTCATACTCTCCAACCACGCAACGTAGTCTACCTAAGAATAATTTTTGTTCCTTCTGTGGAGGATGCCACCATATATCTTTTTGCCCCGTTAAACGTCCTTATGACCATTCTTACTGGGCAAATGCATACCCAACTTCTTCCTCCCCACAATTTACGAACACAAATGTTTCAGTCACTCCTACGTCTTTGCCAAGCTATGAGCCACAGGATGAATTGGAAGAGATAATTTCAGAGAAGCTGTCTGACCTGGAAGAAACACTCAAGCAATTCATGCAAGCAACTGAGGCGAATCATCAATCAATACAGTCGAGTCTTCAGAACATGGAAAATCACTTGGATCAGCTGTTTAATGCCCTATCTGAGGAGTCTGAGAGATCCCATCCTAGCGACACAGAAGCCTAATCAGAGGAGACCAATGGGGATGATCACGTGAGCGAGTCAGACAATGATGGTGGGAATATGATGGATAACACACTTCCTGATGCCTTTGAAGACCCGCTTATGTTTGAAGATGAACAAGAAGATAGCAGTGTCGAGTTATTTTTCCAAGAATACAGAAAAATGTTTCAAACAGTACAAGCTGTAACTGATGAAGTCACAAATCATTGTGATTTTCATACAGAAACCCTCAAGCCGTTTGATTTGCCATTAGTCTTAACACCTGAGGAGGGCAAAGAGCAGATCAATCATGACGTTGATGTAGCCGCTGGAGTAAGATTGGGTATTGAAGATGAGCTGAGAGATGATAATCACGAGCTCCAAGAGAGTGGTAGTAAGGTAGATGTTCTCCATGACGAAGAAGTTTCGCTCCACAATTTCTTGGAGGATATTAATAAGAAAAGTGAGAAAACAAATTGGGATGCATTCTTGGAGAGTGATAGCCAGTCAAGAAGAGGTGCTCAGAATTTTCATGGTACATTCGAGCGAAAAAAGGAGGTGTTTGTGATACATTTTGAACATGAGGATGAGAGGTTCATACTTCACTTCTGTGCTGATGAGGTTTATGAAGACCATGTGCTACCTACGTTTACTAGAGAATTTAAAGGTTTGCGCCACTTAATGACATTTGTTGAAAGGAAGCTGGAAACGTTAATTGTTAGTGCACCACTGCAGTCTTTGTTATTTGAGAGCTTATGAGGTATCGTCGGGCACACAAGGTTAAAAATAGCGCTTCTCGGGAGGCAACCCGAGCTTATTTCTACTTTTGTTTTTGCTTTTGCTTTGTTTGTTGTTTGGTTGTTTTGCTTTGTGTTTTTGTTGCAGCTCAGGGTCTTGTTGTATGGATGATGTGCCGAGGATTACATTAACTCAGTTTAGTTCTGCACCGACCAGCGCCTTAGGGGAGTTTCTTTGACTCTTTTACTCGCTTGTTGTAATAATGACTTGAGTTAAGTTGAGCACGCGTGACCCTTTCCTCTTTAGCCATTGTGCATATTGCATTTTTGGTCATCGAGGGCGATGCCAAAGTTTAAGTGTGGGGGAGTGAATTGGGCATTCGGGCAGTAGTGTTACATGTGATTATTAGAGTTAGCATGTGCAGGTGTTAGTTGTATATTCATAAGAAAGTAATGTCAATTTTTTCTGTAAACTGTGTCTTTGTGAGCTGGCTAGCGTTTTGACTATTCTTTTAGGATGTCCTTGAAGTGTTTAGGCTTAAATTGTTTGCATGATAACCTAGTTGTTGAGAGGATGAAGGCATTAGCCACCCATTATATGAATGAACAAATTTCCCACCTGACATGAATAATTCCTTTAGGAGAAGCCATTTTGAGCCTGACCGTTCTTTGTTTACCCGATTAATTGAGCTCCATAGCCAAATGGCCTGTGTTTCCTTACCCGTGAATATTTCTGACTTAGTCTTGGTGTTTAGGGAACTAGGGGATTAATTTGCTAAGTTTAGGGAATTTTTGTAGGAGCCATTTTTGGCACTATTCCTATTTCCTATGCTCCATATAGGGTAAGAGTAGTCACTTTTTAGGAATTTGATATTTTCGAGAATTGCATTGTAGGCATGGATTCACTTTGAATAATTGAACTTTAATTGCTAATTTTTCTTGGTGAGGCCGAGATTAGAATGGGGTAATGTCTAGTAAAAATTTGAAAATTGAAAAAATTAATTAATAACTAGACCTCTTACCTTGCGAAAAAGAGAATGGGAACCCCGGTAAAAAAGCGTAAGATGAGACTTGGGTATCTTTCGAAAGAAATGGCGTTCTCGTGCCAACATGACAAGGAAAACTGAACCTAATTAAATGAACTTGGAGGTTATTGCAAAAATTAGCTTTAGTCCTTCGCGTACTTCAAGTATACGTCAAAGCACAAATGTGCCGCGGCGGTTTAGCTTAGTTGTACACCATGTCTACTCTTTGCATAGGTTTAGATGATTTTTCCTAAATTGTGGCCTACTAAGTTCTTTGATCCTAAGAATAGCCCCGAAATACCTGAATGCATCAAGTCTTTGTTAGGATGTTCCAAACTATCAAAAAAGGGACTGTTTATTACCATTCACCATTCACCACCGCCTTCACAAGTCCTTCTGATCGGTAGCTAGTTTATTAGAGCTTGCTGTCATTACTTTGAGGATGTTGTGAATAATTTTGTCAAATATTTTAGCTAGAGTACAAAGATGTAGTTTAAGGAAGAATTTTCTTGGTTTAGTTTGTCTGTTCTGTGAATATCCCTTTAACTACATGTGCATGCTAATTGTTTTGATTCCGTGTGGTGATTATCGTGAGTCCCGTTGTTCAGTTTGCTTGAAGACAAGCAAAGACTTAAGTGTGGGGGAATCTGATGAGTCCGTATTTAGACAAGCATTTGATGCGTGTTGGGATTGGCTTTTGATGGTTTTCCTAGATTTAAGGTGTTGCAAGTCTCAATTTTAGCTCAAGTTATGTTTACCAGGCGTTGGTTCGAGTTTCGTGTCATTTGGAGTCAAAATCATGATTTTAGAGTTCGGCACCGGCACTTGAGAAGCAATCGGGACGAGTTGAGAAGCATTGGAGATTGATTTGAGAGTTTTGGAGGTCACCAGGAGGTTCAAGATGAAGATTTGAAGGAAAAAGAGATTTAGGATTGGCTTCGGGATCAAAACAAGATGAATGAAGCTTGAAAACGACGATCGGGATGACCTTCTGTCAATCGTTCAAGCATATCTCTTTGTAGAAACAACCAATGGACACGATTCAAGTTTTATATGAAAGACAACTTCAAGGGCTACAAATAATATGAAGACACCAATTTTAGCTATTTTTCATATAATTTTTTCTTTATTTTATTAATAAGATATATATTAAATATAATTTTTTTCATAAATCAGCAGAATCAGCCAATGCAGCCACTTCAGCTAGAACTTCATAAATTTCAGCAGAATCAGCAAAATCAGCCGATTTTCATGCTATCAAACGGGCTCTAAAACTAAATGGTTTTCATTTGATTCATTCATGTCTTTATTCATAGAGATTATGAAATCTGATACATTTATAAAGTTAAACAAAGCATAAGGAGAAAATATCATCAGCATAATGTTTTACATACAACATCATGTTTTATCTACATCAAGAAGTTAAGAATCAGTCACTTAATGGAGAACTTCAATATAAAATAGAAAGCAAACAAAGAAGAAAATGATAGAAACGACAGGGAAATACATGGGTTTAAAACTAAATCATCGGCATTTCCCCATTTTGTTATCTATTTTTTTTTTGCAATATAAACATACCCCAAACATCCATTTGTGAAAGGGTGAAATTTTGGGGAGAAAATATTGGAGAAATTTGTAATCAAATAAAATAATATATTTGTACCTCAAAAAAATTACTTTTTATACATTAATCACAATACTAAGTGGTTTGAACCTATGTAACATCAACATAAACACATGAATCTCATTACATATTCCTTTGCATTTTGTCAATCCAAACACAAGAAAAGAACCACACTTAACATTTTATTCCTTTTGCTAGCAATTTTTAGAACTGATATTCCGTTTGGCTGATTCTACTGATTTAAGAAAAAATTATCTTTAAAATATATTTTATTAATAAAATAAAGAAAGAAATATATGTAAAATAGCTAAAATGAACATCTACAGTAACTTCAGCCAATACAGCCAGAAAAGTAACTCTAACCTTACTTTTTCCTGTTTATTATACAATTCAGCGCGTGAAAACAAAAGTTACGTGTTTGGTGAAAAAGTTGGCTGATAAGCCGAAAAACAGTGTTGCCAAACGGCCTCTTAAACTCATGCATTTCCTTGCTGTTTCTATCAGTTTCTTCTTTGTTTGCTTTCTGTTTTATATTGAAGTTCTCCATTAAGTTATTGATTCTTCTTGTTGCAGATAAAACATGATGCTTTATGTAATCTATACACAGTTACACACAAAGGTCTCATGATGGTTCTACTAAAAAGATGCACATATCGACACAATATATTCTTTACACTAATGAGTAATGACATTGCCTTTGTATATAATAACTACAATACTTGATCTATTAGTCATCATTTTTTAAACAGAATTAAGTAACTTATAAGTTTATATTACTGAAAAACATTGGGCATTATCCAATCGCGCAAAGCGCGTTACGGAAACTAGTATTATCATAGGACTTGTTACTTATTTAAAGAAGTATATTTCAAAAATATAAATGGGATAATTGCTCTTCATACGCCGTATATGTCACATTTATCATCATAGCACAATCGGCATCCAATTCAAGAGCAGTAAAACAAAGAAAGAAAATAAAAAATCGGGAAAACTATCAAATAAGCCCTCGTACTATGTTGAAAAAGTCGATTAGGCCCTCGTACTTTACAAACACTCAATTAATTACTCGAACTATTAAAAACATTCAATTAAGCCCTTTTGGTCGGTAAGTAATCGGTTTCCCGGTTAAACGGCGACGACGGCGACGATGTGCTAAAAAAAATTCACCGGGAACCGCTTCAAATGGCGACGGCCGGACAGTAAGGACTTATTTGACCTTTTTATGCAATTTTGAGTACCAATCTGACCCTTATCTCGTTGTTCAGTCAAGGAAGATTTCTCTTGAAAGGTTGTCATATGTTATTTTGAGCTAATTGGATATAACATAAATAGGTGAAGCTCTCTCTAGGAATAAGACCATAAAGTTGATAATGAATAATCTTGGAATGTAAGATCTTTTCTCTCTAGGTTCATGGCCTTCAGGCGCGGACCCAGGAAATTCATGTTGGAGGTTCAAAATATTTTTTGAAGGCGAAAATTATTTTTTGAGGGAGTGAAAATTATTTTTCTTATATACTAATATACGAAGTATATACACTAAAAATTAATTTTGTTGGAGGGGCGGTAACCCCCTGGTCTGTACTACGGCAGGGCCGTCTAATGAATTTAGAGGTCTCGGTTCCAAATGTAAAATTGGGGCCCCACTTTAATATAAACTATTAAAAAGAACTCAATTCAAATACTTATACTTAAGTCAATTGAATACTTATTAAATAATGTAATACAGAGTAATATTTTATCTAAAATTTACTTAATTCTTGATTTGAAGTAACACACCTCATTATTCAAGCAATTTGAGTAAATGAGAACTAAAGGACCAACGAAAAAATGATGGATCTATATTTTTCTTCCTTACTAATTGTATTTTACTGATTATTATTAATATATTAATATATAATACTAATAAATTTTTAAGAATCTGGGGCCCCATAAATCTGGGGGTCCTATTCCGGATAACCTATTTAACCCCTAAAAAACGGCCCTGTACTACGGTCCGCCCCTGACTGCCTTGACGATTCGCCTGGATTTGAAATATATTTGTAAGACATGAAAGAAAGTTTTTGGAATTTCAATATATATCTAAGGAGAAGTACAGCCAAAATGAATCAAACGAATAACTATAAAATCCACATAAAATGCTCAAAATAAAGTACAGTCATATACTCATATACTTGTATGAGTTCTCCACTTGCGAACATACAAATTTTAAAGTCAGGAATATAGTAAAACTCTGATCGAAAAAATGTTCGCAAACTGAATGGCTCTTCCAAATGTCTTCACAGTACAACTATTTGGAGTTTACATTTTCCAGTCTTGATGGCCCTGTTTCCTCCTTTTTAACAGCCCTTCCAGTCCAGCATCAAATACGAAGTATGTCAATTTGATTCTAATAGCATGCAGTACATGCATGTCTCATTTGTCATGATAGCACATTCTGTAGTAATACACAACTATTGGGGTGAATGTAAAATGAGTGTTTTTTGGTTTCATTGATTTTCTTGCATGATGTGTTAAAGCTAGGGTTTCATTGTTTGGTAGGAGCATGGTCAGTGTAGACTGTAGAGGCAATACTTAGAGACAATCCAACATCCATGGCTGCAAATAACCACTGCATTAGGCTCATTCAATAAATATCATATGAAAGTATGGCACTGGCAATCACTTTTATTATTTTATTACCATGTTGGCAAACATTAGGTGCTACAGCGGATAGTGCATTAGACAGAATGGTATCAGTATAGTTCACAACATCACAAACTTGTCCTTTGGTATATTAGCTAATGAATCATCTTTTGCTTGATATCTGCTGCAATGTGTGGAGTACACTTCGTAACTTGTTTAAGATAATCACGTTATTCACATATGTATTGTAGTTACCATATTAAGATGACCATAACTAACTGCACTCATAATGTTATTATTGTACTGCAAATCTGTATTACACTCCCAAATAATGTGATTATAGTTGCGCGAAATAATTCGTCATCAGTAACCCAGAGACCCGACATAAAGGACATATGACTATTTATAAACTTTTTGAAAAGATTGTCTGAAGAGAAAATGAAGAGGTGGACTACTCTTGTTTTCAGACCAGCATTATTCCAACAATTTGAATTCTTGAAACACAAAAAAGAGTGAAATGATAATGGCCCGAAAGGTCATGCAATGTTTCATGAATACTACTTATATTCCAACAGCATTAGCGCTTATGATGAATCTGTCGTGCAACAGCCCAGCAAGAACTAGCGGAAACAATCCGACCTTTCACCCCCTGCAGTACCCAATGGCCATCTTCAGTAAACAGAAAATCTTTGTGATATGCTGCTCTGGAATTGCCTATTAACTTCTCCACAAGTTGAGGTTTCAAAGGCAAAGGCTCAAACCCAGCCCTCATTGTGCGAGAATGCCACTGCTTGTATGTTTCAGGTCTCTCTATTCTTTCTGTGCCTTCACATGCTATGATATTCCTTATTTCGGCCCCCATAAATCCTTGTTCAAAACCAAATCTTTGATCATCATTGCCTGGGAAATGTGCATCAAATAAATCATAGAAAACAGAGTATAAGTAGAGAGCCTCGCGAAACCGAGTGAGAAAGAAAGGAGATCCATGAGAAGCAGTATACACATTATGCACAAAAATACGAGGATTAACTTCCCGGATTAAGTTTAAAACTGCATCCCTGGGGCAGGGGCTGTCCCCACCAAACATTGTTTCATCCAAGAGACGTTTGAATCGGAAAACACAGTTAACAGCAACCACCTCACCACCACTTGCAAGCTTCAAGTCATCAATCTTAATTGCCTCCCAATGTTGTGCTGTAATAGCATTGTACTCGAATGGTACACCGAAACGCTGGCAATATTTTTCCAAGCGAACACCTGCCTCTATTACCAGTTGTGATGGACGAAAACCAGGTTGGGGAAGCTCAATTCCAGTTATTCGTAGTCTGGGAGGGCCACCGGGCCTTTGTGAAAGATCCCGAATAAGAGTTGGCCATTGGATTCCATGAAGAATACCAAAATCTATAACATGCAGTGAGGAGCTTCCTAATGCTGCTTCGTGAATCATTTGATTTGAAAAATTATATATTAATCTCATAAATGGCACCCATGATGTCATGTTGGATTTTGTCAACCCGGAAGCTACGTTGTTATTACGAAACGGAGGAACATAAAGTTGTGTCCCAGTTCCAGCCAACCGTGCCTCAAGACTATCAGCAAATGCATGAGCCAGCCTTTGTCGTGCATTGCCGGTAGGGGAAGAGTACTGCCTGATCTTCTTCAATTCATCTACTGCAGCTTTATAATCAGCATCAGAAACATATTGTGCGCAGCTGGTCAAAAGAGTCTCCAGATCCACAACTTCACCTTGTTTCTTTGAATGGCTCTTCCGACCACTCCGCCTTATCTTTTCTGTGCGGCCTACTCTAGTTGGAGGATCATTATCTTCATCAGCACACAGCAAAACCTTATCAAACAGCATCTCTGACAGCTCAACCTCCTCCTCTGTATTAACTGCAGACTGCTTCTTGCTCCTTTCTCCTTCTAGAACACTTTCATCTGGACAGCAATGCTTCCTCCTTCCTCTACGTGTATCGGCAGAATCCTCCCTCTCTATATTGACAACACCTCTTATCAATTGCTCAGTTAGCGGGGGCATCGCAGGCATTGAATATTCATGGCCACCGGGAAGCAAGAATTTTCTAGCTTCCTCCACACCTCTCTTGAACTGCAAGACGGATGCAGCTCCAAGATCACAAAAACCATTTGGAACTGAATCAGCAGCACTTAGGTAAGCGTCCATTCGAGAAACCATTGGAATATTGATGTTATATGATGAATGGTTTAGATCATCCGAGGTTCTCTGATATGATGATGGCTGGATGGAGAGAGCGGGAGAATCAGTTGCCCCAAATGATTCTCCTGGAGAGAGATCAGTAGAACCAACATCACACGTGTAGCTCCCAACTGAGGTGTCAAAATGTGAGGAAGTTTTCCCAAGCAAGGCTTCATAGAGAGAATTCTCTGCATCTCTAAGCGCAATCGGATCCCAGAACGAGTCATGGGTGTTTTCATCATCAATGTCCTCCTCCAGTAATATCTGGTTAAGGTACTCGATCATGCGATCAGAGCCCATAGAAGGAGCATGGTCAGGACGTTGTGGAATTGAAAGGGCACCAACATAAGTATCTGGAATGTCTTCTGATTGTTTAAAGGCAGAAAAGATGAGATCATTCTCCAACTCGAGTGTGTTTATATTTGAGTCAGGCAACCTTCTAAGCTGAGGATCCATATCCATCTATTTTACCCACAAGAAACCTATATCCACATAACAAAGATGGGTAAACGATGAAGTAAACGAATACATATTTAGTAAGGAGGGTCAGTACTCAGTAACTTATCACTACTATCTAGCTCTTGTAGTAAATCAAACATGTCTTGAACATTATAATCAAAATAATTTTCATAAAACAACAAGTATATATAACAAGCAAATATCGAATTAAGGGAACTATGCAAAAATCCCAGAATAGCATGGCACTGCGTTTCCAACAGATACAGTTTGAAAAAAAAGCCACCAAATGTACATATATATTTAGCAAAAAATGTGGCATTTCTTTTGAAAGCGAGATTCAACTCGAAAATGCGTAAAATATACATGCCACAAACATGCGCCCAATATTACCTCAGACAATTGAATGAAACCTGGATTACGATAAACAAACAAAACCCAGCTTTTGAGAAATGCAATATAGCAATGAGCAAATGAATAATGTAGTATAAGGTCTTCAACTACTCTCTCTCTATATGGTAATCAAACAATAGGCTCCTACCATTTCCAAGTCACAAATATGAGTGGTGGTGGGAGGTGGCAGCAAAACAAATGACAGTTCGTTTGTTGGCGTGTAAAGCTCGTACCATTTTCATTCATTCAAATTGCAATATCACATGGGGGAGGGGTCAGGGGAAGGGTACCGTTTTCACATCAAAACAAATTTATTAACGAAATGAAGAAATGCTAAAGTTAAATCGATTCACTTAAATGAAATTTACTGTAGGAAGAAATTAGGGAGTACCTGTTCTGAAATAAGGGGAGACGCCATGCCCGGCCAGGAAAGCCATTTTCCAGTTTCCACACCCAGAAATATATGGAGTACTTGGTTTTGTATATTACTTGGTTTTATATATGGAGTACATACTACGTACGAGTATTATATTCATGTGAATTTAAGATTTTTTAATTAAAATAGTTGCAATTTTATGACTTATTTACAAAAATGTGACCAATTCACAACGACTATATAGTATCTTTAGTCGTTGTAATGTGTGTTCAGTTTATGCATTTAATGTCAATGACATCACACTATAGTAATTTTTATATGTTTAAATATAAGTTCTGTTTTAATTTTTTTTTTTGAGAAATCTCTTTCTATATCATTAAAGTCATTAACAATAATATATCATACGAAGTATAGGTTAAGTAAAAGGAAAAACTGTCAATTTGGTCCTCATAAAATCTTGAAAAAGTTAATTAGGTTCTTTTGCTTTAAGAAAAATCAATCGAATCCCTAAACTTTTAAAAAACGTTCAATTGAGTCAATTAGCTGGTTACTTGTCATGTCAGCAGGGCACGCACTGATGTGGACCAAGTTGACAGTGTTCCCTATGTAAAGACATATAATGTGATAAACGAAGCACAATTGAAGTGCACCACCATACATTGTGCCCTTTAAAATAATAAATTTATCATTGTTAACATATGTAACTCAATAAACCTATAATTTTCAATACTTTATTTTTTCTTACATTTTGAATTGCAAAATTGATAAGAATATAACTACAATCAATACTAGCTTAAACTTTTTCTTCAATAGATGATATTTTACTCACTCAGCCTATCTTCTGACTTGATTGGTCATACATAGTTTTTAATCGTTCTAAAAGTATCTATTTATAGTTTTATATAGTAAAGCTCAGTTTTTAATAGCTGATTAGTCATTCTCCTATTGGCTAACAGAAAATTAAATAACATCACTTTCAAAAACAAAAAATAACTATAAAATAACAATCCTCTTATCATGTAAGAATTTTACCACCACTAATTCGCAAATTATATTGTATGACCAGCATACCATACACATGGTATGCCGGTCCAAATACGGTGTCGTTTCCTGCTTCTTCAAATGCACACGGAGCACTTTTGTCCCTTTCCCCTCAACTCCTCCAGGTTTCTTTCTTTTATTTTGTCTTTTTTATTTTCTTTAATTCTTTTTTTTTTATTTTCTTCAAAATATTAAATTTTATTTGTGATTTTAGTTATTTTAATCTTTAAATAATTAAAGATAAAAAGTATATTTTATTCATTCACATAATAATTGAATCTATTTTATTTATTCTCTATCAATACATACAAAAAAATTATAAATCTAAATAAAATAAGCATATTGCATTTATATTCATACACTACTTTTGTTTCAGTGATATTTACAATATTCATACATTTTTTTGTAATATATTTTTAATATTCATACACTTTTTGTAATATATTTTTATATGCATACACTTTTTGTACAATTTTTTTTATCTCTTTTATATGTTTTTAAGGATTTTTAAGACATTGAATTTGTTTATTCAAAAATGATGTTTGTACCCACTCTTATACACACTTTTGTACCCACTTATGTTTGTGAATTGTTTTTTTTAGTCTGTGAACTCCGATTCACACACAATATTTTGCACAAACAAAATATTGTCTGTGAACCGGGTTCACAAACAAAAAAAATACTTCATAAACATGATGGGTATAAGGTGGGTATAAGAGTGGGTACATCAAGCATTGTTGTTGTTTATTTTGATTCTTGGAGTTACATTTGAAGTTACATCTTCTTATGTACGAGTTGCATCTTATTATGTGTGAGTTACATCTTATTATACGTGAGATACATCTACTTATGCGTGAGTTACATCTAATTATGCACGAGTTACATCTAGTTATTTGTTATTTTTATGGCTGCAAATAACCACTACATTAGGCTCATTCAATAATATCATATGAACTAGCGCTTACTCGCGCAAAGCGCGATAGTGATTGCCCAATATTAAAGTAATTTTTTTCATAAAGAACTATTACATGCACAATTATTATGAATGTTTTGTAAATAGTTATTGAGATATCCTACATATTTTAAAAATTGTTTGATCAATTATATTCCATGTCAACTATTTACTGTGTGAAAAATATGTCTATATGACTTTAAAGTATGCAATTATGCGATTCAGTTGTATTTTTTTCTGTTTTAACATATCATTTCATCCCACAAAAACTTGGTTAAGTTTGACTATTACATAGAATGATAAAGTAACAACTTTGTAATTAAAATTTGTTTAGTGAAGAGATAAATAATTTTAGCCACACATTTGTTACTTTAAATGGAAATGAGAGTGTGAAATAAGTATAAATGACGATAGGTTTTAACGCTCTGGATACAATTTATAGGCTGATTAGCTTTTGAGCCTTGAATTAAATAGAGCTACTTGAACTTACACATCCATAAGAACATACAAAGATATATATTATATGAACAAAATGATCTACTTAAAGTGAACATGACATTGGGACAACTTAATTATACATATATGCAGTCGTTTATTGTGGTTTGGTCATTGTGCTTAATGGCTAAGTTGAGCAAGGTAACCCATCTCAATACCAACTTTTGTCACTTTGATAACTTATAATCAATTTGCATAATTTACTCATGTTATCTAGCCTTGTATTACTTGTGGTGAACAATATGCATTTATTTTAATCTCTTCAAGGGTACCTATAACCCTTTTATGTTATAAAATTTTAAGAGCTCGTTTGGTGATTATGATTTTCGTCTTATTAGCCTTATAGCCAACTTTCCACGAAACACATAACCTTTAATTTCACACAATGAATTGTGTAATAATTAAAATAAGTAAGGTATGCGTTACTTTTTGCGTTACTTTTCTGATTGATTTTGCTAATATTAAAATATATAAAATATATAAAATATATAAAATATATTTATATACGAAGTATAATTTTTTCACAATTCAGTAGAATCAACCATTCTAGTCACTTCAGCCAAAACTTCATAGATTTCTGCATATCAATCGATTCAACCACTTCAACCGGAATCTATATAATATTAATTGAGTAAATGGCGATAATAAAATTATATGAAAATAGGGGACGGAAACACTATGAAAAGATATCAATTTAACAAGATTTATTAAGAGTGACACTACTTCTTATTCTACTCAAATATTCAACTCTTTGAGCCATTACAAATTTCTAATAAAAAAATGATAGTAAATTTTCTAAATTATCTAATTTATAAATTTTCTAAATTAATGATGATAGTAACGTATTGTTTGAGGTGGTCATAATGGCTATAATAATAATGCGCTAACGTATGTGCAAAGTTAAGATTTTAACGGTGTTAAGGTTATTTTAGTCCTTAAGAAAAATTGGTACTATATTTTAACAAGAACGTACAAGCTTGTGGGCATAAAAAGCATTGACATAAATCAATGATATTAACCTATATTCACAATTATAATGTTTTTAGAAGTGTGGCACAGGCAATCACTTTTATTGCATTATTACCTTGTTCGCATTAATCGCATACATTAGGTGCTACAGCGGATAGTGCATGAGACAGAATGGTATCAGTAGAGTTCACAACATCACAAACTGCTCTGCTAAATGAAAGTACATCCTTTGGTATATTAGCTAATGAATCATCTTTTTGCTTGATATCAGCTGCAATGTGGAGTGCACTTCGTAACTTGTTTAAGATAATCACGTTATTCGCATATATAATGTATTTACCATATTAGGATAACTGTAACTAACTGCACTCATAATGTTATTATTGTACTGAACATCTGCATTACATTCCCAAATAATGTGATTATAGTTGCGCGGAATAATTAGTCATCTGAGTAAGCCAGAGACCCGACATAAAGGACATATTGTTATGTAATTAAGTAGATGTCCATTAGTCAAAGGGTCATATGCAGTGGCCCATATCATGACTGAAACCCTAGCTCCCCTTCTCTTGTATATATATGTGGTATGTGCTAATGAAGAGGTATGCTTTTGGATCCGTACATAATATGTTATCAGCACGAACTTTTTCAGAAACCCTGTTTTTTTCCCTCAGTCGCCCATCCTATGATCGGCTGGACGTCTCTCGGGATCGGAGTTATTCAACCCATCCTATGATCGGCTGGACGTCTCTCGGGATCGGAGTTATTCAATGGATCAGAGTATTCCTGCTGCTAATCTCGTTGGGTGATTCTCTTAAGCACCGATTGGAGATTTGATAAATCGGGCGTCTAAGAAAATGATAGGTATGCAGGAAGAGGTGGCGGCAGGCGAGGGTTCCTTTGGCTTACCGGGACCAGTGCTCTCACCTTCATATGCATAAAATCAGAGTCTAGCAGGAGTCCTCCCGCCTCATCAAACAAGCGAATTTGAATCTCATCCTAGGCTCCTACCGGTGATGAATTCTAAGGACATCGATACAAATATATCGGAGTATTAATTAGAGGGATTTACCTAAATGGGAGTAAATAGATCTTTAATTGCTAAATTAGGACTAAAGTTTAAAAATTCCTTAAATAGGAGTTATTAGTTGGAGTTGGACCAAAACACCCCAGAAGCATGGAAAACCTATGGTTGCTGACAGAACGTCGGACTGCCTCTGGTTGACGGTCATCGGCCGCCGGCCGGCCGCCGCCTCCGCAGATCTGGTCGCCGTCGTTGCAGATCTGGTCTCCACTACTACAGATCTGAACTCCGACGCCGTAGATCTGGCAAGAACTAGCTGTCGCCGGCCGCCCACAGATCCGGTCAAGCCGCTGCAGATCCGACCTTGCCGCTACAGATCCGGCTTCCGGCACTACGAATCTGACCACCGTCGTCGCTGATATCAATATTTTTATCAGAATGCCAACATGACTCGTAAAATGCCATTGTAATGGCATTTCCAAAGGAAAAAATGGCATTTTTTAAGGTAATATTGCCATTTGTATGGCATTTTTAAACAAAATTTAAGATATTTTAAAATCAAAGAAGTTGAGCATCTCTGTTTTCAAGTTCGCAGATGAAACAAAGGAAGAATGAAAGAAAATATAAAAGAAGGAAGAGATGGGAGAGAATGCCGAGCATCAATCTCACCACCGGATATGAAATAAAGTCGCCGGTCATCGTTGCTCTCTCGCTGTTGCTCACCGCGGGTCTTCATCAATCACCATCGTCGCCCAAATTGCTGGAGATGAAGAACAGAGAATGGTCTCTAGCCTGGTGCGGACAGTTCTCTTTGCGGAAGAAGTTAAGGGTGAAGATCGGTGCTGCGCACATGATTAAAATAGGTTGGAGGGGGGTAAAATCGTAACAACAATCCCATCCGAGAATTAAAACTATGCCTAGTCCCATTTTGGAATTTAATCAATAAATTAGTCCCATTTAGGACAATTATGTCTATTAATTAAGGTATGTTTGCCCTGTCTTGATCTTATTTTTGTATGCACAGGCATACTTTGAATACTTACAAAAACCCAACTATTGATAATTTATGTTTAACGTTACTTTAAATCATACAACCATGCATTATACGTAGTATTAGTTAGTCCAACATATTAAAGAATACATAGTATGTCATTATCCTTTAAGTTTATACACATCTTATTATTATATTACGGTTATCATTCTAAGTTGAAAAATAATGAGATGGTTGCCCATCATTTGGTTCTTTATTTAGATTAGAATGTTTATTTTGATCATCATTTTAATTATTCATTTTAAACTAACAAGATCAGAGCACCGAGAAAAATATATTTGGATGTGTTTGATAAGTATTTTCTGATGTAATAGAAATATAGAATTGCCGAAGTGTTATGTCCTTAGAAATATAAAGTTTAAGCTCGTTAAACGTGAGCTGTGAATGATTGATTACGGTATTTAATGATTATCGTTAAGAATTAATAGCATATATTAATGTTGGGTCGTTAAATTTTGGACAGATTATGCATGCTTTAACTTTTCTCAACGTTGTATTGTATAAGAGTTTTCCCAACGTTTCTCATTTACAAGTTTATGCTTTGGCTATTGAACATTTTTAAAACATTAAAACATTAAGGTGCTGTTCTATTCGTCTTATTCTTATTAATTATTGCCTATTCTTATTTTATTCAGATCAGAAAAATTCAGATCAGATCAGATCAGATCAGAAAGATTCATATCAGATCAAATCAGATCAGAAACATTCAGATCAAATCAGAAAGATTCAGTTCATAATTATAAGTATAATCAATTATAATTAATATAATTATAAGTATAATTAATTATAATTATAATTTTAATTAATTATAATAATAATAATAATAATAATAATTATAAATATAATTACAATCATAATTATAATTATGATTATAAATATAATTATAATATAATATTATAATAATATAATACTTATAATAATAATAATAATCATATTATAATTATATTATTGTAATAATAATATTAATATAATAATATCGATATAATAATATTAATTGTATTTATATTACTATTATTATATTATAATATTATAATTACTGTTAATATAATTATAATTATTATTGATTATAATTATAAAAGTGATAGAGTATATGGGCCTGGACCCCATGGCCCACATACTCAAGTCAATGATGACCAGAAGAACATCCACGTGGCCCCCTTCGGCCCAGTGGACCCCACATCGGCCAGAGACCAAACCGGCCTAGAAGGCAGATGTGGACTTCGGGGGCCGCCTCGGCCCATGGACCGCATCGGCCATGGGACCGCATCGGCCAAAAGGCACCGCATCGGTCAGGCTTCGTCCGGGCGGAATGCATCTCTCTACTTTATTTACTAAGTATTGTACTCAGCCCACTAGTGACCCTATTTCGCCCAAAGAAGGCATGATTATTGTAATGGGCCTCCTAAGCCCATGGCTAGGAGCCCAAATCCACATTTTTACCTATAAATAGACCCCTTGGGGCTAGTTATAGGGGGTTGAGAAATATAATTACTCACTTCTCTCTCTAGCTCTCACTTCTCTCTAGAATTAATACTCTATCATTTGGTGCTCTCGTTGAGAGTTAGAACATATCAAGTGAGTACCCTTCGTCGCTACCAGACACTACCGCTAGCTATGACAAGAACTAGATCAAAGAACACTGGTAGGAACGCCCCTCTGAACCAGGAAAGGCAGGGAAACGTTGCTGACAACGTCCCTAATGACCCCATCGTCCATGAAGAGGATGTTCAGGAGGTCGAGCTCGCAGCGGCCGACCTTCGCACCCAGCTCCACAAGACTGCTCCAGACGCCCGTATCGGGCTCGAGGACAGACACGCTGCTGATCGCGCTTCGGGCCAACAGTCTTCTCACCCTACTGTCCCTCAGATCAACCCGGCCGCTCTATCGGCCATCGTCGCCAGTATCCTCCAGGACCCCAACGTAGTCAGCGCCCTCGTCGCAAAGACAGGGGAGAACAACACTCCGGCAACTGGAGAGGTCGCGACGGTGCCACCACCGCCACCTCACCCGTTTGGCGTCACCTTCTTCAGCAACGATGAGGGTGTTCTCGCCGTGGACACCCATTCCCATACCGCCTCTCCTACCCGGGATACACCGGCCCAGCCTCCCGGTAAAACCTCAGCCTTCAACAGGCTGGGTGACATCGCGAGCCGTCAGGTACCTACGGGAAGGGTTGCGGATTGGTTGGGTGGTCGCGAGTCGGGATCGCCTAAGGAAAGCTTCGGATCCGTCTCCCGGACAACGGAGCGGCCCCGACATGACAAAGGCAAAGGAAAGCTGAATGATGACGATGCGCGTCACCAGATCATCCCTTGTTTTTTTCTACAATAGTTACTTGTGAAAAAGGCTGCCTCTCCTCCGGTGGGAGCTTCATCTCCTCATTAGGGCTCCTGGCCATGGGCTTAGGAGGCCCATTACAATAATCATGCCTTCTTTGGGCGAAATAGGGCCACTAATGGGCTGAGTACAATACTTAGTAAATAAAGTAGAGAGATGCATTCCGCCCGGACGAAGCCTGGCCGATGCGGTGCCTTTTGGCCGATGCGGTCCATGGGCCGAGGCGGCCCCCGAAGTCCAGTTCTGCCTTCTGGGCCGGTTTGGTCTCTGGCCGATGTGGGGTCCACTGGGCCGAAGGGGGCCACGTGGATGTTCTTCTGGTCATCATTGACTTGAGTATGTGGGCCATGGGGTCCAGGCCCATATACTCTATCAAAAAGTTATAATTATACTCATAATTATATTATAATTATAATTTATGATTATAACTATTATTTTTATTATAATTATTAATAATATTATTATTATTACTGTTGTAATTATTTTATGGAGTAATTATAATAATATTGATAACTATAGTTACAATTATAGAGATAAATATTGTAATTATAATTAAAATTATAATTATATAAGTAATTATAATTAAAATTATAATTATATAAGTAATTATAATTAAAAATATAATTATATAAGTAATTATAATTAAAAATATATAGTTACAATTATAATTGTATCTATATTTATAATTAGTGTAATAGGTATAACTTTTTTCATTTTAAATTTAATTTTAATTATTATTATTATTATTTTAATATGGAATTTAATGACATTTATTATTCAATATCGGTTACCAATGAATATTTATTTATTCAATTAAGTATTGACATAAATGGGATTAATTATCATATATATTCATCATTACTATCACTTATGATATTTTTTTAATCCAATCGTGCAATTTGCTAATATGTCACTACATGATGTTTCACCTTAATTGATATATGAACAGCTAGTTACATTCAGATGTTTTTAAAAGAAAGAAATGTATATAATACATCATTAATGAAATACATACAAGTTTTAGGAACCAAGCGTTCTGTGTCATTTTATCAGAATGACATTCTTAGATTCCTATGCATTATTGATACTATTATCCATATGGATATCTATCTATTAATTAATTAATAATCTATAAAAGCAAAAGAAAGTTTCTTGAGGAAGTTCCCGCCAAAACTTAGAAGATTCGGGAATCTAAGTCAATTTCACAACAGTAGCTACTGTAGTTAAATAGGCCCAGCACAATACTACCAACTGTTCGCTGATGCACCGAAGTACGGAAGAAAAAATATGGCAAGTGGCAACTACATTAATAACCATCGGGCAACTACATCGAGAATGCTAGAGAAGAGTAAAACACACTTTGAGATTGTAAATCTTTAAAAAAGAACACATGGGAAATGAAAAGACAAATATTATTATCTCAAAAGAAATTATCTCCTGATCCTTTCCGTATGAAACGATATATATACCGTAGTCCGTGGCTCTACCATTCCTGTGTCAACCTTTATAATCTAAGAGCTTGCCATTATATAACTGGAACAGAGTTCTTAAAGAGGAATAAGAGCACACGTACCCATTTGAATTGACTCATTTACCGGTGTTGTTTGTACATTTTTGATAGCCCGCCGAATCAAACAAAGGAGAGAGGGATAGAATAATTGAAGATGTGCTGATTCTTTTTAATTTGAATGGATTTAATTTATGGATTGATTTGTGCTGGAGTTATGATGATGATTGAGAAGGAGAGAACGATAAAAAGCACGGCCGGCGGGGAAGATGCCTTCCCGGCCCGCTGAAAAGAAGCAAGGTGCATGGGCTAATTAAGACGACGGAGGTTTCATCAAAATCCAATTAACGGAGTAGTATTTTGTTTGCATTCTCTGTTAATACTTAATAATGGGCGAAGTTGCCTCTTTGACTGTTTTAAGTTTTGGGTCACCACTCACTAAGTGCTTATACTCGGTGGCATAGTTACTTCTTCAAAATGGTTGCTGAAGATGGACAAAGAGCTTCAAGTATCATCTCATGATCAATCCTTGCTTTCAGACCAAGCACGTAGATGATCGAGCTCCCAGTATGTCTGTAGAATCAAATACGGAGTAGTAAAAAGCACTCTTATTATGAAATTGGTGACTTTTTTATGTGGTTATCAAGGTTGAATGTCTTGGGAATGTCCTTACTGTAATGCAAATAAATTGATGTGTTGCAATGCAAATATACTATCTTCATTATTTCATAAGATTCTATGAATGTATGCGTAAAAGAAGTAGAAGACGTATACACGGTAACACTGCATGCATCTCTCAAAAGCACTTTCAAGATTTCATCTATTTTTATATGTTGAACATTCTTTATACTCCGTATAAATAAATCTTTTAGGTAAGAAAGTAATGTCTTTTATTCAAGCCATATTTATGGCTAAAAATTTAAAATATGTAACTTAAGGAGCATAATAGAAGAAGGAAAAAGTTTAACAAAAAAAAAACTCACAGTTTAAATTAAAATAAAGATCACAGTCTGAGCATAATTTACTTAATTTTAGCATTGTTTCTTGCGAAGGATGAAGAAAGTGAAAGCTAATTTAATCATAAAAATTTATGCATGCACGATTAATGTAAATTGATATCATGAAAAAATATTTTAAAATTTTAGATAAAATCATATCAAGAGTATGCGAAAGGACAACTTCCAAAATTGTTTATCTTAAATAGATACACAAAAGGTATCACGACAATAAAACAAAACGCTACAATTTCCAGGCCCTAACAACACTGTTTTTCGGCTTATCAGCCAATTTTTCACCAAACATTTAACTTTTACTTTCGCGCGCTTTGAATTGTGTGATAAGCAGAAAAAGTAAGGTTGAAGTTACTTTTCTAGCTGTATTGGCTGAAGTTATTGTAGATGATCATTTTAGCTATTTTTACATATAATTTTTTCTTTATTTTATTAATAAAATATATTTTAAAAATGATTTTTTCTTAAATCAGCAGAATCAGCCAATGCAGCTACTTCAGCCTGAACTTCGTAAATTTCAGCAGAATAAGCCAAAACAGCCGATTTTTCGTGCTACCAAACAGGCTCGAAATATAATGGAAAATTGTTCAAAATAGAAGTAAAAACATTTTCAAATTTCAATATAGAACCACTATTTTTATATCACAAATAAGATTAGTTATTGTCAATCTTGAAAAAAATTGTCATATTTAAAGTTTAGTAATGCCAAAAAATGACCATACATATATACTCCAATAATTTTGAAAATAATAACACATTTGTTTTGTTGGAATAAATGAAAAATTCTATTAATAATTTATTCCCAAAATATAATCTTCGAACTATATTTTCAAATCATGAAACAATTAATTCGCAATAATTTACAAATATATTTATAGAAATGTTTATTTAATTAATTACTTTAATCTAATTAATCAGGAACATAAATTAAAGGAATTCGTACATATGTTTTTTTTGTGTTCTTACAATTTTTAACTATTTAGAAATTTTTAGAAAATATTAGAGATTTTGTCTAGGCATTACTGATCGGGATAAAACAAAAAAATTATAAAACAGGACTTGGATTTTTAACTGATTCATATTTATTCCCAAAATATGAATTATTTTCTTCTATTAAAAGAATAAAACCTCCCAAATAGGAGTGATTGAGGATGTTTTCAGTCCCAGATCATACATCAATATTTATAAAATTCACAAAGACCGAACATTACCAGACCAAATCAGATCCACATCAGACCAAACTAGACTTGAAAAATTAAAAAACACACAAAGACCATATATTTATTAGACTAGATCTGATCACTTCAGACCAAACCAGAAGGTTTCAGTCCAGGTAAAAATTTCCTGAGTTTTTTTTTTTATCGTAACTTACTGAGTTGAACAATCGCTTTCAACAAGTCTTTTAATTTAAAAATAAAAAATGAAATGAGTTGAAAACTTACTAAGCTAGATTGATTTTTTTTTATGATAGCTAGATTGATATTTGAAAATTCATTTTGAACGAGGCATTGACTCAAATATATATGTGGAGACGTTTAGTGAAAAAGTGTGTGAAACCTAATGAGAAAACCTCTGAAATGATAAACTAAAAAATGTAGAGAATGACACGTCAAATTACTTGATGAGAAGCATGGTAAAAAATGTGGAGTCGTGGAGATGAATCGTTATCTGTATGTAATAAATTGGACCGTTTTTGGAATCTGTAAAATTTGTAATAGGGAGAATTTGACTTTGCACTTCAGTTTTTGGGTGATATTGAACTTTGCACCCCATTTTAAAAAATCTTTGAATTTGCACCCCAATTCACTTAAAAATCCTTTGACTTTGCACTCCATTCATTAATTTTTCTTCACAAAATGTTATGTGTTAGGGTGCAAAATCAAAGTTTTTTCAAAATAGGGTGCAAAGTCCGATATCACCCAAAAAGTGAGGTGCAAAGTCAAATTTCCCTTGTAATATGATGTTTCATTATTTTAAAACACACACATGAATACATTATAAATAAATTGAAATCATGTTTAGTTGCAATTGGTTGTGTGTACTTTGTTATTAGTACCACATCTATACGATGATTTTATGATATTGTTTTTTTGCTGTAATGATATTTTAATTGTGATTTTTTAATCTTTATTTTTTGAGTAAAATTTTTGAACAAAATATTATTCCATGCATCACACGGGTGGCACATATATTTGCGGGAATAAATTGTTTTTTGGTTATAATCTTTTAATTTTTCATTCTGTAAATACTAAATACTACTTCCGTTCTCTTTTAATTGCAACATTGGACTTTTCGCACTATTCACATATTCTACTTTGATTATATTTTATTTAATAATGTATTATAAATTATTTTTTTAAAAATATTTTTAAATTCTTCTCATTCTAAATTTTCAAAATTTGAATTTTTAAAATTTTTCACTAATAAGGAATAAAAAAATATCAATGGTCAAACTTGTGCATTGGCAAACGTGAAATGTTGACTGTTGCAATTAAAAGAAAACAGGGGAAGTAATACTTTTTGAACAAAATATTACTCCGTGCATCGCACGGGTGACATCCTAGTATTTATTAAAAGAACATCAGTTGCTGGTGAAAGCGATATTTATTTATATAATACGAAGTATAACTAGTTGTATATAATATGATGTTTATGTATATGGTAAATTTATAAATGAATTTACATAGCTAGCCTATGTGATATTTTATGTCGCATATATTGGTACATGTACATAGTTTTATTATTACTTTGAAACACATAAGCTCATGATATGTTACTAGAATCATATTTTTAAAACTAAATAGCACAAGAGCTTAATTATCCCTCATGATTTGAATCTCATATGAAATATCAATTCATTCTCGCTCCAACAATGTCATTTTTCTAAAGCTATTATGAAATTTATTATTTAATGTGCTCTTAGTAGACTTTCATTGCCTTGATTATGTATGATGAAAATCTTTATGAGTTCGTTAACATCTCATTGCCTTTCTAATGCCTATATGTATTATAATAAAAATTAATTCATCTACTTTGAGTTAATGAAAGCATTAAGAAAAGTGCATTGGAGATTACAAGTACGTTCCACATATCTCTATTCATAATTTGGTCATTTTGAAACATAATACGATTACATTTATATGATAAACTTGATTGTGGAATATTAATAGACAAGTTAATGTGACGAGTATATGTTTTGTAAAACACTCAAGTAAGTGGTTTACTTTAAGAAAATGCATGATTGGAAAACATGATATAGACTTAAACTATATTCAAAATATATTTAAATATCGCTATGGGTACGCATATAATGCCTAGAAAACCACAAGTTGGTGTAATTATGTATAATGATTAGTTTAAATTAATTCACTCAAGAGGGAGGAAAAAACAAAATTTCATTAATGGAAATATGAAATAATAACAAAGTGCCAGAACTCACTCTGACATACAAGAGTGTGTGTTGTGAACCTGAAGTTACCACACGAGAGTGTTTGTGCTTAAAAGCAGGGCCTGAAGCCCTTACTTACGGACGCACTTTTAAAGCCGTGAGGTCCTAAAGTACCAAAGCGGACAATATCCACAAGCTGTTTATACTCAAGTGAATAGTTCGAGACAAGTATTTAAGTAGTGTTCTTAAACAAATCTGATTATTTCATAAGTTTTATGTTACTTCAAGAGTAGCATTAACTAATTGTTAGACTCTCTGTACGCATTCTTAGATGCATGATTCGTATTATTTCTATGAATGCTAAGTAAGAGAGGATTATATAATGCCCGAAGCATGTATATACTTGTGGCGTAGAGCCTGACATATATTAACTTTTGATAGAGTCATACACATTAGAAATTTAATCCTATTGTAAGGATAAATAGTAATGGTAGCACAAATTATATTTATAAACAAGTTGTGCACATAAATAATAATGATAAAATCTCAGGCATTGAGTGTAAGCTCAAAGAAGC
The DNA here is from genome assembly GCA_945859915.1 of Cuscuta epithymum. Taxonomy (NCBI): domain Eukaryota; kingdom Viridiplantae; phylum Streptophyta; class Magnoliopsida; order Solanales; family Convolvulaceae; genus Cuscuta; species Cuscuta epithymum. The sequence continues at coordinate 320,365 of CAMAPF010001060.1, read as the reverse complement.
TACTCAAACACTGCGAAGTAGTTTGAAAAGTGATATCATACTTATTGGGTGATAGTTTGACTGTTTGAGACCATACCAACGCAGTGTAAATTGTGTTTCCATAATATATGCCTGTAGCAGAATTCTCCTCATACTATACTATATATACTTGAATAATTTAAACATGTGTTGCATGAAGTTTAAGATTTTTTTAATAAATGACTAATTTAAGGTCAACCCACTTTTAAACCAAATGCCGTATAAGACATCCAGTATATAAATACTTCTTAGATAAGAAAATGGCAAGACCGTCTATTCTCCCAATATTTTAAAAATGGATCCATGGGAGTTAAGTGAACTTGAAGTTTCACAATGTGGGTTAATAATATTGAATTTGGTCTCAAGATATGCTCTCTTGAAATGTCTACATGTAATGAGTGGTATAGGTCCACTTTGCCGGCTTCTAAGAAATATAGTGAAGAGCATAAAGTAACCCACAAAATATGTCTAGCATTATAAGATGAATGTTTTGCCTGAGATAAATTGCTAGAAAGTCGCCTAAATATATGAAGAAAATGTAGTTTACATTAATTCGGCATTTGTTAATAACTAACCCCCAAAAGTTTACTCGTTTAAATGAGCCAAGGTGTGTCAATATTGAAACCCCACTATAGAAACAATGCAATTGGGCCTCAAAAGTGGCTCCATATATATATGAACGTAAATCGTTGTTCAAAAACATTATTATGGCACAATTTCCGACATTAGGGGGAGATATAAAGGCATAAGCATAATTATATTTTGGAATGTCGGAAAAATATTCCTTAAGATTGAATGATATGAAAAGAGAAACGTGTAAAATGTGATAAGTAAACTGCCAAAGTGACTGAAAGAGAAATGATAATAAAGTTTGAGCTCAACCAATGCATGAAGTCACTACAAGAGAATGATATAAGTTAAATGCTGCATTTGGTAATTTATATGATACGAAACATGAATTTCTCTTTTATGGCTCATATAGAGGACTTTGATTAAACATGAATCATAGTTATTATATTGACGTCAATGATTTATTTTCCAAGGCTATTGATTCATAATCCATAATAATAAAGTCTGGCCAGACGAAATATGATGGACCTGCAGTCCTAAAATTTTGTGAATTATGATCAATGTTTATGGATGAGAAAATATTTTATATTGGTCCTGAAGACCCATAAATCAAGATATTGTGCATGTGAGGTGCCAATACTTGAGATTAAATGATTTTGAGATTACATTCTTGTTATAGTTTGAAGTTTTGTAAATGTGGCAGTTAATGAAAGAATCGGATGTCATTGTTATAATATCAAATGTGTGTCCCTGAAGGACAATGGTGAAAACAAATATGTGCACACAACATGCAACATGAATATGAATTCTCCTATGTCTACAATAATTAGATAAACACATTATATGTTATTTGGAATTATTCTTGAAAAAGAATTTGAATTTAATTGAATAACTGCACCAATGAATAATGCAGTAAACATTAAGCATAATTGGAAATATATAAAATGGATGCTTGTGCCTAACTACAACCTGGGGGACTACAATAAGCCTTGATGACATGATTTATTTTGTAGAAGAACTATGCTTGATTATCATGGTGCCAATTATTTTATTTAATATCATGATTGAACAAGGTCTTTGCACCATGTCAAAGTATCACTTGTAGTGAGTGCCTCCTGTAGAGGATCTAATGTGAACAATTTTCTTATGTGATTTAATGACTAGAATTTTAACTATAAAAGTGAGCTATATTCGTACTACTTCTCGACCTTTCCTGTATGTAGAAAGAGTTGAATGAGGAAAACATTATGCAATGAATTTGCAATTACTCATAAACCGTCTATTTGTTTACTTGAAGTAAACATATATTATTTTATGAACCAAATTGTATAAATAAAGGTGTTGGAGGCTTTTTATTAAGAGTCTATCCAAACCTAGAAACAACACATGAGAATCTTTTGATTTGAATGGTGTTTGATTATATAATAAATAAAATGTCTGGTCATTATATTATATTGTGAACACCTGAAGTGTTTGTATATTAATTTGATATCCTAGGAGGATAAAAAACTTGTCTGATTTAAGTTTTAAGGACAAATATTTGAGAATACTCAATTATTAAAATTTTAATGTGCATATGAGCATTAACACCCAATTTGATGGTCTTGAAATACACATTGTGAAATCATGAGTTTAGACAATTAATTAGACACATTGGTTAGACAATTGCTTCTGCTCAGAAACTCTTGAACATTTGTCCATCAAATCTGTATAAATAATGATGGAGGTTTTGTGTATTAAAGATTTTCATCAGCTCAAATTATATGGAGTTGATTGAGGTGAAACAATTAATTGGCCCAGAAGACCAAGTGCTATTCTTTTTCCTAGCCAAGTTTTTTCCCAGAGGGTTTTTTTTGCCAAAGGTTCTAAGTTATTTTGTGATTTTTTTTAAAGAATGAGAAAGATTCATAACACGCAGAACACTATTATCCTCTAGAAGAGCGATTCTAATATTAATTCGGAAGATGGTACCCTGAAGGTCTTAATTGGTCTTTGTGAGATCGAACAATTTATTGGTCCGGAAGACCGTATGCAACTATACTCTTTTACCTTAACCAAGTTTTGTCCCATAGGGTTTTCTTGTCAAAGGTTTTAACGAGGCAGTTTGTGATCTTGAAATAACATATTTATGATGCATAAAATTCGAAGTATTATTTTTCTCCAAAAGAGTAAATTCAAATGCAATCCAGAAGATTAGGTCCCGAAGGCCAATGACTGTACTCTTTTCCTTTACTAAGTTTTTCCCACATGGTTTTATTAGTTAAAAGTTTTTAATGAGGCAGTCAATACAACACATCATTTTACATATACTATGTACTTTTTCATTGATTGGTTTTTTCCCACAAAGGATTTTTCCAACAAGGTTTTTTTATTAATAATGAGGCATACACATACTACAAATTCATGCTACAAGGAGTTGGTAAAAAGATAAAATTGGATTCTACAAGAAGTCTTGAAGTGATGCAGTCAAAAGGGGGGTATATACGCGCTGCACTCTTTTTTCCTTGATTAAGGTTTTTCCCACTGGGTTTTCCTCGGCAAGGTTTTTAACGAGGCAACATTTTCAAGCGTATAAAGAGAAGAAACATTTTGTAATGTTTTTATTTAGTAATGTACATCTAAGGGGGGGTGTTATGTAATTAAGTAGATGTCCATTAATCATAGGCCCATATGCAGTGACCCATATCATGACTGAAACCCTAGCTCCCCTTCTCTTGTATATATATATATATATATATATATATATATATATATATATATATATATATATATATATATATATATATATATATATATATATATATATATATGAGAAATCATCTCATCAGGCCGGCCTGACGGGCTGCCCCGTCCGGCCGAGCCCGTTTGGGCACCTTCCCGGTGGAATTTTTTGATGAAATTTTTTGAGCATGTTCCTCATCAAGTCTAGTTTGTCCATACCAAATTTCAGCTCAAAATTCGATCGGGAAGGTCGTCAAATCATTTTTGAAAGTTAACTGGTCCGGAATATGTATTTTCCGGACCAGTTAACTTGCAAAAATCATTTGATGACCTTCCCGATCGCATTTTGAGCTGAAATTTGGTATGGACAAACTAGACTTGATGAGGAATATGCTCAAAAAATTTCATCAAAAAATTCCACCGGGAAGGTGCCCAAACGGGCTCGGCCGGACGGGGCAGCCCGTCAGGCCGGCCTGATGAGAAGAGCTCTCTCTCTCTCTCTATACACACACACACACACACACACACACACACACACACACACACACACACACACACACACACACACACACACACACACACACACACACACACATGTTCAGGTCAGGAGTTCCTGACCGGAACCGCCGTCCGGACCGCGGCGTTTGGCCGCCTTCCAGGTGGAATTTTTTGATGAAATTTTTATCACATGTTCTCCATCAAGTCTAGTTTATCCACAAAAAAAATCAGCCAAAAACTCAATCGGGAAGGTCGTCAAATAATTTTTGCAAGTTAACTGGTCCAGAATATGTATTTTCCGGACCAGTTAACTTGCAAAAATCATTTGACGACCTTCCCGATTGAGTTTTTGGCTGAATTGTTTTGTGGATAAACTAGACTTGATGGAGAACATGTCATAAAAATTTCATCAAAAAAAGCCACCGGGAAGGCGGCCAAACGCCGCGGTCCGGACGGCGGTTCCGGTCAGGAACTCCTGACCGGATCATTACTCTATATATATATATATATATATATATATACACACACACACACACACACACACAGAGGGCAGTTCACATCAGGAGTTCCTGATGAGAAGCCCCGTGCGGACAAGACCATCAGAGGGTCTTCCCGGTGGAATTTTTTGATGACATTTTTTGAGCATGTTCTTCATCAAGTCTAGTTTGTCGATACCAAATTTCAGATCAAAATTCGATCGGGAAGGCAGTCAAATAAATCCTGGAAAACTATGGCTCATTCTGCGCACATATAAAGTGCAGTATGTTTCCAGGATTTATTTGACTGCCTTCCCGATCGAATGCTGAGCTGAAATTTGGTATGGACAAACTAGACTTGATGAGGAACATGCTCAAAACATTTCATCAAAAACTTACACCGGGAAGACCCTCTGATGGGCTTGTCCGCACGGAGCTTCTCTTCAGGAGCTCCAGATAGGAACGGAACTCTATACACACACACACACATATATATATATATATATATGTAGTATGTGCTAATGAAGAGGTATGCTTTTGGATCCGTACATAATACATATGACTTTTTATAAGGTTTTTGAAAAGATTTTTTGAAAAGAAAATGAAGAGCCTGACTACTGTTGTTTTCAGACCAGCTTTATTACAACAACTTTGAATTCTTGAACCACAAAAAATATGAAATGATAATGGCCCGAAAGGTCATGCAATATTTCAGAAATACTACTTACGTAGTATATTCCAACACATTATTAGCGCTTATTATGAATATGTCGTGCAACAGCCCAGCAAGAACTCGCAGAAACAATCTGACCTTTCATCCCCTGCAATACCCAATGGCCGTCTTCAGTAAACAGAAAATCTTTGTAATATGCTGCTCTGGCTTTGCTTATTAACTTCTCCACAAGTTGAGGTTTTAAGGGCACTGGCTCAAACCCGGCTCTAATTGCCACTGCTTATATGTTTCAGGCCTCTCTATTCTTTCTGTGCCTTCACATGCTATGATATTCCTTATTTCGGGCCCCATAAATCCTTGTTCGAAATCCAATCTTTGATCATCATTGCCTAGGAACTGTGAATCAAGCGAATCATTGAAAATAGAGTATAAGTTGAGAGCCTCGCGAAACCGAGTCAGAAAGAAAGGAGATCCATAGGATGCAGTATTCACAGTATGCACAAAAATACGAGGATTTACTTCCCAGATTAAGTTTAAAACTGCATCCCTGGGGAAGGGATTGTCCCCACCAAACATAAGTGGAGAAAAGGCCACCTAAAGTTCACATTTTTAGCATAAAAAGTGGTGTTTTTTTGAGAGCTTTGTATGAGATTCAAATATGTATACCACAAACAAGCGTCCAATGCAAGGTTTTAAATAGCCGTAGCGGCAGCGGTAGCGGTAGCGGTCATCGCGGTAGCGGCCTGTAGCCGACTGTAGCGATTGCAGCGGCGTGAAATATTTTCAATTGCGCAAAACATATATTTAATGAGTGTTGAAGTTAATACAAACATTGTGAATATTTGTTTGAACATTTATAACATTAAGAGTTCATTTACACAACAAAGACACATTTACACATCAACCCGTTCGTGACGTACTGCCGGAAATGTCAATAGCGGGCTGTAGCGGGCGGCGTAGCGGATTTTTCCCGTGATTTGGAAATCACAGCGGAATAGCGGGCCGTAGCGGTAGCAGGCCCCTACCACGACCGCTATATAGCGGCCGCTATAGCGGCCGCTATAGCGGTAGCGGGCCGCTATTTAAAACCCTGGTCCAATGTACCTGAGAAACCGAATATGGGTAGCAGCAATGAGCGAATGCAGTATGAGTTTCACTGCCACTCTTTATCGCTATCAAACATAGGTTCCCAGCATTTACAGGTCACATATATTAGTGTAGCCTGCAGGGAGTAGCTGGACGGGTAGGGGCAGAATCAGCCTAGTGCCCGGATGTGCTCGTGCCCCTGCAGTGATTTTTTTAAATATTACATATATATATAAATATTACTCTGTTTAATTAGTTGAGCCCCTGCAGCCCAATCCCAAAAGCCCTTTACCTTAGCCCTTTTCTCTTGTGCCAACCCAATCCCAAAAACCCTTCCCTGGGGCAGCCCGCAGATCAACTCCCCAAAAGCCAAAACGTCAAGACCCCAAGTCCCAACTCAAGCGGTCAAGCCCCTGCCCCTACGTAACTAAGTTCCAGCTACAATGACGGAAACTGAAAGCGAGTCAGCGTTCAAGGCTTCAAGCTACTGCATTCAAGCTACAACGCCAACAAATTACAGCAGCGAGTCAGCGAGTCGGAACTAGAATAGCGATTAGCGACTGCGTCTCTAGACTCCTCGACGGATGGACTCCTGGTAAGCCTTTTAATGCCTTAATCTAATTGTTTTCTGATAATTTCATTTGACAAAATTTATTTATTGAACTGTATTTGTTTAATTCAAATAAAATGTTAATTGTTGAATACTTTTATTTGTTGAATTCAAATACAGTGTTGATGTTTTTGGCAATTATGTTGTGATAACCGATAATCTCATTAAAATGTTAATTATATTGTAAATTTATAATTGTGTATTTATTGATTTATTTAATGTTGTTAATTTGTTATAATGTAATTTATACAATTATACTCATATTATTTCAATTGTAATTGGCCTAGGTTGTTTAAAAAATATCACTATGTTACGATATTATACACCGGAACCTAAACAGCAAAGCATTGGTGGTTCTTCATCGAATAATTTAGTTTCTTCATCAGATAATGTCATTCCTAACAATGACAATAATGTTAAAAAGGCTCGAATAGAAGTTGAATTGTCCGATGATGACGTTGTTGGTGGTTTGCACGACAAGATGGGAGAAGAATACTTGACATATTGCTTGATGTGTTACATTGAGAAAGATGCATTTGTTAAAATTGAGAATGAAGTCATTATGAAGCGATTTCAGAATATGGCACCTCGAAGACAAAGATCGTCGTCTCTCAATGAATCTCCTTCATTTGAAGCGTCAGGTTCTAATCAAAATTAAGGTACTCTTTAAGTAGTTTTTTTATTTGAACTTTATAGTTTTATTTATTGCTATATTCATGATGCATATAATTTTTTTATAGTACGTAGTATATGATTTCTTTGTTATTGTGCCCATGCGAGTCAAGAGTCATGATTCCGCCACTGTGGACGGGTGATATGATGAAACAAAAATGACAGTTCATTTGTGGGCGTGGATAAATTCGCACCACTTTCATTCATACAACAAGGCATGGGGGTGGATCTGGGGAAGGACATGGTTTTCAAATGTGAGGCATAACACATGCATTTATCAACAAATGATGAAATGCTGAAGTCAATTTCATTCACCAACTGGAATTTACGGTAAGCAATTACGGCCAGCAAAACATCGAAAGCCGTTTCCCTTCACTTTCAAATTCAAATACAAACCCCTCTTTCACTCACATGTAGAGCGCCAAAATTTGGAGATCAACAATAGTTCAAAACCAATAGAGAAAACTCTCATCTTTGTGATCAGTGTTTTTGTATCGTTACTTAGATACTAAAATTAATTGTATGTCGACTAAATTTAGCATGCTAAAACATTAAAACTTAAAATACTACGTACTAGATTTCTCATACTTTTCCAAACATATCCAAATTAAAGTTTTTCTGAAGTTCACATTGTTTTAGTATAAACTTTTACAAATAAACAATAATAAGCGTAACAGTCGCACAACTTTTCTCATAGATCATCCATCGTCTGTCATTTTGTGAGTAAGACAATTTTAGTCCTTGATTTAGAATTCCGACATTTAGTCCTCTATGTATTGTGAAAACTAACAATTGTAGTACTAGGTAGTATTTAAAATATTCTACTCCTTAAAATCATTATGAATATATTTACTGTTTTATCAGTACGAATATTTTTGCTATTCTATATGGAGTAGCACTTTTAAAAAACTTAGAAAATAATCATATTTAAAATATTGATACTAAAAATAAATAAATGTATATGTGTGTGCTGGTGTAAATGAACATGTGATTAAAATTATAGTAGTAGTTGTTATATAACATAAAAGTAAATAGTACTTATAACTTTTAAAACTTATTTCCAAACTTATTAAAAAAATAAAAAGAAATAAAGTTAAATTAAATATATATAATTTTAAATTCATATTCTTAATAGTCATTTTACTTCTTAACAACTAATCACAAACATCTAAATTACTAAACATTTTACTTCAAACCGCTAATTAAAGCGGTTGGTTAAAACAGTTAACAAAATCAGCTTGTATCAATTTGCTGATTCAACCGTATCAGCTAGCAGCCAACAACTGTTTGTCAAACACCCTTATTGAAAATTTTAAACATCCAGTTTTCATGATAAAATCAAAGTAGAAGAACTGAAAATATCAATTTCACAATATTGAGGGGACTAAATATTAGGAATTTTAAAGTTGCAGACTAAAAATGTCTCTCACAAAAATTTGACCAATTTATAGGAGCTTTGTTTTTTTACCAATTTGTCTCTAGACGTTTTATTTACCCATTTGGTAAAACAATCTCTTCTTTTACCAATTTGATAAATTTGTCGGAGTATGAGACTACGGGTTTAAGAGTGGGAGGATAGAGTAGATACGATGCACAAGCATACTCTCTCGGTCTCATAAAATTCTTCACAATTAACGTTTGGGATGTCTTGAAAAGTTCTTTCCATTTCTCTTTTCGGAAAGTTTTGTGTTGTTAACATTCATTTACACTTTTCTTACTCAATCACAATCATGCATTTTCACTTTATTCTCACTTTCTTAAACTCCGATCCAAGTTAAATCAGGAAGAATTTTATGACAAGGAGATAGTATATAGTACAACTATTACAATTATATAGAGTAATTATTGGTATATTTGACTCTAAGGATGTTTTTACTTTGACTTTTTTCAATCTCAGACCAGACTATATCAGACTAGACTGGACTTAAACAGACAAGATCAGACCATATCAGACCAGACTTTTGATAGTTATAAAAGGGAAAATTCCCAAAATAGGAGTGAAAAGGTTTGAAACTTCCAAAATAGGACCGACATGTTTTTATTCCCAAAATATGAGTAATTATGTCAAGTTTGGAAAATAATGTCATGTTTAAAGTCAGGTATTGCCAAAACATGGTAGTAAGTAGGATGTTTTACTCAGAGCCGGCTATAATAGGAGTTAACCAAGGCAGCTGCCTAGGGCCTCCATTTTTGGAGGGGCCCCATATTTGAGAAAGTAACCTATTAGTAAGGATATGTTCGGCTCTTCACTGCTTCATATCAACCTCTCACACACGAGTAGAGGATAAAAACCTCATGCGAAAAGATTAAATGAAAAAAATACTCCGTATAGCTAGTTTAGACAAGTTTCGGTGTTTGGCAGTTATCCCGACTTTAATTTTATCTTGCTTTGATTTATTTTGTCAATAGCTGCTTGGTTGCATTTTTTTATCAGAAATTGACTCATATAGGAGTAAAAGTATAGCAAAAATCCAAAAGGGGAGTACTGTTGTTTTTTTCCCAAAATAAGAGCTCTTTCCTCCTACACTGAAACATACGTACACATCCATTCCGAACTTACCCCTGCGTTGTTTACGCACACTACTTTGGCTAACCGTTTTTTTCTTCGTTTCCGTATGTAGTTACTCCATGACTGTTACGCAAGTCTCTCGCAAGTCTCTCTTCAACCGTTTCTTCCGCTTTGTTTCCTTTCATACGAAGACAATTCTCTGCAAATCATACCAAACCCAAATTCCCTGCATCTTTTCTTCTTGGAACGCTATCCCTGCTTCGTTTAACGCTTACACTCAATCTGGTAAAACTCACTCTTTGTATTTTTCTAAACTTCCACAATCACTTCTTGCACTTTCTATACTTTCTACTCTATTAATTTTCATTTAATACTTGTTTTCCAATGAATTTTTCCACATTCGATGTTTGTAATTTTAGATAACATTGTTGTTGTTCTGTATTTTCATCTTTTGCTCTCTTCTTCCTCCACTTTAAGTTCACTATCCATTGTTTATTGCTGAAACTCCACTTTTTTTTGTACAAACACATTCAGTTATTCAGTGTTTCAGTTATTCTGCATCAATATTTGTATGCTGCGCCTACCAATATGCTTCTGATTCTGCCACATTCACCTTTTATGTTGTGTGATTCATGATTTTTTGCCATTAGTATGTCAATTCCCGTAACATGAATATGTAGTTTCATTCAAATTATGAGTCAATATCATTTTTAACCTTGTTATTTTTCGTTTTTGTTTTGTAGTTATCCATATGGATCCAGTTGTTTTAATCATGTTGAATTTAGATGGTAGCTGGGACAGTGATTACAATTTTAATTGTAATGACAAATTTGGTATGCACATCCGTTATTCTGCCAAATTTGGTGATTTTGTGTCTGAACTTTCTTCGATACTAATTAAATACAAGTCTCATAACCATTTCTCATTGTCTTATATGGTTAATCAATGTCCTCCACCGGTATGTATCCATGATGAGGAAAGCTTCCGTTTCTTCCTTGACCTTAAGCTTCTTCAATCTGATATTCACAAATACCCGTTGTGTGTGGAATTTCCAAGCGATATTGCCTATCCGCGCATCGCTTCTGTATCACACGGCGATGTGTTTCACAGTCCTGTTTCATCACAAGAAACATGTCCTAATCCTCACCATTCTGCCATTACGACCAACTCTAAAGAGGGTAATTATTCCAATGGTGATGACCATGTACAGAATGCTACAGACTGCATTCCTCTTGCTGAATGCAATTATGATTCCTATTCAAGCCCCTGTTCTGACTCTATATGTCCTCCATCACCTCGTTCCCATTCATCTTCTTCTGAGATATATTCTCTTCATCAAAATTCGGAAGTCATCACTCATTATCATCCCACTCAGATAACTGTCGACGGTATTTATCAGTCTAAGGCAGACCTTATCCACCACTTAATGTTGTATGCCATAGATAATGGTTTTCAATACACAACACGCACATCAAAGAAAATTGAGTTGCACGTTGTTTGTAAAGGTGAGGAATGCAAATGGGCTGTGAGGGCAGTTAAGCTACGTGGGGTCCAAATGTTTCAAATCAGAAGGTATGTTTCCATCATTTTTTTTAGTAATCGGATGAAATAATTGTAGTATATTATTCCATATCAGTGGCAAATTATTCCAAGTCTGGGCAGTTTGTTCATTATGTGCTTTGAAACTTGTTACAGGTTTGATTCATCCCACACATGTTCGGTCGATTACAGGCAAGGGAAGCATCGCCAAGCAACATACCGCACTGTTGCAGAACTCATTTCCCATAAGTACTTGGATGCTTCTAGAAAACCATATAATCCAAATCAGATACGTGATGACATGAGGCTCATGCATGGCATCTCCATGTCATACAAGAAGGCATGGAAAGCTCAAAAGTTGGCAATGCAAAAGCAATTCGGATCAGATGCTGAGTCTTATCAGATTTTACCTTCGATGGCGCATATGCTCAAGAATGCCAATCCAGGTTCATTTGTGGATGTTACAACAGACGATAATGACGTGTTTCGTTATTTTTTCATGTCACTTGCACCTTGGAGGGATGCATGGAATTTTTGCAGGCCTATTCTAATTGTAGATGGATCGTTTATGAAGGCGTACTACAAAGGAACACTTCTAACGGCTTGTGCACAGGATGCTAACAATCACATCGTCCCTTTGGCGTTTGGAATTTGTGACACCGAGTCTAAAGCGTCTTGGGTTTGGTTTTTTTCAAAAGTGGCTGAATCACTAACATTTCGTGAGGATATGTACATTATATATGACAGGCATGAAGGTATACTCAGTGCTGCTAAACAGATTTTCCCCCATGCTGGCCATGGCTTTTGTGTTGAGCACCTTCGGCGTAATATGGTATCCAAATTCAGGGGGAATGCCACTGACTTAGGTTGGAAATTCAAGGCTGCATATAACGCTTCAACAATCAAGGAATATGAAGAGTATATGGCACTGATGGATTCTCAAGACGTTCGCATACGACCTTGGCTAGAAAAAATTGGTCCTCATAAATGGGCAAAGTGTATGAGTGGGCCACGGCGGTACGATGTGATGACCTCAAATTGTGCAGAGTCAATGAACAATGTCAGTGTTTGTGCAAGGGAGTATTCTGTTTCCAAACTTATTGACTTTCTTAGGGAACGAATGCAAAAGTGGTTTGTTGAAAGAAAGGAAAAAGCTGAAAAGAAACGGGAGAAGCATCTGGTTGCGGTTCAAAGTCAAGCTGCTAAGTTGAAGGTTTTTATTTAATCTCTATGTGCTAAACATTTAATCCACAATATTCTCCCTATTTTAATTTAATTTAAAAATTGCACAACATTCAGGTTGTTTCATTTTCATATAATTATTCCACATACTTGGCATTTCTTCCAAGTCTGCCATAACAGTCCCACTACAAACCTTCTACTCCATCACATTCATTTACTGAAACTTTCAAACTACTAATGCCATTCCATTATAATTTCAGGTCAAGCCTACATCATATTTTGAGTTTGAAGTTGTTGATAGGCATTGTCGCTCCTTTGTAGTTGACCTTCAAGCTCGAACATGCACATGTGGAGCGTTTCAACTTAATCACTTTGTTTGTGTCCATGCGGTTGCTGCCATTGGTCTCCGCCTACGTGAATCTTGTTATGATTACATTTCCAAGTATTACACACGGCAATTTTGGCTTTCCACGTGGAACGGTGTTATGCACCCTGTATGTGATAGAGATTCTTGGGTGGTGCCTCCCCATATAGCCAGTATTCGATGTAAACCCCCATCATGTATGAAAAGACCCCCTGGTCGTCCGAGGAAGTCAAGGATACCTTCAGTTGGTGAGCATCGTGGGACAAAACGCCAAAGATGTTCTAGGTGCCACATCGTTGGTCATAATAAGAAGACTTGTTGCAATCCAATTCCGACAATAACTCATTAGTCATAATTTTATATTTGTTCCTATTTCAGTTTTCAGTCTTATGAACACGATTGAACTTATTGCTTTCAAAGTATTTATTCATAGACATGTCCTTGTTAATGCAAAAAAAACCAATTACTAGTTACTTCATGTCTTCATGTAATGTGTCTTCCATTTACTCTGCAATGCTAAATTCCATTTTTTTCAAGCAATTAATTGAACTAACGTTGGTTATGGGAATATACAGTTTGTAGTGTGATACATAAACCATGTATATTTCAGATTTATTTTCCATGTTATTAGCATATTTATATACCAAGAAACATTGACATGCATTTTTCAACATAATCCAACCTATAATTATGTCTTCTGGCGTTCACCATTTTATGTAATAATCTGATAATCATAGCATCTTTGGTTTATGTTGTTTGTTTTACTATTTTAATGCCACTTCCACATGTCCTTGAAAATTATTTCACTAGTTCCACAAATTAGGCATTTGCCACAACATTTCGCACTCAATCTTCATATACTGCTAATTACTTGAACGTTCCAACCACAATTAATGTCAAATACAAACATATTGCCTCCATTCTACCCACATTATGCCATCACAATTCATTAAAATCCTACCATTACATTCATTAGAAATCTAATACCAGTAATACTTAATTAACCATAGTGCAATTCCACCAAGTCATAACAGATATATAAATAAGCGTAACATTAAACCAAACCTTAAACCAAACCTTAAACCAAAATTATAAAAACCACAAGTCCTAGCTTAATACCAAAATGATAAAAAACACAACTTTTCCATTTTGTTTTTTTAAATAAAATGCACTAGCTTATGTCTGCTCTCTAGCTTTTTTCGTCATTCAGCTCCTCTGTTCTCTTCTTGCTGTACAAGATGAGCTCTGTTGTCATTTTCTCCCTATACATCGTCATGTCCTCTGCATCTATTTCCTCAATATCCATGCCCATGATCAAGAACTCTGCAATCTTCAACACAAACATACCGCAGTTTCCCCTGCCATGAATCAACACCATATAAATAACTATTCAATTAAAATATAATGTTCAGATTACTCTATAATGTTCATATCTCCAACAACAAATATGTCTTACCCATCATTTTGTTGTGGACATTCTTGTACACCTTCCACCTCTATTTTTCTCTCTCTCATTGGTTCCTCTCTGATGTCTTCGTACACTTTGTGCACATCCATGATCTTCGGGAGCAAGCACTGGAGACTTGGAAGATGTTGCCTGACTTCCCTTATAGCTTCCCCTCTTCTGCTCATAGAATTATACACCTTGATCTTTCTCTGTTTGACCTCCAACACAAGCAACACCCAATGATGTCCGGTGTTTAGGGGCATATACACGAAGTCCGATTCTGCCCAGCTCAGTGCATATGTGGCTGAACTGCCTACAATATGGCTCTCTATTACAGGCATTTCAGCTGCCTTTTCAAGACTTGACTGTGAGGTCTTAATTTTTTCATGCTCACGCTGAAGGGCTTGTAAGAAATAGGGGCTGCATGTAGAATACGGGAACTGGAGCTTATACTGAAATTGTTTCATCCCCAGGTAGAACATTCCTACTTCAATATGCTGCACAGAACACCGCAAGTCATTATAAACCACTACAAACGAAAATTACATGATTATTACATATAAACAGAAAAGTGAGGTTCAAACACACCGTTGCATCAAGCCATTCTGGGTTCACAAACAGCTTGTAGAGCCATGTCTTATACTCTATTTTTACATTGTCCAATAACATCGGCAGACCATTCATGGTTTCATGATCCTTTCTGTATTTATTGTCACCATTTTTCTTATTCTTCCGTTTCAATAATCCTGTTTTCAGAAACTCCCGCACCTTCTCTATTTCTTCTGCCGGTGGTGGCTCACTTGGATCCTCTCCAAATGGACCATAATTTTTTGGCTTGAAAAAGCACTGGTCTTCCCTTTTTTGGCAATTACTTTCCTCCTCCTCTTTCTTGCCTCACCCTGTTCAGCAGGTGTGTATCTATCAGGTGATCGTGCAACCCGCTTTGCTCTTGTATGCTCCACTAAGATTTCATGTACCTTTTTAAAAAAAACCACAAAAACATATTACAATCTTATAAAAATAACTCAAACACTCACATGTTTTTCATTTGTTAAATCTCTCACCTGTTCTGCCTCCTGGTCACATTCCATGTTCTGTCCTTCCTGCACTTAAATTCATGCATGCTTATTTTTCAATCGCATTTTACAGTACCAAAGATATGTTATTAAATATATTACCTCATCGCTCGTTGAACGCATTGCCCTGGTTCCCTTACTTGCATCTGTTCCTAACACTTGTTTCTCAACAGTATCCACGTTTCTGATCAGTTCCTTCACGAACTGGGTGTCCTCAACTTCCCAAAAGTCTGTTGTTTTCACCTCACTAATTTCCTTAGCCTCTCCTTTTTCATTTTGATTTTCTGTGTCACATATCTCGACGTCATCTCCTAGTTGTTTACCATCATCACACTTGTCTGCCTCTGCCTCCTTTCTTTCCCCATCAGCTTCTTCCCCTTCTTTATCGTCTACCACTCCATCTTCCTTTTCTTCTCTATTCGCTTCACTCACATCCTCCTGTCTTTCATCACACATTTTCTGTTGAGTCTCTGCCCCAAATATGTTGAAATTTGGCATCTCCACTCCTTCATCGTGCTCGGTCTCCACAAGATCTGCTTTTGCACTCTTTTCTTGTTGGTTGTGTTGTAACACAACATTTGTATTCTTTTCAGGGCCATGAACTTCATCCCTAATTTCTTCACCTTGTCCCTCCTGCTTTGTAGTCATCTTCCTTAGCTGTGAAAGTATTTCCCCCAGTTTTTTGTCTTGACTTTTTTGATTTTTGCTCACTTCTTTGAGTTCTGCCATGATCTTGGCATTTTCTTTGCTTATTTTCCTGACTTGCTTCAAAATGACTGCATTCTTCCTTTCTTCTCCAAATCCAACTGTCCCCATATCTTCCAGCTCAACATCATCTGATAGTTCTTCTTCTTCTTTTCCCCTGCCACTTGTTGTACCCTTGACTCCACTCACCCTCCTACCTTTTTCTTTTGTACTGCTCTTCTTCTTCTCCCCGATAATCCTATCTTCTTCTCTATTGCCACTGCTTTGTCCATTCCCTGACCTGAGCCTTCTATTCATCACAAATATAGGAAATTCTCAATTTCCTCATCAGTAGCCACCAACTTTGCCCATTCAAACTGCAATGAAACATGGAATAGAAGCAAGTTATATACTATTCATTTCATACCATATATATATATATATATATACAAAACATACGAATCAACTTACATCCTCATTGCAGAAAATAATTTTACTGAAAACATCCAGTGAAGGTTTTTTTTGTAAATGACCACTTGATAGCCCTTGGAATGCATCTTTCTTCACCTTCCTTGATATTGCAAATTCCAGCCTTTTGTAGACCTGGGAAAGTTTCAAACTCCCAAACTTGAAGAGCAATCAAACACCCTGGGAGCGTTGCACGATTCCCTTTGCAATTCTTCAGGCTATCTATATTGTTTGTCATGTTTTTAAGTAGCTCAGTCCACACATCATCACCCCACGAGTACTCATTAAAGGCATCCAAGTCTTCCACCAAGTTTGCATACGCCGCTGGTAACTCCCGACCCACCTGATCTCCAAACAATCCATGTGACAGCACATGCAGAAGCGCAAGTTTCACGCCATCTTCCGCCTGTGCTTCAGGGTTATCACTGTTATACTTCATCAATGCATCCAACACATCACTTCTTCTTACACTTTTTGCACTTCCAAAGTACGTTTGCCATATATGTCCTCTCAACTGCTCCTCTATCTGAGGCTTTTGTCCACCCATTTTCAAACCTAACAATAAACAAAGATCTTTTTTCCAGAAGCTTATCACGCTATTTTGAATATGGAAACGAATGACATCGTTCTCCTTCACTTTGTTCACAGTTTTCACGTAGTTGCATAGCAATCCCAGTTGCATTTGCCCGCTTACTACTTCCATTGATTCTGTGTGCAGTACCCACCCAAAAACTGTGTTGCTGAACACCTTCAATTCTTCTTCTTTCAATTGGTTCTTGATCCTCTGCACGGCCTTGCTTAAACGACAATAACAATTAATCCTCATGCTATCCAAATTCTCGAGTTCTTTCTGCCCAAATGCTCTTCCAATAACCTATTATAGCAATTCAAAATTCTTAATATTCATCACATATTTTCAAACAATTGCACTACTTACTGCCTATCATGTGAAGCACAAATTATTGCAATTGCTATACGCATAAAAAGGAAGAAACTTTCTAAATTGTATGGAATAAAATGGGGTGGAATTGATGGAATAATATCCTAAAATGTATGATGGTGAGATGAATGTGATTTGCAATAAGTAGGAATCAGATGGTAGAAAAATTTGATGTGAAGGAGGAAGAATTTTCCTAAATTGAATGGAATAAACTCGGCGTGGAATTTATGTTGGCATGGAATAAATGCCTTACAAATGGAAGAACAGTTCTAATGGAAAGTTGGTTGCATGGAATAAATTGAGAATGTCAAACCATCATTCTTCCCAATTTTACACAATAACAATTCCAACTCACTCCATGCAGTCCAGTCTTCCTTTAAACCTTTCTTCCATTTTTTGGCATTTCATTCCATCCCAACAAAAATTCCAACCCCGTTTTATTCCATATAATCTTGGAAGTTTCTTCCTCCCTCACATTAGATTTCTCTACAATCTACAATTTTGGAAGTTTCAGGCGCATTTAAACATCACTCTTCCCACTTTTACACATCTCACATTCTCAATTTATTCCATTCAACCTACTCTACATTACAACCGTTCTTCCATTTGTTAGGCATTTATTCCATCCTAACATGACTTCCAAGCCCCACTTTATTCCATACAATTTAGGAAGTTTCTTCCTCCAATTTATTCCATACAATCCACTCTCACTAAACACAGTGCTTCCATGTTTAGGTAATTATTTAATTCCAACATACATTACACCCTCAATTTAATCCACACATTTTGAAGTTTCTACCATCTTTGTAATTGCTATTGTGCCTAATTTACACCAATATTCCATCCCAGCATACATTCCACAATCAACAATGGACACTGGACACTAACTGTTCGCACAAGTAAGGCTTAAGAAAAAGTAAAACAAACTAACCATTTCATCGTTGATGCGTATTGTCAGCGGACCAGGTTTGCAACTCTGGAAGTCGTCGTCTTCCATCTTCACTGCTGCTTTTCTTCCTCTATCGCTCTTCTTCACTTTTGCGCTTTCGTTTTTCTCCATCTTCCCACAACCAGCGTTTGTTTTTTTAATTTCTCCTTTTTTACTTGAATACCGTAACTTCCGCCGTCCCACGTCTGGCACAATAAATGTTCGGTTTTCTTCCATATCGAATCTCTAAATTTCCGGCGCTCAGGGCTTATTTTTGGAATTCCGATGTTCACGCTTCAATCGCAACTGATGGGGCTTAATGGGACGCTGGGTATTTTTGTCAAATCGGGATAAAAATACTCCTACGAAAAATACCCGAGTCTTATACTCCTATTTTGGCAAATTCACAACTCATTACTCCTATTTTTATCCAGTCAAGCATTCACTGACTTAGTCCCATAGAGGGATAGAAATGTTGATAACTACGTAGCATTAATTAGTGTTAGAGGGATAGAGTTATGTTGTTGATATTGATAAAGTGATAATAATATAAAAATGAATTAGAGCTACACAAATATTGAGACAATTCGGTTTACAATGCTTGACCAATCATAAAGCAAACAGACATGTCCGCTCTCAAATTATTTTTAGAAAAAAAATTTACATATTCAAAAACTACATTAAAAACTTTACAAAGTCACAAAAAATGAATCAAATTTGATACATAAAGTAAGAGATTAAAAATGATTTGTGCTGACCAAGTGAATAGTGTCTGAGACAAATTTTAGCGGGACAGAAGGAGTATCAAATATTGTATGAGACAAATTTAATGGGACGAACAGAAAATAAAAAATTAAACAATTATAGTGGGACGGAAGGAGTTCCATTTAGGTATTAATTTTCATTACTCATTATTATTTATTTATCACTCTATGGGTCCTTATTTCAATAAATATTTTTAGTTTCTCATGTTATTTGTTGATTTCTTATTATGTTAATCGTTCTGTTTTTTCTTGATGTTGGTACAATAGTATATAAAGGTGAGGATGTGCTTGTATATAATTTTATTAACTGGGATATCTTTATTTTTTAGAGCTTTGTGAATAATGATGCATATGTGAATACAAATATCTGAAATGAGAATGTACATAATGTATTATGAGAAATATATGTAATCTACTCACTAATTAAACGGAAAATTTCCCTAAATAGGAGTAAATGAACTTTGTAATTTACATACGGAGTAACTCTGTAACTTTTATTGCACATATTATGTGTTTTAGTCGAATTATTTTTTTCATTATCGTTACAATCGTTTATATCATTTTTATCCAGAAAATATACTAATACTAAAAAATGTCGATCTGAAAAGTTGGTGTTATATCTTGTCTAGGGCCTCAAAAACTCTCTAGCCGGCCCTGGTTTTACTTGGACTGTTTGCAGTCCCAGACCTGACCTGACCAGACTTAAACAGACTAGACTAGACTTAAACAGACCAGACCAGACCAGACTTAAACAGACCAGACCAAACCAAACTTAAACAGACCAGATCAGACCAGACTTGACTTCTGTAGTTATAAAATACATAGAGACCAGACGTTTACCAGACTTAAATAGACCCAGATCAGACTTAAACAGACCAGACCAGACCATTGAATTACAGTCCAAGTAAGAACATCCTCAGTTCCATTTTGAGAATAAAAACATGATAATCCCATTTTGGAATATACAAACATTTTTAGTCCTATTTAGGGTAATTTTCTTATAAAATGCAAATAGACTAGACATTTACCAGACCAGAGTTAAACAAACAAGACCATACCAGAAAATTTCAATCTAATTAAAACATCCTAACACTTATACTCTTTCCATCCCAAAAACTTTGTCATCTTTCCCTTTTTAGCTATCCTAAGAACTTTGCAATTTTTCCTTAAAAAAAAGGAAATTGTGGTTTCTATTATTTTTCTCTCCTCTACACAAGTCACACAGTTTTTTGACTTTATTATTTCTCGTGCTCACAAAATTTTGATCTTAGGAGGGATTATATTCATTTGGCTAATATGCCTTATTTCATTCAATTTCAAATGTGCTCAAAACAAGAGTAAGTATAAGCAAAGCTCTAAAATAAGATTACATATATTTTTTCTCAAAATATGACTTATGAAATCATAATAGAAGAATAAAAATTTCGATTTTGACAAGAAATTTATAGTATTCTTATTTGAGAAAGTTGGTAATGTTTTACTCATATTTAGGGAATTTTCTCATATTAATTTCATATTGAGATCTGCATGCTGGTGGGTACTTGACTGAGGTGAAGAGAAGCCACATCCAAAAAATACTCATTTCAATTCTCAAAAAGTAAAGAGAATGATAATTTGATGAAGACATATAGTTTTTTCTTGAATAATGCGAATTAAAAAAATATTTACGCAAATAGGGTCAGTTAAAACTATTTACTGATCTAATGTTGGGCTAACCTTAGTTAAGCAGAATCGCCAACTCAGATGGCGACTTCAAAGTCGCCAAACCGGCTGGTGAATTTCTTATTAAAATCCCCCCCACCAACGACATCAGCATTGGCAGAATAGAACCCAAATCCCAAAATCCTTCCGCAACAGCGAACGACTGTCGATTGCACTCCGATTGGTGACAACGAACAAAGTGGCCATCTTCTCTAATTCCGGCTTCCAAAATTCCATCTTCTTCAAGGCTATCTCCTCAAGGTAACTCTAAAGACCAATTTCATCTCCTAAACCCAAGTTAAAGTTTGTTTGTAGATAAGGTTTAATTTAGGAATTCAAATGTATGATTTTTTGTGTTGCTCGTGATGTTTGCTTTTAAATTAATATATATGTGTTGCCAAGTGTAATGATAATGAACAAAAATATTGCTCAAATATTATTACATTTTATTTGTATAATTCATTGTGTGTATATAATGTTTGGGTATTTAATATGTGTATATATGTGTGTGAAGTTTGGGTATATAATATGTGTATATATATGTGTGATTACTTATCATGTATATGTATTGTTGTTATAATATGAATGTTTCGAACTTCCCAATAGTTTGTTATTGGAGGGGAGAAGTCATTGAGGAAGCAGGTGGAATACATTATGAAGGGGGTCAACAACGGATTGTCGTGGTGCATGTATGCGAGAATTGATGAAAAAAATACATGTAGCTACACATATTCCGTAAAACAATTCTTTGGAAGTGAAAGTTAAATATCCCCTTTACGGGAGATCATACATGATGAAGAAGCTTTCACGAGAATGTGGACATTAGTCTTGAACGTGACTATGCCCACAATGGAGATATACATCGAAGAATCAAGTTTAGACGCTACTAACTCCCTCAACAACAATTCCTGTTGTATCTGGGCATGGTGTTCATGCAGCGGCCTCCGCAAATGAGACTGTTTTGAACACGGTTGTGGAGGGGGGTGGGAGGTATTTGCACAATGGTGCCTCATTTCTGGATGGCCATGGGAATGATGATGATGCAGATTAATACGCGAATGATGATGAAATGACAGAATCGGATGAAGAGGAGGGTGATATTGTGAACACAACTGCCCCGTCTAGTAACTTTACTACAGTATATGATATCTCATCCGGCTTTAGTGATGCGTGGAGTGGTACAACTGTAAACAGGTTCACCTAGATGGTGAATTTGAGGTTGGTCAACGGTTTGATAACAAGCAACCACTCATCAATACGGTGAGCTTGTATTCTATCAAACACTATCAATTTTTCATGTGCTGGAGTCAGATAAACATAAATGAGTTGTTGAGTGTAAAAGAAAAAAAGAACATGATTGCACTTGGAGAATACGAGCCACCAAAAAGCCTTGAGATGTTCATTGTTGTGCGTTATGTTAGACCTCATTGTGGCAATTGTGTTGGCGACAATGATTGTGATGATCATGTGGCTATTATTTCTGACTTTATTGCTCGAGATGTAACTGACCTTCTTCTCACTGATTCATCACTTAAAGTTCACACCATTATTGAGTTGATGAAGGAAAAATATGGTTATAATGTATCCTACATGCGAACATGGTTGGGCAAGCAAAAGGCCATTGCGGAAATTTTTTGAAGTTAGGAGAAGTCATATTCAGAATTGTCCCATTTCATGGCAGCGCTCCAACATTCCAATCCGGGGACAATTGTGCACTGGTACCACCCTTTAGATGTCCCGCTGAGTGTGTCCATTTTCATAGTCTTTTGGACATTCAAGCCTTCTATTAGTGGGTCTAAGCAATGTCGACCAGTATTGACTATTGATGGGACACACTTGTATGAGAAGTACAAGGGTACATTACTCATGACTATGGGTAATGATGCAAACAATCAACTCTTTCCTTTGGCGTTTGCAACAGTTGAATCAGAAAATGGGGAGAGTTGGCCATTGTTTATGGCCTGCATTCAGACGTTTTTCACAAAAAGAGAATATGTATTATTTCTTGTTGGTCCCAGTTTAGCAGACTAACGATCAGCTAGATGAACATCATCGATAGACAGAAGAGAAGGATTTCATATAATGATATAAGATTTATCGAGAACAGTGAAACCTTCTTTCTGTAGTATCGAGAAGTAAATTTGGCAGCGTAAGGCTAATGTGTATTGATCGATATCGGTACCTGTACACAAGGCGCGTATTTATAGGCGCTGTACAGGTTACCGATTTAGGTAAACCTTGGAAGTTGGGCCAAGGCCTTTTTGGGCCTTATTCCCTTTACCTTATTTGCTACATAATAAATACTAATCTAATACCATAAATGGTATAACTAGTCTACTTTATTTAAACAAGACATTACAGACAAACTTGACCCACAATAAAAGTTCTAACAATCTCCCCCTTTGTGGTCAAGTGCCGTCTTGCTGGGTTTCTTCACTTCTGAGCTTTGTAATAGTTCTTTCTGAGATTAAGTGCATGCTCATAGTTTCTGAGTGAATTTCTTTTATCAAGTTGTTTCTGGATAGCCTGTAGAATTCTGTCTATTCTGTGTGCTTCCTTTAATTCGGCATCTGTCGCATCTGCATACTGTTGTTGTTTTTCTTTGAATGCTTCTCTGATCGGTTGCAGCTTTTCCTTCACAATCTTCAGGGTTCCGTCACAGTACTTGTTGATTTCATCAATGAATAGCATACGTTTCTCACCATTATGATTTAGATAGATAAGCGTGGTTGGTCTATCAAAAATGTAATACTCAGGGAAGTCCTCAAGTTCTTGTCCATACAGCTTTGGTTTTGTGAGATTTGTCTTTGGCATGTTTGTTTCAAGTGCCATCTGAAGATCATGAGAGGCAAAGAATTTGATTTGTCTGAGCATAAAGCGCTTGAGTGCATCCAGCCCATTTTGTGTAGTTGTGTCACGAGTGCCTGGAATTTCTTGAAATGCAAGATACATCTGATATATGTCATCCATTTTTAGCATATAGAGATCATTTTCCTTGCACGTGAATTCTGTTCCGTCAGACCGTTGTAGATGGTAGACAGAGAGTTTGATGTCTTGGGACTTTGTTTCACCCACGTTGAGAATAGCCCAGACTGGGTCTTTGGCAGTTTGGAGTTCGTGTTGCCAGACTTCTCTCTGTTGTCCCATATAGTGATGACTGAGTAGAAATAGCTGTCCGCCTTTGTTCTGTCCTCGTAGATGGTTAAGACCACAGATCTTCAGTTCATCCAGTTCTCTGACCTTATCCTCTTTTCGCCAGATGTTTTCTCTGATTTCTTCTTGAAAGGGGGCGTTGATGTCGATCTTTTCCCAGGGCTTCTCATTTCTGGGCATTTGAGCCGCTGTTTGTCTAATGATTGACTCAAGCTCCTTGGGTGGTGTCTCGTAGTTTTCTCCCTCCTTGAGTTCGTTTCGATCAAGTAGAATCACGTCAGTAGCGCAGTTGACTAAGAGATCTCTGAGGTATGTTCTTCGCTGTGCTTCATCTACATCTGTCCAGAGTTCAGACCATTTGTTATGCACCAACATTTCCTCAAGTTCATCGTGCATTTGATCATTGTAGTAGCTGGAGGGATCCTGCTGCTGCTGTGGCGACCTGTCGGGCGTAGCATCGGGATCCTGGTGAGACTTGCAGGGATCCTCAATTATCTCAACACGATGCTCTTGCGCAGAGACCAGACCTCTATACTTCGTTACATGCGGCCAATCCTCCCTTGGCTGAGAATGGGTGACTCCGGGATCCTCAGGATTGCCCGTTGACATCAGTTTCGAACTAGGTTCTAGCTGATGGCCTGAGTAGGAAGATGTACTCGTGGTAGCATCATCAGGACTTCCATTCCGTCCTTGGTCAACATCTATAGGAGATGCACCTCGGGATGTTGTGTCTAGCTCGACCATGCTAGAAAGAGTGGCTAGGGATTTATGGCTAGCTGAAGTAGTGGGTTGCTCATTGGTGGAGGTAGAGGGTTGGTTTGGCTTTGAGGGTTGGCTAGTAGAAGCAACATGCTCAAGTATCCGCTGGCGCTTGTTCTCCCCCTCATGAGAATCCGAATCATCAGGATCCTCATGTGAACGTTTAGCGCCACGGAGACTGTCACGGCAAGTGTTCTGTGTATCTAGAGCATGGAGAAGGGCTTTTTGAAGAGGGGTGAGGTTGCCTTCTTCCACGTCTAGTATACGGTCGTAGATCTCAGCTACAAGATCCTCGAAGGGTACAGTTGTTAGGTTGGGTTTGGTCGTTGTAGGGGAGAATACTAGTTCTGTATCCTGGGTTCCCCTTGATGTGGATGGTTGTTGGTTTTCTATGGCTAAGGGTTTGGAAACAGGTATGGAAATGGTTGGGGGCTGTGTTGTCTGGGGTTTGGATGGTATATTCTGAACAACTGGGGTACTTCCAGAGTCTTGTGCATTAGCGGTTATTGCTTCATGCACCCATGGCTTAATGGTAGACTCTAGAAAGCTGTTCAGATATACGAGGATGTCTTCGGGGATAATGGCACCAGTTACAGGGGTTGTAACTGTTGTCACAGCATCAGTGAAGATAGCTGATGTGTGGCCTGCGTTCAATGATTGAGGCATTGTTGGCGTAGCAGGGCTTCCGACCATCATAGTTTGCACTCCGGTCGTTGCATTCAGGGTGAGTGCACCTGTATGTGCAGTGAATAGTGTAGGTGTCCTAGAAAAATTCAAAAATGTAGGAATGGTGACACCTAGACTCGATGTGATAGAACGAATGGGGGTAGTGGTCCGGGGCTGTTGACCACTAAGTCTCTCAGCAGATTCGGAAGGAATCAGTGAGGTCGGTGTAAGTTCCCCTTGAGTTATTGAAACCCCAGTCTGTTGGGAGACTGGAGAGTGGATGGGAGATGGCTGTGCATGCGCAGTTGAACCGGATGCTGCGACTTCTACCCGGGAACTGACAAGGTCAGCTCCTGCTCATAGGGGCGTGGTTCGGTCTATAGTGACGAAGGTGTCACAGTCATCGTACAGTGCCAGCTCCTCCTCCACTGCACTCTTCTTTCTGAGCCTCTTCTTAGGCTGTGATGATGCATGCTTTTCATTGCGTTTCTTGGAGCGCTGCTCACTAATGATGATCCCTTTGAGTGGTCGGGGTGTGAGTGCAGCCTCAATATCTTCTGATGAGGAGTCGGAGTCTATCGGAATGGCCTGTTTACCAGCTCTCTTCCTGTTGCTGATCAGGACTCCCTCCATGTCATCATCATCATCTGCATCATCATCATCATCATCTCTTCGTTCATTCCCTTTGGTCATGCTATCGGAGGCCTCACCACCAGCCTTATTAGAAGGGGCCTGGCTAGATGGTTCATTGGCAGTGTCCTCAGCATTAGGGTGGCCCTCAGCAGTCTGGGTCCTCTCGGAAGAGTTAGCAGACTGATCATCATTAGGCCGGGTTGCCACTGGTTTCTGTGGCGGGGCTCTCTTCTTCTTACCCTCACTTTCTCTCGGCTTGGTTCCCGGGGAAGATCCAGCTGGGTTTTGCTGAACCATAGGAACCGTTCTCTTCAACGACTCTTTGTAGTCGATGACTGCCTTATCCCTAGGGTTTGCTAAGTCAAGCAGGGAGTCCGGAATAGGCAGTGCTTCAGCTTTATTGCTGTCTCTCTGAAAGTATTTGAGCTTTGGGGCGGTGAAGTGCTTGTCCTCCTTACGCTTTGGCATTGTCGGGGTGGCCTCCATAATGTTGTGGATGATCAGCGCCAGCCACCGAGCGTAAGGGATTGTGTTGCCCTTATGATTCTCCTTCATCTTCACTTGATCCATTAGCTCCGTCCAGAAGAGCTGAGCCATATCGTACTGCTTGTCAAAGGCGGTCCCGTGGAAGATTTGAAGTATTTGCTTGTTGCACTTGTCATGTCCGGCGTGCTTAGGAGATAGACACTTATTGACCAGGCCGAACAGACTCTTCCACGGGTGAGGTAGGTTGGAGATTGTAAAGTTTGACAGCAGGGGCAGTGGGCTGTCGTATCCAAGATCTTTCATCCCCTTGATCAGCTCTTCGTTTGAGGGGAGTGGTGCGTAGTGTTTGAGCACTGGGAGCTTCAGTGTCTCCCTGATTGTTGATGGTGTTAGCACCACCCGCACGTCATTCAGTTTGGTCATTATCTTCGACCTGTCCTTCTCTGAGGCTGTGTGCATCAGGCCCCAGAACTGTTGTAGATACACCATTGGTACTGGTTTGGCTTCGTTGAAAGCAGTCCAAAGGTAGTGCCTCTGTAGGATGGAGAGAATGACTGGGTCCTGACATTTGAAGAGCTTCAGGTCCAATTGAAAGTTGTTGTCATATAGTGGGACCCAGTTCTCTTTAGGATACAGTTCATTGCCTGATTGTGCATTTCTGTCCGTTCCTGACATGATTGACTGAAAGAAATGGGTCAGCACAATTGTTCGTTTGAAAATTTTATTTTTGTTCTGTTTTTGCAATTTTTCAGATCAGGTGTGTACAGGTGGGACATCGAAACTATTCTAAGTGTAAACCACGAGAACCAGCTTCTCGAGGTTTGAGTATCGAGAAGTAGGTTCTCGATGTTTAAATACCGAGAAGCTCTTCTCGATACTCAAATATCGAGAACTTGGTTCTCGAGATGAAAGTATCGAAAAGTCCTTCTCGAGACTTAAGCTGTGAAAACCCTTTCTCGATGTTGAATATCGAGAACCTCTTCTTGGTATTTCAAACTTCGAGAAATAGGTTCTCGGTATTAAACATCGAAAAGACCTTTTCGAGGTTTAATATCGAGAAACCGAACTTCGAGTTTTGAAATATCGAGAAGGTAATCTCAAGTTCTAATCATCGAGAAATTGGATTCTTCGAGTTTTCACTCAGATAGATGTCGAGAACCGCCTGCAAGAACACACAATACATAATGATAACTAAATTTTAGCTTGAAAGCTTTTCGATGTCAAATTTCCGATTTTGAAAAAGTGGTTCTCGATGTACAAACTCGAGAAATTTCCCAAGTTTGAACTCGAGAATCTTTACATTGTGAGCGTAAACTGGTTTACTGTTGTTTTTCATGATTAAGAACCATTTTTACTACCTTTTGATTGATTCGAGAAAGGTTCAGAGAAGAATGGGGTCGAGAAGATTGCGAAAACTTTTTGCTCTGGACTTCGAGAACTGAGAATGCGAAAAGATATGATTTTGGGTTCTCGAAGTCCTTTAAATATGCGGGAAGTTGATTTTGGGCCTTGCGAGAAAATTTGATTGGGCCCAGAGGTTTGAGTTGGGCCCAGTTTCCCTTTTGTTTTAAAATGTATGGGGCCCAAAAGCACTTGCACTCTCGTAGATAAACAAAACTCCCCCTCAAATTGTGCATGAAAAAAAAAATGAAAAAACCACACACACACACTCTTTTTCTTTCTTTTCTGATTTTCTACACACACTTACACACACACTCTTTTTCTGATTTTCTTCTTTTCTCCCCCTCAAAGTATTCCTCTCTCTCTTATTTTCTCCCTTTTCTCCCCCTCAACACATGCAACACACACCACACACACACTCATTTTATTCAGACCATGGAGATAACATAATTACATAGGATCGAGATTCAACATGCCTAACTTAGATACTAGGAACTGGAATCTCTTGTCATCCAGTGCCTTAGTAAATATGTCAGCCAGTTGAAGCTCAGTGCTTACAAAGTACAGATCAACATCTCCTTTCTCCACATGGTCCTTGATGAAGTGATAGCGCAAATCGATGTGCTTGGTGCGCGAGTGGTGAACGGGGTTGCTGGTTATGGCGATTGCACTCTGGGAGTCACTGTAGATGGGAATATGGTTGAATAGGAAGCCATAGTCTCTAAGTTGTGTCCTCATCCATAGGATTTGTGAACAGCAACTAGCAGCCGCAACGTATTCTGCCTCGGCTGTAGAAGTTGACACGCAGTTCTGCTTCTTGGAGGACCAACAGACTAGCTTCTCTCCCAGAAATTGAGCACCACCGGATGTGCTTTTTCGATCTAACTTGCAACCTGCAAAATCAGCATCTGAGTAACCAACAAGGTCAAAACCCGTGTCCTTGGGATACCAAAGTCCTAAATTGACTGTTCCTTTTAGGTATCTCAGGATTCTCTTCACTACATTCAGATGTGATTCCTTTGGATTTGCTTGAAAACGAGCGCACAGGCAGGTTGCAAAGACAATATCCGGTCTACTAGATGTCAGGTACAGCAAGGAACCGATGATAGCCCGATAATTGGTAGCATCGACTGATATCCCGGAAGGGTCAGAGTCGAGCTTTTGTGAGGGAGACATGGGGGTTTTCATGGTTGACTTGCTGTCCATCTTGAATCTTTTGAGCATTTCATGGATGTACTTCGACTGGCTGATGAAAATTCCGTCTGGTAGTTGCTTGATCTGTAGCCCTAGGAAGAAGTTCAACTCTCCCATCATGCTCATTTCGAACTCAGTGCGCATCAAGTTGCTGAATTCTTCGCAAAAATTCGGGTTGGACGAGGCGAATATGATGTCATCGACATAGATTTGTATCAGCATGATGTCACTGTTCTCTCGCTTGATAAACAGAGTTGGATCTATCTTTCCCTTCGAGTAGCCTGAGTGTACAAGAAAATCAGATAGTGCATCATACCAGGCTCTCGGTGCCTGTTTTAGTCCATACAGAGCTTTCTTCAGCTTGTAGACATAGTGTGGGCGTTCAGGGTCAACAAAGCCTTCTGGTTGTGCCACGTAAACCTCTTCTTTCAGTTCTCCATTTAGAAATGCAGTCTTGACATCCATTTGATAGACGGTGAAACTCTTATGAGCAGCATAAGCAAGGAACAACCTGATTGCTTCAATTCTGGCCACTGGCGCAAAGGTTTCATCGTAGTCAATGCCTTCTTGTTGATTGTATCCTTTTGCAACCAGTCGGGCTTTGTTCCTTATAATCACACCGTCTTCATCTTTCTTGTTCTTGAAGACCCACTTGGTGCCAATTATTGTTTTCTTTGGGGGTCTTGGCACCAGGGTCCATACATCCAATCTTTCAAACTGATTGATCTCCTCCTGCATTGCTATCACCCAATCTGAATCTGCGAGAGCTTCAGAAACTTTGGTTGGTTCAGATTGGCTGATGAAGCAAGAGAAGAGACATTCATTTGCTGTAGCCGTTCTTGTGCAAACTCCACGACTTGGATCTCCAATAATTTGTTCTGCAGGATGTGCTTTCGTCCATTTCCGCTCATGAGTTAGAGGGATTGGAGTTATGATGGTGTGATCCGGGTCCTCAAAAGTAGTAGATGTGGTTTGTTGATGAGTGGAGTGCTCAGGGATCGATTCAGGTTCTGTGTTTGCTAGAGCTGGTATTTCTGAAACTTGTGCTGGTGAAGTTGCTTGTGTTGTTGCCGTGCCATGATCCTCAGTTTCTTCGTGATCTGATGTATGAGGTGAGTCAGCTTCTTCCTCACTGAGGTCAGGCATGAATGGTGGTTGAGCAGCTTCTGTTGGTAATTGTAGGTTGGCAGTGCGTGCATTTTCATAGAAATGTTCAAAGAGAGAGTCGAGAATTGCACTGTCAGCCGTTGTTTGCTTTGTTGCTTCAGCTCCATCAGGTTGCTTCCTTTGAGCAGAGAGTGTGTTTTCTATCAAGAAATGTTCAGAAGCAAAGTCAGCCATTTCATAGAATGCAACGTTGACACTCTCAATGACTGTTCTGCGATCACGTAGATAGACCCGATACGCCTTTGATTGCGTGGAGTACCCAATGAATACTCCTTCGACGGCTTTCGGATCCATCTTGCTTCTTTCATTTCTGTCATTTAGAACAAAGCACTTGCAGCCAAACACTCTGAAGAATGAGATGTCAGGTGTTCTGTTGAAGAGTATTTCATAGGGGGTCTTGTTGAAGCGCTTGTGAATTGATGTTCTGTTCTGAGTAAAACACGCTGTGTTGATTGCTTCAGCCCACATGAAATGGGGAAGCTTTGACTGAATAAGCATGGTGCGTGCTGCTTCAACAAGAGTTCTATTCTTTCGTTCAACGACCCCGTTTTGTTGTGGTGTCTTTGCTGCAGAGAATTGTTGTGTGATACCTTGAGTTTCATAGAACTCAGCAAGAGACTGGTTCTTGAACTCGGTACCATTATCTGTTCTGATGATCTCCACACTCTTTTGTAGAAAATTTTGGATTGTCCTGATGAAGGTTATGATGGTTGCAGCTGTTTCATCCTTTGTCCTTAGAAATTTGGTCCATGTGTACCGAGAGAAGTCATCCACAATGACCAGTGTATATTTGCGCCCATTGATGCTTTGGACTCTCATTGGTCCACACAGATCCATGTGAAGTAGTTGCAGCAGTCGGGAGGAGGATGGAACAGGTTTTAACTTGTGAGAGCTCCTTTTCATCTTGCCTAGTCTGCAGGCATCACAATGAGTGTCAGCGGAAGTCTTCAGAGGAGGCAGCCCTTTCACAAGTTTCTTGGAGGACAAGGTAGTGAGATATTTGAAGTTGAGGTGAGACAGGCGTCTGTGCCATAGACTGTTTTGTTCAGAGGAAGCTTTGGACAGCAGACAGATGGCAGAAGGTAATTGTACGCTCTTCAGATCAATGGTGTACAGGTTGGAAGTTCTTGTGCAGGTCAATAATACCTTTCCAAACCTGTCCAGCACACAGCATTGTCTGGCTATGAACTTCACTTCCATGCCACTATCGCAGAACTGTCCAATACTTAGCAGATTATGCTTCAGTCCTTTCACATATGACACAGCCTTGATGGTGACACTTGCACAGATGACATCCCCATATCCTAGGATTGGAGAGGCCGCGTTGTTTCCAAATCTCACATTTCCTCCGTAGCATTTGGTGTAGTTGCTCAACAGGTCCTTTATTCCGGTCATGTGGGTTGAGCAGCCAGAATCTAAATGCCACACATGACCGTACTGCAAAACAGATTAAGGATTTTTAGGTACCCACCGCAGGATGGGTCCTTCCTTATCAATTGAGAAAATCTTTTTGAATTTTTCTTTCAGCTGTGATCCAAGGTCAACAGCCTTTTCAGATAATGTTCTTTGTTTTTCAAGTTCAGCTTTTGGTATCCATTTTTGTTTGATTTTAGGAGCAGAGGAGACAGAGTTATTGTCTTTGTGTGTGAATGGCTGGTTCGTGAGGTAAGGTTTGAGAATTTCTTCTTTAGAGAGACGGTGTAAGTGTTTCTTTGAATGAACCTTAAGAGGGTACTTTAAATTTGGAAAATTATAAACTCCCTCTACAGATCTATTCTCAGATTGTTTCTTTTGTTTGCGTTCTCTCCGTTGATCCTTACGAACAGAATTCATGGCACATTCAAAATTAGAAACATCAACACTATCATTTTCAAGTCCAGGAGCATACAACTTATTATTGAAATAAAATTGATTAGAAGGAAATTCAGATGGATTCAGCTTGGGACACAAGACTGAATTGGATCTACATGATTGTGACTGCAATCTAGATCTACTATTATTCGAGTAAAACAAAGCACTAGAACAGGGTTTTTCATGTTCAGAAAACATTTTCTTCTTTCCTTCAGCTATCTCTTCTCTCTTCAACCTCCATTCTCTTCTCCTTTCCAATCTCTTACTCACGGTATTTCCTGTTTTCAAGGGAGTCGTGGAGTGAGTGGTCGATCTTTTGAAAACATTAGTTTTGTGAAGATTTTCTTGAGAATCAGTTGTATCACTAGCTGACTGGGAAGTTGTGTCAGATTGAGAGCTTTCCTTTAAAGAGGTCAGTTCTCTTAATAACCTCTCCCTCTCACTTTCAAAGCTTTTTCTTTCTTCTTCAAAACTTTTTCTTTGTTTTTCCAAAGAGATGTGTAAATTTTCGAATTTTCTAATTAGTGGAGGGATGTAAGGTTCTTCTTCATTTGACCCTGAGGTTGAAGGGGTTTCTGGATCCGACACAGCTTCCTTCTCAGAAGGATAAGGACTCACACTCTCATCAGTTGAGAAAACAGGTTCAGCATTTTCATAACTTTTATTCAGAGAGTCATAGTTGAAAGGAATTTCTGTTCTGGAAGGGTTTGATCGCTTTACCTCTTCTTCTTCTGCCGTTTCTTTTCCATAGGTAAAAGCCATCAACTTAGTCAACCCTAACCCCATATAATTTATGTCATAAAGTTGAATACAATCCACTTTCTTCAGATTATTGGGGTTAGTAAGACCGAGACCCTCCTTAGAGTTATAAAAGCGAGTGTCTTTGTTCTGATTGAGAAAAATGGTTTGTTCTGTTTGTCCTCTCTTGGCAAGTAGATCTTCTAATTCTTTGATTTTTGTGTAAAGAGTACACCTTTTTTCATGTAGAAAATCATTTTCGGCTTTTGCAACGTTTCGTTCTAATTCAGTCTCAGAAACTTTCCTCGTTAGTAGAGCTACCTTTTGGGTGAGTTGATCTAATTCTAAAGTTCGCTTCTTGACAATTTCTTTTTCATTTTCTAACTGTATGCTCAGAGATCTGACTTTATCTAGACTGTCAATTAAATATTTATGGTTGATGTTTCCCTTGTCTCTTAGCTCCATAATTAGATTGTCTTTGACTTGTGAAGAGTGAACTTTACAAGAGCAGGAACAGACGGTTTCAGAGTTACTTACAGTGATGTTTGAGCTTGAGCTTGTACTTCCTCCGGGGATCGCAGCATTACCCTTTTCCTTTTCTTCTTCTTCTACAAGCGCCATCAAGGCCAGATTCTCCTCTTCTTCTTCATCTGAACTCTCCTCCTGCCACGGGTCATTCTCAGTAAGTGTTGCAGCACTATCATCATCTTGTTTAGCCATGAACATTTTCTGTTTGTTCCACAGCATCTTCTGCTTGTAATAGTTGAAGTCCCTTTTTCTTGGTAGGCGACAGTCTTTGATAATGTGTCCAGCCTTTCCACAGTTGAAGCATTTGGGGGGATCTTCTGCTGTAACAGCTCTACTGGAAGAGTTCTGATCATTGTTCTTTGTTTTGTAATTGGCAGAGGAGGTTCGCAGCTTGTTGGATGAGTTTCCCTTCCTAGAGAATTTCTTGTTGAACTGATTGGTGAGCAGAGCCATCTTTTTCTGCAGATCAAACAATTCAGATTCAACATCCACTTCTTCTTCACTGTCTTCTTCTTCTGTTTCCACCTTAACTGCCTTCTTCTTCTTCTGAACCTTAGATGAACTCTTTGGTTTAGCTTCAATCATGAGTGCTAAAGGATTAGCAGAAAAGCTTCCTTCCATCTCAGCAGTGTCATTCACAAACTGCTGAAGATGCTCATGAAGTGTGCAGAGATCTAGTTCATCTAAGTCCAAGTGTTGTCTCAGGTTCTTTACAGTTCTTTTCCACTCAGGGGGCAGGCTCGACAAGAAACGTATATTCATCTCCATGTTTGATTTCACAACCTTGATCTTCCTCATCTCGTTGATCAGTTGTACAAATCTGTTATACGTTTCATGGAGCGCCTCCCCTGGTGCTGCCTTGAACGCATCATAGGCAGTTAAGATGTTTGCTTTCTTCGTCTTCAGTCCAAGATCAGTTCCAATCATCAGCTTTTTTACTTCATCCCACATTTCTTTAGCAGTCTCCATGCTATCAATCAGAATGTAGATGTCATTTGGGATTGCTTGTAGCAGGAATGTCTTTGCCATAAGATCAGCTTTGATTCTCTGTCTATCCTCTTCAGTGTACTCAGCCTTTGTCTTCAATCTTCGTTCTTGATTAACAGGTGGGTTGTTTGCATCAACGCCATTCACACTTGCCCAAATCTCAGCAGGTCCTTGGGTGAGGGATTCCAGCATAGCGGAAGAGTTATCTTTACTTTCTAGAAAATTTAAGAATCTTGTTCTCCACATCTGGTATTCACCTCTCCTCAGAATTGGGGGCCTACTGTCATTACCAAGTGATAAAGCATCCATCTTTGCTGATTGAGCCTTAACAGATCAGTCGAGTGTTTTGATCAGAAAAAAAAATTAAGATGCAGAATGTCGAAAACCTAATTCAAGAAAGAAATTCGAAAACTAGGGTTCGAGAAGTTCTATCGAGAACCAGTTTTCGATAGTGAATATCGAGAAACTGTTTATCGAGAAGCAGGAGTCGAGAAGCTGTATCGAGAACTTCAGTATCGAGAAGCTAAGTTCGAGAACTTAGTTTCGAGAACTGAGTGTCGAGAAGCTGTATCGAGAACCTGCAATTCGAAAAAAAACAGAGTTTTAGATATTTAGTATCGAAAACTGAGTGTCGAGAAAGCAATCTCGAGAACTCAGTTCGAGAACTTGTATCGAGAACGTAGTATCGAAATCCTGCAAATCAAAATTTCAGATTAAAACAGTTTAAACAACTTTTCTGTGAAGTTTTCGATCTCGAGAGTCTTCCTGTATAGTTATCGTCCTGAAAAACCTGCTTAAATGTCGAGAACCCTGCTTTTCGAACTCATACTATCGAGAAATCAAAAATACCGAATCTTCTGAAATCGAAAAGTAAGATATACCCTTGGTTCGTTTCTGAATGGCGAATCCAATGATATAACTTTTACAGTTTATCGATCAGAAACAAGATTACAGTGATTACAAAGAAATATATCGAAAAGTATGAAAACAGAGAAACTTCGAAAACTTTTCTTCGACGATCACACTCGAGCAGGCTCTGATACCAGTTGTTGGTCCCAGTTTAGCAGACTAACGATCAGCTAGATGAACATCATCGATAGACAGAAGAGAAGGATTTCATATAATGATATAAGATTTATCGAGAACAGTGAAACCTTCTTTCTGTAGTATCGAGAAGTAAATTTGGCAGCGTAAGGCTAATGTGTATTGATCGATATCGGTACCTGTACACAAGGCGCGTATTTATAGGCGCTGTACAGGTTACCGATTTAGGTAAACCTTGGAAGTTGGGCCAAGGCCTTTTTGGGCCTTATTCCCTTTACCTTATTTGCTACATAATAAATACTAATCTAATACCATAAATGATATAACTAGTCTACTTTATTTAAACAAGACATTACAGACAAACTTGACCCACAATAAAAGTTCTAACATTTCTAATAGGTATCCAGGTATTTTAAAGGCAATGAATGAGGTGGGGAGTGGTTGGGAGGAGCCCTTTGCGCACCACAGGCTGTGTATGCGTCATCTTGCATCAAATGTGCACACGCATTTCAAAGACATTCACTTGAAAAATCATTTTGTTTGGATCACACGACAACATCAGGAAAAAAAATTGACGGTGGGTTCAATAGGATAGGCAAAATGCGGGTGGAGGCACGACAATTTATGGGGAACATTTCCTTGGAAAAATCGTCATTACACCATGATGAGAGATTCAGATACAGTAACACAACTTATAATATGGTTGAGGTTTTCAACAGTGTGATGAAAAGTGCATGATCCTTGTCCATCACAACATTGGTTTAAGTTTCCTTTTACAAGGTCAATGCATATTATGTAGAGAGACGTGAAAGTAACACAAGAAGAATGAGAGAAGGCCATGAATACTCGCCACACATTACATATATCATTGAGAAGAATAAGGAGAAAGTGAAACACCACATTGTCATTACATTTAGTAAGGATGAGGGCTATATATACCTAGTGGAAATGGGATGTGGCGGCCGAACGTTAGGAAAGGGTGAGAAAAAGAAAATAGTTAATTTGTAGAGGCGTACTTGTTCTTGTAAGAAGGTGGAAATATATAAGATTCCATGCTCACATGTATTAGCTATGTGTAGACAACATAGTTTGTCTTATCATATTTAGTGGATCCTATTTCTCATCTTCCGGATATGCCACTTCATATAAAATAGTTTTGAAACTCATCCCCGACCGTGCTTATTGGGCGACTTACACTGGATCACGAATTGTGCTTGATCCATCCATGCTTCATGCAAAGGGACAACCTAATTTAAAAACAAATTACACATCTAATCAAACAATGCAATTTATTTTATATACAAGTGACTGCTTCCCTAGTCTTTGCATATAATCATTTTATGTGCAAAAATTTAACGTGTAAACTACCATAGTACTAAATGAGCCTATGGATATGATTTTATGACATCAATTTTTTTATGTAAGAGATACGGAGACTTAATGTACAATACATGACTTGTATGGAGGAAGAGTTAGGTTTGAATGTTAGTGAGCGTGTTTTTTTATGTGCTTCAAACATACTCCCTCCGTCCCGCTATTAACTTCCTACTTTGACCTACACACATATTTAAGAAATAAATTTGACTTTACTGTTTAGACACTGTTTGGCGCTATTTAGACACTGTTTGGCACTATTTGACACTGTTTGGATGTAGGATAACTTTCCATTTAGGGAAATCAGAAGATGATTTTGGGACGACCCAAAATGGAAAGCAGGAAGTTAATAGCGGGACGGAGGGAGTAATATAGTATCTCTTCTATGTCAAACCTATGGGTATATTCCATGATGCAAGTGGAAACTGAGACGCCAGGCTATTAGAATGACCAGACCCCCGGCCACGACCACCACGGGATGGGGACTGATGTTGTCCATTATTGGACGTACGGCCACCACGACCACATGTGGACTCCGATGTGCTTGCATGACTGGTATGGAGAAGAGCAGAGGTTGAAGCATGTTGATGAGCTTTTCTGGTTTCTTCCAAGATGACCATGGAGCGTAAGACTGGGTCCGAAAAAACAAAAACCGAATCAAATTAAACTGAACCACAACCAAATAAAACCGAACCGCTAAAAAACCAAAACCAAATGTAATAAACCAAACCGAACCATAGTTGTTTGGTTTGATTTTGGTTTTTACACTTCAAAATCGAACCGAACTGAACAAATCGAACTAATTAAAATATGAAATTTATTTGTTAATTGTTAAGCATTAATCCTAATATCATCAATAGTTTTGGTTTCTTGTGCTAGAAAAATAATCTTTGTGTTATGTTTAGTTTAGTTTAATTTATAAGTTCATTTACACATTCATTGCATGTAATAATGTAGCTATATTGATCTATTATGTCTTTTATATATGTATGTATGTTGTAATTTGTTGTAAGATGATGATATGTTTTTACAGATTATTAATAGTAATTAACTTTTATTTTTATGTAACTTAAAGATTTTATATCGATAAAAAAAATATTCATCTTGACTATATTACATAGAACGTATATATTCATGAACTTTTATCGAACTAGTCACAAACAATGTAAATTAGTAATACTAGACAAAGTACCCGTGCGATGCATAATCTATTAATAATCTAGAATAGAATAACAATTTATTTAAAATACGAAGTATATTTTATTGTGATGATACGTAATGTGCATTTTAAAAAAATTCAAGCTAGTTTATATGTCATAGCTTTGATTATTACTCCGTATATAATAGTAGTTGTAAGAAAATAAGGGCCTGTTTACTAACATAGATTTTTTCATGTTTTCTACTTGTTTTTCGTTCTCCAATTTTCCGTTTTTATTTTTCAGTTTTTCTATTTTTTAGTTTTCCATTTTCAAATCTGAAAACATGTTCATCAATTTTTTCACTCAGTTCTCCAATTCCACACCCTTGAACCCTACCCTTACCACGATCTTACACTCTACCCATACTCCCCCACAACCCTTCATACCCACCCATACCTACTCATAGGGGTCGGGGTAGGGAAGTTATGGGTGGGGGGTATGGTCGGGGTGGGGTGGTAAGGTCTAGGGTAGGGGGTTGGGTGGGGGTAGTTGGTGGGTTAGGGTCGTGGTTAGGGGTAAGGGTGGGGTAGTGGGTAGGGTTTGGGGTGAGGTAGAGGTAGGGTATGGAGTTGGGATAGGATGGCGGTAGGGTGGGGCTGAGGTAGGGAAGGTGTAGAGGGTGGGGGTAGGATGGCGGTAAAGGTGGGGGTACTGGGTAGGGTTGAGGTTAGGGTAAGGTAGGGGTAGTGGGATAGGATGGCGATAGGGTGGGCCCAAGATCTGGGTGGGGCCGAGGTAGGGGAAAAGTAGGGTGGGGAGTAGGATGTTGGTCGGATGGCGGAAGGGTGGAGGTAGGATGGCGGTACGAGGGTGGGGGTAGGATGGCGGTGGGGTGGGGCCGAGGTAGGGGCATGTGGTAAGGGGTAAGGGGTAATATACGGGTGGGGGTAGGGTAGTGTGGGTCGGGGTGGGGTCGAGGTGGTAGGGGGTGGCGGTAGGGTAGGGTGGGGGGGTAGAATGTGGTAGGATGGCGGAAGGGTGGGGGTAGGATGGCGGTACGAGGGTGGGGGTAGGATGGCGGTGGGGTGGGGCCGAGGTAGGGGCATGTGGTAAGGGATAAGGAGTAATATACGGGTGGGGATATGGTAGGATGGGGTCGAGGTGGTAGGGGGGTGGCGGTAGGGTAGGGTGGATCGGGGTGGGGTAGGGTCATTATAGGGAAAAATGGGTATGCGGGGTGGGTTGGGTGGGTAAGGTAGGGTAGGGTAGGGTAGGGTAGGGGTAAGGGGTAAGGTACGAGGATGGAGGTACCGGAATGGAATCGACATCGGAGCGGGACCGGACCCACCACTAGGTGTAAGTATGCAAATTCATTGCAGCGGCACTGTAGCATACTTCCTCCGTTCTTAAATAAGTGCAACAATCAACATTTCACACATGCCGAGACACAACTTTGACCATTAATATATATAATTCTCTATTAGTAAAAAATTTTAAAAAATCAGTTTTTGAAAATTTACAATGAGACAAATATAATAATATATTTTTCAAAAAATATATATTAATACATCAATAAATAAAATGTAGTCAAAGTAGAACATGTGAATAGTGTAAAATTTCACATGTTGCATTTATTAAAGAACGGAGGTAGTATTCGTTTTCCAAATTTGGAAAACTAATAAAAGTCACTTCTCCAAATCATTAAGGAAAAGAGAGACATGTCTCATTTTTTCTGTTTTGGAAAACGATTTGGTAAACGCGTTTTTCTTTTTTCCTTTCTCCAGTTTTCTAGGAATTTCTTTGGTAAACACGTTTCCTGTTTTCTGTTTTCCAGTTTTCCAGTTTTCAGGAAAACTGTAAAATATCTCTGTTAGTAAACAAGCCCTAAAGTTTTTGCTCATATGAAAAATTGCAATTGAAAATTAAGGTAAATGATAAGGTGTGGCGATAAATTCTATGTGGTAATGGAAATAATAATGTTATATACGGTGTATAATTATTAGTAGGTCTCATAAAAGCATAAAACAGAATAATCATAATTGTTCATACTTTTCAAAAGGTATAATAAAATTTCAAAAACTTCCTTGTAGACCACATATTAGTGGAGCACGATCCTCGTCATCACATATAAAAATCTTCAAACCACCTTTTAAGGTGAATATTCGTTACATGATAACGAACCAATGAAAGAAATTGTTGATTTTTGTATTTTACTATTATTATTATTACTATTACTATTATTAGTGTTAGTATTATTACTATTATTACTATTATTATTATTATCATTATTATCATTATTATGATTATTATTATTATCATTATTATCATCATTATTATTATTCTTAAATGAAAACTTTTCAATTGTATTACAATTGTTGCTATAACTAGTTTTTCCACCCGTGCGTTGCACGGGTGAGAATTTGTTTTACTTTATTTTATAGTAATTTAATCATTTTCCTAAATGAATGCATAAATTTGCCTCCTGGTTTGAATTAAAAAGTTCGCAATTTTTATGAACTCATTTGGTAATATTAAAATTGGTTGGATCAATTCATTCTGTTGAAATTTATGAGATTCTGTTGATGTTAAAATATATTTTATTGATAAAACATAGAAGAAGTTATATGAAAAAATAGCTAAAAAAATCTTCTACAATAATTTCAATCAATTCAGTCAAAAAAGTAAGTTCAATTTTACTTATATTGATTCAGCACACCAAATCAAAAGTTTTGTATTTAGTGAAAAAGTTGACTAATAAGACGAAAAACAGGGTCACCGAAGATGCTAAAATGTAACATTACATACAAATTCATCGTCATCACATAGCTAACCATCATAGGGAACCCCACTATATCCCGACAGGAACCGGTCCAACAGTCCAACCCCGGTATCGGTTCTTGTGGAGGGGAATAGGAAACCGGACTATTAGGAATTCAGAACCAGACCGATCCACCATCATCACACATACTTGTATTAGAACAAAGTATACCATGCAGTTGTCTAGTTGCTAGCATTCATACTTGAGGTTGAATTTATAAGCACATGAAATAGGGACTGTAATAACAGTTTCGGAACCTCTAAAATACATGAAAAAACTGGCTCATATATAATCAGTGGTTGTAGATTTTTATTTAGATTGGATCTTCTTGTCTTCCATTTGTTTTAGTTTGTTGATAAACACCTCCACCATGGTTCTCTATGATCACAGGGTCATCTTTGCCAAACTCTGCAAGTTAGCAATTATAGTAACAAATAATGAAGCTAGTCAATTAATAGGATTTTCAAATTCTGGATTGCTACAATCACACAGAATGAATATCTAATTGAATATCTTTTCTTCAATCGCACTATCATAATCATACTAAAAAGTTTATCCTAATAATATAATATGAGTACTGCTTTCATCACCTCGTTATTATATCAGTGGGCTTTAGTATCTCAATCTTCCTAATGGCACCTATAACTCATTCATCTTCAATTCAGGATGATAAGTAAGGAGTAGCTGCCAAACAACCACCTAATCACAACTTACATCTCAGAATTCAGCCACAAATTTTAACTGCAATACTTTTGAATTATTATTATGAGAAAATCATTGCAAGGGTAAGGGGGTATAACTATGGCCTATGGGATTACCCGGATGTGCTGGGAAAGAGCACTCAATCTAAAATCATAAACTTTGAGTCTCCAAGCGATATCTGGTAGCAAATCATCTAGCTGCATAAGCAAATCATTCCATAAAGTTATTATGCTATGCATAATTATTATGTTTCATAAGAATGAAAGGAGCAGCAAATATTTCCTAAGATATCATTATTACGTTTCATAAGATCCCGATGGAAGATTACCTGCTGTGAAAATATTCATCCGCTTTTACATCTTATTGGAAATATTTCCCTGCGTCCATGACTTACCATTCTTGTAAATAGATTAAGTAAAGAGAATATAATTAAAAGGAACTCATATTTATTAGGATTTTTTCAATAACTTGAGTTGTGCTAATGGTTTTACTCGAATTCAAGGTTTCGTACTTAGCATGTCAAAATTCACATGCAATGATGACTTTACATCAAAGTTCATTTCTCAGGGAATTCCAAAATCAATATACCCTATATAAAAGCAAATATAAAAACTAATTAAATAAATAGGACTTCGGTTTATCATAAATCAGATGATTACAGTAAAACATGCTTGGAAAGATTAAAAAAATGCTTATTCTAAATAATAACCATCTAGCCAATGATGATATATGTATATTGTAGTGACCTTTATGCCATAAATTTTAACCCATGAACCTGCAAATACATCTCTCATGCTTATTGTTCATTTAACTGCACAATAAAATAGAAAGCAGAGAAAATCATACCTACTACGGCTTGGCTGCTCCAACTGCAGCCTAGACATCTTCACGTGCTAATCACGACGTTCAACCTTGTCTTCAAATAGTGATACTTATCTGCCCAAGAAATTATATTTAAAATGAGTTTAATTAAGTTGCAATTATAACTACTCTACATAATAATAAAAAACTTTAAGTTATCTGAAATTTGTATTTAGGTATTTCAGTAAAATACATTAGTATTAACTTAATCATATAATATTTGACTCTAAAAATAAAAAGCTGGAGCAGAACCATGTATTTCAATTTAATAGTGCTACTGAAATCACATAATAATTGGTGTGACCTCTAAAACTAAAGAATTAACACACTGAGATATGATTTTTTTAATACCTTTATAAACCTAAAAAGAGAAAAGTAGTTGTTTCTGGGAGCTATATAATGTTAAATAATGCAAGAAAACTCACTCTAACAACTAAAGGAATTTCTCACTTACAGAAGAAAATCAGAACCTTCGTTGAGTGTTTCCTTTGACTACTTTCTGCCCAT
The DNA here is from genome assembly GCA_945859915.1 of Cuscuta epithymum. Taxonomy (NCBI): domain Eukaryota; kingdom Viridiplantae; phylum Streptophyta; class Magnoliopsida; order Solanales; family Convolvulaceae; genus Cuscuta; species Cuscuta epithymum. Next base: position 277,431 of record CAMAPF010001060.1, on the reverse strand, counting down.
ATTTTCTCCCCTTGTACCTCCTTGTCTGCACTATGATTCTGGATTTCGTGACTTTTATGAGGTGAGGAGGAAATGACATAACAACTGCGACTCTGCCTCTAAGCTCCTTCAATCAAAGTCACGTATTAGGTCGAAGCATCACGCCACTACACCAACATCAAGTTGTTCTCAGCTTGTCAATTTAGCACGTAGAGCTGAAAAGCTAGCTTAAAGCAGTACAATAGCTAAAAGCTGGTATAGAAAGATCTAGGAGCTGAAAAGCTAGCTTAAAACAGTACAATAGCTAAAAGCTGATATAGAAAAAGCTAGGTATTAGAAGTGTTCGATAGAATTAGGTGTTGAATAGCTTATATATGTGAAAAGGCTTAAGAAATGAGCTTACTTTCACTCATTTTTTTACAAAACAGAGCCGATCTCTTAGTTATAAGTGAGGAATATGTTATAGAGGTATTGACAGAAGTTATAATATGTCAAAGCAGTACAATAGCTAAAAGCTGGTATAGAAAGAGCTAGGAGCTGAAAAGCTAGCTTAAAACAGTACAATAGCTAAAAGCCGATATAAAAAAAGCTAGGTATTGGAAGTGTTCGATAGAATTAGGTGTTGAATAGCTTATATATGTGAAAAGGTTTAAGAAATGAGCTTACTTTCACTCATTCTTTTACAAAACAGAGCCGATCTCTTAGTTATAAGTGAGGAATATGTTATAGAGGTATTGACAGAAGTTATAATATGTCAAAGCAGTACAATAGCTAAAAGCTGGTATAGAAAGAGCTAGGAGCTGAAAAGCTAGCTTAAAACAGTACAATAGCTAAAAGCTGATATAGAAAAAGCTAGGTATTAGAAGTGTTCGATAGAATTAGGTGTTGAATAGCTTATATATGTGAAAAGGTTTAAGAAATGAGCTTATTTTCACTCATTCTTTTACAAAACAGAGCCGATCTCTTAGTTATAAGTGAGGAATATGTTATAGAGGTATTGACACAAGTTATAATATGTCAAAGCAGTACAATAGCTAAAATTTAGACATTTCGAAACTACACTTGATTGTAATTTTTTTCTTGCGAGGAAGATGATGAAAGATTAGTTTGTCAAGGAAAATAGAGAAATCATCTTCAGATGAGGAGACAATGCATTCTCAAGAAACTCTCATCCATCTCCTGCATCAGTCCTATCTAAGCTACAAATGTTCTTCTTCAGTTCTTTGTCACTTGCCTCTCACCCAGATCAGACTTTATACTAAATGCATTTATACTACACTAAAGTCCTAACAAATAAGAGCAATCTAATTGAGCAAGAATAAGTTAGTAAATAATTAATTAACATTCAACAGAATGTGACCAAGGTGTTTTCCTAATTATAAAAAGTTGGTAACTGTTCTCACACGGGAATGACGACTTCCTCTTCCACTGGGAGAGGCAGACGAAGCTTGTCGATCTCTTCAATTACAGCAACAATTGCCGGCTTGGTGTGGAGGGTTTCCAAATAGCTTGGACACGATGGAGCCGTGAAGCGGTCCAGTTCCCTATACTGGACTAATACAATGTGTTTGACTGCGGAATGTGCAGCCATTTTTTGTAAAACGAAACTATTGTGATAATAACCATATATAGGTGACAGGTTTCTAAGGTAGAAAGAGTAGCAGTAGATTAATGGAGGAAGGCGGAAAATTGAGAGGAGATGGACGCTGTGAGATTGATCGGAGATATCTGAAAATGAAAGGGGAAATAAATGATAATCGACCGGATGAGGAATGACTGAATGAGTTTATACGGACAGTTGACATGATTAATAATATGAATTGGTGGAGGCTTCCGGTTGAAGAAGAAGATTGGAGTGTTGGCTTTCGGATGAAGAAGATAAGGCAAACAGAAGGAATAGAAGGGTTCGGCGGAGGAAATACAGGGGTGGAAAGAGAATTACTGAAGGAGAATAGATAAAAATCTAACGGTGATATCATAATTTGAAATGAACGGTTCTGATTCATTTGTGTAGCTATTAAGTATAAGGATAAGGATTATTAATTGCTAATTAGTAGTGCACACAATTCTTATACCACCTCCACCCCAAAAAGATCGATCAAATTGACTTTTCTTGAACTGAAATTTGCTGGTCCGGTATGTTTAAGAGTGGTCTGGTCTTGTCTAGTAATGTCTGATCTCTGTATATTTTGTAGTTGTTCAAGTCTGGTATGATCTGATCTGATCTACTTAAGTATGATCTGATCAGGCTGATCTTGGATTGAAAACAATCTAAAAGAAAAGAACGTAATATAGAGCATTTGAATTAGTATCCACTTTTGGACTAGTTAGTTTTCGTTCTTAGTATATTATTACAGGATTACATTATTATTGCTACGAGTATTTTTTTTATCATCAAAACCTCAATATATTAATTTAAAAGATCATTAGCCAAACGGCTAGAAATACAATCGGGAATAGCTACGTACTCAACCCTCTGATCTGGTGAACTAACATGTGCTCTAGCTAAAGTATGAGCTACATGGTTCGCAGACCTTTTACAAAAAGAGATATCAAAATTACTCTTTGACTCAAGAAGAACAACAATATCATCAATAATTAATTGTAAATATGACCCTCCACTCTTCCGTTTCAGCCCCTGCACCACCGTTAGCACATCACTCTCAACCACCACCCGATTCCATCCTGCTGCAATGGCCTCCTAAATGGCATCCCGAATCCCCATAGCTTCTGTCTCTTGTGCTGACCACTCGGCCCGATGAGAGACTCTTTGTGCTCGAATGAATTCCCCTTGATCATCCCTTGCAATCCATCCCCACGCTCTTATTCCTCCGTCCTGGTTAGTTGCTCCGTCCACATTTATTTTTATTGCCCCCATCTTCGGTGCATGCCAATTATCTCCGGCCGAAGGCACTGCTTGGTCGCCTACCGTCCTCCCAGTTAGCTGCGTTTCTGCTGCCGCGATGGGAAGGCCCAGCTGAGCTTCCTTCCAATTGATTATCATACTGGCTGCCATATGAAACACTGCTGAGGCCTCCTGACTTTTCTCCTCCCACACCGCCTTGTTCCGTCTTTTCCAAATGCACCACAAGAGAGCAACAAAGCTGCCCCTCACCCCCTTATCTTGCTGCATGATCTGCTGCCTCAGGCTCACATTCATGTAAACAACTTTTAAGCCGATGGGTGTAGCTCAACTGGTAGATAGGGGTGCCACATGGGGTAAGTTTCAGGTTTGAATCTCGGTAACTGCGATGCGAAGTTACTATGTAAAAGCCTCACTTGCTATCTCGCTATCTGCAAGCTTGTGATTAAAGTCAAATTTACATCCTTCCGCTTAATAGTGTCATCCTTTTTTTTGGTAAACAACTTTTAAAGTAGTCATAAATTTGTAATTGTTTCATTAAAAAAACACTATTAATATGTAAACCATACGACTGTTTTTAATGTAAATCAACATAATTATTTAATGTAATTATTGTCATGCGACATAATTATTCATCATACAGCATTATACCCTAACCCTATATAAAAACATTAACATATGACTGTTCTTCAAAAAAAAAGTCTTGAGAATACATAGAAACACAAGAAACCAGCTATATTACAACAATTTAACGCTTCAAAAACTTGAAAAGGCTTGCTAGTTATGTTGTGCAGACATGGAAACACAAGAAACACCAAACGGTAATGGCTCAAAATGTTATGTAGAGTTTCTGAAATACTATACTCCAACACTATAAGCGCTTATTATTGACACTTTTTGCAGCTACCCAGCAAGAACTGGCGGAAACTATCCGACCTTTCATCCCCTGCAGTACCCAATGACCGTCTTCAGCAAACAGAAAGTCCTTGTGATATGATGTTCTGGCTTTGCCTATTAAATTCCCCACAACTTGAGGGTTTAAGGGCACAGGCTCCAACCCAGCCCTCATAGAGCGAGCTTGCCACTGCTTGTATGTTTCAGGCCTCTCTATTCTTTCCATTCCTTCACATGCTATGATATTCCTTATTTCGTGCACCATATATTCTTGTTCGAAATCCAATCTTTGATTATCATCGCGAGGGAAAAGTGCATCGAACGAATCATAGAAAGCGGAGTATAAGTTGAGAGCCTCTCGAAACCGAGTGAGAAACAAAGGAGAGCTGTGAGATGCACTATGCACAGTATGCACAAAAATATGAGGATTCACTTCCCGTATTAAGTTTAAAACTGCATCCCTGGGACTGGGCTCACCAAATGCTGCCTCATCCAATAGGTGTTTGAATCGGACAACACAGTTAACAGCAACCACCTCACCACTTGCAAGTTTCAATTCATCAATCTTAATGGCCTCCCAATGTTGTGTTGTAATGGCATTGTACTCGAATGGTACACCGAAACGCTTGCAAAATTTTCTCAAGCGAAGACCTGTATCCACTACCATTTGTGATGGACGGAAACCAGGTTGGGGAAGCTCAATCCCTGTTATTCGAAGTCTTGGGGGGCACCGGGCCTTCGTGAAAGATCCCGAATAAGAGTGGGCCACTGCATACCATGAAGAATACCAAAGTCTATAACATGCAGTGATGAGCCTCTTGATGCTGCTTCGTAAATCATTTGATTTGAAAACAAATATATTAATCTCATAAATGGCAAAGATGATGACATGTGGGATTTTATCAACCCGGAAACTGAGATGGTATTACGAAATGATGGAACATATAGTTGTGTCCCACATCCTGTCAACCGTGCCTCAAGAGCATCAGCAAATGCATGAGCCAGCCTTTGGCTTGCATCCCCCGTAGGCGAAGAATGCTTCCCGATTTTCTTCAATTCATCTATTGCAGCCCTATAATCACCAACAGCAACATATTTTGCGCAGCGGGTTAAAAGAGCCGAGAGATCCACAACTTGACCTTGCTTCTTTGAATAGCTCTTGGGGCCACTTCGCCCTCTTTGTTGTTGAGTGTGGCTGACTCCACAGGGAGAATCATCATCATCATCAGTACACAGAAAAACCTTATCAAACACCTCGGATAGCTTAACTGCATCCTCATTATGAACTGCAGCGTGCTTCCTGCTTCTTTCTTCTAGGACATTTTCATTTGAACAGTAATGTTTCCTTCCTCTGCGTGAATCAGCTGTATGCTCCTCTATATTGACAGCAACACCTCTGGTCAATTCCTCGGCCTCTGGAGGTAATGGGTAATTATCGAATTTGATAACCAACCGACCCCCTGCAGGTAAGAAATTACTAGCTTCCTCCACACCTCTCTTGAAATGCAAGATGGTCTCATCTCCAACATCACAAAATTTATTGGGAATTGAATCTGCAGAACTTAGGTAAGCGTCCATTCGAGAAATCAGTGCACTATTGATGTCATATAAGTAAGGGTTTAGCCCATCAGAGTCAGTCTGACATGATGATGGCTGGATGGAGAGATTTGATGAATCACTTGCCACAAATGATTTTCGTGGATGGAGATCAGTACAATCATCACCATACTTGAGGCTCCCGACTGAGGTTTCAAAATGTGAGGAATGCTTATCATGCATGGCTTCGTAAAGAGAACTCTCTGCAGCTCTAAGTGCAACGGGATCACAGAAGGAGTCATGGTTGTTCTCATCATCAATGTCGTCCTCCAGTAGTATGTGGTTGAGGTACTTCATCACGCGATCAGAGTCCATAGAAAGAGCATGGTTAGGAGGTTTTGCAATTGAAAGGGCACTATTATAGCTCTCTGGAATGTCTGCTGATTGTTTAATGGCAGAAAAGATGATCTCATTCTCCAACTCAAGTTTGTGTACATTGGAGTCAGACAATCTTCTATGTTGATTATCCATATCCATATATGGCAAGACACCTATACCCACACAACAAAACTGGACAAACAATTAAATAAGCAACAGCAGAACTGCAGAAGTAGAGAACCTAGTAAGGAGTGACAATACGTTTTGTATGACTGCTCTAGCTTGTCTTGTAAATTATAACATCTTCTCCCTCTTTCCCTGATTTTTTAACCACTACAATCCAAATGGATTTTCAAAAACAACAGATATATAAAAAACAAGTAAACATGGAATTTACTTTGCACAAAATCCGATGTTTCTTTGAGCACAAAAATGGGGGAGTAGGATCACTAGAATGGATAAAGTTGGAAAGAAAAGAAGAAGAAAAACCAAAAGAACAACTGGAGATATTTTTAGCCCAAAATGTGATGTTTGTTGTTAAAGCAGTGTATGAGATTCAACAGAAATGCAATCAGTGGAGTTGTACTCTAGACTAGATGGGAATCAAACAGAAGCTTCCTACCCCACCATTTCCAAGTCATAAATATGAGTGGTGGTGGTGGGTACCTTTGTACCGCGTTCATTCACACAAGACCATGCGTCCACCCACATGGGAGACAGAGGGAGACAAGAAATTTAGGGGATGTTTGGATCTGATTCTTAAAATTCCTTCTCGAAGCAGAAGCAGAAGTTGGAATGTTTGGGTGAAGTGCAGAAGTGATTCTGGTGCTATAATTTACTTCTAGAATCAGTTTTTTATAAAACTCCTATAATTTACTTCAGTTTTTTATAAAACTCGTATAATTTACTTCTGAAAGCTGATTCTGATTCTGCTTCTACTCTAAAAAGAAGCAGACGCAGAATCAGTTCCAAACACCCCCTACTAATGAACTGGTGAAAGTTTTTTTTATGAAAGAAAAATATTTAAATAGCTGCAAATATATATATAGAACATACAAGGGGCATCCCCTCCTAGCTTAAGCATTACAAAGACAAAAATTGTTTAAGCATCAAAATAAAGAGTTCAAACATTACACCATTCATGTATAGTCCAAAAACCTTTCCCATAATAAACACCAACCCAGCAAACTAGTTGCTGCCCTAATAAAAAACAGTTCTTTAATCATTTCCAAACAGCAAGAAACACCAGAGAAGTCCAACAAGGAGCACTAGAAGTTACCAGCAAGCAACCGCGAACAGTTCTTTAATCATTTCCAAATGGCTTTCTATCTTTTTTTCTCCCCTTATTACTTCACTCCCCAATTTTCTTAAGGTAAATTCCATTGCGGTATTGGAATTTAGTGTAAGAAATTGGGGAGTGAAGTAATAAGGGGAGAAAAAGACAGAAAGCCAGTTTCCTTGGCCTTCAGCAATCAGCACAAGTAGAGTGATAATTAGGAGTTTGAGACTGAGGTTTCAAATATGGGTATTCGTTAAAACATACTCCGCATTCCGTTGATGGTTGATTTCAGTCCGCTGGAAAACTAATGTCCTTTTCCTTAACTTTAATACTCCGTATTCATATTAGGAGGCAGGCTAGTTGGAGTGGTGAGGTATTAGGAGTCCAAAATGTAAAAAATCGCATTTTTGGACTCCATCTTATGTAGGGGTGAGTTATAAAAGATACTCCTTCTAGTTTTATTTAATTTTCACACTTTGACTTCACACAAAATAAAAAAAGAAATTTGACTTTACTGTAGAGTACACTATTTGGCACTGTTGAGACACTGTTTGACACTGTTGAGACACTGTTTGACACTGTTGAGACAATGTTTGACACTGTTTGGCACTGTTTCGATGTAGATTTCTTTGCCAAAAAAAGAAAATAATGAAGTGTGAAATTTATTTTAGACCGTCTCGAAAATGAAAGTGTGAACTTTATTAAAAATCGGAGTAGTAAAAGTGAGTAATGGGATGGAAATGACTAAATATAAAGGAGGATTGACAGTTGAAAGAAAAATGAAAAAGAAAAGAAAAGAAAAGGTGGAGTGGGGCTGGTGTGGCCCGCGGTTGGCAGAGGACGGCATTTGGTGCGCAGAAGGAAAAGGAAGTATATGACGTCACAGTGACGTCGGGCTTATGTCACTGAGCATCACAAAGAGCAATTTATTTTAAAAAAACTAGTAAACTTACCCGTGCGATGCACGGTTTGAGAATTTTTCTTTTAAATTAATTTATGTGTGTTTAGTAATTCAAATCACACTATCAATTGATGACAACATCTATCTTCATGTAATACTGATATACATCAAAGCATTAAACGAAACACACTTATAATGTTATGGTCAAAATGAGATTACTAAGAATTACTTGAATGATAAAAAACATCCAACAAATACGTTGTAACCATAACATTGTAAATGTGCATTGAAATTGATGTGCTCATAATACTACAACTTTACTTTTTGGTACTTCTTATTGGCCTCCATCCATGCTGTAAACATATTGTCCTTAACTGAACATGCCTGAATCACTGAATTCAGAAGTTGATCATCGCCAAAGACAACACTTTATTTTTTCGGCAAATAGAAGCTCAAATGTTCAACTGCCGGGGTCTTATATTGAATTTCAAACCCAAATATGCGGCAAGCAGCCTTGCACGCAGAAATGTATCTACAGTCATAGTACATTTGTATCGCATCGAATGATCATGCATCACACGGTTGGTGATTTCTTTCCTAAAAATGTACTCCGTACATAACTACACAATACATGTACTATTGAAAGAGTCCCACGTTATAGGAAATGCGTTGAACGCTCATGTGATGCACGATTGGTGAAATTCCACATGTGTAGTTAGTTTTAATCAAAATTATTTTGAAATAAAACTAAACTTGTAATTTTAATTGAATATGACTAAAAAAGTTATACTATATAATATATAAAGTTATACTATATAAAGTTTTTATAGTATGTATCACGCACTATAATGTTGATTAGTTATTACTAACCCAACCACACAAAGTTGAATATGACTAAAAAAGGCATTTTCAACAACAAAACCGCGCCACAATGACTGCTAATATTTGAAGTTGTTAATAGGAAATGCTTTGGAATCAACACATTTTAGCTCGCACTAACTTATGTCAAAATCATTTCTTTTAGTAAAATGTTTTGCTAGTAAATCACCTTGCGATGAGCAAATGATTTTACCATTTTTTTCATGTTCAAAGGTTTATTAAATTAATTGAAGGTAAATTTTTTATAATGACTAAGTGATAAGGTGACTATAATTTACACGAATTTTGCATTTTTTAGACGAATTGTCTCTCTAAATAGGTAAAATAAGGAAGTAAAATATGTGAAAGTGTGTTATGTCATTCTTGAATTATACTTGAATCTAAATTTGTGGGAGAAATGTGCAAATAGGTGCTTCTACTATTTCTACTATATATCCAAGTATGGTCTGGTCTGGTTTGTTTGGTTTGGTCTGAGACTGAAATAAGTCTAAGTATGAACATCTCAAGTAATACGGTGATTGTGCATTTATACGAATTGCATTTTTTGCACGAATTGCCCGGGTGAATTGGCAAATCAGGGGGTGCAAATGTGTGAAAGTGTGTTATGACACTATTAAACAATACTCAAATATGAATTTGTGAGACAATGTTAGTTGAGTCCGAACATGAAAGTAATGTTATCAGGGGGTGTGCAAATACGTGAAATTAACTGGGTAGTCCGAACATACATATTCACTCTTTCTTAACTATTCTTTCACTTTTATATTAGAATATATTGCATTTTTTTACACGAATTGCCCGGGTAAATTGGCAAATCAGGGGTGTGAAAGTGTTATGCCATTATTAAACAATACTCAATACGTTGTATGAATTTGTGAGAAAATGTAACTTGAGTCCGTCTATGAAAAGTAATGCTATCATTTAAGCATAATAACTTCTGAAACACATTCAATGGGTAAAATCTATAGTACTATGGTTCTTAATTCAAAAATAAGTACAACTCAAGGTTTGAAACATTAAAAATACATCAGTCTTAGACTCTTAGATGTCATAGTAGTGACCAAAATGAAATAATGTTTAATTGGGAACAAATCCAGGCCAAGCCAGGCCACAAAAAAGTTGATAGCATGTAATGGGCCACTGAGCCACTCCCTGTTATCCCAATTCAGCCCTATTCCACTCTAAGATGCGGTCCATTTCAGCTTTGTAGCTTTCTAAAATACAGCTCAAGATAGCAGCCATTCTCTTATAACACTCCAGCCCTAAATAAAATACTCAAACCTCAAGCCTAAAGATTTAAAGAAGGGTGGATCATTCGAAGGTATAATGTCACGCCCCGGACCTACCGGACACGTCAACAACCCGCCGTACAGTACGAATAGTCAACCGCAGTCCAACTCATCCATACTATACTAGGCGTCTTGAATACCATTCACAATAGTGCATCCATAAACAATCATAATGTAAATCATTTAATTAAGCAGCGGAAAATATTAATACAAGTATTCAAGCCACACGTGGCAAACACGGGCATACAAGCCCCCAAATAATCATTCAGAAAATAATATCCATGAGCATTTAATAATATTGTTTTGAAAATAGATACAGAGGAAGCACGAACCACGTCTTCTCTCCTTTAGCTCCCCGAAGCAACGGGCGATGATAGCAAGCTTTAGCCCCTACCTGAAACTGTGAGGTGGCCTCCCCCGTGAAGGGGAGGTCAGTACTTGGAAGCATTTGACAAGTACAATGACAACTATACTAAGTATAATCAACGTTTTAATTTCTAAGACCCTCAAAATAGGGTGATATCATAATATAAATAATAATCTATATTTCCCCCTTATTATCTCCATAATAAGTAAATTCATTTAATTGTCGGCACACGGCCCATATTATATATCCCTTTTCAGTTATCATTAGCACAACCCAACCCGCGGGTCTTATTATTTCTACGGGACTTGCTACCGCTGTCCGGGACCTCATGAGGCTCTCGGTTCGGACTTCAACATCCCGCCCCTGGACTCATACCCATCATCCCGTAGGAAGGTAAAGGCCCTTCGGGGTCCTATCTTATGTGTTACCGCTACCGGAGCCTAGTTAGGTCTCCGATTCGGATTCCACCCTAACCCGTGATCACGATGAAAGTCCATGCTATCCAACCCCGCTCTCTAGAGTCGGGAAGGGCCATGGTCCTTACTTATTTACCAAAATTCTACCGGCTATCCTCAAGGACTACCGGAATACACCCGTAGGCCAATCCTACATCTAGGATCAATTTATTATTCACTTTACTTTGGGTATCCCTTATGGCCTACCCCTAGTATAACTTAAAGTTCATACTATCTACCTTAAAGTATCTCTTAAGACTACTTAAGGCTCCATGTTACACAATCCAAACCTTGGATCAATTCTAACATATTCTTACACCAACACCCTGACTAGTATCTTAATACTAGTCGGATAAATTCCAACAACCAATTTTCAATTCATAGTCATATAGACAAATTCCAAACTAATTTTCCATTGAAAATATAGTTTCACATCAATATACAAAATATAACTTTTAATCACTCATATACTCCTATGTGAAGTTAAAATTATATTTCAACACATATAGTTTATATAGTTAATTTCCTCATCAAGCCAACAATGTTTATAAAACATAATCATAAACAATGTATTCTTAAATTTGTATATTATGCTCCTTTTCCTTATAGACAATAGTCTTCTCATTCTTAGGCATTATGAATCATTAATAATCCTTTAAAAATGTATTTAATTACCTTAGGTAATCTCATGAAATTAACTCAAAGATTATAAGCAATATAGTCAGCCATCCTCACCTTATGAAGTGCTGAAATAGTTGCCTTTGTTAAGCCCTCCGATCAATCCCCGTTCTAAACCGATTGGAGATGCAAAAGTGGACTGCTGGGCAAAAGCCGGGCGACTTTCGTGAAAGCTGGGCGGCTTTCGTGATCTGCAGCTACGAACAGCTCCCTTAAAGTGGCGGTACCCGGCGGTTTCAACTCCTATCGATTCCACGACTCATCTAAGTTAAATACCAACACTTTATACCATTTTTCTACACTTTTAAACGTGTAGAACTCATGGTTTAATCCACTATATGATTTCTTAAAAATCATACACAATAAAAACTAGTTAAAGAACTACTTGAGTTCTTACCTCTCTTCTAGCTTAGTTCCTCTTGGATTTTCTTCTTCCTAGCTTTCTCCAACTATGGATTGATGTTTGTGAAAGTCAACCCCAGAGCTTTCTCTCTTTCTCTTGTGGTTATGCTTGTGCGGATGAAGCTAGAGCAAGGATGATAGCAATGGCATCTCTCCTATCAATTAAGCTTCCAATGATGTGTGCATGGGGTCATGGTGTGTAGGTTTTGTCCCTAGGAGGTTTCCTCCTTGACTTGTCCGCACAACCCATCCCCAATTGCCCCATTTCAATTATTTAGAGTCTCAAAGACATGTAGGAAAAATCTCACTTGGGTGTAGAAAGTTCCTCCCAATTACTCCCGCTATTTTCGGTAAGTTGGGCCAAAATAATACTCGGGTTGTCCAAATATTTTTGTCAACTTAGTTGGCACTTTATTGGGCTCCTATAATTATTATGATACCCAACTAAATATTTGGTAGCTCATTCTCGTTATTGTGGGCTCGATAAATAATTTAATTAATCGCACATTAATTAAATATACCAATTCCATTACACGATTTTATTCGCTAGGAAATTCAAATACATATCCAATTCCAAATTCAAGTACATCCGGGTGCGGTGTCACATATAAGTTCTGGATCTTATTTCAATTTTGTATGGTTCTCCACCCCAAAATTATCCTAACCTAAACCGTCACGCAGCCATCGACGAACAATCCAGCTGAAAACCGCATTAGTCTGGTCGCCAATGTTCATACTTCATAGACATCGACAAAATAACTTTCAATCGCATGAACAACTCTTGAAGCGACAACTGTAAGTAAATTGGTACTCCGCTACAAATCTGTGGTTCCTTGATACTTTTAAATGTCTTGTACAATACTTTTCAATTAAATAAAAATCTGATAAAATATACGGAGTAGAGTATATTTTTCAAATTGTGATTCTGTAAACAGATTTTTGATAATGCATTAAATTACGTTATTTACTATAAACAGTTAAAAAATAAATTAACACATAATATAGAGGAGTATTATAGTGATGTTTTTGGACACATGAATGTTTCGTCCGACTTACTGGTCGAAGGGCTCTCTCGGACATGGGTCTCCTGTGGTGGATCTTGGTGCTCAGGTATAGTTGTTTCTCTGATAGGTGTATCTGAGTTCTGATTTCTCTAATGTTCGTTGTTCATGTGCTGAGACCTTTTGCTGATGATTGTTGTTTCTGGGCTTTCATAGGTGGTGTTTCTAACTTCTAAGTTATCCTTTTTAACTTGTATATCTCATGCGTACATGTTTATAATTTTATTTTAAATCTTCCATATAAATTTTGAAATAGATTACTTGACAAATCACTACAATTAGGAGCACAAGCAATTATAGTATTGTCGGAATACAACACTGTCTGTCATAAGTTTATATATCTATCATAAATCATTGATTTATTACATTCTAAACTGATTGTGTTTTCATAGAATGTCAATTTGGATGCAGAACTGAATTTTATTTAAAAGATGATTTTTTAAACTTCATTTGTTTTGTGTCCAAAAACTCCAAACTTGATTTTTTTGAACTGTTTCATCTTTTTATAATTCTGTACAAATGGCCCATTTTCAACAAATTTCTTGTACCTCATTGTGCTTGTATTGTTCTTACTTGAAAAAATCATATGAAATATTATACAAATAGGTTAAGTTAAATGTAATAGTTACCAAACATTTTCAGGAACTATAGTTCTTTGCATAAACACACACTTTTGACTTGTTGAGAAACTAAAGAATTTACCCGTACTCTTGAGCTGCAGATGAGGAAACACCCATACTTATTAATAAACACACTTTTGACAATCTAAATAATTTACACTTACTCTTGTGCTTTTGTGTTGCAGATGATTTCTGAGGAACAATTGGCCACAAATAAGAGGAGTTATTTATACTGGTGTTGTGAAGGAATAGTGCAGGGCAAATGCGAGCCAGTTGTTTCCATACCGCACAGTAGATTGTCAGGGAAAAATATTTGTTTTGATATTGAAGATATTGATAACAAATACTCTGTATATTTCACTCTGCCCACCTCCACTTTTGACCAATAGTAATTCCTCAATCCAAAAGTGTTGAGTTGTCCAAATAGTGTCAATAATCCTAACCTCTTGTATCAACCAATAGGAATTGTTTTAGCACATAGTATTATTAACAGTGCTCACCTCCTATATCAACCAATAGGAATGGTTGGATATCAAGATTATCTAAAACGTGACCTCCAATATTTTTTGCAAATATTTGTTTTCCATTTTTTTGACAAATAACCAAATGAGTCATTGATGTTGACCTTTTTAGTGGGAACACTATTCACAAAAAAAGTGTTCCTTTATATATTAATAGATTGTTAGATTCAACGGTTGTGATGATTTGGACACTTTTTGAAGGTGAAAAAATTGATCCAACGGTTGAAATTGAAATCCAACGGTTGAAATAATTTATTTTATTTTTCATTAATTTTAAATTAATATTTTGTCCAAAAAATTTAATGAAATTTATTTATTTTTACATCGAAATCTGTCTTTTTTATTTATAATTAATCATAGAAAAAAATAAAAGGAAAACATTATTTATAATAATTTAATTAATGTTTTACAAAATTGATATGTAAAAAAATATACAGAGTATATTTTATCGACGGTGCTGGAATGCAGAGAAATAGGAGTCAAAACATTGTTTTCATATGGACAGAGACATTTTTGACATTTTTTACTCCACACCACTCCAATTGGTCTTAGGGCTTTGAGTAATATTGAGATCGGCTAAGAGCGTGTTTAGTGAAAGTGAAATTTGATGTCATGTGACAAATTGTGTAATGTTGAAGTAATCAAAAAAAGTAAGATTGAAGTTACTTTTCAAGCTTTATTGGCTGAAATTACTATAGAAAATCATTTTATCTATTGTTTCATACAATTTTTTCATACAATTTTATCCTTATTTTATTAATAAAAATATTTTAAATATAATATTTTCATAAATCAGAAGAATCAATTAATCCATCCATTTCGACCAGAATTTTATAAATTTTAACACAATCAGCCGATTCAGTCTATTTCAGTGTTACGAAACGGGCTCTAAATTGGCAAATTCTGCTAAAATTTATGAAATTATGACTGCAATTGCTGAATTGACTTATTCTACTGATTTATGAAAAAATTATGTTTAAATTATATTTTATAAATAAAAATAGAAAAAATTACATGAAAAATAACTAAAATGGTTCTCTATAGTAACTCTAGTCAATACAGCCAGAAAAGTAACTGCATCCTTACTTTTCTAGTTATAACACAATTCAGCGCGTGAAATCAAAAGTTACGTGTTTGGTGAAAAAGTTAGATGATAAGTCTGATAAACCAAAAACACAGGTTCCCCAAACAGCTTTAAATGTACACTGCTAGAACATGTGGGGTATGTCGTCCCGATGAGATACTGAGGTATAATAAAGAAAAAATTACCCGACTAATTAAGGTAGTATTTGTAAAATATAAGATAAAAATGTTTTTCAAGTTTTTGGCTTAAAAAGGTTTAAATTAATGTTTTCAAGAGATAACTTTTGTTTAAACTAAGTACTTAAAAGCTAAAAGCTCGAAGCATGTGGAGGGGTGCTTTAAACTGCTTTTAACTTTTTCTATTAAACAAAAATCACTTATTTTATCAAACACTACCAATATAATTTTCTCAAAATAATATTTAAATCCATAATAATTAATTAGTAGACAATTTTTATGGACTAATATGACCTTAGATTATTAATATAAATATTCCTACTCGTTTTTTCAAACTCTAACCACTAGTCGTTCGCATCTAGTCTCCCGCCGCCCAAGCTGCACTCGCCTCCCTCATGGCCACGGTCGTCCCCATGCCCGCACCCTACCCATAATCGCTATCGTCCCCATGGGCTGCCGACGTCTCCATGTATGCTCACCGGGGTCGTCCCTATGCTTGTGTGCCTACCCACAGCCGCCAGTGTCCCCATGCACCGTCGTCGTCTCCATGTCTGCTCATTGTGGCAGTCCCCATGCTTGCGCGCCCACCCGCAGCCACATCAAACTCCGTGTCTTCGTCGCAACCATCCCCATATATTTCTGCTCGCCGCGACCGTCGCCATGCATGCACGCCTATCCGCAATTGTCGTCATCCCCATGCCCGAGTGCTACCATTGTGACACCGCATCCGGATGTACTTGAATTAAGAACTTGACATGTATTCGAATTTTCTAGCGAATAAAAACCGTGTAACTGATTGGTATATTTAATTAATGCGCGATTAATTAAATTATTTATCGGACCCATAGAAATGCGAATGGGCTACCAAATATTTTGTAAAGTAACACCATGTTTCTACAAATTAGCTAACGATGGGAGCGACCCATCAAGCACCTGCTAGATAAAATATTTAATTTTTGGAGGAATTTTCAGTCCCAAAAAATCATTCCAGCCGTTCCACCCCTCATCAACTGGCCGAAACATAAGATCCCTATAGCAACTCCTAACGGAAAAATTCTCGTTCTTTTCCTTCAGCCACCAGACACTGTCTTCCCTCTCCTGAAGACCGAATGGGATGCTACAAATAGTCTTCTGCTCCTCTGGAGAAAAAATAGTAGAGATCCTTCCCACATTCCACTTGCTACCGGTGTGATCCCTCAGAGCCGCAACAGTCATATCCACCACAAAAGGTGGTTTAGCCGAGTGGACCCTGCCATCCGCCGTAGCCGGGAGCCAGGCGTCCCCCCAGACCTGAACATCACGCCCGTGGCCAACCCGAAATCTCACATTTTTCCTCAAAACCTCCTGAGTTTCAAAAATACTGCGCCAAATATAAGAGGGGTTATTTCCCAGTTTAGCTTTAAGAAAATCCGAACCCGGGAAATACCATGCCTTTAAAACCCGTCCCATTAGGCTCTTAGGATTTTGAAGAAGACGCCATCCTTGTTTCGCCAACATTGCTAAGTTAAACTCATGGAGTTTCCTGAAGCCCAATCCTCCCTCACTCTTTGGTTTACACATAGCTTCCCATCTTCTCCACCTAATACCCGTTTGCTCAAATTTAGAGCCTTTCCACCAAAAACTATTCATTAGTTTTTCAACTTCATCACATAAATTCCCTGGCAGCAGAAAAACATTCATTGCATACGTAGGCATAGCTTGCACCACGTTCCGTAGTAACACCGCTCTACCTGCTCTAGAAAGAAAACGGTTATTCCAAGTCTTGATACGAGTTAAAATTCTTTCACGGATAAAACCCAAAATAGCCTTCTTTCCATGGCCAACCATACTGGGGAGCCCCAGATATTTATGTTGTCCACTATCATGACAGACTCCAAAAAAATCACAACACTGGGAGTGAACCTGATCAGGCACATTCTGGTTGAAGTTAATAGTTGACTTGGAGAAATTGATAGCCTGCCCAGGTCCTTCCTCGTACCCCTGTAAAATCATTCGAATAGCATTGCACTCACTAGCAACAACCTTAATGTCACGCCCCAGACCGCGTCTGTGCCACGTGGACAACCGTCGTACAACCCAATAAGAATAACCGCAGTTCATCCTTACCGAATTATACAAGACCTCCGAAAGATACATATGCCAAAACCGATTAGTAAACATACATAACAACATCAACATACAATCAAACACATAGCGGAATATAAGTGTTTAGTAAGAACCCACACAAGGGTAAAACAAGAGCTCACAGGCTCCATTAATTTATAAGTGAAAATAGTTCCATGAGCATTATTTAATTATTTAAAAATAGAACGAGAGGAAGCACGAACCACGTCTTCTCCCCATTGATCTCCCGAGCAACGGGTGCAGGAAGTAAGCTCTAGCTTCAACCTGAAAGGGTGGTTCCCCCGAGGGATCAGTACTACAGAAAAGTACTGGCGAGGGCAAACTGTATGTAATGTAACTAACGTTTCTCACGTGAGACCCTCAAAATAGGGTGATAGTACAATTATGGGCATAACTCTTAGCTACCCCTTTTCAAAACAAAATGTATACATATATACATATGAGTAAACTATCTGGCCTGTGGGCCCATTTGTCTTTCAAATCATTTAGGCGTAACAGTCTCATTAAACTCACCCTTCCCATGTCTTACCCTCGAGTGGAGTCACCCGCTGGCTAACTCACTCGATACCAAAATATAATTACTATGGGGCCCTTCGGACTCCCATATCACGGACATGGTTTAAATCAATTCCTAGACCAAAGAAAATATTCTATCGGAAACTCGTTCCCGATCAAGCACGTTTAATCATTTAAAATCATTACTTCGAGGTTCACCTACCTCGAGGACTATCTGTCCTTGCTATCATAGTTTTCATTTCCGGGTTAACCCCGCCTCGAGGAGTACGCATACACCCTCATCCTATGTGTAATTTACTGGAGGTTAACACACCTCAAGGACTACACGGGCCCTTGTTACCTATATGCACTTTGATGGAGGTTAACACACCTCAAGGACTGCATTTGCCCTTGTTACCTATATGCAATTTGATGGAGGTTAAACACACCTCAAGGACTGCATTTGCCCTTGTTACCTATATGCAATTTGATGGAGGTTAAACACACCTCAAGGACTGCATTTGCCCTTGTTACCTATATGCACTTTGATGGAGGTTAACTCACCTCAAGGATTGCATTTGCCCTTGTTACCTACGTGTAATTTACTGGAGGTTAAACACACCTCAAGGACTACACTTGCCCTTGTTACCTATGTGTACTTTACTAGAGGTTAAACACACCTCAAGGACTACACTTGCCTTGCAAGTTCTTTAACAATATAGTTTGTATCATCATACTCAAATCAACTTAGGGCTAACCTTTATCAAGGCTTCCCTCTTACTTCAAACCATGAATGGACCGCTTCGGGTCCAAGTCATGCTCATACAACTAATGTCGGGTCCCGCCAGAACCCGAATTACTAATCGAGACATTTAAACTTAACAATTACATTACCGACCTTAGTCGTGATAACCCTCGGTCAACTATAGGTCAAATATAATTTTAAAGTTGGTACCCAACTCAAGCTATCAGACCACGGGCTAGCCTCGCACCGACTACCCGCTCGAATTCATTGTTTGGAGTTAAGTAGCTCGGACCGGCGCCGGACATTTCCCAACCGGCGCCGGACATTAGGCACACATTGCTCGGAAAACCGATCCAGCCGGCGCCGGACATCAGTCCACCGACGCCGGACTTGCTTCACTTGGCCGGCAAAAACACACGTAACCGGCGCCGGACCTGTGACAACCGGCGCCGGTCATCTCTGTTATAGATGGACAAAACGCCTGTTTTGGACCGGCGCTTCTCAACCGGCGCAAAAATCACCCAACCGGCGCCGGACCTAGTCCAACCGGCGCCGGTCAACGCCATAACATTTTGGTCAACGCCGTTTGACCATCCAAACGGGGTCCGATTTCCACGAAATTTTATGCACTTATACAACAAGTCATTCTTAGTCCAAAAATATCATTTTGGACGTTCAAATCGTCACACATAATTTATAATCATTTTCTGTCCAAATTAAAGCATATAAAGTATACTTATTAATACCATTAATAAGTAAATCTTGGCTTAATACATTCTTAGATGTATTTTAACATTTCATGGAATATCATTCTGATTTATTTGAGTAATCTCATGCCCAAGCCCAAAGCATGACTCATGATCCTTTCTTAAAACCTTTTATTCATACCATTAATTGATTAATGGTTAATTATGTCATATTTCCATAATCTATAATTAATGAGACTAATCACAATATCCCATATGTTTTTATATTCCCTTACTAGATAACTCTAGTTAATCACATACTGATAGAGTATATAGACTCGGACCCCCAGGCCTCACGACAGCGGCCCGGACAGCGGCCCACATATGTTCAGTAGATAGCATTTATTTCCTTGTACACTACATTTATTCATATGTACCCATTAAAATAGACTAGACACTATTTATTATCCAGGATGAGAATGCTCAGGAGGTCGAGCACGCAGCGGCTGACCTCCGCGTCCAGCTCAACAAGACTGCCCCAGATGCCCGCATTGGGCTCGAGGACAGGCGCAATGCTGATCGCGCTTCGGGCCAGCAGACTTCTCACCCTGCTGCCCCCCAGATCAACCCAGCCGCACTATCGGCCATCGTCGCGAGCATTCTCTAGGACCCCAACGTGGTCAGCGCTCTCGTCGCAAAGACAGGGGAGAACAACACTCCGGCAACTGGAGAGGTCGCAACGGTGCCACCACCGCCACCTCGTCCGCAAGGCGTCACCTTCTTCGGTGACAACGAGGACGTCCTCGCCGTGGACACCCATTCCCACACTGCCTCACCTACCCGGGATACACCGGCCCAACCTCGCGGTAAAATCTCAGCCTTCAACAGGCTGGGTGACATCGCGAGCCGTCGGGTACCTACGGGAGGGGTGGCGGGTCGGTTGGGTGGCCGCGAGCCGGGGTCGCCAAAGGAAAGCTTCGGATCCGTTTCCCGGACAACGGATCGGCCCCGACCAGACAAAGGAAAGGAAAAACTGCACAATGATGATGCGCGTCATCAGATCAACCTGGCCCACGCGGCCCGGATCCAGACCCCGCTGGGTGGCGCTGCGGCCAACACGGACCCAAGGGACGAGATCATCGCCCGCCTGGAGAAGCGCCTCGCGGATATGGAGGCCCGGGAGGCCGCAGGACGCGCAGCGGCTCACACATCCCAGCATCTCAACTACGATGCACTCCTGCACAAGGTCAGTGCCTTGGAAAGAGAGTTGGCCGACCGACGCGACGAGCCCGTCATCCAGATACGGACCAGAACCCCCTTCTCTGAGAGGGTGCTCTCCGCTCCCATCCCGGAGAAGTATAAGGGGAACCCGATCAAGCCATATGACGGCCGCACTGACCCCCAGGAGCACTTCACCCGTTATCAGAACAATATGATGATGACCAACGCTTCGGAAGAGTACATGTGCCGCTGGTTCCTATCCACCTTGGAAGGACCGGCGTATGATTGGTTCAACAACCTCCCGGAGGCAAGCATTGACTCATGGCAGGACCTGGCTCAGCGCTTCCTCACCCACTTTGCCGGAAGGAAGCGTGCGAAGAAACATTTCGCTCATCTCCTGACCATCAAACAACAACCGGAGGAGACGCTCCGAGCCTTCCTCGATCGCTGGACGAGGGAGGCGGACGAATGTGAAGGGGCCGACGAGCGCACTCTCTTGGCTTTCCTCCGCGGAGCACTCCGGCCTAGCCACTTCGCCCGGAGCCTATTCACGGAGCCGCCGCGGTCATACCTCGCGGCGCTCCGACGCGGAGATAGGCACGCTGATGCCGACGAGCTCCTGAACCAAAAGAAGGGTGGGGAGAAGCAACAAAAGAAGGACTCCTCGTCCAACCCCCACCACCCGCCGGCCAACAAGGGACAGCACCAGCCAAAGAAGGCACACCAGGAGCAAGGCGGACAGCGAAGAGAGGACCGCTCATGGCGCCCAAAGTTGGAAGCACAGCGCATCCCCCTCACCCACCCGGTGAGTGTCGTCCTCGACCACGCCGAGGCACAGGGCCTCATTGTGAAGGACCCCAGGTCAGAGGAGGAGATATTCGCGGTCCACAAAGGAGGGACATACTGCAAGTACCACCGCCAGACATCCCACAAGACCGAGGATTGCACCACCCTGAAGAGGCACATCGACGGCCTCATCCGACAGGGGGAACTTTCCCAATTTGTCAGAGGTGCCCCCAAGAGTAACACTTGGGTCAACCCTGGCAAAAGGGGGGAAGGATCCTCCGGGAAAAAGAGGGAGATCGGCGCCCTCAGTGAAGATGACGACGAAGAAGAGCCCCGCCAGAAGAAGCATCACATTCACATCATCGTCGGCGGGAACACAGGGGGGGACTCGGCTACCCAACGGAAAAAATGGGCTCAGTCCCTGTACGTTGGTGAGGTGACCCATGCCCCCCCTCAGCCGAAGCGGCGGCACGTGGAGGCCATCACCTTCACCGACAAGGACCTCCCCTTCGGCCCCTTGCCCCACAGGGACGCCCTCGTCGTCAAATGCGAGATCGGCAATAACATCATCCACCGCAACTACATCGACACTGGCAGCTCTGTCAACGTGATGTACGTCGACACCTTCAGACAACTGAAGTTGAAGAAGTCCGAGCTCCGGCCGATACGGACTCCGTTATCCGGCTTCACCGGGGACTCTATCGACGCCGAGGGCACGATAGTGCTTCCCGTTGTGGTCGGTGACGGTACCTGTCAGGCGAAGATTGACATGGAGTTCGTGGTTGTCAACCTGGACAGCGCCCACAACATGATCTGGGGACGACCGGCCTTGGAGGACCTTGAGGCCATCATCTCCATGAGACATCTATGCCTCAAGTTCCCCACCAAGGACGGCGTCGGTTACGCCAGAGGGAACCAGAAGATAGCCAGGGCTTGCTACCTGAAGCTCACAAGAAAAATCAATGAGGCCGAGGAGCGGATAGACACTATCACCACCGCCTCGGCCGAAGAAGACATACCAAAGGCCGAACCGGTCGGAGACGTGGAAGATGTTCCGTTGGACGTCTCCCGGCCGGAACGAATGCTGAAGATTGGGACACAACTCCCCCAACAGATCCGAAGGGACATCCTCTCTGTCCTGAGAGCGTACGCCGTTGTCTTCGCATGGGGACCAGAGGACATGCCGGGCATCAGCCCAAAGGTAATTACACATCGGCTATCGGTGAACCCGGCCTCCTCCCCCATCAAGCAGAAGAAGCGCTACCTCTCAGCCGACAGGAGGGAATTTGTCAAAGCCGAGGTGGCCATGCTGCTCTCCATCAGGCACATAAAAGAGGTGAAGTACCCCACGTGGTTGGCGAACGTCGTCCTCGCACCAAAGCCGCCCACGTTCAGAATGTGTGTTGATTACACTGACCTGAACAAGGCGTGCCCAATGGACCCATTCCCTCTCCCCAACATTGATCAGTTGGTGGACGAGACGGCGGGGTGCGAGTTGATGACGTTCCTCGACGCGTTCAGAGGGTACCACCAGATATCCATGCATGAAGATGACGCGGAGAAGACTGCTTTCATGACCCCGGAGGGAATTTTTTGCTACCTCGTCATGGCCTTTGGGCTCAAGAACTCCGGCGCCACCTACACAAGGATGGTAGCCCGGATTTTTAGAGCAGTCTTAGGTCGGACGATGGAAGCATACGTCGACGATATGATCGTCAAGAGCAAACAATCCACAACCCATGCCGACGACCTCCGGGGCATCTTCGAGATCATGAAGAAATACAACCTCCGGCTCAACCCGAAGAAGTGCACCTTCGGCGTCCAGGGAGGTAAATTCTTGGGGTACCTGGTCAGCCGAAGGGGCATTGAAGTGAACCCAGAGAAAATACAAGCCATCATCAATATGGAGCCACCCCGCAACATCAAAGAAGTGCAACGGCTGACGGGACGCCTTGCGGCCCTAAACCGTTTCCTTTCAAAATCCGCGGAGAAGTCGCTCCCCTTCTTTCAGATAATGAGAAAGGCCACCAGCTTCAAATGGACGACGGAGTGCCAACAGGCCTTTGAAGAACTGAAACAATATCTCGCCTCCCCGCCCGTCCTATCCAAGCCCCAACCCGGCGAGACTCTCTTCCTTTACTTAGGAGTGAGCACGTCGGCCATCAGCTCCGTACTCATCAGGGAGGATGACGGGGTACAAAAGGCAATATTCTACGTCAGCAAGACGTTGCGGGAGGCCGAGCTCAGGTACTCCCCCATTGAGAAGACGGTACTGGCCATCGTCCACACGGTGAAGAAGCTCGGACATTATTTCCAGTCTCACCCCGTCCACGTCCTCACCCATCAGCCGTTGGGCGCCCTCATGAGGAGCCCAACCAGCTCTCCAAGAATGATCAAATGGGCCATATTCCTAAGCCAGTACCAGATTGAGATCAAGCCGAGGCCATCCATCAAGGGGCAAGCCTTAGCTGACTTCGTCACCGAATGCACGGCAAGGGAGACGGCCGTTACCACCACAGGAGCTGAACCGGACGAAGCCTGGACCCTCTACACGGACGGCTCCTCGGCCACCAAAGCTTGTGGAGGGGGCGTCGTCCTCATCTCCCCGGAAGGATTCAGAGCATACTATGCCATACGCTTCAACTTCAAAGTATCCAACAATGAGGCCGAGTATGAAGCGCTCCTCAGCGGACTCAGACTGGCCGCCGGCCTTAAAGCGCGCCACGTCAGAATCAAATGCGACTCCAAACTCGTAGTGAGCCAGATGGAGGGTTCCTACGAGGCTAAAGAAGGGAGAATGAAGCAATACAAGGAGGCCGCTGCGGAATTGCTCAAGGCGTTCGATACCTACGAGATCACTCAGATCCCAAGGGCGGAGAACGCCGAGGCCGACATACTCTCCAAACTCAGCTCCGACACCCCTGAGCACATCTCCAAGATAGCTAAGGTGGAGGAGTTGAGCATGTCAAGCATTCATGCTAGCCCTATACTCTCCATCCAACACCAGCCGGAGGACTGGATCACTGACATCGCAACATACATCACCTCCGGCACGCTACCAGAAGACGAGGAGAAGGCCAAACTCGCCAAACTCAGGGCGCCGAGCTATGTCATTGAGGGTGACAAACTCTATAAGAGATCATACAACGGCACCCTCCTCCGGTGCCTCCACCAGAATGAGGCCGAAGTGGCCATGGAAGAAGTCCACTGCGGCGTATGCTCATCGCATCAGGGGCCCTTCAGCATGTCGCGTCGCCTCGTCGTCCAAGGCTACTTCTGGCCGACGATGGCACGTGATTGCGCTGAGGTCGCCCGCAAATGCAGCGCATGTCAACACTATCAAAGGGCACCTGGCCGACCAGCCGTCAACTACGCCCCGGTCAGTACTGCCATCCCATTCTCCAGATGGGGCATCGACCTCGTCGGCCCTCTACCAAGAGCTCCGGGGAACAACAGATACATCATCGTCGCCATCGACTACTTCACCAAATGGGTCGAGGCCGAACCACTCGCAAGCATCACCGGAGCGCGGTGTCGAAAGTTCGTCTACAAGAACATCCTCACCCGCTTCGGCGTGCCTCAGGAGATCATATCAGACAACGGCACCCAGTTTGAGGCCGAACCGTTCCAAAGCCTCCTCCAAGAATGGGGTATCAAGCACCATTTCTCCTCCGTTGCCTACCCTCAGGCCAACGGGCAGGTTGAGAACGCCAACAGAACCATCTTGGAGGGGCTGAAGAAGAAACTCGAGGAAGAGGGCGGAAGTTGGGTCGACGAGCTCCCCAACGTCCTATGGTCCTACCGCACCACGCCAAGGAGGGCCACCGGGGAGACACCATTCTCCTTGTGCTACGGCTTCGAAGCCAAGGCTCCCACTGAAGTCACCCTCCCCAGCCGACGGGTCACACAATACGACCCCGAAGCCAATGAAGAAGCCATGAAGATTGACTTGCACCTCATTGATGAAAGGCGGGAGATGGCTTACCTTCGGGCAGAAAACTACAGACGACAAGTCAAATCCTACTACGACGCCAAGGTCCGCTCTCGCGAATTCCAAGTGGGGGACTACGTCCTCCGCCGAAGGGAAGCAAGCAAGCCGACGGAAGGAGGAAAGCTCGCCGTCAAATATGAAGGGCCCTACATCGTCAGCGCCGTCATCAAAGCCGGCACTTACAAACTAAAGAACCCTAATGGGTCAGATGTACCACGATTGTGGAATGTACACCACCTGGTGAAATTTTACCAATGACTCGAGAAGTGGTGAAGCGGGCAACGTCCCCCACCCCTCGGCTTATTGGTTGAATAAAACACCCTCGGCCTAGCGCCACTTGTTGAATAAAATGATGCTTCATCCAATCTTTTAAGATTTGAGCAAAGGGAGACCCAAGGACCGCATCGGCCTAAGCGGTGAAAACACCCGGGACCGATGCGACCTAAAGCCGTCGCAATAAACGACGCACCTAAAAGCCGTTGCAATAAACAACGCACCTAAAGCCGTCGCAATAAACGACGCACCTAAAAGCCGTTGCAATAAACAACGCACCTAAAGCCGTCGCAATAAACGACGCACCCAAAGCCGTTGCAATACACAACGCACCTAAGGCCGTTGCGATCCACAACGCGCCTACAAAGCCGTTGCAATAAACAACGCACCTAAATATCGTATCGGCACAAGCGGTGAAACACCCAAATCGGCCGGCGATATGTAGGACGAAGGACCTGTGTGCATGGTCCGACGTCTTCAAACGGAGAAGCATACCGCGTCGTCCACGCGGAAACCGCAGGACGACAGGTCTGAATTAAGGCTGAGGTTACAAAAACTCCACCCGTCAGTAAAATTTCGCTCAGGACCACAAAGGGCGGCCGTCAATAGACGATGCCAAGTCCGGTCCCTCGTCGCCGATAGACGTGGAAAGGCAAAAAATGATGCCACTGACACACCAAGCCGAGGGCGTATTTACTCCCTCGCACCAATTCACGCGAAGAGCGTAGCGGACAAACTACCGCACAGGGACGAAGGGACAATAACCCTTCAGCCACTCAAAAAAAAAAAAAAAAAAAAAATAAAAAATAAAATAAAAAATAAAGAGGGAAGCCGACGGACCGCGCACTTACCGGCCTCGAGCAATAAAAATAAATAAATTCCCCAAACTTATTATTCATCTCAAGACCGGCTCCCAATGCCGAAGCTCTTGCTCCATCAGCTTATGAACGGCCTCCCCAACGCCGTCATACTTTTATATGACGATCGGCTCATCATCGCCTCGTCATCATCCGGATCGGCTCATCATCATCGCCATCCGTTCTTCACGATCGGCCCCTCGGCCACGACGTGATGCTTTATCTCAAGACCGGCCTCCTTAGCGCCAAGTGTCTTGAGCTAGCGACCGGGCTCGCCATTCCCCTCCTGGATGGTGACCGTCGCTTCCATATGACGATCGGCTCATCATCGCCTCGTCATCATTATGCGGATCGGCTCATCATCATCGCCATCCGCACATCACGACCGGCCTCCCAGCCTTGGCGTGATTATTTCTTCTCAGAGACCGGCTTCTCATCGCCAAGTGTCCTGAGCTAGCGACAGGGCTCATCATCCCTTCCTGGATGGTGACCGTCGCCTTTATATGACGATCGGCTCATCTCCGCCTCGTCATCATTATCCGGATCGGCTCCTCATCGCCATCCGCACATCACGACCGGCCTCCCAGCCTTGGCGTGATTATTTCTCCTCAAGACCGGCTTCTCATTGCCAAGTGTCTTGAGTTGGCAATCGGGCTCGCCGTCCCTTCCTGGATGGCGACCGTTGCCTCTATATGACGATCGGCCTTCACATCGCCTCGCCATCATATGTTGGACCGGCTCATTATCGCCGTCGTCCTTACATCGCGTCCGGCCTCTCGGCTAAGGCGTGATACCTTATCTCAAGACCGGTCTTAGTCATCCCTTCCCGGATGGCGACCGTTGCTTGGATCTTCGGATCGGCTCATCATCATCGCAATCCGCACATCACGATCGGCCCCCCGGCCTCGACGTGATGATCTAGCTCAAGACCGGCTCCCTTAGCGCCAAGTGTCTTGAGCTAGCGACTGGGCTTGCTATTTCCCTTCCGGGATAGCAACCGTCGCCTCTACATGACGATCGGCTCATCTCCGCCTCGTCATCATCATTATTCGGATCGGCTCATCATCATCGCCATCCGCACATCACGACCAGCCTCCCAGCCTTGGCGTGATTATTTCCCCTCAAGACCGGCTTCTCATTGCCAAGTGTCTTGAGTTGGCAATCGGGCTCGCCGTCCCTTCCTGGATGGTGACCGTTGCCTCTACATGACGATCGGCCTTATCATTGCCTCGTCATCATATCTCGGACATGCTCCTCAGCATCTTCGTCCTCACATCACGATCAGGCCCTTCGGCCACGACGTAATGCTTTATCTCAAGACCGGCTGCCTCAGTGCCGAGTGTCTTGATCTAGCGATTGGGCTTGCTATTCCCTTCCGGGATAGCAACCGTCGCCTCTACATGGCGATTGGCCTATCATTGCCTCGTCATCATACATTGGACCGGCTTATCATAGTCACCATCCTCGCATCGCGGCCGGCCTCTCGGCCAAGGCGCGGTACCTTATATCAAGACTGGTCTTAGCCATTCCTTTACTGGGTGGCGACCATTGCATGGATTTTTGGGTCGGCCCTTCAGTGCCGATCATGGCAGGCCCTCGGCCTCGACGTGATCATATTCCCCAAGACCGGTCTCAGTCATTCCTTCATCGGATGGCGACCGTTGCTTGGACGTTTGGCTCGGCCTCATAGTGCTGGCGACCTCGCATCACGATCGGCCCCCCGGCCTCGACGTGATGCCCTATCTCAACACCGGCTTTATCAGCGCCAAGTGTGTTGAGCTAGCGATCGGGCTCCCCATCCCTTCCTGGATGGTGACCGTCGCCTCTACATGACGACCGGCTCATCTCTGCCTCGTCATCATTATTCAGATCGGCTACCCATTATCGCCATCCTTATATCACGACCGCCGCCCCGGCCTCGGCGTGATGATCCATCTCAACACCGGCTTCATCAGCGCCGAGTGTGTTGAGCTAGCGATCAGGCTCGCCATCCCTTCCTGGATGGTGACTATCGCCCCTACATGGCGATCGGCTTATCATCGCCTCGTCATTTTTATTTTGGATCGGCTCCTTATCACAGCCGTCCTCACATCACGATCGGCCCCTAGGCCACGATGTGATGTCCTATCTCCAAGACCGGCCTCTCATTGCCGAATGTCTTGGGTTAGCGATCGGGCTCGCCATCCCCTCCTGGATGGCGACCGTCGCCTCTATATGATGATCGGCTCAGCATTGCCTCGTCATCGTATCATCAGACAGGCGTCCCACGCCCCGTCCTCATATTCAGACAGGTGTCCAACGCCTCGTCCTCATATTCAGACAGGCGTCCAACGCCTCGTCCGCATATATTCAGACAGGCGCCCAACGCCTCGTCCTCACATTCAGACAGGCGTCCAGCGCCTCGTCCTCATATTCAGACAGGCGCCCAGCGCCTCATCCTCATATTCAGACAGGCGTCCAACGCCTCGTCCTCATGTTCGGATCTAGCAAACATCTTGCGGTCTCCGGCTCAGAGACTAAAGGATCTCAGATCTCATCTATAGGCCCCTCGGCCACATCTTTCTCTAGCATCTCTATTTGATGACGAAGGGCTCTCATACAGGCCCATCGGCCATATATCTTGCTCTGTCATCTTTATTTGATAACGAGAAGCTCATCTATAGGCCCCTCGGCCATATACCGCTCTGTCATCTTTATTTGATGACGAAGAGCTCATCTACAGGCCCATCGGCCATATACCGCTCTGTCATCTTTATTTGATGACGAAGAGCTCATCTACAGGCCCATCGACCATATATTATTCTGTCATCTTTGTTTGATGACGAAGAGCTCATCTACAGGCCCATCGGCCACATATCGTTCTGTCATCTTTATTTGATGACGAGGAACTCATCTATGGGCCTCTGAGCCATATCTCGCCCCGTCGTCTTTATTTGACGACGAGGAGCTCTTATCCAGGCCCCTCGGCCACACATCGCCCCTTCGTCTTTATTTGACGACGTGGAGCTCTCATATATGCCTCTCGGCCACTACTCCCAGTCATCTTTATTTGATGACGTGGAGCTCACATCGGCCCATCGGCCTCATATTCTGGTCATCTTTATTTGATGAACCAGACATCATATTATGGACGGTCGCTCGACCCATCCCTTAGTCATCTTTATTTGATGACTAGGACTACTGATCATGACGAGCTACCCACATCTATGGATCGGCCTCTGCCATCCCCTCGGCAGACGGACACCGCTGCAGCTCCACCTCTAGGCCGAAGGGCTCGCACCTTTTGTTTCGTTCTGGGGGCATCCGATGTACTCTTTTTCCCTCATTAGGATTTTTTCCCACAGGGTTTTTCCTAATGAGGTTTTTAACGAGGCATCTCCCCATTGTGGATCAAAAGGTGTCAACCCTCGGCCCCCTGTTGCAGACATCATCAGACATGCATTACTCTACTCCTCTTCACCTCGTTACACTCGCCTCAAGGAGTGGGGGACTGGGAGAGCGGGGGACTTAGCGCCTTCGCTACCAAAGAAGCAGAAATTCAAAATTTTTTGCAAGGATTGCCACTCGCACCGACGACATCATCATATCACATACATATTCAGTTGCCACATCGGCCAGTACATATACATAGCTCCCCGGCCTCAGGACCGGTGGTGATGGTCTCTGGCCTGCGACCTTCGGCTGAGGATTTTCCCACAGGGTTGCCTCAGCCAGGGCTCGCCAATGGGAACGGATCATCGGATTGGGAATCCGGGCGAGGCGCTTCGGCGACGACAGCGGTTTACTCACCAGACGATGACAGATCAGCACACAGTTCTACTCTCTTTCGCCTCGAGTACTCTCGACTCAGAGAGTGGGGGACTCCTGATAGAGTATATAGACTCGGACCCCCAGGCCTCACGACAGCGGCCCGGACAGCGGCCCACATATGTTCAGTAGATAGCATTTATTTCCTTGTACACTACATTTATTCATATGTACCCATTAAAATAGACTAGACACTATTTATTAGCCATTTATTGGTCTTTTATTGTAACTGGGCCAGCCAGGCCCAAGCCTGGAAGCGCAGCCCTCTTTTCTCCTATAAATACTCCCTATGGGAGCCATGTAAGGGGGATATTTTGGATGGTTGATTGGAAATTCATTTATACATATCACTTTATCTCTCTAGCTCTCCCTTCTCTCTAAGAATTAATACTCTATCACATACATAGTCCAAGTATACCTTCTTATTCATTTAAGAAAAATATACTCATATTAATTAATAAATTAATCTATTTTTCATTAATCATATAATATTTCCATAATCCATATTTAGTACGGATAATCACAAGTTCACATATCTTTTCATATATTCATGTACTAGATTACTCTAGTTAGTTTCATGCATGGTCCAAATATACCTTCTTATATATTTGAGAAAAATATATTCTTGATTAATTAATAAATTAATCTATTTTTCCATTAGTCATATTCACCATGATTAATCATGCGTTTTAATACATTTAATCATTTCTCAAATCATGGTTATGATTTTGTTTAGGTAATCCCACGTTTCGAACCAAGAGTTACAAGACACGTAGTCCTCCAAAAGTACCCACCCTCTAATATGTCAAGTTACTCATTATTATCCGTCATCCCATATTTTGGGTTCTTAAAATATTTATATTTCATCTGTTATTAATTCGTAGCCTTCCGAATTATTATCAGTCCGATGATTTATGATTCACAATTATCGGATAGAGACCCTGTCCCGCTTGGCCGTCTAGTTGTCGTTCCTTATATCACTGGGGTCCATGACCCATCCCTACTATCATAATAATATCATTTTGGTAAACATTAATATTTTATAAATAAACTTAGAATATCACGAGAGGTTCCACGTCAAAATTAATAACCCTTTATTAATTTAAGACATAATTTTACTTTCTCATTTATCAAAACTATTCTTAGTCTTGATTTACCTTCTTCAACCCAGTACTTGATGAAAAAAATTTCTCACAGTGAAATTTGGGTCCGGTGTTACACTTAAAAAAGAGAAAAGTATTGTCAACAAAAAATAGATGAGACACCCTAGGTGCCCCATAACACACCGTCACCCCATGAATTACTTGTGCCTGCTCTGCCCTTCGTAAAAGAGCACTAAAGCCCTCAGTCACCAGAATATATAAATAAGGGAATAACGGGTCTCCGTGTCTCAGTCCACGCCCCGGAATAATAGGACCCAAAAAATCATTATCAAATTGGATAAAATAGTGCACAGTTCTGACACACTCCATAACAACCTGAACCCACTTCGCCGCAAAAACCATTTTCATCAGAACCCCTTCTAAATAATTCCAATCAACACTGTCATAGGCTTTACTCATATCAAGTTTAAGAGCAACAAAACCCTCCTTCCCCTCCATCTTCCTTTTAAGAAAGTGTTGTGTCTCAAACGCAACAATAATATTATCTGTAATAGACCGTCTTGAAATGAAAGCACTTTGACTTTCACCCACAAGTCCATGCAAGATAACTTTCAATTTGTTAGCAAGAACTTTAGCAAAACAAAGGCATCCACATCGTTCATCGTCCTTGCCAGGCTAACTATGTAGCACACCATCTTGCTCAAAAGGGACTCGGAAACCCTAACAACGACCCAATCTTCTTCACTGCAACAGATCTACCCACAAGGGCGAAAAAATCTTACTTCGAGAATAAGAGAGGAGCTGCATTGTTCAGAGACACTGGCTGATAACCGTAACCCTTCGAAGAAGAACTATGAAGACGAAATGGAAGAAACGATTAACTCTCTCTCTACCATATTTCTGGTGTGTAACCCTACTGAACGACCGATATTCCTTGGACAGATTAGCTTCATAATCAGACTGGGTCATCCCAGTTTTGTACTCTTCTCTTGGGCCGTAGAACCTATTGCATCGCTGGAGAAAATCTGTTCTACATTACAATAGCTTTTCTTTTGCAATTTCATCTCGGTTGCTTGTTTTTTTATTTCTTTTCTTTCCTCCATTTGGGAACTGATTGATGTGAGTTTTCTCGCACTTAAAAATGTAGTAGAATAGTGGTTGAAAGTACGAGTATCGTCTCCACATGGACGGACAAAAGGGAATTAAAGATTAACTAAATTCAGCGATTAAAAAGAAATAAAATAAAATAAAATGCAATTGTGCGAGATTGATTGGTGAATTAAAGTTAAACTAATGCGAATGAACAATAAAATGAAAGCTTGGTTTCTTTCTAATTAACAACGAAGGGAACAGGTAGTGTTGGACTCGGGCCGGGCGGCCCGAACCGGAACCGGCCCGGCCCGGTTACTGTGTGAACCGGCCCGGCCCGGTGGCCCGGTCCACCGGCGGTTCGGGTCGAACCGGCCCGGTGGTTCCCGGTTCCGGGCCCGGGCCTTCCATATGGTGAACCGGCCCGGCCGGTTCGGACCCGGTCCGGGCCGGATTTTTTTTTTTTTGAATTGTTTTTTTTAAATTTTGGGTTGGAATAGGTATTTTGGGCCATTTGAGGTGGTTTGGGGTTGAGGGGGAGGGGTAGGGGATTAAATAGGAGAACAAAAAAAAATTAATGGACCGGTTCGGCCCGACCCGGTTTGGCCCGGAACCGGAACCGGCCACCGGCGGTTCGGGCCTGGGCCTCCCCTTTCCTGGCCCGAGTCCAGGTATAGGAACAGGGATTGATTCCGGGGTAATCAGATTTCTGGCAGACAAGGCCTAATTACATGAAAGTTGGTTTAATTGAGCCTAACTAATATAATCATTACTAAGTTCTTACTACTCTCGCGGCGTAGAGTACAATAATTTAGGGGACCAGGCTGATCTCTCATGCGACAGGATCCTAAATTATTGTCAAGACGAGCAAGCTTACGGCCCCTTCATCGCTACTAATCTCTTAGCGAACGATTAACTGTGTGTGAAGGTGTCCTAGAACAAATTAGATCTCTGTTAATTTATTCTACATGCAATTGTAATTCTAGCGCGCGTTCTAGGTTACAAAAGATATCAGTTAAATTATTCAAACACAAATTAAACGACATTCGTGCAATTAAACCGACAAGAATCTAGCCATCCATCATGATCAACCCATTCATCAATCCTAAATCCCTAATTAAACTACTCACAATTCATAATTGAAAAATCAATAGAATTGGGAAGAATAGAAATAATTGTCATTAATTAAAAAGATGAACTTACAAAGAATCCCAGGTTTTTGGAGTAAAATAGCGTAAAAACGGTGTTAAATTTGTCTCTAGGCCTCTCTGTAATGTTCGTAACCTCAAAACAAGAGAAGGGATGCCTTATTTATAGAAAACAGATTAATCCGGGTTGAATTAGGGCTGAAACGCGTCCAGGCACGGCGTGCCTAAGGCCTAGGCACGACCGTGCCTATAGAGCACACCCGCGTTTCTTCCCATTCCAGCGACCCGGAACATTTTCCTTCTATAGGCACGACCGTGCCTCAGGGCCAGGCATGGTGTGCCTAGGGCCAGGCACGACCGTGCCTGCCCTTTTTTTCTTCATACTTCGTATTTTCTTGCTCCAAATGCTCCTGGATGCATACCGAGTGGATCTAAATGCTCTTTCTTCATCAAAACTTCGCCGTGAATCACCCGGTGACCTCCAAAACTCTCAAATCTCTTTCGAATGTTCTCCAACTCTTACCGATTGCCTCTCAAGCGCCGATTGCCAAACTCTAACTTCTTCGAGTTGACTCCAAATACAGCAAAACTCGACCCAACGCCTGATAATCACAACTTCAGCTAAAATTGAGACTTGCAACGCCTTAATGCAAGGAAAACTATCAAAATCCGACCCCAACACGCATCAAATGTGTGTTGCAATACGAACTTATCACTGATGTAAACATTATTCACTCAAATAAAAGTTCTGTATTTAAAAAAAAAGCAAGAACTTTAGCAAAAAATTTATAGATCACGTTACATAAAGCAATCGGCCTCTAATCCCCCATGCAATCGGGTTTATCCTTCTTAGGAATTAGCACAATATTAGTGGAATTTATGTGACTAGATAAAGTACCTGACTCGAACATCGTTCTACACAGGGCCGAGATATCCGGACCAATAACATCCCAATAGGCCTGAAAGAAGGCTGGATTCATCCCGTCAAAACCCGGCGCTTTGTTCGGATGCATATAAAAAATAACCGCCTTTACCTCTTCTGGACAGATGGGCTTCAAAAGAGCTAAGTTTTGCTCGGCCGTGACCTGACAAAACTCCCCCCTAATATGTTTCGGCTGGCCATGATCATCGTTCTTGAATAGCTCGTCGAAGTAGTTATGCACAATCGTGCTCATGTCCCCTCGATCTGTTATCCAGACACCATCATTCTGTCGCAATCCTGCCATAGTGTTTCTCCTCCTCCTCTGCTTGATCGCGTTATGAAAAAACCGGGAATTAATATCCCCTTCTTTGAGCCAAAATTCCTTGGCCCGCTGCTTCCAAAACATATTCTCCTTTTCGAGAAGAATCTGAAGAACCAAATGAACTCTCAAAAATTCATCAAGACTAGCTATGTCCTCTTTGCCTCTCAACCACACATGCCTTCTTTTACATGCAAGAATCTGCTGCCTGAAACCTCTCTTCTTTCCTCTATCCCAACGTAAAAGCTCATATCCACAGAAAGAAATCCGCTCATTTATGTGCATGTGAGCAGCCGCAGCCCAACTAGTGGTAACAATCATATGACACTCCTCTTCCTTGACCCAATTATTCTCAAACTTGAACCGTCTAATCCTCCTGTGATTTGGAGAACACTTTGTTTCCAAAACAAGCGCCATGTGGTCACTGGCTGGGACCTCCATTGATTTGGCCTGAGCCCCCGAAAAAATATTACACCAATCATCATTGACCAGAAACCTGTCAAGTTTTACCTCCGCCTAGTAGTTTGTATTTTTTTCCCTATCCCAGGTCCACTAATATCCTGAGAAAGGGAAATCGTGCAGACCACAACTGTTGACCGCCCGCCTAAAGCCACGCAAACGCCATGGAGGATGGGAAACACATCCCTTCTTCTCTGAATCGTGAAGAATATCGTTGAAATCCCCCATCATCATCCACGGACCACGAACATCATCGGCCAAATCCTCCATCAAAGCCCATGTCTCCCTCTTCCTGTTTGTTTCGGGGAAGCCAGTTAGACGCCAAGTAGCATTATTTGATTTCAACATGACTCGATAGTCAACAAAAGTCTGCCCTACTCGAACCGGAGTAACTTCGACATCATCCCTCCAGCCCATAATAACACCTCCCGCCGTACCTACGCTGTATGAACCGCATGCGTCAAGAAACCCTTGACACTGAATGACCTCTTTCGCTCTTTGACCTCTTTGTCAAGAAAACCGCATGGTCTATACTCGGTTATAAGGTCAGCAAAACATTGTCTCGTGGCAGGGTTATCAAGACCTCTGCAGTTCCAACTCAACAAACTCATGTCCCAGAACCACCAAAGAAAACTACGATGCAAAATCACAGCAGAGAGATTGCAGCCACGTCCAGAGCACCACGCCAATCCTCACGATCAAAGCCAGCAACCTTCCAGCGGATATTCTTCTGGTTTCGTCTTCCAAAGATCAATCATCGACCGTAATCCACGGGGACGGTCCCGACATATAAAGGGCCCTGTTCAAAATTGAATATGAGGCCCTAAAATATAAAACAAAATATTAATAACAAAATAACTGAAATTTCATATTCGGTCTTATGTTATGTTTTTAATACTCAGACTAATATTTATAACTCTAGACTAGAAGTAACGTATGCTAATGCGTTCAGATTCGTAGAGAAGAAGTCGTTAAAAATTAGATTTAAATTATCAGACTTTTTTAGAAGCATTCTTGAATAAATAGCAAAGGTGCAATGCTAAGTCGGTTCTTATCCTTGTCTCTCTAAATCCCCATCCATATTGGGAATTGGATTTTATACCCCGTAAGTAATTAGTTTTTGAAGAAAAGGGCTTTAAGAACCGGATTATTTATGTTTTGTTTTATGTTTATATATAGAGCCTTATTGCCTTAAGAGGAATGAAGGGATGTTTTTTTTTATTTATGTATTTAGACTAGCAAGCTGTCTCGTTATAGTTCCTCGTTATGTGTTCAAGGCACTGGTACTAACATTTTCTACCCAATCAAATTATAGTTTAATGCCACGTTTTCACCCTAGTGGTATATGTACAGTAAATGATTTTATTTGCATTTTGAAATTGGCTTTTTTTAACCGAACTCCTACATGCAATTCCACAAATGACCAGCAGTGCAAATAGAACATTCGGAGTAATATAATTGACCAAATGATTATCCCCAATACTTAACATATTAAAAATATTAGGCCCTCTCCTGATCATGGGCCCTGTTCGGCCGCACCTCCTACACATGGTCAGGGCCGGCCCTGGTAATCCAAGCCCGGACGTGACCCAACTGCTGGGAAAGAAACCTAGGGACGACCCTAGACAGACCGCTTCTACCACAATACATAAATCTATCTTATAAATCTATCCAACATGTTTTCCATTTCACAACATGCATGTATATAACTGAAAACCCATGTATACATATATGAAAAAATACAAGTATATCCTTGTACAATTCAATATTTACGTGTTGAAAAAAGATTGGTGTACACAAAAATTGTACAAAAAAGTTGTACACTTGTCTGTCCCTCACAGACAAATTGTCTGTCCGGAAACGAGTTGTCTGTGGAAACGAGTTGTCTGTCCACAAACAACTCGTTTCCGGACAGACAACTTGTCTGTGGGTGAAAAACAAGTGTACAACTTTTGTGTACACCTAGCTCTACTCTTACGTGTTCCCCTTAAGTTTCGCATCTTATATTTATTTGAAATCTCATTTCTCGCGTTTAGCTTTTCGGATTTCGCATTTCCATATATTTCTTAGATGACAATTAAATTAGAACTGATGAGTTCTAAGAAGCTATTCTCTTCGTCTGATCTGAATGTTTCTGATCTGAATTTATTAAGTTCTGATCTGATCTTATCTGAATTTTTCTGATCTGATCTGAATTTTTTTAATCTGATCTGATCTGAATCTTTCTGATCTGATCTGATCTGAATCTTTATGATCTGATCTGAATATTTCTTTAATTATAATTATAATTATTATAATTATAATTGTAATTACAAATATAATTTAAATATAATTTATAATTATAGTCATAATTCTAAAAATATTTAAAAAAAACCTGGCAGGCAAAAGATATATGTTAAAAATAATGGAACGAAAAAAGAAATATTTGGCAAAAAAATCCATTTGCCTAAATAATGAGGCCAACACAATAACTACTAAACACACATTTTAGTCTGGATTTCGGTCTTCGAGCTCAGAAATATTGGTCATTAACAGTTGAAAGTTACCATAGACCTAAAATAGAGGAGCTTAAAGAGTTAAAGGGAGGAAATTTAAAGTTGAAATTTGCCAACCCTTGCGATGCCATACGTAGTTGAGCACCAAAAAGTCCGAAATATAAATGCAAAAAGGGAATGTTCAATCTGGAATGTTGAAAATATGATCCATTCCGCCAAATTCAATGATTGTTTACAAATCACATTTGATGGTTACGCTTCTATGGCGTGACTTTCTTTTATCGCAATTCCGGTAATTGTTGCAATTTATGTTCCTATTTACTGTTTTTAAAAAGAATAAACTGAGGCATCCAAAGAATAAATAGAAAAATAGTTATTAATGTACATAGAATTCGTCAATGAGCAGCTTAAGTATACAAGAAAAATTGATCATGTTTGACATATATACCATGGCAATAAAATCAGGGAGTACGTCACTGCTTACTAAAGAGTTCCTTACCTTTTGAATGGTAGAGAGATTATTATCCGTCCAAAAATAATGAGTAAAAACTTTTGTTTATTCCAAAATACGATGGTAATGTTTTTATTTCTACAAATAATTACTGTCATTTGGTAATATTTTAAATATGATAATATTTTCCTAATGATAGTCATGTTTTAGAATTTCAAAACGTATTTGCTTCTAATTTTTTCGTATCCATCTTACAAAAGAATGGGTGAGGTAATTTTCACTACTCAACACTTCATGTTGAAGTAGGGGGTGGATGCAGTGGCGGACCCAGAAAAATTGAGTCACGGGGTCCCTATTATAATATAATTCTAATTAATATACAATAAATAAAAAATAAAGTAAAATATTAAAGAAGCATAATGTTTAATAGTTAAAAGTATATCACCAAACATTAACATAGTACACCTCTCAAAACAAAAACATTAACATAGTACTTCGTATAACGCACAAAGTTACCTATAAATTCATTTTACAATTACATATAAATTCATTCTACAACTGAAAAAAGTAATAAAAAGTTAACGGGACTATAAAATTTTAATATCAAAATGTGTATTGTTTTAATAGAAACAAATCCAAGAAAAATATTATTTATAGTTATTTAAGGGGGAAATAATTTAAATACCCCAAAACTTCTGATCAAAAGGTGAGAGATAAACACCCCAAACATGCATATGTAATAAAAATAACCCAAAGTGTATATAAAATTTATCTTAGTACCATCATAATATTCTTTTTTCTTTCATAAATGTATGCTTATAGTGTTAAAATACTTTGGGCAATTATAAGGATGAAATTATTAATCTAAGCTTTAATATATGAAATACATAACAATAACAAACAAGCTTATAATGTTAATTGCACACTAAAATTCTTAGAATATTTAAATTATTTACTCAACGCTGTAATTTTACATTTGTAGAAAAAAAATATGATCATTAT
Source organism: Cuscuta epithymum (assembly GCA_945859915.1). Lineage (NCBI taxonomy): Eukaryota > Viridiplantae > Streptophyta > Magnoliopsida > Solanales > Convolvulaceae > Cuscuta > Cuscuta epithymum. Next base: position 238,096 of record CAMAPF010001060.1, on the reverse strand, counting down.
GCTAAAATATTTTTTTTTTTTAATTTGGAATATTCATATTAGATATGCAAGTTTAGGGTGTTTACCTCACACCCCTCAAAAGTTCATAGTACTTTAATTAGTTTACCGTTTACCCATTATATACTTAATATTTTATTTAATTGATATATACGGAGTATAAAATATGCAAAATGTATTTTATCGAATGGGAAAAAATGTAATGATTTTTGAAGGGGAAAAAATGTGATGATTTTTTTAAGGGGAAAAAATGGGATGATTTTAGGGATTTTATTAAAACCAAAGCAACATTTTGGTCTTTTAGAAGAATAAGCTCAAACAAATTAAAAAAGAAAAAGCACCAGGGGACTTAAGAGGAATCGAACCCAGAACCTCTCAAAGATGGAAACTTGTTTTATCACCATTACTCCACTCTACCACTTCCGTCTTTTTGCACTTTTGTAGCTTTTGTTGAACATATAATCTGATTGTTTAATTTTATTTAAAATATAGAATATATATAGGTAATATTTTGGAAGTACACGGGGTCCCGGGACCCCGTGGGACCCTTAGTGGGTCCGCCACTGGGTGGATGTATTGCTTAGGAAGTGGATATGTGCCTCCCATAAATTTCAATTTCATGATATATGATAGAATTGAAGCAATTCATTGTTAAATAATAGTTTGACCGGTCGATACTATTAATTTTCTATTTTTGTAAAAAATAGAAGCTCGTAATAAAACTGAGAACCAGATACAAGCTCGTCATATAAAACACTGGGATGAGACTTAGAGCTAGAGTCGCACTTAATAACAACCCAACTCACTACTCCCGCAATATGGTAGACCTGTAAGTCAAAAAACGAGCTCTACATCACCCCTGATTTATCTCACTCACTTCGTCCGTCGTAAGGTGTGTTTGCCTTTGCTTAAATTAAGTGCTTTTTGGCTTTTAGATTAAAAAAAGCTAAAAGAGGTGTTTGGTAATCCTAGCTTTTGATTAAAAAAGTGCTTTAAAGTTAAAAGTTGGAAGCTGGAATATACCAGCTTCTAATAGCTTCTAGGTAAACTTGTAATTATCTCCAACTTCATGGCTGGTAATAATGGCAACAAAATCACAATACCCCCAAAATACCCTGAAATAAAGTGATGCCCAGAGCCTTCGCACAGATGAAGTTTGCCGTAGGGAACTCCCGACCTGGAGTCGCCGGCCTGCAAGGGTGCCGGATTTCTCAATGCCGGCAAAGATACTCCACATCACCGACTTGGAAGCGTCGGTGCCGACCTAGTGGAGTCCAATCTAGACGCAGGGGAGATGCCGACCTGAGAGCTACGACGTGAAGATGACTCTCATCTTCATCTGCCCCATCCCACCTCCAAACCTTGGTCTGTGAATTTGGATTCATCGATTATCATCCCATCCCTGGTGGCTGTAAATTGTTAGGGTGGCATGGATTTTAATGGTGCTCCAACAAGGCCAGTCTTGAGCTCTCAATTCCTCCGACTGTAGTGAGGAAGAAGACGAAGATTATGTGGAGATGCTAGCCAGGGATATTTTTGTACTTTTCAGAAAATATTACATCACAATCACTTTTTTATCAAACACTCCAACTTTTACATTTTAACTAAAATCAATTCTATTCCCAAACACTACCTACTTTTACTATAAATCACTTTTCCAACAATCTCTTAAAAAATCACTTTTAAAAAGCACAAGCAATCGCAAACACTCCCGTAGTCTTCTTATCTTTCAATTTCACAGCCATCAAGCATCATCTCTATCCCAATTTAATTATTGGAACCCACATATTTTCTCATTGATTTTCATTTCATTCTTATTTATTTCAGAATAATATCACTCTACTCCAATCTCATTCAGGTCTCATGATTATTTCCTTATGTGCGTAATTTTAAAGCATGTTTACTCCTGATTAAACTTGTGCAGTCCCGGAGCCCGATCCTTATTATGTGTGGCATTGACTTTGGAAAGTAATAATGGTTAAGATCGAGTAGAGTGGTACAGCTACTCATTTTATGAGTAAATAAATCTCTACAATTATATAAGCATGAATATTGTTAGGGATATAACTGTCCAGAGAAAAATGTTCGTGTCTTCATCTGCTTTGCTCAGTTGTACCGGCTGCATATTTAGTTAAGAATTCAAACAGTTGTGGCAGGGTAAAGGATTACGCTGTTAGATTTGCCGTTAAACACAAGCTATTTCTTCAGCTATGTCTATATCTCACACGGAGTAATTAATCCTCTGTATGTTAGAATTAAATTCGTTCCTCTCTCGTTTGCCCCCCCGTCTTCTGGTTTTCCGTTCAACCAGGCCGGAAATAAAATTTTATCCAGGAGTGTTGTCAGCTAATCTGGGCCATCTTCTCTCCGGATGGGTAAGTAGGTGCATCCCTTAATTTTGATAAACTTAACTCCTAAGTTTGTGAATTTGATGAATTGCTTTAATTTTTTGTTTGCATAGCCATGATAATTTGTGAAGCTATGCTCATAGTTCGTGGTTTATAGCTTAATCTGAAGTCTGAACCAAGCTGCTACTTTGGCTATGTTCATAGGGTGTAAGAGCCTGGCGATTGATTCGGTGGTCACTAGGCTGGAGCAGAGCGCAGAGGTCTCCAAGTGCATTGTACGAGTCTTCCAGATGCAGAGCAGCGAGCGGTGTTTCCTCCGACATCCAAGCGAGTACCCTAATTGACGATGGCGCCACTGTCCGAAATCAACTCTAAACACACATTTTATGTTCCTCCATAACGAGTATATTCAGCACAACAAGATGTAGGACGAAACCTTCCCAGTGGTTTATCTCCCTCCCGCTCCTTTACTCAATAATACTCCATGATAGACCAATTAATCCTATTTATCTGAAATCGCGGATTCTTATTGTCAGTTGAGTAGATCCAAACGAGGTATGCTTTTCATTTGACATCTTCCCATGGATATGACTTTGGTTTCTATGTTGATAATATATTGCACTCTTTAGTATAAAGAGCTTTTGTATTTCATACCAGTTATGCCGCAGAGGATTATATTCACGAGATCCATAGTTTGAGATAATTTTTCACTTGAATTTTAGAAGCTTTCGCAAGTAAGTATCCAATTACTCATCATATGTATACTTGTGCTCCTTATATACATAACCTGCTTGGGTAATCGCTAGGCGACTTTAATTTTTCTGAACTTAAAAAGACAGAGCTTTAGGTCTAAGAAGCTTTATATACAATTGTGAGATAACACTTCAATATAATTTGATTTCTATTTTTAGATATATAAAAGATCAAAGTGAGGAGACAGATGGTTGATGAGGATAACGATGCTATGTGCTTTACTCCCTTTTGGTGATAAGGTGTTTTTAATCATAACATACAAGTTTGTTCAAAGAATTGTTTTAGTATGAAAATGAAGTACTTATTCATAGATTTGCAACTATTTTGGATTGGAAAGGTTTATTTTACTCTTTTTATGAAATGGAAATCTTTCTATTTCCTAATAGCTGGGCGATTATGAATTATTTTCATATGAATCCCTTGTTTTTTTGCAGAACTCTATTAAGACAACTTATTGTGGTTCATTTTGGTTTAGTCTGGTGATTGCCTTACTGTTGTCATACTTGCTTTATTATTTAATTTCTTGGCGTAGGTTTTGTTTAGTTAATTATTGCTTCCAAAGGATTTCATTCCTCCTTAGAGAATGCATACAAAGAAAGACTGAGTAAAGAGCAACCATAAGCTTTTTATCTTATGGATATGGATTGTTTGGTTGAGGGGGTTTCAAATGGGAGGGAAGCAGAGGTGATATTTTATCTTCACTTCAACAAGACTTGATAGTGAAGTAGCTCTTGATATAAGTTATATAGTCATATCTCATATAAAACTAATACAAGCAAGTTGGTAATCCTGGATCTCAACTTCTTGAATATTTTTAATTAGTGACTTGCAGGGATACTATGTCTGGCTTGGCTGCTATGTTTTAATTGCTACTCCTAAAATGTACTTGTTGGTCCCGTTTAATATGGTAACCAGTCTAGGGGGGGGGTGAATAGACTGGTTGGTTTTTCAAATTTTCTCTAAGTCCGAAGAGACTTATCAGAGAAGGTCTGATTCTGATGACAGGGAAAGGCTGGTTCTGATATCAGAACTGGCCTTGGCAGCGGATTCTGATCTGTCCGGGTAGCCTCAGAAAAATACTAAGGCAAATGCCTTTCTGATAACTCTGAAGACAAGATCTGCTGAACACAGATTCCAAGTCTTAGAGTTAATCAGTTAATATCCTAAGTGCAGAAATATAAATTGCAGTAAAGTAAATGACACCGGATATTTTATAGTGGTTCAAGGAACAACTCGTTCCTCTAGTCCACTGTTCCACTAGCTTTGAAGTAGATCGGTTACAAAGCTTAGTCCCTAGCACTTAAGAAGCACTCCTCGTCTTCTTCAAGCCTAGATGCCACCCAGGATGCAATTCCACGTCCTGATGGCTGATCCTTTCACTCAGCTTCCCGGAAGTATCACCACTTCACTACTGCAGTTACTTGGACGCCCTTCTTTTCAGAAGATCCTTTTGAAAAACAGAGTTTTTCCTCCAACTTGCTTCGTTACAAATGATGTTTGATGAAGTTCTTGAAGTGTTGAAGAACAGGATGAACTTTGCTTGTTTGTTGGGGATGAGAGATTTGGAGTTTGAATCTTCCCAACGTAAGCTTGTCTTGTTGGAGGTTGTAGAGTTTGAATCTCAAGAGAGCTTGAATGATGATGTGTAATAGTTGTAGCAAAGTTGCAAAATTATATTCCTGTATCTTCAGTGTGTAGCTTATATACGGAGGTTGTCTGCCCGTTGGAGGAGGAGACAACTGCATTAAATGCGCGTACAGTTGACTTGACTGCCGTTTTTGGAAGGTTTCTATTTTTAAAATATATCTTCCCGGATTCTTTGGTCAATCATTCGCAATCAATCCTTCAGCGTATCAGGCTCATTTAATGTGCATTAAATGCTTTCCTTTCATGCACAGTCTTCTAGCCGTTGGATGTTTTTACTCGTTAGATTCATAGCTGTTGGATGTTGCTTGAAATCTTCTAAGTGTTAGTCGGGCTCTGATCAGGCTCTTCTGATATGTTGGATTCTGATGGCTATCTGATGAGTTGAGTTCTGATGGTCTTCTGACTGAACTCTGACTCTGACTCTGATAGGTCCGCTGATGAGTACCTCTGATCTGTAGTTCTCATCGGCTATCAGATGTTCAAGTTTATCAGCAACTCTCATAGGTGCAACTCTGATGGACTTCTGGTAAGAGAACTCTGATGGAGCAGTTCTCATAGAGCAAGTCTGGTAGAGCAGTTCTGATGCACTTCTGATCTGATCCAGAATAGAGCAACTCTGATCGTCGACTACACTAATACTTACAATTGAAAATTCTAATACATAAAATCTAATTTGGGGGTATTCTAACTTTCTAATCCTATAGCATCATCAAAATCTAATTACATTTATTCCTTACAATTTCCCCCTTTTTGATGATGCCAAAACCCTTAAACTATTTCCAGAGAAGTGCCTTTCACCATAAAGAAAACAGGAAAAAACTTTCATTTAAAATCTTGGTGGGCACTTGGCATAGGAGAATAGTAAGAGTAAGATACAATCAATCAGATAAATAACATAAGAAATAGCACAAGATATCAGAGCATAAATAAACAGAATGCAATAGAGAAAAAAAATTGAAATTGCCATGCAAAATAGAGGCAAGCTGGTTATCTTATTAATGAAAGATATTTAAAGCAACAAGAGGATAGAGTTTAGATATTTTCCTCTTCTAGATCAGCTTCCTTTGCCTCAATTTCCTTCAGATCAGCATTGACCCTTGCTCTGATTGTAGCAAGATTCCTGGGGTTCTGATATTCTGACCAGGCAGGTTCAAGCTGGCAATCTAGATAGTTTCTGATGGCTTCAGATAGGTCCTTGCCAGGGATCACTTTCAAACGCCACCAGTCTTCTGCTTCTTGCATAGACCCACCATGGTTGATTATTATTAGCCCATCTTTATCCTGAATGAGATTCTCTTGTTGAGTAGGGGTCATATGCTTCTTCATCTCTCTGAATTGAGCAGCATCAGGTTTAGCTAAGTCACTGTTAAGCCATTGAGCCAGAGTGAAAGTAGAGGCTGTCTTCTTCCCTTTCTTAGACCGAGGAGGAGGGGGTTTCTGAATACCAGCAGCTAGCCTCTTTTGCCTTGCTCTTTCAAAGTACCTAGCAGGGTTAATGGCTCTGGAGCTTGGACCTTCTGCTTCTCTGGGAAGTGGGACAGATTTTCTGCTATCTTCCCCCTTTTTGGCATCAATAAGATCACCAAGCAGGAGTCCAATTTTCGAGAATTCTGTAGCATTGCTCTCTTTGATAGCTTCAAGGGTACCAGGTAGAGTCTGGGTTACAGATGCCAGCCCTTCTATCAGCTCCTTTTGCTTGCCCACTGCTGATTGAATGTCCTTGGTAGTAGCTTCAAGGAGAGTCAACTTGTGATCTCTGTCCTTTCCACTGTTTATCAGTTTGATGTCAAATTCCTTCAAGGTTTTGCAGATGTCTTCTACATCTGTGAGTTGCTCAGCATGCTTATCAGAGGACCATTGAAGATCATCCACAGCATCAGATAGGTCTTGAATAGCCTTGTCTTGAGCAGAGAGAGTCTGAGATTGTGAGAACAGGACTGTGTGCAGACTGGCAACCTCGGAAGCAATGTTATCAACCTTCTCATTGGATGTCTTCATGTAGCTGAAGAAGGTGGTTGACAGTTGTGAGAGGGTGTTGGCGATTTTCTCAAGTCCTGACTCAATGTTGTACTGTACCAAATCCAGGTGAGCATCATGCTTCTGATTTAGTACAAGTAGTTTGTTCAGACCAGCCACCATCTGATCTCCAAAGTCCTCTGCTGATTCCACAAATTCCTGGAAGGGAATGAGGACAGCTTTGGGTGGTTCTGGCTGAGGTACTTGATTGATTTGAGGTTGGGGTTGAGTTTCAGGTTGATCAGGAGATAGAGGAGGAGTAGGAGTCTTTCTCTTTGCAGATTGAAGATCACCAGCCATTGAAGCTGTGAGAAACCCATCATTATCTTCAGTTGAGGAAAGAATCCTTACAACTGGCTCTCTCTTTTGTGCTGAGGCAGCAGAATGCTGAGGGGAGGGACAGTTAGATGTAGGCTTCTGCTGAGGAGAGGGAGATTTGGATTTCTGATGGTTGGGGCTCTGATGGGGTGAAGTCTGAGGGATAGGGGTTCTCTGATGATATGATGGAGGAGGAGGTGAGGGTGATCGGCTTCTGATGGGGGTTATCTGATGGCAGGGTGAGGGTTGTTTTGGTGTGGAGGATTTCTTGGGTGTTGGGGATGTGATTAGCTGAGGTTGAGGAGGAGATGGGGGTGGAGTTGTGGTTGGTGTGACTGGTTTAGGTGAGGGGGATTTGGGAGGTGATGGGATTGGGACAGGAGAGTTAGGAATTACCTCAAGAACAGTTTCTTCAAACTGAGAGTCTCTCCATTCTCTGATAAGGTTCATCATTGCCAGAGATAGGTCATTGGCAGTTGATGGCTCTCCCTCTGTACCTGGAATCGGTTTCATCTTGATTAGAGACTCCCTCCTTTTCTTTTCCATCAGCCAGGCATCAAAGGCATCCCTCTCATGATCTTCTAGGGCCTTGACAGGTCTCTCTGGTGAGGTTGTGGGGACCTTCTCCTTTCCTTTGTAGTTTACCTTCTTCATTTCAAGGATAGATTGCAGATATTGGAGGTCAAAGCACAAGGAGATATCATCAGTACCTGTCCATTTGAGGACTTCAGCTTCCTCAGATTCAAAAAAGGCAGCTTGGGCAAGTATTTGTTGCAGAGGTCCCATTCTCCACTTCCTCCATGTTAGTACCCTTTGGAATTGCCTCTCAAGAGCAGAGATGGGATCTACCTCAGGAATCCCAGTTGAGGGGGTGGGTTGTTCTGGTGGAGATATGGTGACTTGCAGTGCTGATTCAGAGATGGGCTGGATCTCTGATTCAGGTTCCCCCTGAGCATCAGAGATCACCAGTGCAGCAGCCAGCTCTGGTGCTGGTTCCCCCTGAGGTTCTGACTCCTTTGGGGGTGAAAGAATCTTCTTCTTCTTCTTTGCCACTCTGATAGGAGATGTGGAGCTATCAGAATCACTCTGAATGATTGCTTTTCTTCTCTTTTTCTGGTTCAACTTCTTGACAGGAGTGATTTTGGGTGGGGCAGCAGCTGCCACAGGTTTGATAGCCTGCTTCTCCCTGTTTTGCTCAAGCTTGTTGGATTTCTTCAGTTCAGCAGCAATGGCCACATTCAGTTTTGGAGAAATGGTGAGGAAGATGGTTTTGGTGTGGTCCACTTCAGTGGCTTCTCTGAGAGCTATCTTGGAGTTAGAGATAAGCCTTGAGATCAGAAGACCATGACCCATTTTTGTTGAGAAGAGCCCAGTCTTCTTGTCCTTCTTTGAGATGGATTCAGAGATGGACTGGAAAAGCACTTTACCCCAGTTGATGTTCATCCCCCTGTGAACAGCATACAGGGCTTTGGAGTTGGTGTGATTCATCTGATCGGTTGAACTTGTTTTGCACCACAAGCACCGATGCATAATGCTCATCAGCCTCTCAAAGTCCTTCTTGAGAGCATTCTTCTTCATGTAGAGAGTCTCTACCCCGGTTGCATCTTCCCGGCAGTAGGTGGCCACAAAGTTTTGGACAGTGATGTTCACATCATCAAGCTCGATGAAGTCAGTGGTGCCCTCCTCTTGAGGCTCTAGGGAGATGCCAAAGAACTCGTTGAGAGCATCAGCATCAATTTTGAGGTTCTGACCCTGAACCTGTGAATGGATAGTATTGTTGGAGATATGGGCGTTGAGGTAGAATTCTGCGACATCAATGTTGCTGAAATGCTCATAGGGATGAGCAACGATCTTGTTCAACTGGGAATCACTCATTCCCTGGATCACTTCATTCATGATCTTCTGATTTGTTGCCAACAGCGGTAGTGAGGACATATCTACCTTCATTCCTGTGACAATGTTGCTCACTAGGGTCTTAGCTTCAGATTCAGAAAGATCGGTGATGTTGATGAACTTCATTTTCAGTTTAGTGAGGAGATTGAGAGTTCTGAAGATTGAGAGTTTAGAGAGATAAAGCTTGAAGACGAGGAATAGAATTGCAGTAGCGATTTAGGTTTTCAGAACGAGTATATATGAATTTGGGTTAGTGGACGTTTGATATAATTTGCGGTTTCGAGGTCGCATTAAATGGATTGTGGGCGGAAAGCCGTTTTCCAAATATGGTAATAACTACCGGGGGTAAAATAGTAACTTCCGGTTTATTGAACAGCCTCGCCCGAAGTTTAGAAAATTTTTCTAAGTCCACAGCCACTCTGATAAATATTAGCCCTTGTATCAGAGAAAGAGATGTTCTGATACGAGGATCTCTGATGAACACAAAGTCTGATCTTTGCAATTCTGATTCAAGCTTCTGATGGATAAGAGTTTCGGGTATCAGAGATGGGGTGTTCTGATGAATCCACATCTGATACTTCTGCAACTCTGATTCATGTATCTCTGGGAAGATCATCCATCATACCCAATTCTTCCCTTAGCTTGTTAAACCTTGCCTCTGAGAGAGGTTTGGTTAGGATATCTGCAAGCTGGTCTTCAGTTGGCACATGCTCAATTGAGATGTGTTTCTTCTCCACATGATCTCTGATGAAGTGATGTCTGATCTCGATATGTTTGGTCCTTGAATGCAGCACAGGATTCTGAGTGATGGCAATAGCACTTGTATTGTCACACAGCAGCTTGATCTCCTTTGCTTGTACTCCATAATCCTTGAGTTGTTGCTTCATCCAGAGCAATTGAGCACAGCAACTTCCAGCAGCAATATACTCAGCTTCAGCTGTACTTGTTGAGATTGAATTCTGCTTCTTGCTAAACCAGGAGACAAGTCTCCCACCTAGCAATTGACAGTGACCGGAAGTGCTCTTCCTGTCCAATCTACAACCTGCAAAATCTGAATCAGAATAACCAATTAGTTCAAAATTACCTCCCTTAGGATACCATAGGCCTGCATTTGGATTTCCCTTGATATATCTGATAATCTTCTTAGCAGCAACTAGATGGCTCTCCTTGGGCTTTGATTGGTATCTGGCACAGATTCCTACTGCAAAAGCTATGTCTGGTCTGCTTGCAGTCAGATAGAGGAGAGATCCAATGATTCCTCTATAAGTTGTTGCATCAACATCTTTGCCTTCATCATCTGGTCCAATGCCTTGAGATGCATTCATAGGAATTTTGACTGAAGTTTTTCCATCAATTCCAAACTTCTTGATGAGATCTCTGGTGTACTTCCCTTGGTTGATAAAGATGCCTTCAGGAACTTGTTTGACTTGCAATCCAAGGAAATAACTGAGTTCTCCCATCATGCTCATTTCAAACTTCTTCTGCATAACTTGAGAAAATTTCTTGCATAATTCTGGATTAGTGCTTCCAAATATAATGTCATCAACATAAATTTGCACTAACAGAATATGATTAGCAACAGAAATTTGGAATAGAGTTTTGTCCACCTTTCCTTTAGTAAACCCATGGTTCACTAAGAATAGGGACAATGTGTCATACCAAGCTCTGGGAGCTTGCTTAAGACCATAAAGGGCCTTTCTAAGCTTGTAGACACAAGAAGATTGAGTAGGAATGACAAAACCTGGAGGTTGTTCAACATAGACTTCCTCTTCAAGTTCTCCATTCAGAAATGCACTTTTGACATCCATCTGGTATACTTTGATGTCCTTGTAGGCAGCATAGGCTAGGAATATCCTGATTGCTTCCAGTCTTGCAACAGGTGCAAAGGTTTCATCAAAATCTATGCCTTCTTCTTGACAGTATCCCTTTGCTACTAGCCTTGCTTTATTCCTTACAATGTTGCCTTCTTCATCTGCTTTGTTCTTGAATACCCACTTGGTTCCAATGACATTCTGATGCTTTGGTCTGGGAACAAGTTTCCATACTTCATTCCTTTCAAACTGTGTAAGCTCTTCTTGCATTGCATTGATCCAGTCTGAATCTTCTAGAGCTTCTTCCACACACATTGGTTCCATCTGGGAAATACAGCAGGTGAACATGGCTTCTCTTCTTGATGCAGATCTGGTCCTTACTCCACTGGTAACTTGACCAATCACTTGATCAGGAGGATGGTCTCTTAACCAAGTTAGATCAGGTTCTGTCAGATGCTGTCTAGGCAGTTCTGATGATTCATCTTCTGATACATCATCTTCATCTCCATCTTTGTCTATCAGAATTGGATTAACAGGAGGAATTGATAAAACAGGATTGATGGTGACCTCTTCTGATGGTTCTGAAACCTTATCTTCAAGATTGATCTTCTGCAGGGTCTCTGATAATCCTTCTGCAGAGGTACCATCATCAAATTTGACATGAATGGATTCTTCAACTTGTATAGTTCTCCTGTTAAGTATTCTATAGGCTTTGCTTGAACTTGAGTAGCCTAAGAATACACCTTCATCAGCTTTTTCTTGAAATACTTTCAGATTCTCCTTTCCATTGTTTAGAATATAGCACTTGCATCCAAACACATGGAAGTAGCTGATGTTTGGCTTTCTTCCTTTCCACAGCTCATAGGGTGTCTTCTGATGGTTCTTGTGGATCATGCTTCTATTCTGAGTGTAGCATGCAGTGTTGATTGCTTCAGCCCAGTATCTGATGGGCAATCCTGATTCTGCAATCATAGTTCTTGCAGCTTCCTTCAGAGTTCTGTTCCTTCTTTCTGCAACACCATTCTGTTGGGGTGTTCTGGCAGCAGAAAGTTGATGGATTGTACCATTCTGATCACAGAAGTCTTTGATCACTTTGTTGACAAATTCAGTTCCTCTGTCAGATCTGATTGTTCTGACCTTCATATTCTTCTCAGTTTGGAGTTGCTTTAGCAGAGATGGCAACTTCTGAAGAGTTTCATTCTTCTTAGTCAGAAACACAGTCCAAGTATATCTTGAGTAATCATCAACCATAACAAGAGTATATCTTTTTCCACCAACACTGGGAGTTTCAACTGGTCCAAATAAATCCATGTGAATCAGATTTAGAGGACAAGTAGAAATGTCTCCAGCTATGGGTTTGAATGAGGTCTTCACTTGTTTGCCTTTCTGACAAGCACTGCAGAGGGTCTCCTTCTTGTAGACAATGTCAGGCAGACCATCTACAATGTGTTCCCTTGCCAGTTTGTTGATGGTTTTGAAGTTCAGATGGCTAAGCTTCTTGTGCCAATCCCAGCTTAGCTTTGAATTGTCCTTTGCTATCAGACAGGTTCCATCTTTTGCTGTTTGCCAGTCAACAACATAGATGTTCTTCCTTCTTTTGGCTGTGAGAACCACTTCTTTGGTTGTCTCATGCTTGACATAGCATAAGGTCTTGGTGAATTCAACTGTGTAGCCTTTGTCACAGAATTGGCTAGCACTCAGCAAGTTGAACTTTAGACCTTTGACATATGAGACATCTTCAATGATTATCTGTTTCTTGATCAGCTTCCCTCTTCCTTTTGTTTGCCCTTCCTTGTCATTTCCACCGAAAGTGACTCTGGGTCCATTGATTTTCTGGAGCTCTGATAGGCAACTCTTGTCACCTGTCATGTGTCTGGAGCATCCACTGTCAATATACCATTCTTTTTCTGAGATGGCTCCAGCACACAGTTCCTGCAAGATTAAAAGGAAGATTTAGGTACCCAAGCAATGTTGGGTCCTGGAGGGTAATGCAGTTTTGGTAGTTGGTACCATTTTGGTCTCATTAACTGAAACCTTGGTGGATGGTACCCATTGTCCACCTGGTAGTCGAAGTAAACAGATGTATGATTCACTTTGGGCAGATGCTTGTGAGGATCATGCTTTCTGTTTGCATACTTCTGCATAGCCTTCTTTGTTGGAAAGAAGTCCCATATGCTATCAAGATCAGAGAAGCGCTTAACTTTAGACTTCTGAGGTTGACCAGACAACCTCTTCTGCCTATAGTTAATCTTCTCTTGATATCTGCCTTTCTGATAGCAGTTTCTGATACCATTGTCATGAGATTGTCTGATAGAGTTAGGCCGTTGATTATTACTGTTCTGAAAACTTTTCCTTTTGTTAGAGTGTCTGCCAGGTTCATTAGTTTTCAAACGTTGTTTTGGTTTGGCCTTTAGAGTTTGTTTTTCTGGTATGACCTTCTCATGAACAACTTTAGTACCAGAAGTACTAGCATGGCAATTGGGGCTCAGAGTCTGTGGCACTATGACCTTTTTAGCCTTAGCAACTCGGGTGCTAGGCCTTACAGAAGGCTTACCAGACTCTGGTTCAACATATCCAAGACCAGAGGTGAAGTTATGAGAGTCACCAATATTCTTCATGGAAGATTGCATCTTCAGAAGACTATTATATCTATTCTCAAGTTCCTCAATGTCTCTTATTCTTTTCAGAAGAGACTCATTTTCAGCTTTCAGTCTATCTCTTTCCTCAGTTAAGAGATTAAGTTTACACTCAGTCTCTTTTCTTAGATTAGAGATATCAACTTTCAGCCTACTGTTCTCCTCTTTAACAGAAGAATAAGTGGTTTGGATAGTTTGGAACTCTTCCCAAAATGATGACATTGGATCATCATTTAAGGCTGTGCCTACCGAAGAAGAAATAGAGTCAGAAGTAGAGCATACCTCATCATCTGATTGTGCCATGAGGCAGAGGTCTTCAGTTTCTGCATCCAAGCAGCAGAATGCTTCATCAGAGTCAGAGTCTGAGCTGGACTCTGATTCAGAGAGTGGATCTCTCTCAGCTTGCTCAGAGACGAATGCTCTTCTTCTTCTGTGTTGATCATCTGGTTTCTTTTCTTCTTCATGTCCTTGCTTCTTGGACACTCTTGGATAGGGGCAGTTTGCTTTGAAGTGCCCAGGTTGTCTGCAGTTGTAGCAGAGGTACTCTCCATTGCTCTCAGAAGATTTGGTCTTCTGATGTGGTTTTCTGATGGAAGATGGACTCCTTCCATCTTTCTTCATAAATTTTCTGAATTTTCTGGCAAAGGCAGCCATATATTCATCAGATAGAAGAGTTGAGGGATCAAAATTTGTAGCCTTAGAAGTGCTGGCAGTAAGAGCTGTTGTGGTTCTCTCATCTGACACTTCTTCTTTCTCATCATGCATCTCAAACTCATAAGCTTTGAGATCAGATATCAGTTTCTCTGTGGGATAGGTTTTGATGTCCTTGCTTTCTTGGACAGCAATAACCTTCATCTTCCAAACTGGGGGCAGTCCTCTGAGAATCTTCAGGTTGACTTCCTTAACTGTGAGCTCCTTCCCAAGCTCGGATATCTCACTGGTAAGAATCAGAAGTCTGGCATGCATCTCAGCTATGCATTCCTCAGGTAGAAGTTTGAAGTCATCAAACTTCTTCATAGCTATTGTCAGTTTGTTGTCTCTCTCTTGTTCATCACCTGCTCCTATGAGATCAAGTTTGTCCCATATTTCTTTGGCAGTTCGACACTTCTTGATTCTGTTGAAGTATCTGTTGTCGATGGCTTTGTAGAGGATATCTTTGGCAATATTGTCAAGATTGTACTGTCTCCTCTCTTCCTTTGTCCATTCTGATCTGGCTTTCTCAATCATCTCAGGCTGAGTCCTGTCAATAGTATGTTCAGTATTCACCTTCATAAATTTGGTGAAAGGTCCTTCTTCAAGGACTTCCCACATTTCATCATGAAGAGCGCAGAGGTGTGCTTTCATTCTGATCTTCCAGTCATCATACTTCTGATCTGAAAACATGAGGTGCTTTGCAAGAGAGTTATCCATAATAGTAAGTAAATAGAGGCTAAGAACAAGTGGATCTTTTGTTCAGAGAGTAACCTAAAAGATTACAAGAACAAGGAGGCTCTGATACCACTTGTTGGTCCCGTTTAATATGGTAACCAGTCTAGGGGGGGGGTGAATAGACTGGTTGGTTTTTCAAATTTTCTCTAAGTCCGAAGAGACTTATCAGAGAAGGTCTGATTCTGATGACAGGGAAAGGCTGGTTCTGATATCAGAACTGGCCTTGGCAGCGGATTCTGATCTGTCCGGGTAGCCTCAGAAAAATACTAAGGCAAATGCCTTTCTGATAACTCTGAAGACAAGATCTGCTGAACACAGATTCCAAGTCTTAGAGTTAATCAGTTAATATCCTAAGTGCAGAAATATAAATTGCAGTAAAGTAAATGACACCGGATATTTTATAGTGGTTCAAGGAACAACTCGTTCCTCTAGTCCACTGTTCCACTAGCTTTGAAGTAGATCGGTTACAAAGCTTAGTCCCTAGCACTTAAGAAGCACTCCTCGTCTTCTTCAAGCCTAGATGCCACCCAGGATGCAATTCCACGTCCTGATGGCTGATCCTTTCACTCAGCTTCCCGGAAGTATCACCACTTCACTACTGCAGTTACTTGGACGCCCTTCTTTTCAGAAGATCCTTTTGAAAAACAGAGTTTTTCCTCCAACTTGCTTCGTTACAAATGATGTTTGATGAAGTTCTTGAAGTGTTGAAGAACAGGATGAACTTTGCTTGTTTGTTGGGGATGAGAGATTTGGAGTTTGAATCTTCCCAACGTAAGCTTGTCTTGTTGGAGGTTGTAGAGTTTGAATCTCAAGAGAGCTTGAATGATGATGTGTAATAGTTGTAGCAAAGTTGCAAAATTATATTCCTGTATCTTCAGTGTGTAGCTTATATACGGAGGTTGTCTGCCCGTTGGAGGAGGAGACAACTGCATTAAATGCGCGTACAGTTGACTTGACTGCCGTTTTTGGAAGGTTTCTATTTTTAAAATATATCTTCCCGGATTCTTTGGTCAATCATTCGCAATCAATCCTTCAGCGTATCAGGCTCATTTAATGTGCATTAAATGCTTTCCTTTCATGCACAGTCTTCTAGCCGTTGGATGTTTTTACTCGTTAGATTCATAGCTGTTGGATGTTGCTTGAAATCTTCTAAGTGTTAGTCGGGCTCTGATCAGGCTCTTCTGATATGTTGGATTCTGATGGCTATCTGATGAGTTGAGTTCTGATGGTCTTCTGACTGAACTCTGACTCTGACTCTGATAGGTCCGCTGATGAGTACCTCTGATCTGTAGTTCTCATCGGCTATCAGATGTTCAAGTTTATCAGCAACTCTCATAGGTGCAACTCTGATGGACTTCTGGTAAGAGAACTCTGATGGAGCAGTTCTCATAGAGCAAGTCTGGTAGAGCAGTTCTGATGCACTTCTGATCTGATCCAGAATAGAGCAACTCTGATCGTCGACTACACTAATACTTACAATTGAAAATTCTAATACATAAAATCTAATTTGGGGGTATTCTAACTTTCTAATCCTATAGCATCATCAAAATCTAATTACATTTATTCCTTACAGTACTCATTTGTTAGAAATCCAAGAAATCACACTAATGTTTACGTGAGGGCAGTTAATAACACAGTCTAACATGAGGTAGTCTTTATTAAATATTTCAAAGGTCTTTTAATTTTTTGTGTGATTGTTTTGAAACAATGAACTTTTTGAATATATAGTTTCTTAAAGCTCACAAGACAGATTGATTTCTTAACTGTCCATTAAGCTAATTATTTATTTATATATAAATATACGGAATTTATTTAATATTTTCTGTTTATAATTTATAAATTGGAATATATTTCATTCTGATGTTGCTAATTTATCAATTGTATTTTTTTCTCATCACATGTACAACCTTAAGTTAAAATTGTTTTTCTTTAGGGAATTGTAGTCTATAATATACGTAGTACTACATATTATTATATGAATAATAGACTAATCAAGTTCGGTAAAACAATAAGTTCATAGTTACTTAACCTAAACCGAGAAATTAATATCCTACAATGGTCTTGGGCATTACCACGAACGCGCAACGCGCGTTACAAAACTAGTAAATAAATAAAGATGGAAGGCTAACTTATCCCATCCCCCAAGTACGTACTAATAAAGTTTCGACCGACTCCGAATGAAAAGCCAATATCTTCATAATATCTTCAAATTATGTGGAAAAGTTTGAATCAATAAGATATGTCTTACTCCTCTAAGATTGACGACCTTTCAGATCTTAACATGGTATCAGAGTCAAACAGATCTATAACCACGATGTGGGCCCCCTTATGAAAAATGATGAATCGGTGAAAAAAATGAATGATGGCACGATCCAGACGAAGTGTCTGATCATGAGGAGGAGTGTTGAATTCTCACATTGAAAACGTGTTAAGGAATTAAGTGTTATATTAAGATCTGGATTACTCCTCCTATCAGAGTGACCTTTTAGGATAGAACCTCATATCTTAATATGGTATCTGAGCCAAACCGATCTATAACCACGGTGTGGGCCTCCTTATGAAAAATGGCGACACGATTATAAAAAATGACAAAGACGAACCGACGAAAAAATGAATGACGGCACGATTCAGATGAAGTGTCTGGTCATGAGGAGGGGTGTTAGAATCTCACAACAGAAAAGTTTGAATCAACAAGTGTTATATTAAGATACGGGCTACTCCTCCTATAAGGTTGACCTTTTAGGATGGAACTTGGGATCTTAACAAAATAATCAGGTCACTATTTGTTTAGTCGAACTTGATGTAGTTTTTCCATAGATTAATTATGTGTGTGTGCCGGCATACATATGTATATTAAATAAAAATTAAATTAATCATATGTTTTGAATATTGAACAAAATAGATAGTGATGTACGTAAGGAATGGAGTGAGTTTCAGGCTTTCACTCCAGGTCCCCCCAGACCCCGGAGTAAAAAAACAAAAAAGAAAAAAAAGAAAAAAAAGTACGTAAGGAATGGAAGTCATGAATTTTTGAGATGATGTTGTGTTAACTTTTCGCTATATTATTTAGAGCCCGTTTAGTAGCACGAAAATCGGTTGATTTAGCTGTTTCTGCTGAAATTTATGAAGTTCTGCCTGAAGTGGCTGCATTGGCTGATTCTGTTGATTTAAGAAAAAAATATTTTTAAAATATATTTTATTAATAAAATAAAGAAAAAAATTATATAAAAATAGTTAAATTGATCCTCTACAGTAACTTCAGCCAGTACAGCCAGAAAAGTAACTCCAATCTTACTTTTTCTGCTTATTACACAATTCAGCGCGCAAAAACAAAAGTTACGTGTTTGGTGAAAAAGTTGGCTGATAAGTCTGATAAGCCGAAAAAAGGTGTTGCCAAACATTGGCGTTAAAAGACACCTTAATGAATCTATGTTAGAGTAAATTTCATGATTAGGACTAGAAGAAAGGAGAATCGCAAAACTAAGACTAACATATTTTGTATGACTACAAATATAGTCATTTGACAATACTACCCTTAACGAGTTACATGAGCTAAAAACTATGAGCCCATTTGGTAACACTAAAATTGGCTATATTGGCTTATTCTGCTGAAATTTATGAAGTTCTGGCTGAAGTGGCTATATTGGTTGATTCTGCTTATTCATGAAAAAATTATATTTAAAATAATTTTTATTAATAAATAAAATAAAAAAATTATATGAAAAAATAGCTAAAATGATCGTCTACAGTAACTTCAACCAATACAATCAGAAAAGTAACTCCAACCTTACTTTTTCTGCTTATTACACAATTCAGCGCGCGAAATAAAAAAATTATGTGTTTGATGAAAAAGTTGGTTGATAAGCCTGATAAGCCTGATAAGCTGGTTGATAAGCCTGATAAGCCTGCTTGGTGCAGCCGAAACAATCTTCCAAAAATGGTGTCGCAGCCATATACTCCCGCTACCAAACCATTGTAGTCGCTGCCTTCAGTCAGATCGCCACCGCCACCCACCCACGAGCGGACTTAGCCACTCTCCGGTGAGTCCCTTTTCCATCTTCAATGAGACTGCCATCCTGTTAGGAGTAACACAACAATGTCATTTTATTGTAAAAATCATGGCATCTTTTGAAAAAATAAAGAATTTTTCAAATTAAATTTGTGGCATTTTACTAAGAATTATGAAATTATTTAAAATAAAATTCAAATCCAAAGAAGAAGAAAACATAGTTGCTGAAATTTGAAGAGGTGGGGGATGAGGAGGAGGATATTACCTACCTGGCTTGGCTGAAGAAATTGCAGAAGAGGTGTCTTGGATGAGTCCAAGGCTGCGATTGATAGTGGAGCTGCTGTGGGAGGCTATGGTCGATGGCAGGGCTGCAATCCATGGTAGAGGAAGGAATTGTCAACAGATGAGTTCTAGTCAATGGAGGTCGATTGGAAGAAATCGGTGATGAATTGCATTGGGCATATGGAGATGAGTCGCACATCTGGGTGTAGTTGCATAAAGTTGTAAAAGTGTAATCTTTAATCCTGTTTAGGGAATAATAAACTTAAGAAAAATGCTAAAGGTACCCCAACTTGTACCCCATTTTGTACCCCCACTCCTACTTTGTGGTCACAATTGGAGCAATACTTTTAAGTAGGACAACACTTTTAATTGTGGCCTCATTTGGACCACACAATGTGTGGTGTAAGAATGGGGTACCCCAAAATGGGGTACCTCTAGCACGGTTGTAAACTTAAAACCCTAATTAGAAATTTAGGTCATGTTTTAGTTCAATTGAGGGCATTTTTTTATCTTATGATACGAGGTTGTAGGGTAATAGTTAGATTATCATACCCTAAACAGAAAACATTAGGAGTAAAGGGAGTAAAATGCATATTAATTGGGTATGCATGTGATGTGAGTTTTCTCGCACTTAAAAATATTGTAGAATAGTGGTGAAAGTACGAGTATCGTCTCCACAGGGACGGACAAAAGGGAAATAAGAATTAACTAAATTCAGCGATTAAAAAGAAATAAATAAAATAAATACGATGTGCGAGATTGGTTGGTTTGGAAAATTAAACTCATACGAAAGAACGGTTAAATAAAAGGTTGGTTTCTTTCTAATTAACGACGAAGGGAACATGGATTTATTCCGGGGTAACAAGATTTCAGACTTAATTACATGAAATTAATTTAATTGAGCCTAGCTAATCATTACTAAGTTCTTACCGCTCTCGCGGCGTAGAGTACAATAATTCAGGGGACCAAGCTGATCTCTCATGCGATAGGATCCTAAATTATTGTCAAGACGAGCAAGCTTACGGCCCCTTAATCGCTACAAATCTCTTAGCGAACGATTAAGTGTGTGTGACTATGTCCTAGAATAAACTAGATCTCTCTTAATTTATTCTACAAGCAATTGTCATTCTAGCTGCAGTGTAGGTTACAAGAGATACCAGTTAAATTATTCAAACACAAATTAAACGGCATTCATGCAATTAATCCATCAAGAAACTAGTCATACATCATGATCAACTCCTTCATCAACCCCAAATCCCTAATTAAACTACTCACAATTCATAATTGAAGAATCAACAGATTGGGATGAATAGAAATAATTGTCATTAATTAAAAAGATTGAACTTACAAATTATTCCAGGGTCTTGAAGAAAACAACGCAAAAACGCAAATAAATTCGTCCCTAGGCCTCTTCGTAATGTTCGTAACCCTTAAACAGGAGAATGGAGACCTTATTTATAGAAAACAGAGAAATTCAGCTCAAACTGGGATTTCCGGAGGCAGGCACGATGCTAGGCACGATCGTGCCTAACCTCCGTGCCTCCGGAGTACGCGCGTTCCGTATCTAGGCATGATCGTGCCTCCTTGATCAGGCACGATCGTGCCTCCCTGGCAATGGCTCCTCGCGAGTTCCTTCTTCATGCACGATCAGGCCTAACTTTGGGCGCACAGAGTGCACTCTTCATTTCTGAATTTGGTGACGCTCCCTTCATGAAAGTTATGGATAATGAAGTCATCTATCCACCACAACTTGCAAAACTGGATTTGAATCATCCAATCAAAAGATATGAATATCATGGTGGAAGGTCGCATTCTGAAATCGCAACAGGGATCATCTGACTTAATCGTCTGTTTTCACTTTCTTCCTCTCAGATTCTCGCAATAGTGTCTTCATATGATTTGTATCCCTTGAAGTTAGATTTCATGTGGAACTTGAATCATGTCCTTTGGATGTTTCTACAAAAAGATATGCTTGAACGATTGACAGAAGGTCATCCTGATCGTTGTTTTCAAGCTCTATACGACTTCTTTTGATCTCATAGCCAATTCTAGAGCTCTTTTGTCATCAAATCTTCATTGTAAACCTCCCGGTGACCTCCAAAGTTCTCAAATCAATCTCGAATGCATCTCTAATCATCCCGATTGCTCCTCAAGCGCCGGTGCCGGACTCTAAATTCGTGATTTTGACTCCAAACGACATAAAACTCGAACCAACGCCCGGTGAACATAACTTGAGCTAAAATTGAGACTTGTAACACCTTAAAACTAGGAAAACCATCGAAAGCCTATCCCCGCACGCATCAAATGCATGTCAAAATACAGACTTATCAGATTCCCCCACACTTAAGCCTTTGCTTGTCCTCAAGCAAACCGAACAACGGGGCTTACGATAATCACCACACGGAATGAAAGCAGTTAGCATGCACACATAGTTAAAGGGATATTCACATAACAGACAGTCTAAACCAAGAAAATTCTTCCCTAAACTACATTTTTGTACTCAAACTAATAGATTTGACAAAATTATTCACAATATCCTCAAAGCAATGTCAGCGTACACAAAAAAACTTGCTACTGATCAGAAGGACTTGTGAAAGTGGTGGTGAATGGTCAATGGATAAACAATAAACAGTCTCTTTCTTGAGAGTTTGGAACATTCTAACAAAGACTCAATGCATTCGGGAATTTCGGGGCTATTCTTAGGATTAAAGAATTCAGTAGGCCACAATTTAGGAACTATCATTTAAACATGTGCATGGAGTAGACATGGTGTACAACTAAGCTAAATCGTCGCAGCACATTTGTGCTTTGACGTAAACTTGAAGTATGTGAAGGACTAAAACTAATTTTGCAATAGCCTCCAAGTTCATTTAATTTGGTTCAGTTTTCCTTGTCATGTTGGCATGAGAACGTCATTTCTTTCTAAAGATACCCAAGTCTCATCTTATTGTGCGAACACTTACGCTTTTTGACCAAGGCTCCCATTCTCTTTTTCGCAAGATAAGAGGTCTAGCTAATATTAACTTTTTTCAATTTTTAGATTTTTACTAGACATTACAACTAAGCTAATCTCGGCCTCACCAAGGAAAATTAGCAATTAAACTTCAATTACTCAAATTCTCGAAAGTATCAAATTCTTAAAACGTGGCTGCTCTTACCCCTTTTGGGGCATAGGAATAATGCCAAAAAATGGCTCCTACGAAAACTCCATAAACCTAGCAAATTAATCCCTAGTTCCCTAAACACCAAGACTATGTTAGAAATATTCACGGTTAAGGAAACATAGGTCATTTGGCTGTGGAGCTCAATAAATTGGGTAAACAGTAACATGGTCAGACTCAAAGTGGTTTCTCATAAAGGACTTATTCGGGTGGGATGGTGATTAATGAAAAATTCAATGGGTTGACTAATGTCTTCATCCTCTCAGCAACTAGATTATAGTGCAAGCAATTTAAGCCTAAACACTTCAAAGATGTTCTAAAAGTATAGTCAAAATGCTAGCCAGCTCATAGAAACACGGTTTGAAGAAAAATTTAAAAAAATTTGACATGACTTTTCTATGAATATACAACTAACACCTGCACATGCTAACTCTAATAAACCCATGTAACAACTACTGCCTGAATGCCCAATTCACTCCCCCACACTTAAACTTTGGCATCGCCCTCGATGACCAAAAATGCACTATGCACAAGGGGTAAAGAGGAAAGGGTCACGCATGCTCAACTCAACTCAACTCAACATTTACAAAACAGGCGATTAAAAGGGTCGCAGAAACTTCCCTAAGGCGTTGATCGATGCAGAACTAAACTGAGTCAAGTGATCCTCGGCACATCATCCAAAAGCAAAACCCTGAGCTGCAAAAATAAAGCACACAACACAAAAAACAAAAACAGAAAACATCCCTTTTCTTCGGGGGTTTTCTGAAAGAAAACAAACAAAAACAAAAGTGCAGAAAAAAGCTTGGGTTGCCTCCCAAGAAGCGCTATCTTTAACGTTGTTTGCCCGACGCAACCTCATAAGCTTTCAATGTTTATAATTTTCGCTCCACGAATGCCATTAAGTGGCGCAAACCTTTAAATTTTCGAGTACATGTAGGCAGCACACATTGTTCTAAAACTCGCTAGGCGCTAGTCGGGCGGTTGAGGGGCGCCTAGCGCCTAGGCGGCCGACTAGGCCGATTTTTTGGCCGACTAGGCCGATTCGGCCTCTACAGTTAGGGCCGACTAGGCCGCCTAGGCCGATTAATCGGTCCGCCTAGGCCGATTTTTAGAACAATGGCAGCACATGGTCTTCATAACTCTCATCAACACAGAAGTGAAGGATGAAACTCACATCCTCTTCGGGTGGACAAAGAACATGAGTCAAAACTTTGATTACTCTAGGCATCACCGGAAGCTCAAAATATGTCTCATAGCAAAGATTAGGAGCAACACCGTAATCGAACTGCACCATGAAAAAGTCTCCTTCTTCCTCATAATCATTATAAACATTTAAAACACCTCCTCTGGAATTTTTATCACTCTCCATATGATCATCCCAACTCTCGTTAACACCGTTCTTATCAATGTCTTATCGAATGATGTTGTCACTCTCCGCATAAAAAGGCATATCATCATCAAAGAGTGAATCAAAGAAATCCAAATTTGAAACCACATAAGAGTGGATCGATTCATGTGTACAAGAGGGGTAATCTTGCTTGTGGGGAGGGAATTCTTCATTATGGACATTATCTACCTTGCCTCCACTCTCTTGGAGCGTGTAATCATCTTTTCCCAACTCATCTTCAATACCCAAACCTACCTCAGTAGCACCATCATCATGACTGATCTGCTTCATGCCCTCATCAGGTGTTGTGACTAATGGTAAATCAAACGGCTGAGGGGTTTCTGTATGAAAATCACAGTGATTTGTGACTTCCTCAGTTATAGCTTGTACCGTTTGAAACTTTTGCCTATATTCTTGGAAAAACAACTCGAGACTACTACCTTCCTCTTCAAGGTCAAACATAGGTGGGTCTTCAAAAGCATCAGAAAGTGTATCATCCATCATAATCCCACCATCGCAATCTGACTCAATTCCATGATCATCCCTATTAGTCTCCTCTGGTTGAGCTTTTAACAGCTGATCCAATTGATTTTGTAGGGTCTGAAAACTTGACTACGTTAATTGTTGATTTGCCTCAGTTAACCTAGACTGCAAAAACTCCTTGAGTGTTTCTTCCAGGCTGATGTGGGTTTGCTGCATTTTAGGCCTCGTGTATTCCGCCTCCTCCAATTGCTTATGCGGCTCATAACTCAACAAGGATGTAGAAATGGCTGAAAGATTTGTGTTTGTGAGTTGTAGGGAGGGCGAAGTGGGGTATGTCGTTGCCCAGTAAGGATGGTCAGATGGAAGAATGGGGCAAAGACATAAATGGTGATTTCCTCCACAAAATGAACAAATGCTATTCTTAGGAAAGTAATCAGCCAATTCCTCGAGACTTTTAGTTTGAACGAGAAATTCTAGCATGAAGCCTAGTTTTGCCCGAGGATATTGTGGATAAGGATAATGATGAGGAAAATGAGATTGAGAGTATTGCGTATTTGGAAGATGGTAAGAATAGGAAGACGGAAGATTTTGCGGTGTAGAAGAGTAATATTGGTGAGGTGTGTAAAATTGAGGAGGAGTGTAAGGAAGACATGGTGCAAATGGTGAATATTCCGTGGAGGTTAGAGGGTGAGGTGTTCCTCCATAATCGAACTGGATGCGTTCATCACATCCTCTTAGAAAAATATCTGAAAGGTTAGCATAGAAAAATCCTACAGAAAAACAAAAAACAAAAAACTAAGAATCTAAAAAAAATCTCGCTAAAATAAATTAACCATTAAACTGACACCGTCCCCAGTAACGGCGCCAAAAACTGATGTGAGTTTTCTCGCACTTGAAAAGATTGTAGAATAGTGGTGAAAATACGAGTATCATCTCCACAGGGACGGACAAAAGAGAAATAATAATTAACTAAATTAAGTGATTAAAAAGAAATAAATAAAATTAATGCGATGTGCGAGATTGGTTGGTTTGGAGAATTAAACTAATGCGAATGAACGATTAAATAAAAGGTTGGTTTCTCTCTTATTAACGACGAAGGGAGCATGGATTGATTCTGGGGTAACCAGATTTATGGCAGATCAGGGTTAATAACATGAAATTAATTTAATTGAGCCTTGCTAATCATTACTAAGTTCTTACCGCTCTCGCGGCGCAAAGTACAATAATTCAGGGGACCAGGATGATCTCTCATACGACAGGATCCTAAATTAATTATTGTCAAGACGAGCGACCTTACGGCCCCTTAATCGCTACTAATCTCTTAGCGAACGATTAAGTGTGTGTGACTATGTCCTAGAATAAACTAGATCTCTCTTAATTTTTTCTACAAGCAATTGTAATTCTAGCTGCAGTTTAGGTTACAAGAGATATCAGTTAAATTATTCAAACACAAATTAAACGGCATTCATGCAATTAATCCATCAAGAAACTAGCCATACATCATGATCAACCTGTTAGGTCCCCTAGATTTTGATGATAATGTAATAGTTTTGATGATGTCACCCCTTTTTTATTTATCTCTGTTTTAGACTAGTCTACTAGCTATGTTCTACTTTGTTTATTTGTAATGTGCTCCATATAATAGTGGTAAAGTACTCATAAAAAGCAAAGAATACTAAAAAGAGAAGTTAAACGTACCATAAAACAAAAAGAAAAAGATCAAAAAGAAAAGGTACGAAAAGAGTTAACTAGCATCCACTGAAAAGGAAGCCTACAGGAAAAACCCAGATTTCGACAGCCTGCTCCCAAACTTGGCAGCCAGCTGAAATTTGGAAATCCAGTCAAGGCATCCAAAATCCAATTTTCTCTTCTCTTAGCACAAAACACTTAAACAACAGACCAACTTGCAGTCAAAATAACAATTTGATGAAAAGTAAATTTATAAGAGATTTTAATCACATTATAAATTTCTTATAAATTTATTTTACTAAAAGGAAGTGTTCGATATTTTGTAAGGAAGCATTGAAATATCACTCGACTTTATACTAGTTTCTACGCATGAAAATAATGATAAAATATCTTTTATCTTGCATTGAAATGTGTAAACAAGTTGAGCTGAAGATTGTTGATTTGTGTCACTACGTGACAAAGACAAACCATGCTGCCTCAGATAAGTGGAACAAAGCAAGTAGATCAAGCTACGGTCAAGATTCATTTCCTCAGCCAATGGTGGAGATGCAATGATCAAGTCTATAAATACAGAAGGAGTGTGGGATTACCAAGTGTGGTAAAACGAGAGGAGCCAAGTGGATAAAAGGAAATCATACTCTACACGAAGAAATCCAGCCAACTGATTTCCCTTCTACACTTTGGCTGCCACCCCACCCGTCTAATGCTCTTAGACTAGCTACAATTCATACAAATCTATAGAGCTTAGATTAGTTGGTAGTTTAGCAATACACCCATGTATTCTAGACTAGTGTTAGACATTCTGGATGGCTTTGTGATCAAATCTAGAAGGTGAGAAAGGACAAGGACATGAGTAGCTCTTGGAGAGTAAATCCCATTAGTGAAAAACCTTGGAGAACTGAGTAGCTTGGAACGGTGTTCAATTTCCTTGTTAAAACCTCACAACCTACGCCTGGGCCAAGGGTAGGTTGGGGCACTAAATGTAATGGGATATTTATTTAGTTGAAATCTATCTGAAATAGGTTGGGACTGGATGTAGGAGGATTACACCACCTCTGAACCATGATACATTGTGTGTCATCTTTACATTCTGCTCCTAACACATATTCAGTACCCACTCACCTTCACAACGTCACAACAAAATAGCTTGCTCACTAAAACTGTCGAGTGAACTTTCCAAGTTCACTGTGAGTCATCTCCTTGATATGTTCTTTAGAGTGACCTAATTCCATTGGTCTAAATCCTTCATACTTGTGTGCTAGACTAGTTCTAAATCCAGCCAATACGTTAGAGTATAGTTCATTGCTATACCTTAACCAAATAAGCTGAAACTTCATTTTGGCAGCCTGCTCCTAAGGATTGGCAGTCAGCTCCTAAACTGACTGGCAGCCATCTCCTTTAGGATTTTGGCAGCCTGCTCCTTGAGTCTACTGCTTCTGGCAAACACACTTGTATCATGTTTAATCCATCTCTCTCACAACTAAAAGGGCCATAACCTTTAGTTCTATATAGTGTCACCCTCCTGAGGTCAAGACTTCCGTTGCATGTTTCAATACCTCTCAAAAGATATTGGAACATATCAAGTTAGAGGAAAAGGGGTTGAAAACCAAAAAGATTTAAAAGTCTATTCACCCCCCCCCCCTCTAGACTTTTATCTCACTTGGGACTCAGTTGGTATCAAGGGCACTCATCACAACCCCTTCATCAACCCCAAACCCCTAATTAAACTACTCACAATTTATAATTGAAGAATCAACAGAACTGGGATGAATAGAAACAATTGTCATTAATTAAAAAGATTGAACTTACAAATAATCCCAGGGTCTTGAAGAAAACAACGGAAAAACGCAGATAAATTCATCCATAGGCCTCTTCGTAATGTTCGTAACCCTTAAACAAGAGAATGAAGACCTTTTTTTAGAGGAGGAGAATGGAAACCTTATTTATAGAAAACAGAGAAATTCAGCTCAAATTGGGATTTCCTAAGGCAGACACGATACTAGGCACGATCGTGCCTGACCTTCGTGCCTCCAGAGTACACGCGTTTCGTATCTAGGCACGATCGTGCCTCCTTGATCAGGCACGATCATGCCTCCTTGGCAGTGGCTCCTCGCGAGTTCCATCTTCACGCACGATCGTGCCTACCTTTGGGCGCACGGAGTGTGCTCTTTACTTCCGAATTTGACGACTCTCCCTTCATAAAAGTTTTAGATAATGAAGACCTATTTCCACCACAACTTGCAAAACTGGATTTGAATCATCCAATCAAATGATATGAATAAAATGGTGGAAGGTCGCATTCTGAAATCGCAACAAGGATCATCTGACGTCATCGTCTTTTTTCACCTTCTTCCTCTCAGATTCTCGCAATGGTGTCTTCATATGATTTGTATCCATTGAAGTTAGCTTTCATGTGGAACTTGAATCGTGTCCTTTGGATGTTTCTACAAAAAGATGTGCTTGAACGATTGACAGAAGGTCATCCTGATCGTCGTTTTCAAGCTCTATACGTCTTCCTTTGATCCCGTAACCAATTCTAGAGCTCTTTTGCATCAAATCTTCATCGTAAACCTCCTGGTGACCTCCAAGGCTCTCAAATCAATCTCGAATGCATCTCGAATCATCCCGATTGCTCCTCAAGCGCCGGTAACGGACTCTAAATTCCTGATTTTGACTCCAAACGACATAAAACTCGAACCAACGCCCGATAAACATAACTTGAGCTAAAATTGAGACTTGTAACATCTTAAAACTAGGAAAACCATCAAAAACCGATCCCCACACACATTAAATGTGTGTCGAAATACGGACTTATCAGCACGCTAAGAATAGCAAGAAAACATTAGGTGTAAACGGAGTAAAATGCATATTAATTGCATATGCGTGCTAAGAATAGCAAATAATCCTATCAATTCTATGTCATTGACCAAATGCTTGATTGTAGTTCATAATGTTATTGCATCAAAGGATACTCTTCTTTATGAAAACTAGATGGATTCGTAATTTAAGTTTAAGGATGTTTTTACTTGGACTGTAATTTGCTGGTCTGGTCTGTTTAAGTCTGGTCTGAACTGGTCTGGTTTATGTGTATTTTATAACTACGGAAGTCAAATCTGGTCTGGTCTGGTCTGTTTAACTCTGCTCTGATCTGGTCTGTTTAACTCTGCTCTGGTCTGGTCTGACCTGTTTATGTCTGGTCTGGTCTGGGATTGAAAACAGTCCAAGTAAAAACATCCTAAGATGAACAAGAGCAAGATCATGGCTACATGCCTACATCTTCGTATTTTGAGGAGGAGAAACCAAATGCCTCCCCAGATAAGCTCGAGCCGCCTAACATTTCCCAGCTACCACCCCATCCAGTGTTGTTTCACATGAGAACCGAATGCTAGGGTTTCATATCGATGACTTGGGTTTAGATCGACCACGTTGGTTCGAAGGTGTGGTTAAAATTTTGTGCCGGTTAGGGTTGTGGGCGGTTGGGGATGTCGAAGAGGGAACTATTATTTTGAGCATCTTATTCATTAAGTCTAGTTTACTCATATCAAATTTTAGCTAAAAAGTCAACCGGGAAGACATTCAAATGAATTCTTGAATATAACTGCGCAGTTAAAAACACATTTATCTTCAAGAATTTATTCGAATGCCTTCCCAATTGAAGTTTTAGTTGAAATTTGGTATGAGTAAACTAGACTTAATAAATAAGATGCTCAAAAAAATCCATCAAAAAAAATCCACCGGGAATTGCCTCAAATGGAGACGGTCGGACAGTAAGGACTCATTTGACCCTTTTTATGCAACTTCGAGTACCAATCTGACCCTTACCTCGTATTTTTATAGAAAAGACATTAACAAAGTTCTTGTATATCTTACCCAATGTCCAGGTCCCAAATATACGGTGGACGCCGGGGGTGGGGTGGGGGGGGGGGGACATGGAAGCATATGCAGTGAAGAGAGCTAGCGAATAGAGACAGTGACAGCGATGGAGAACCGGCGACAAAGAGCAGAGGCGAACGACATGGTGGTGACGGCGGCGGCAAAGAAGAAACCATAAACGGTGAGACCCAGAGAGAGTGAGCCGCGATGAGAGGATCATTAGAAAACTAGGATTTTAATTCAGAGTATTTTTTAGGGTAAAAAAACATAATACACTAATGGAAGTAATGATTAATACAAGGAGGAACTACATTTAGCCAAAGTATGTGAATCAATTTGAGAACTAGTTGCCCGATTAAGGGATCATCATCATCATTCTCCGGTGCCACAAAGGCTCCACCTTGTGTGGGTTAAGGTGAGGTCAGATGCATGTACCCAGTCTTAACCATGTACTAAAGCAAATAGAGATTGTTTCCAAATAACCCATGGGGAAAACACGTCAAAAATTGAATGACGTGCCTGCTGCTTCATAACAAAGAATCACATGAAGTTTAGTGAGTAATTTTGCTTTATCCCATCATATTCCCAAACAAAAAAATAGTGTATTTTTGGCTACATTGAAAATGATGGAAAGTGCCCGAGTTAAGTTATGAACTACTCTCTCCCGTCCCATAAAACTTGACCAAATTTCCTTTTTTGATCGTCCCAAAAAACTTTATCATTTCCATTAAAAGTAATAAATGTTGGAGTATTTCGGCCTGATAAACCTGTAAAAAAGCGTCAGAAACTCAGAAATAATAATATAGCTCGAGTCATGTAAACGATGTCCTCAAGAACGAGCTCTTCGGCGTAAGCCGGTAACAGAACAACCAGAATAGAAGTGTATAATATTTTGCTTATGATCTAATACGGATGTTGTTTGAGATGAATTCTCCCTCCATACTTTTGCTCCACACAAGCATATATATACGAGTGTGTGTGTGTATATATATATATATATATATATATATATATATACATAGGGGAAAGATCAAGTACAAAGTGTGCTTATTGTGCAAATATTTGTACGATGCACCTTGACGTTATTTGCATTGCATATTGAGGTTCAAAGTATTGCACATCATAAAGTCATAAAAATAACAGTTGCACATTAAGGTGCAACGTGTTGCACCCTAAAAAGTTGGGTTTTATTACAAAAATGCCACCTTGCATTTATGTCCTTTGGATCAACTCATCAGACGGTCAAGATGAGTTTGTACTTTGTAAATTAAGAAGGCTTTGTATTTGATCTCTATTCTATATATATATTTTTTTTTTTTTTAAATGAAATACCAGATTTTATTTAAGAAAAGAAAAGGGGATTACAACAAGAGGAGGAGGGGGGACATGAGGCCTAACCCTGAGATAGAAATATAAATACATTAATAGCGAAAGAATGGAAGGCCCAAAGCGTCAACTCTGAGTGCTTCCTTTACTTTGGCCGGCAATGCGTCATGAGTCCAGAATGTAAGTCGTTCACTTTCCTTAGGTAAGTGACGGGCCATGTGGTGGGCCGGTCCATTCGTTTCCCTGTAGGTGTGAGTGAAAAAATGATCTCCTCTGAAAGCACACGTTCTTAGTTCCTCGATGAGTTTTCTATTTTCGCCTGATAGTTTCCCGTATTTGATGAGGGAAATGCTAAGTTTGGAGTCTGATTCAAAGGTGACCCTGGTGAAGCCTTGCTCTGAAATCCACATAGCTGCCTGGTGGATCGCCTGTAATTCTGCATCAAGTACGGAATCGGCCGAGGTGTTGAAGCGGAGTGCTAAGATGAAATGTCCCAAGTGGTTTCGAGGGATAGCTCCTGCTCTTGATCTGCCAGGTTCGTAAGCTGCATCAATGTTAAGTTTGAAAGAATTTTTTGGCTTAAGCCATTTAATGATTTTCACTTTCCCTGCAAAAAAAGAAAATTTAGGGTGAATAAAATTTTCCTCCTTGAGCATGTCGCATTGATTGTTGATGTTCCTTATCCGAAGATTCCATGACCAGTCTTGAGTGAAGTGTTTGATTTGTTGGATAACTCTATCTGGTTTAAAGGTGTGCCATGAGGAGTCCCAATTGTATTCTGCATAATGTTTCCATATATGCCAAGAGATGATTCCTGGTAGGTTGATCTTGAAGGTGTCCATCAAAGTAGTGCCCCTAACTTCCAGCCACCAGGAAAAATAAATTTGTCTAGGAGAGCACAGGAAATTAGGGCGATTAATATGAAAAAGACCCATAAAATAGTGCCAAATAGGAGAGATGATGGGGCAGTGGTAGAATATGTGTGAGGAGAGGGCACTGTCTTTTCTGCAGAAAGGGCATAGAGAGGGTAGTGTAGAGATTTGGAGTTTGATAAGGTTTTCTGGTAAGGGCAGAAGGTTATTGAGTTGTTTCCATTGGAAAAGTTTTACTTTCATGTGTTGATGTTGGTTCCAGGTGTGAACAGCAGAGAAAGTAGATGGTTGACAATGTCTAACTTCGTCATAAGCTGATGAGAAGCTGAACTTACCATCTTTTGTAGGCTGCCAAATTATGCCCCCCGAGGAGTTAGTTGAGGTAAGTGAAAAACCTTGGTGATTGACCGAGCAAATTCTCTTCCAAATGGTCGAATCTGTGGGTTTAGGGGGTATTAGGGGTCCTCTAGGGTATTTGCAGTGAGTGAGTTTGGCCCATAGAGAGGTCTTGCTTTTCCATTTCCACCAAAGTTTAAGGGAAAATGCTTTTTCAATATCGGTCAATAGCCTGATTCCAAGTCCTCCTTCAGAAGTAGGTCTGCAAATGTTCTTCCATTTAGTCCAGTGATGCTTGTGATTTGAGCCTTTGGTGCCCCAAAAAAAATTGGCCATTTTTTTGTTGAGGATATTGTGTACTTGTTTGGGTAGAATGTCAACAGCTAGGCAGTGTAGAGGGATGCTAGATAGGACATGTTTGATGAGAATCAACCTACCTCCCATTGTGAGGTTGTTTTCACTCCAAGCTGTGAGTCTGTTATCGAAGATATTGATAAGGTCCTTGCAGAAGTGTGTTCTGTTTATGCCTCTGTGCAGGTTGGAGCCAAGGTATTTTATCGGGAAGTTGGAGCTTTTTATGCCCAGGATATTGTGGATGGAGGATGATCTGGAGGCTGCTGATTTTCCACTGATAAAGGAGCTTTTGTTGAGGTTGACAGATTGGCCAGAAGCTGCTTGATAAGTATTTAGGAAATTTTTAAATGCAGTCAGCGAGGTGGCATCTCCATTTTGAAAAATGAGAAGGTCATCTGCAAAACCTAAGTGTGAGATGATAGGAACACCCCTACCATATAAATAGGGTTTTATGGAACCAGCCTCTACTAGTTTGTTGAGACCCCTAGAAAAAACTTCAGAAGCTAGGATAAAGAGGTAAGGGGAGAGGGGGTCTCCTTGTTTCACCCCTCTGCTAGGCTGGAAGAAACCCACAGGTGCACCGTTGACTAAGACAGAGAGGGAGGTGGCCTTTAGGTTGCCCAAAATGATAGAGATGATGTGGTCAGAGAATCCAAACTTAGCAAGAACATCCTGGATGAAATCCCAAGAAAGAATGTCAAATGCTTTGGTCATGTCAAGTTTGAGGATAATGTTTGCCCCTCTGACCTTGTTGTCGATGGCATGGGTAAGCTCTTGAGCTATGAGTATATGGTCAGCAATTTCTCTATTACTCATGAAGCCAGCCTGTTCAATGGAAATAAGGTTTGGTAGGATTGAGGATAACCTGTCAGCCAAGACTTTAGTGCAAATCTTATTAGTGAAGTTTGAGAGGCAGATAGGTCTGAAATCCGAGAAGGATTTAGGATTATTGATCTTAGGAATGGGAGCAATGAGTGTACTGGAGAGAGCTTGAGGGATGTGGTTGCCTAGGAAGAAGTCTTGAACTGCCATAAGGATATCTTGTTTCACAATATCCCAACATGTTCTGAAAAATTTTCCGTTAATGAGGTGCATGTTTCAGGGATAAGGGGTTTGTTATGGGATATGTTATGTGTTTCTATTTCATTTGCGGAGTGTTTAGAGTGTGATGCAGGAGGTTGAGGGTTTGAAAGATGGTGGCTGGTGACCTGATGAGAGCTATGGTGTAAACGAGCATGGTAATTTTGATCCTTTGAGGTAAGGGGAGAAAGGAGCAAAGGAGAGGAAGTGGAGCCTGAATTCAGTATAGGAGCAGGTCCCAGTATGCTGGCTTCAGGGAACAGGACAAGGGGTTGGGCCTCAAATAATGTAGAGGTTTCAATTGCCAGTTGTGAAAACTGATTGGTTGTAGATGTAGGAGGAGTGGGGTTCACCCATTTGCCTTTTTGAATTCTTGAAAATCTTGTAATAGTTTTGTCCGGATTATTAGAGTCCGGGTCCAAGGCAATTGTAATACATGATTGGGTCCCATGACCCTGTCTGAAACATTTTTCACAGTAGAGAGGTATGGCCTCATAGTGTACTGATTGTTCAAAACCACATGAGCCTGCTTGGATCCATATTGAACTTGGATTGTGTTTGTTTAATTCAAGTTCAACACATATCCTAGCGATAGAAGGCCTTGAAAGAGAGGTTGTGGAGTGATCTAGTTTAAGGGGACGGCCTATAGCGCTGGAGATGTCAAAGAGGGCAGCTTTGTCATGGAAGTGTATAGGTAGGTTATTGAGAGTAATCCAAACAGGAGCTACTGGAGTTTCAACATTAGGTTTAAAAGAGATAGTCCATTTAGTGACCTTTAGGATGAAGCCAAAAGAGTTCCATGTTCGTTTTGACCAGAACCGAAGGTAATCATCTGGGTCACTGAACCGTAGTAAAATCTGTTTGGGATTTAGTAAACTTACCTGGACTGTTTGTTTAAAAGCAAGCTTCTGTACCCATGATCTAATTGAGAGTAAGCTTGGTCTTCCATTTTCAAATGAACCAACAAGGGATAGTTGGTGCTTTTCTGCCAAGGAAGAAACTTCTTTTGCTGTGAATGTCAAGGAGGGTAGTCCATTATGGTTACCGATGGGTCTTGGCGTGTGGGTAAAATGGGGAGGTTGACATGTTTTCTGAAAGGTTCTGGGGGGTTTTTGGACGTGGGTATTGTTAGCCACTACACTGGCGTATGTCCTGGGAGGTTGTTTTACTTGCTTGTTGGAGGTATAAGGTGGTTTGTGGTAAGTTTGAGGCCGTGTGTTGGTTTTATTTGGATGAGGGCGGCTGGAGGGAGGCGGGGGTGGAGGCCAACGGGAGGAGGGTGGTGGAGGTGGTGGATAGCGGCTGAGATGGGGGTTGCAGTGGGGGGGCTCTCCCTTTCTCTCTCTCTCTCTAGGCATCCTCTCTCATTCTATATATATATATATATATATATATATATATATATATATATATATGGGATGGTTCAAGTGAGAATGGAGTCTCAGGAGAGAAATGAGAATGAAATCCAACCTTCCATTCTCTCAATCTAATGGCCTAGAAATTGTAGATAAAGAGGCCATATATTCGGACTAATCAAGTTGTAAAAAAGGCAACATCAACTTGGTATTTATTAATGGGTACAATGGTAAAAATGATTGGGGTGGTTGTCATGGACGAGTGATCTAAATAGGAAGTAATCCTACTTTTTAGGATAACCATTAATACGGGAGTAACCCCACACAATTAGCAAGATTTGTTATTATAAATGTTTCTTTATTATTTAATTCTCTTTCCAATTTTTTAATTCTCACTCATATAATTTGAATAGTCAATTTGGAAAAATATCTTTAAAATGTGCATTGTTATTCATGTCAAATCCGTTTATTTTCATATGCAATATTCCCATAGCACGATCAATATGTGTTTGTTGATTGCACTCCAATATTGAATAATTGCACTTTTATTTGTACTATTATGCACCACAAATATTAGTCATATTTATGTGAATGAGTTTTATTTTAGTAATATTTTGAGAAAAACTCTTGTTTTAAAAATCAACAATATTTATCAATGAACCAAATTTAAAGACAAATAGCATTTTTATGGTATTAATTTGCACTTTTTTAAATTGCACATTTATGACATTGGCTTGCACTTGCTATAATATTTACTGCACTTTACGCATACTGTTAGTACCCAATTTTGATAAGATTTTGATGATGCCACTATACTAAAAGTCATTATGCCCTGTGTTCTTACTAAATTAAAAATTGATCAGGTTCTCAAACTGTGACTAATTAAAATGTACAATTTTTGTACTAAATAAATTTTTACTGGAAAATTAAAATGCAATAAGGTAAACTTTTACCTTAAAAGGATATTCGGATCCCACCAGTATAAATTTATTTAGTA
Source organism: Cuscuta epithymum (assembly GCA_945859915.1). Classification (NCBI taxonomy): domain Eukaryota; kingdom Viridiplantae; phylum Streptophyta; class Magnoliopsida; order Solanales; family Convolvulaceae; genus Cuscuta; species Cuscuta epithymum. The sequence goes on along the minus strand of CAMAPF010001060.1, from coordinate 202,045 downwards.
CATAAAATTATCAAGTCACATAATCAGCTGATCAAGAAATGACAAAATAAATTCTGTACCAAATAAATTTTACTGGAAACCAAAAATTACAATAAGGTAAAATTTGTTTACCTTAGAAGGAGACTTTGATCCTACCAGTACAAATTCATTTGGTACATAATACAATAGAACACGGCACAAACACACACACATACACTGCATGTGTATGATTGAAGACAAAGACAAGAAGAGCATTAAATGCTCAACAGTACAAAGAAGATGGGTCGCACACACCAAATCATGAAGATTGATCCTTGACTTGATCTTCTAGCTACTAATCAGTGAAGACAAAGGAAATTTCCATTATCAGCTCCAGCACAAGAGAACAAAAGTACACCTCATTCTGTGAATAGGATTGAATCCTCTCAACCAACGGAGGAGATCAACCTACTGGAGAAGCCTATAAAAGAAGGCATAGGCATGAGTTCTAAAACCAAGTTTTTGAGTCTTCTAAGTAGAGTAATCACTCTAAGTATTCACGAGCTATCAAGCAAAAGAGAAAGTGCCAATTTAACTTTGCTCTCTGCTTAGACTCATGCTTCACTAAGCTCTAAGATTAGATTAACAACTGTCATATTTAAAGAGCTTAGTTCATAGTTGGAGATTAGAACTTTCTTGCAATCACAAGTTGTTGTAAACACTTAGGAGAACAGTTGTTCAGATCCTAAAGTGCAGTTAGATAGAAAAGAGTACCTTTTGAACCCCACTGGTTCAATAGAGAAAAGTCTAAGGACTGAGTAACCTTGAGTGGTGCTATACTCATTGTGAAAAACCTTCAATCTAGGCCTATGTGTTGTAAAGGCTGGATTGACACTAAGTGTATTGGGATTAATACTTTAGTGAAATCCATCTGAAAGAGGGTGGGACTGGATGTAGGAGGATTACACCACCTCTGAACCAGGATACATCGTGTGTTGATTTTATGTTAGTTAACAAAGCACACAACCAACACTTCTCACAAAAAGATTGGAGTTTGCCAGCAGCATCCTAAGCAGTTGCCTTAACAAGACCCAACTGCTTATCCTACTGCTTAATTACTCACTTTCTTTGAGACCTTTTTCACACAAGAAACGTGCACCAATATCACTCAAAGACCTATCAGATCATTTTCAAGAATCCATTCTTAAATATAGCAGGTGCCTCAGCAGTCCCCTGGTGTCCATTCAACTGCTGAGCCCTCTGCTAATATACACTTGTTTCCGTTGAGTATCTCAATATCACTGGACCTTCATAACACTATCAACGAGGAGGTTGACCAAACTTCTCTCTGAAATTCACCCTCCAAACCAAGCAGGCACCTCAGCAGAGCCCTCATCACTACTCAACTGCTGAGACCACTGCTCCAGTAAACATTCTGATTACATATACTAGAGCACATTTTGAAAAGCCCTCATTATTCTTAGCAACATTTCATCATCACCTTCTTCATACACCCAATATTTCCTCAGCAGTCTCCTGCAATTCAGTTAACTGCCAACTCAGCAGTTGCCTCAGCAGTCGCCTACCCATCATCCAACTGCTAAGCCTACTGCCCTTCCATAATCTGTTTAAACATCACCCAGACTAGAAAGTTATCGTACACTGAATTTCTAGAGGTTAAAAGACTTCCGCTGTGCATCTATTAATCTCCCAAAAGATTATAGATCTACTCATCTAGAAGGGAAAAATTGTTAAAGAAGAAAAAGCTATAAAAGTCTATTCACCCCCCCCTCTAGACTTTTACCTCTATCCGGGACCATCAAGTGGTATCAGAGCAGTGTGTTCATAGAGTCAGTTTCTGACTATTTTTGAACCAAAGATCCAAAGCCAACTGCTTCCCTAAACTTTCTAAAAATGGATAACCAACTTTCCAAAAATCTCATGTTCAACCTGGACAAGTTTGATGACTGGAAAATCAGGATGAAAGCACATCTCAGTGCTTTGCATGATGAAATGCTGGAAGTGATCACTGATGGGCCTATCAAAATTATGAAAGTCATCACATCCAGAGCCACAGAAGGAACTGAAGATGTATACATTCCTAAACCAAAAATGGAATGGACAACTGAAGACAGGAAGAGGAACAATCTTGATAATGTTGCAAGAGATATTCTCTTCAAAGCAGTAGATGAGTCCATATTTCCTAGAATAAGGAAATGTGACACTGCAAAAGATGTCTGGGATGAACTAACCAAAATAGGTGCAGGAGATGAACAAGAGAAGGACAACAAGCTGACCATTGCTCACAAGAAGTTTGAAGACTTCAAAATGCTGCCAAATGAATCTATTCATGAGATGGAATCTAGATTCTTGAAAATCATAGCAGAGGTCTCGGATCTGGGAAAAATTCTCTCCCAAAAGGAAACCTCTCTCAAAATCTTGAGAGGTCTGCCATCAAAGTGGGATATGAAGGTCACTGCTATGAGAGATAGCAGAGATCTAAGAACCTTGTCAACTGATAAACTGTTCAGTGATCTCAAAGCTTATGAATTCGAAATGAAAGAGATCAGAGAAGAGAAGGAAGATGAAATAAAGACACTAGCCTTAGTGTCTGAACCCAGCACATCAAAATCCTCTCAGAAATCACTCAATAATCTTCTCACTGATGAGCAATTTGCAATGTTCGTGAGAAAATTCAAAAGATTTATGAAGAAGGAAGGACCTGCTACAAAGAAACCATTCAGTAACTCACCTAGAAAGCAAGGGAGATTCCAATCAGGTGAGAACAATATTCTATGCTACAATTGTAGACAGCCTGGACACTACAAAAACGAGTGTCCTCTTCCATTGACACACAAGTATCAAGGGCAGCATACTAATGCTCAAAAGAATGGACACAAGGACTACAAAGGCAAACGTCAAGCCTTTGTAAGTGAAAAGAAAAAGGAGGAATCCCAATCTGAAGATGAAAGCAGCTCAAGTGATGAAAGCTCTTCATCAGAAAGCTCTGAGGAAGCACTTTTATGCCTGGGATCCTGGCAGGTGACTAAAGAAAACAGCAGTTGGCTCACTGAAGAGAACAGCAGGTGGCTCAGTGAACCTTCCACCAGCTCAAGTGAAAATAATGAAAGCTGCTCTCCCAAATGCCTAATGGCCAAGGACCACTACAATGATGTTGAGGTAACTTCCTGCTCTTCCTATGGCTCTAGTGATTCTGGACCAAACAATATCACACTAGAATCTTTGCTGCAAGATTTCCAAAAGGTCCAAAATCACCATGTTCTCTTAAGATCAGAAAATGATAGACTAAAACAAGACATAAAGGTTATTCATGCTAAATTGCTAAATGCCTTAACCAAAAATAATGTCTTAGAGGAAGAGAACAAAGAGCTGAAAAATAAAATGAATAACTTTAGTATGGAAAGTAAGAATTGTAATCCTACTGCTAAAGTTATTCTAAATAGGAAGAGAAGAGGTCTCGGCTATGTATCCCCCACCAAACTCACTCAAAGTTCACCCTTCAAAAACCATCAACAAAATACAAGAAAGCTAACCTACAAAAAAATCCACTCCCCAAATGTTCCCACAAGAAGGAACCAACCTGCTCCCAAACCAAAGCTCAAACCCCTGTATAAATCAACATCTCCTAACCATCAACACACAAGAACCCGTTGGCAACCAACAAATAAGACCAACCACAGCCAAAATACCAAGCAGACCCCTCAAACCAATGATCCATTTCCCACTTCAAGAAGGAAAAGGATTAATAAATACATAGCCATTCCATATGATTACAACACCTCAAATGGCTATAGACCCATCTGCTTAGGGTTAAGTGGTTCTAGATGGGCATGGATGCCTAAACTTGGACAAGGGAAGTTGCCCACTAACTTGTGGGCTACTGCCCAATCATGATGAATACAGGAAGGTGCTGGAGCAGTGGACTCACAAACATGGTACATAGACTCAGGCTGCTCCAGGCACATGACAGGCAGCAGGAGGCTCCTGTCTAACTATATTGCAAAGGAAGGACCCAAAGTAACATTTGGGAATGTGGAAAAACAAGGAGAAACCAAAGGAGCTGGTGACCTATCAATAAATGGACTTACAATCCAAAACATATCTTATGTTAAAGGATTAAAGTTCAATCTTATAAGCACAAGCCAGCTTTGTGATAATGGATATAGTGTGACATTCTCCAAAGACATCTGCTTGATCAAAGATGTCAAAAATAACAAAATTGTGCTATCTGGGAGAAGAAAGAAAGACATGTACATTGTTGACTGGAGCTCAGCCAAGGAAGGAGTCTGCTTAATGACAAAGGCAGACTCAAATATAAGTTGGGAATGGCACAACAAATTAAGTCATCTCAACTTCAAAACCATCAACAAACTGTCCAGAAAAGACTTGGTAAAAGGACTTCCAGAAATCAACTTCAAAAAGGATCACCTATGTGATGCATGTCAAAAAGGGAAGCAAACAAAGATATCATTCAGATCCAAAGAAGTTGAGTCATCTACTAGACCATTAAACCTATTGCACCTTGACTTGTTTGGACCAGTCGATCCAACAAGCTTAAGTGGCAAAAGGTACACTCTAGTGGTTGTTGATGACTATTCAAGGTTTACATGGACCTTATTTTTAAAGAAGAAAAATGAAACCGAGAAAAAGCTTCCTGAACTGATGAAACTCATTCAGAATGAGAGGAGCATCTCAATCCAGAAGATCCGATCTGATAGAGGTACTGAATTTCTAAATGCAATAGTGATTCAGTACTGTGAAGAAAATGGAATACACCATCAAACTTCAGCAGCAAGAACACCCCAACAGAATGGTGTTGCTGAAAGAAGAAACAGAACTCTCAAAGAAGCTGGAAGGACCATAATCGAAGCAGCAGGCTTGCCCAAAAGATTTTGGGCAGAGGCAATCAACACAGCTTGCTATACCCAAAATAGAAGTCTTATCCACAAGACTTACAAGAAGACTCCTTATGAGCTATGGAATGGAAGAAAGCCAAATATTGGTTACTTTCATGTGTTTGGATGTAAATGTTACATCCTAAACAATGGAAAAGACTATCTCAAGCCATTTGATCCCAAATCTGATGAAGGGATATTCCTGGGATACTCAACAACAAGCAAGGCATTCCGGATCCTCAACAAAAGAACTCTGGTAGTAGAAGAATCAATACATGTGGTGTTTGAAAATCACCCCACTGCTCAATTAAAAGATGAAGGTGAGTCATCCAAAACAAAGGTCACTGGAAAGGCTCCAAGCTGCCTTCCAAATAGCAATGTTCAAACAGATGGAAAGGCAGTTGACTCAAATAGCAGTCCACTGCCAGCAGTTGAATCAATTGTCAGCCCACTGCCAGCAGGTGACTCACCAAATGACAACCTTCAATGCACTCATGACATCCCTATTCTATCAGAGGATGTAGAAGAGGAAGATAACCAACAACATCAAACCAACACAACCACATCTGACATTAGATGGTTGAACAAACATCCTCCTCACCAAATCATTGGAAACCTCCATGAAGGGGTTCGTACCAGATCATCAGTCCAAAAAGATGCCATGTTCTCATGCTTCATTTCACAAACTGAACCAAAGAAAGTTGAGGAAGCCCTATCAGACTCTGATTGGATACAGGCTATGCAAGAAGAACTTAATCAGTTTAAAAGAAATGATGTATGGGAGCTAGTACCCAGACCTAATCATCAATATGTGATAGGAACCAAATGGGTATTCAGAAACAAGATGAATGAGGAGGGCATCATTATCAAAAACAAAGCAAGACTAGTAGCCAAAGGTTACTGCCAAGAAGAAGGAATAGATTTTGATGAAACCTTTGCTCCTGTTGCCAGACTTGAAGCAATAAGAATATTCCTAGCTTATGCTGCTCACAAGAAGTTCACTGTCTATCAAATGGACGTGAAGAGTGCCTTTCTAAATGGTTTACTAGAAGAAGAGGTCTATGTGGAGCAGCCACCTGGGTTTGAAACCAACAGAGAGAAAGATCAAGTCTATAAACTGAAGAAGGCTCTCTATGGACTCAAACAAGCCCCAAGAGCATGGTATGATACTCTCTCTCAATATTTAGTAAACAATGGATTCACTAAAGGCAAAGTAGATAAGACTCTCTTCAAAATTGAAGAAGGTCCACACATACTGTTGGTCCAAATTTATGTTGATGACATAATATTTGGAAGCTCAAATCAAGCACTATGTAAGAAGTTCTCAACTCTCATGCAATGCAAATTTGAAATGAGCATGATGGGGGAGTTGAACTACTTCTTAGGACTACAAGTAAAGCAGACTCCTCAGGGCATCTTCATCAATCAAGCCAAATACACAAGAGATCTCATGAAGAAATTCAAAATTGAGAACAAGTCCACTGTGAAGATTCCTATGAATACCTCACAAGGCCTAACTCCTGATGAAGAAGGTAAAGATATTGACCCTACACTTTACAGAGGATTGATTGGATCCTTGTTATACCTCACCACTAGTAGGCCAGACATATCCTACTCAGTTGGGGTATGTGCAAGATTCCAATCAAAACCAAAAGAAAGTCATCTTCTTGCAGCAAAGAAAATACTAAGATACCTCAAAGGCAATCCTAACTCTGGATTATGGTATCCAACCAATGGAAGCTTTGATCTATATGGCTACTCAGACTCAGACTTTGCTGGATGCAAAATAGACAGAAAAAGCACTTCTGGAACTTGCCAATTGCTAGGAGGAAGACTAGTCTCATGGTTTAGCAAGAAGCAAAACTCAATTGCTACTAGCACAGCTGAAGCAGAGTACATAGCAGCAGGCAGCTGCTGTGCTCAAATACTCTGGATAAAACAACAATTGAAGGACTATGGGGAAGAAACAAAGGAGATCAGCATACTTTGTGACAACACAAGTGCTATTGCAATCACTCATAATCCAGTATTTCACTCTAGAACCAAGCATATTGAGATCAAGCATCACTTCATCAGAGAACATGTTGAGAAGAAGACCATTAAACTCGAATACATTCCCACAGAGAAGCAGTTGGCTGACATATTCACCAAACCATTGAATGAAGCAAGGTTCAATGCACTAAGGCAAGAGCTAGGGATGTTAGATGATCTTGATCAAACAAAGGAATGAACCCTCACACATTCAGGGGGAACCTGACTCTTAAACTAAGAGAAAATCTTAGCCACCTGCTAAGGGGGAATTTGAAACAGCAGCCTGCTGTTCATTCAGCTGCTAGCTCAAGGAAATACACTCTCACACAGAGGGAATGAAGCAATAAGGTCCAAACAAAAGAATAATTACGAAGATGGCTGAGCAGATGTCTCCGCAGAGGTCTCAGCAGAGTACTCTGCTAAAGAATACAACTGCAGCAGGAGGATAGAAAGTACACCAGCAGGCTCACACTTGGTACTTCTAAACTGAGGTATTCACCATATTAAAGATTACACATCAACACTTCAAAAACCTTGAAGGCATTTTTCAAAGCAGTGTACTGCTATCTCCACGAAGTACACTCAAAGCAGCAGCCTGCATCTCCGAGTGTAAATGCAATTAAGGCCATGAGTTAATGAGCCGCCTTCTCCAACGGCTATATCTCAACGGCTAGTTTCCGATAGAAGATAAATACCTCCTCCGTACAATTCCTCTTCACTTTTACAAGCAACCTATCTAAACCTCTTCTCCTAAGCATTTCTAAAAGCTCTCAAAACCCCAACTAAACACCCAATCTTTCTTCATCTCACCAACATACTCAAACATGACATCTCTTGATCTCATCTCCAATAAGGTATTCACTGGTTCTATCCTTAACACTTCGATCATCATGAAGAAAGCCAACAATAGCGATCTGATGAGGGAACTTCTGCGCAAACTAGACAGTACCGGTTTGCTCAAAATGGCCACCCATGTCTACTCATTCTACTATCCTGAAGTAGCAGCAGAGTTCTACCTTAACTCTACCAAAGATACTCTCAAATCCTGGATCAAGGGCAGACCTGTACAGATCAAAGAAGAAGATATTAGGATGATGCTCTCATTACCCGGGGAAGAAGCACCTCTAGTGGAAGACTTTGAACTCAACGAACAAGAGTTCAAGGAAGAAGTACTACTTCCAAGTGTTCAAAATACAAAAACACTCAAACTCAAGACCAACAAAATGGTCCATGAGTATGCATTGCTGCTAAGCATACTCTACAAGTGCATAGATACAAAGAACACCGCTCTCGATGAATTGAACAAGAAGAGAGCTATACCTCTGGCAGCAATCATCTCAGGCTATCCACAGAACTGGTCTAGATACGTATTCAATCAAATGGTTGAATATGTCAACAAATTCCATGAACGACCAAGTGATAGTGCTATACCTTGGTTGGGATATGGATTCCTCATAGGAGAAATCCTAAGGAAACAGGGAGCTCGTAGCACAGTCAAAGTAGAAACCAACTGGAGAAAATTTCTCTATCTCAAATCAACGCATGGAGCTCCAGAAATTCCCAAGGCAGAAGACACATTTCTTTCAAATGAGCCAATCCAAACAGAATTCAAAAGGCTCAAAACACAATCACATAAGAGGTCTCGCACTAACAATGAAGAAGTCCAATCAAAGAAGTCCAAGAAGGAGCCTCCTTCTGTTCTCACAAGAAATTTACAACAAGAGATGGAAGCAGAAGTCTCTCCTTTACCTACCATCCATGAGGAAAGTAGAGGCTCCAGGTCAGAAGAGGTACAGTGTGGATCCTCCACTCCATCAAATGATATTGCTGTATCAGCCACTCCTCTCTCTATCAACATTCCAATGCAGAATGAGCAGGCGGCTCCACCAGAACAAGAGCATGACACTCAAGTCCATGAGCAGATGGCTCACACAGAAGACAAGGAGACACAACAAGAAGAACAGATGGCTCATCTAGGCGAACAGGTACCTCACTCACCTGCAGTTGGATCACCCAGCCTAACTCCCCTCGAGCAGTTGGATGTAGATTTTGCAAGAGTCAAAGCTTGGAGACGTTGGAAGCTATCTCGCATTCTTAAACAAGCTGAAACCTTATCTAACTTTATTGAGGAAGAGGATTTTGCTCTGGCATGGTTAGGCACTGAAGACCTTGCAACCGCAACAAAACTTCACCATGTCAACCTAGTCTACACCATCAAGAAGAGCCAACTGCTTGGCAAATCATCCATCCAAGATGATGATGACAATGATGATGATGATGACAGTGACTTTGGAGACTCCCCTCACGATCAACATCACTCTAAAGGTAAACAAATCATTCACTCTCCTTCATCCTCATCTAGTGATAAAGAACTGCACCAAGTACTTGAAAAATCCAAACTTGAAACAAAAGGGGGTGGAGAATCATCTAACGCAACAAGCAAGCAGCCTACTGCCATCCTCATCACACATCCACCTCTGGCTCAGAATACTGCCCCTGCTACCACACAAAACACCGCTCAAGCTACTGATCAATCCACTGCGAATATCGAAGAAGAGGCTGATAAAGAGGAAGATCCTATATCACTAGCCAATCTCTTCGTTCAAGAAAGGGGAGCGTCTATCAAATTCATTAGCAAAGCAGAGGTCAGATTACATAAAAGGCTCATCAAAATGCAGAAGCAGATGAAAGAAAGACTTGATATCCGGTTTGAGGAAGTCCACAGGCATATCAGAAATGACCTCATGATCCAGCAGGTCTTCAATGCTGAGCAGAGGGCTCTCCTCAAAGTCAAGACCTCACAACACGAAGCTGTGACTACCGAAATCAAACAAGAGCTTGAGGCACTCAAAACAAGAAATGATGAACTGGCCAGTCAACTTCTCACACACCAAAGACATCAATATCCTCTTACAACAGCAGCAGCCTCATCACAAGCCGCAGGCTCCTCTGCTCAGGTAACTCCTCCATCAACTCTTCCTCCCACTCTTGAACAGGCACTTCAAAAGATAACTGAGCATGAAGAATATATCACTTATCTCAAGAACAAGGAGTTCCCTGCCATGCTTCAACTCTCTCAGAAATTCCTCAATGAGCAGCAGGCTCATGTTCAAGCATATGACCACTTAACCAAAGCCATAAAAAACAACTTCCTGGTTATTCAAAAGAACACTCAAGAAACCTTCTGGAAGCAGGGATGTGACATTCAGAAACTGGCACAGGAAGTAGATGAAGCCAAGAAAATCTTAAAGAAGGTAGAAGAAGAAGTGCATGTAGACATCAAAACTGATCTCCAAGATGTCAACAACGCACTCAATGCAATGTCCATCACAGTATATGGACTTAAGAACAAACAAGAAGAATCAGATGAAGAAATAGAAGCCCTCTTCCAAGATATTGATGATGCCAAAAAGGGGGAAGCTGCCTCAGCAGGACCCTCCTCTAAAAGACAGATAGCGGCAAAGAAGGCCGCTGAAACAAGAAGAAAGAACAAACTACTACAAGAAGAGGCTGAGATCAGAAAAAGAAAAGCAGAAGAGGCAAAGGCAAGTGTAAGGAATAAATGTAATTAGATTTTGATGATGCTATAGGATTAGAATTTTAAAGTACCCCCAAATTAGATTTTATGTATTAGAATTTTCAGTTGTAAGTATTAGTGTAGTCGACGATCAGAGTTGCTCTATTTTGGATCAGATCAGAAGTGCATCAGAACTGCTCGACCAGACTTGCTCTATGAGAACTGCTCCATCAGAGTTCTCTTACCAGAAGTCCATCAGAGGTGCATCATGAGAGTCGCTGATAAGACTGGACATCTGATAGCCGATAAGAACTACAGATCAGAAGTACTCATCAGCGGACCCATCAGAGTCAGAGTTCAGTCAGAAGATCAGAAGACCATCAGAACTCAACTCATCAGATAGCCATCAGAATCCAACATATCAGAAGAGTCTGATCAGAGCCCGACGAACACTTAGAAAAATTTCAAGCAACATCCAACAGCTATGAATTCAACGGGTAAAAACATCCAACGGCTACAAGACTGTGCATGAAAGGAAAGCATTTAATGCACATTAAATGAGCCTGATACGCTGAAGGATTGATTGCGAATGATTGACCAAAGAATCCGGGAAGATATATTATAAAAATAGAAACCTTCCAAAACGGCGGTCAAGTCAACAGTACGCGCATTTAATGCAGTTGTCTCCTCCTCCAACGGGCAGACAACCTCAGTATATAAGCTACACACCGAAGAACAGAAAAATAACTTTGCTACAACTTTTGCACATCATCATTCAAGCTCTCTTGAGATTCAAATTCTACAATCTTCAACGAGACAAGCTTACGTTGGGAAGATTCAAACTCCAAATCTCTCATCCCCAACAAACAAGCAAAGTTCATCCTGTTCTTCAACACTTCAAGAACTTCAACTACATATCTCTTGTAACGAAGCAAGTTGGAGAAAACTCTGTTTTCAGAACATCTTCTGCAAAGAAGGGCGTCCAAGTAACTGCAGTAGTGAAGTGGTGATACTTCCGGGAAGCTGAGTGAAAGGACCAGTCATCAGGAAGCAGGATTGCATCCCGGGTGACAACTAGACTTGAAGAAGGCGTGGAGAACTTCTTAAGTGCTAGGGACTAAGCTTTGTAACCGATCTACTTCAAAGCTAGTGGAACAGTGGACTAGAGGAACGAGTTGTTCCTTGAACCACTATAAAAATATCCGGTGTCATTTACTTTACTGCAATTTACATTTCTACACTTAGGATATTAACTGTTAACTCTAAGACTTGGAATCTGTGTTCAGCAGATCTTGTTTTCAGAGTTATCAGAAAGGCATTTGCCTTAGTGTTTCTGAGGCTACCCGGACAGATCAGAATCCGCTGCCAAGGCCAGTTCTGATATCAGAACCAGCCTTTCTCTGTCATCAGAATCAGACCTTCTCTGATAAGTCACTTCGGACTTAGAGAAAATTTGAAAAACCAACCAGTCTATTCACCCCCCCCTCTAGACTGGTTACCATATTAAACGGGACCAACAAGTGGTATCAGAGCTTCCTTGTTCTTGTAATCTTTTAGGTTACTCTCTGAACAAAGATCCACTTGTTCTTAGCCTCTATTTATTTGCTATTATGGATAACTCTCTTGCCAAGCATCTAATGTTCACAGATCAGAAGTATGATGATTGGAAGATCAGAATGAAGGCACATCTATGTGCTCTTCATGATGAAATGTGGGAAGTCTTGGAGAACGGACCCTTTATCCAGTTCATGAAGATCAATCCTGCTCACTCTATTGATAACTCTCAACCCCAGATGATTGAGAAAGCCCGGTCAGAATGGACCAAGGAAGAGAAAAGGCAGTACAACCTAGATAATATAGCCAAGGACATCCTTTACAAGGTTATTGATGAAAGATACTTCAACAGAATCAAGAAGTGCAGAACTGCCAAAGAAATCTGGGATAAGCTGGATGAGATTGGAGCAGGAGATGAACAAGAAAGAGATAACAAGTTGACCATTGCTATGAAGAAGTTTGATGATTTCAAACTTCTACCAGAAGAATGCATTGCTAAAATGCATGAGAGACTGCTGATTCTCATTAGTGAGATTTCTGAGCTTGGAAAGGAGCTCACCATCAAGGAGGTCAACATGAAGATCCTCAGGGGACTGCCCTCTGCCTGGAAGATGAAGGTGATTGCAGTCCAGGAAAGCAAGAACATCAAGACTTATGCCACTGAGAAACTCATCTCTGATCTCAAGGCTTATGAGTTTGAGATGCATGAAGAGAAGGAAGAAGTTCCTGATGAAAGGATCACCACTGCTCTCACTGCAAGTACCTCTAAGGTAAGTGACTTTGACCCTTCTACTCTCTTATCTGATGAATATATGGCTGCTTTTGCCAGAAAGTTTAAGAAGTTTATGAAGAAAGATGGAAGGAGTCCATCTTCCATCAGAAGACCACATCAGAAGACCAAATCTTCTGAAAGCAGTGGAGAGTACCTCTGCTACAACTGCAGACAACCTGGGCACTTCAAAGCAAACTGCCCCTATCCAAGAGTGTCCAAGAAGCAAGGACATGAAGAAGAAAAGAAACCAGATGATCAACACAGAAGAAGAAGAGCATTTGTCTCAGAACAAGCTGAGAGAGATCCACTCTCTGAATCAGAGTCCAGTTCAGACTTCGACTCTGATGAAGCATTCTGCTGCTTGGATGCAGAGACTGAAGACCTTTGCCTCATGGCACAATCAGATGATGAGGTATGCTCTACTTCTAATTCTATTTCCTCTTCGGTAGGCACAGCCTTAAATGATGATCCAATGTCATCATTCTGGGAAGAGTTCCAAACTATCCAAGCCACTTATTCTTTTGTTAAAGAAGAGAACAGTAGGCTGAAAGTTGATATCTCTGATCTAAGGAAAGAGACTGAGTGTAAACTTAATCTCTTAACTGAGGAAAGAGATAGACTGAAAGCTGAAAATGAGTCTCTTCTGAAAAGAATAAGAGACATTGAGGAACTTGAGAGTAGATATAATAGCCTTCTGAAGATGCAATCTTCCATGAAGAATATTGGTGACTCTCATAACTTCACCTCTGGCCTTGGATATGTTGAACCAGAGTCTGGTGAGCCTTCTGTAAGGCCTAGCACCCGGGTTGCTAAAGCTAAAAAGGTCATAGTGCCACAGACTCTGAGCCCCAATTGCCATGCTAGTACTTCTGGTACTAAAGTTGTTCATGAGAAGGTCATACCAGAGAAACAAACTCTAAAGGCCAAACCAAAACACAGTTTGAAAACTAATGAACCTGGCAGAAATTCTAACAAAAGGAAGAGTTTTCAGAAAAATAATAATCAAAGGCCTAATCCGATCAGACAATCTCATGACAATGGTATCAGAAACTGCTATCAGAAAGGCAAATATCAAGAGAAGATTAACTATAGGCAGAAGAGGTTGTCTGGTCAACCTCAGAAGCCTAAAGTTAAGCGCTCCTCTGATCTTGATAGTATATGGGACTTCTTTCCAACAAAGAAGGCTATGCAGAAGTATGCAAACAGAAAGCATGATCCTCACAAGCATCTGCCCAAAGTGAATCATACATCTGTTTACTACGACTACCAGGTGGACAATGGGTACCATCCACCAAGGTTTCAGTTAATGAGACCAAAATGGTACCAACTACCAAAACTGCATTACCCTCCAGGACCCAACATTGCTTGGGTACCTAAATCTTCCTTTTAATCTTGCAGGAACTGTGTGCTGGAGCCATCTCAGAACAAGAATGGTATATTGACAGTGGATGCTCCAGACACATGACAGGTGACAAGAGTTGCCTATCAGAGTTCCAGAAAATCAATGGACCCAGAGTCACTTTCGGTGGAAATGACAAGGAAGGGCAAACAAAAGGAAGAGGGAAGCTGATCAAGAACCAGATAATCATTGAAGATGTCTCATATGTCAAAGGTCTAAAGTTCAACTTGCTGAGTGCTAGCCAATTCTGTGACAAAGGCTACACAGTTGAATTCACCAAGACCTTATGCTATGTCAAGCATGAGACAACCAAAGAAGTGGTTCTTACAGCCAAGAGAAGGAAGAACATCTATGTTGTTGACTGGCAAACAGCAAAAGATGGAACTTGCCTGATAGCTAAGGACAATTCAAAGCTAAGCTGGGACTGGCACAAGAAGCTTAGCCATCTGAATTTCAAAACCATCAACAAACTGGCAAGAGAACACATTGTAGATGGTCTGCCTGACATTGTCTACAAGAAGGAGACCCTCTGCAGTGCTTGTCAAAAGGGAAAACAAGTAAAGACCTCATTCAAACCCATAGCTGGAGATCTTTCTACTTGTCCTCTAAATCTGATCCACATGGATTTATTTGGACCAGTTGAAACTCCCAGTGTTGGTGGAAAAAGATACACTCTTGTTATGGTTGATGACTACTCAAGATACACTTGGACTGTGTTCCTAACCAAGAAGAATGAAACTTTTCAGAAGTTGCCATCTCTGCTAAAGCAACTCCAAACTGAGAAAAATATGAAGGTCAGAACAATCAGATCTGACAGAGGAACTGAATTTGTCAACAAAGTGATCAAAGACTTCTGTGATCAGAATGGTACATTCCATCAACTTTCTGCTGCCAGAACACCCCAACAAAATGGTGTTGCAGAAAGAAGGAACAGAACACTGAAAGAAGCTGCAAGAACTATGATTGCAGAATCAGGATTGCCCATCAGATACTGGGCTGAAGCAATCAACACTGCATGCTACACTCAGAATAGAAGCATGATCCACAAGAATCATCAGAAGACCCCCTACGAGCTGTGGAAAGGAAGAAAGCCAAACATCAGCTACTTCCATGTGTTTGGATGCAAGTGCTATATTCTAAACAATGGAAAGGAGAACCTGAAAGTATTTCAAGAAAAAGCTGATGAAGGTGTATTCTTAGGCTACTCAAGTTCAAGCAGAGCCTATAGAATACTTAACAGGAGATCTCTACAAGTTGAAGAATCCATTCATGTCAAGTTTGATGATAGCACCTCTACAGAAGAACTATCAGAGATCTTGGAGAAGATTAATCTTGAAGATAAGGTTTCAGAACCATCAGAAGAGGTCACCATCAATCCTGTATTATCAATTCCTCCTGCCAATCCAATTCTGATAGACAAAGATGAAGATGAAGATGATGTATCAGAAGATGAACCATCAGAGTTGCCTAGACAGCAACTGTCAGAACCTGATCTAACTTGGTTAAGAGACCATCCTCCTAATCAAGTGATTGGTCAAGTTACCAGTGGTGTTAGAACCAGATCTGCATCAAGAAGAGAAGCCATGTTCACCTGCTGCATATCTCAAATGGAACCAATGTGTGTGGAAGAAGCTCTAGAAGATTCAGACTGGATCAATGCAATGCAAGAAGAGCTGACACAGTTTGAAAGGAATGAAGTATGGAAACTTGTTCCTCGACCAAAGCATCAGAATGTCATTGGAACCAAGTGGGTATTCAAGAACAAGGCAGACGAAGAAGGCAACATTGTAAGGAATAAAGCAAGGCTGGTAGCAAAAGGATACTGTCAAGAAGAAGGCATAGATTTTGATGAGACCTTTGCACCTGTTGCAAGACTGGAAGCAATCAGGATATTTCTAGCCTATGCTGCTTACAATGACATTAAAGTATACCAGATGGATGTCAAGAGTGCATTTCTGAATGGAGAACTTGAAGAGGAAGTTTATGTTGAACAACCTCCAGGTTTTGTCATTTCTACTCAATCTTCTTGTGTCTACAAGCTCAGAAAGGCCCTTTATGGTCTTAAGCAAGCTCCCAGAGCTTGGTATGACACATTGTCCCTATTCCTAGTGAACCATGGGTTTACTAAAGGAAAGGTGGACAAAACTCTATTTCAAATTTCTGTTGCTAATCATATTCTGTTAGTGCAAATTTATGTTGATGACATTATATTTGGAAGCACTAATCCAGAGTTATGCAAGAAATTTTCTCAAGTTATGCAGAAGAAGTTTGAAATGAGCATGATGGGAGAACTCAGTTACTTTCTTGGATTGCAAGTCAAACAAGTTCCTGAAGGCATCTTTATCAACCAAGGGAAGTACACCAGAGATCTCATCAAGAAGTTTGGAATTGATGGAAAAACTTCAGTCAAAATTCCTATGAATGCATCTCAAGGCATTGGACCAGATGATGAAGGCAAAGATGTTGATCCTACAACCTATAGAGGAATCATTGGATCTCTTCTCTATCTGACTGCAAGCAGACCAGACATAGCTTTTGCAGTAGGAATCTGTGCCAGATACCAATCTAAGCCCAAGGAGAGCCATCTAGTTGCTGCTAAGAAGATTATCAGATATATCAAAGGAAATCCAAATGCAGGACTATGGTATACCAAGGGAGGTAATTTTGAACTAATTGGCTATTCTGATTCAGATTTTGCAGGTTGCAGATTGGACAGGAAGAGTACTTCTGGTCACTGTCAATTGCTAGGTGGGAGACTTGTCTCCTGGTTTAGCAAGAAGCAGAACTCAATCTCAACTAGCACTGCTGAAGCTGAGTATATTGCTGCTGGAAGTTGCTGTGCTCAATTACTCTGGATGAAGCAACAACTCAAGGATTATGGAGTGCAAGCAAAGGAGATCAAGCTGCTGTGTGACAATACCAGTGCCATTGCCATCACTCAGAATCCTGTGCTGCATTCAAGGACAAAGCATATCGAGATCAGACATCACTTCATCAGAGATCATGTGGAGAAGAAGCACATTTCAATTGAGCATGTCCCAACTGAAGACCAGCTTGCAGACATCTTAACCAAACCTCTCTCAGAGGCAAGGTTTAACGAGCTAAGGGAAGAATTGGGAATGATGGATGATCTTCCCAGAGATACTTGAATCAGAGTTGATGAAGTATCAGATGTGGATTCATCAGAACACCCCATCTCTGATACCCGAAGCTCTTATCCATCAGAAGCTTGAATCAGAATTGCAAAGATCAGACTTGGTATTCATCAGAGATCCTCGTATCAGAACATCTCTTTCTCTGATACAAGGGCTAATACTTATCAGAGTGGCTGTGGACTTAGAAAAATTTTCTAAATTTCGGGCGAGACTATTCAATAAACTGGGTTTTACCTTTTTACCCCCGGTAGTTATTACCATTTTTGGAAAACGGCTTTCCGCCCGCATTCCATTAAATGCGACCTCGAAACCGCAAATTATATCAAACGTCCACTAACCTAAATTCATATATACCCCCTTCTGAAAACCTAAATCGCTACTGCAATTTTACTCTTCGTCTTCAAGCTTTATCTCTCTAAACTCTCAACTTTCAGACCTCTCAAACTCTTCACTAAACTGAAAATGAAGTTCATCAACATCAACGATCTCTCCAAGGAGGAAATCAAGACCCTTGTGAACAACATCGTCACTGGCATGCGCGTTGACATGTCCTCATTGCCACTATTGGCAGAAAATCAGAAGCGGATGAAGAAAATCATCCAGGGCATGCATGATTCCCAGCTGAGCAAGATTGTTGCTCATCCTTATGAGCAATACAGCACGAAGGACGTTGCTGAGTTCTACTTGAATGCCACCATTACCAATGAAGCCATCCACTCACAGGTTCAGGGCAAGGACCTGAAGATAGATGCTGATGCTCTCAATGAGTTCTTCGACATCACGCTCGATCCTCAAGAAGAGGATACTACCAGCCTCATCGAGCTTGACGAAGTGAACATCCCTGTCCAAACCTTTGCTGAAACCTATTGCCGGGAGGATGCAACCGGAGTAGATAAGCTCTACATGAAGAAAAACCAGCTAAAGAAGGACTATGAACGTCTGATGAGCATAATGCACCGGTGTCTGTGGTGCAAAACCGGCTCAACTGATCAGATGAACAACACAAATGCTAAGGCCATCTATGCTGTCCATCGGGGCATGAACGTCAACTGGGGAAGGGTACTATTCCAGTCCCTCTCTGAGTCTGTGGCTAAGAAAGACAAGAAGACTGGCCAATTCTCAACCAAGATGGGCCATGGACTTCTCATTTCAAGACTGATTTCCAATGTCAACATAGCGCTCCGAGAAGCTGCTGAAGTCAATCACACAAAGACCATCTTCCTCACAGCCTCTCCCAAATTCAATGTGGCCATTGCTGCAGAATTAAAGAAAGCCAAGAAACAAGAGCAACTGAGGGAGAAACCAGCTACAGCAGTTGAGGTTGATGATGAACAACCCAAGGGCAAGAAGAAAAAGCTTCAAAAGAAGCCTGACATCACCCCAGAGAAACCTGCATCAGAAGATGAAGCATCAGAGAAGGATGCACCAGCTGAGGTTCCTGTCAAAAAGCTAAGACAGAAGAGGAGAAGGAAAGCAATCATTCCGAGTGATTCTGATGCCTCTACTTCTCCTATCAAAATGAAAAAGAAGAAGAAGAAGAAGACCAACTCCCCTCCCAAGGAATCAGCACCTCAGGGGGAACCAGAGTTAGCTGATGCCCAAGACGGAGCTGCACTTCAGATCTCTAATACTCAGGGGGAACCTGCATCCGAGGCCCAACCCATCTCTGCACCAGCATTGCAAGTCACCATCTCTCCACCAGAGCACCCAACCACATCAACTGGAGTTCCTGAGGTAGATCCCATATCTGCACTTGAGAGACAATTTCAAAGGGTGCTAACATGGAGGAAATGGAGAATGGGACCTCTGCAGCAGATACTTGCCCAAGCTGCCTCCTTTGAATCTGAGGAAGAAGAAGTCCTCAAATGGGCAGGTACTGATGATGTCTCTCTATGCTTCGACCTTCCATTCTTACATTCTGTGTTGGAAAAGAAAAAGGCAAGCCACAAGGGAAAAGAGAAGATGACTGCTCCACCTTCAGAAGAGCAGGTCAAGCCTCTATCAGAGAGTGAGATTCCCATCTTTGAAGCATGGCTGATGGAGAAGAAAAGGAGGGAATCTCTAATCAAGATGAAACCTGTTCCAGGTGCAGAGGGAGAGCCATCAACTGCCAATGACCTACCTCTGGCAATGATGAACCTTATCAGAGAATGGAGAGAATCTCCAGTTGAAGAAACGGTTTTAGAGGTAATGCCAGTTTCTCCCATTCCTCTAATTACTTTGCAACCAACTCCATCTCCCCCACACTCACCTCCCAAATCCCCTTCACCCAAACCAGTCACACCAACCCCAACACCACCACCATCTCCTCCACCCTCACTCATTTTACCCACTCCATCACCCAAGAAATCCTCCACACCAAAACAACCCTCACCCTGCCACCAGATCACCCCCATCAGAAGCCGATCACCCTCACCTCCTCCTTCACCACAACATCAGAGAACCCCCGCTCTGCCCACTTCACCTCATCAGAGCTCACCCCATCAAAAATCCAAATCTGCTTCACCTACTCCTCAGCAGAAACCTTTATCCAAACCTCCATCTCATCAACAATCTGCAGCCTCCACCCAAAAGAGAGAACCTGTTGTGAGGATTCTCTCCTCAACTGAAGACAATGATGGATTTCTCACATCCTCATTAGCTGGTGATCTTCAGTCTGCAAAAAGGAAGACTCCTACACCTCCTCCATCTCCTATCCCACCTCAACCTCATGAGAATGAGATGCCTCAGAACTTCACTCCTAAAGAAGTCCTCATTCCATTTCAAGAGTTTGTGGAATCAGCTGAAGACTTCGGAGATCAGATGGTTGCAGGGCTCAACAAGATGCTTGTACTGAATCAGAAGCATGATGCTCATCTGGATTTGGTTCAATACACCATTGAATCTGAACTTGCCAAGATTTCTACAACTCTTTCTACCTTGGCAACTACCTTCCTGAGCTTCATGAAAACTTCAAATGAAAAGGTAGACAACATTGCATCAGAGGTAGCCAGTGTACACACTGTTCTCTTCTCTCAATCTCTGACCCTCGCTGCTCAAGACAAGGCTATTCAGGAGCTATCTGATGCTGTGGATGATCTCCAATGGTCCTCTGATAAGCATGCTGAGCAACTCACAGATGTAGAGGACATCTGCAAAACCTTGAAGGAATTTGACATCAAACTGATAAACAGTGGAAAGGACAGAGATCACAAGTTGACTCTCCTTGAAGCTACTACCAAGGATATTCAATCGGCTGTGGGCAAGCAAAAGGAGCTGATAGAAGGGCTGGCCTCTGTGACCCAGACTCTACCTGGTACCCTTGAAGCTATAAAAGAGAGCAATGCTACTGAATTCTCCAAGATTGGACTCCTGCTTGGTGATCTTGTTGATGCCAAAAAGGGGGAAGAAATCAGAGAACCTGCTAGAGCCATCAGAGCTGCAGAAGGAACCAGCACCAGAGCCGTTGATCCTGCTGTATACTTTGAAAGGGCAAGGCAAAAGAGGATTGCTGCTGGTACTCAGAGATCAACTCCAAGATCAAAGAAAGGAAAGAAGTCAACTTTCACTCTTGCTCAATGGCTTAAAAGTGATCTAGCTAAACCTGATGCTGCTCAGTTTCAAGAAATAAAGAAGCACATGACACCTTTCCAACAGGAGAATCTCATTCTAGATAAAGATGGGACGATCATCATAAATCATGGTGGTTCCATGCAAGAAGCAGAGGATTGGTGGCACATGAAAGTGATTCCTGGCAAAGACATCTCTGAAGCCATCAGAAACTACCTTGATTGCAAGCTTGAACCTGCCTGGTCAGAGTGTCAGAACCCAAGGAACTTGGCCTCCATCAGAGCAAAGGTAAATGCACTTCTGAAAGAAGTTGAAGCAAAGGAAGCTGAACTAGAAGAGGAAGACATCTAAACTCTATCCTCTTGTTGCTTTAAATACTCTTCCTTAATAAGATAACCAGCTTGCCTCTATTTTGCATGGCAATTTCAAATTATCTCTCTATTGCATTCTGATTATTTATGCTCTGATATCTTATGTTAGTTTCTTATTTTATTTATCTGATTGATTGAATCTTACTCTTACTATTCTCCTATGCCAAGTGCCCACCAAGATTTTAAATGAAAGTTTTTTTCCTATTTTCTTTATGGTGAAAGGCACTTCTCTGGAAATAGTTTAAGGGTTTTGGCATCATCAAAAAGGGGGAAATTGTAAGGAATAAATGTAATTAGATTTTGATGATGCTATAGGATTAGAATTTTAAAGTACCCCCAAATTAGATTTTATGTATTAGAATTTTCAGTTGTAAGTATTAGTGTAGTCGACGATCAGAGTTGCTCTATTTTGGATCAGATCAGAAGTGCATCAGAACTGCTCGACCAGACTTGCTCTATGAGAACTGCTCCATCAGAGTTCTCTTACCAGAAGTCCATCAGAGGTGCATCATGAGAGTCGCTGATAAGACTGGACATCTGATAGCCGATAAGAACTACAGATCAGAAGTACTCATCAGCGGACCCATCAGAGTCAGAGTTCAGTCAGAAGATCAGAAGACCATCAGAACTCAACTCATCAGATAGCCATCAGAATCCAACATATCAGAAGAGTCTGATCAGAGCCCGACGAACACTTAGAAAAATTTCAAGCAACATCCAACAGCTATGAATTCAACGGGTAAAAACATCCAACGGCTACAAGACTGTGCATGAAAGGAAAGCATTTAATGCACATTAAATGAGCCTGATACGCTGAAGGATTGATTGCGAATGATTGACCAAAGAATTCGGGAAGATATATTATAAAAATAGAAACCTTCCAAAACGGCGGTCAAGTCAACAGTACGCGCATTTAATGCAGTTGTCTCCTCCTCCAACGGGCAGACAACCTCAGTATATAAGCTACACACCGAAGAACAGAAAAATAACTTTGCTACAACTTTTGCACATCATCATTCAAGCTCTCTTGAGATTCAAATTCTACAATCTTCAACGAGACAAGCTTACGTTGGGAAGATTCAAACTCCAAATCTCTCATCCCCAACAAACAAGCAAAGTTCATCCTGTTCTTCAACACTTCAAGAACTTCAACTACATATCTCTTGTAACGAAGCAAGTTGGAGAAAACTCTGTTTTCAGAACATCTTCTGCAAAGAAGGGCGTCCAAGTAACTGCAGTAGTGAAGTGGTGATACTTCCGGGAAGCTGAGTGAAAGGACCAGTCATCAGGAAGCAGGATTGCATCCCGGGTGACAACTAGACTTGAAGAAGGCGTGGAGAACTTCTTAAGTGCTAGGGACTAAGCTTTGTAACTGATCTACTTCAAAGCTAGTGGAACAGTGGACTAGAGGAACGAGTTGTTCCTTGAACCACTATAAAAATATCCGGTGTCATTTACTTTACTGCAATTTACATTTCTACACTTAGGATATTAACTGTTAACTCTAAGACTTGGAATCTGTGTTCAGCAGATCTTGTTTTCAGAGTTATCAGAAAGGCATTTGCCTTAGTGTTTCTGAGGCTACCCGGACAGATCAGAATCCGCTGCCAAGGCCAGTTCTGATATCAGAACCAGCCTTTCTCTGTCATCAGAATCAGACCTTCTCTGATAAGTCACTTCGGACTTAGAGAAAATTTGAAAAACCAACCAGTCTATTCACCCCCCCCTCTAGACTGGTTACCATATTAAACGGGACCAACAGCAAGGGAAGAAGCCAAGAAGAAAGAAGAAGACAAGCAACCCGAGTAGATTTAATCATTAGTCTGAGAATGACTATAAACTACTGTAATAGCATAAACACTTGTAACTATTCTCATGTTAATAAAGAAAAATTCTTCCCTGCTTAGTATAGTTTTGGCATCATCAAAAAGGGGGAAATTGTTAGTACCCAATTTTGATAAGATTTTGATGATGCCACTATACTAAAAGTCATTATGCCCTGTGTTCTTACTAAATTAAAAATTGATCAGGTTCTCAAACTGTGACTAATTAAAATGTACAATTTTTGTACTAAATAAATTTTTACTGGAAAATTAAAATGCAATAAGGTAAACTTTTACCTTAAAAGGATATTCGGATCCCACCAGTATAAATTTATTTAGTACATAAAATTATCAAGTCACATAATCAGCTGATCAAGAAATGACAAAATAAATTCTGTACCAAATAAATTTTACTGGAAACCAAAAATTACAATAAGGTAAAATTTGTTTACCTTAGAAGGAGACTTTGATCCTACCAGTACAAATTCATTTGGTACATAATACAATAGAACACGGCACAAACACACACACATACACTGCATGTGTATGATTGAAGACAAAGACAAGAAGAGCATTAAATGCTCAACAGTACAAAGAAGATGGGTCGCACACACCAAATCATGAAGATTGATCCTTGACTTGATCTTCTAGCTACTAATCAGTGAAGACAAAGGAAATTTCCATTATCAGCTCCAGCACAAGAGAACAAAAGTACACCTCATTCTGTGAATAGGATTGAATCCTCTCAACCAACGGAGGAGATCAACCTACTGGAGAAGCCTATAAAAGAAGGCATAGGCATGAGTTCTAAAACCAAGTTTTTGAGTCTTCTAAGTAGAGTAATCACTCTAAGTATTCACGAGCTATCAAGCAAAAGAGAAAGTGCCAATTTAACTTTGCTCTCTGCTTAGACTCATGCTTCACTAAGCTCTAAGATTAGATTAACAACTGTCATATTTAAAGAGCTTAGTTCATAGTTGGAGATTAGAACTTTCTTGCAATCACAAGTTGTTGTAAACACTTAGGAGAACAGTTGTTCAGATCCTAAAGTGCAGTTAGATAGAAAAGAGTACCTTTTGAACCCCACTGGTTCAATAGAGAAAAGTCTAAGGACTGAGTAACCTTGAGTGGTGCTATACTCATTGTGAAAAACCTTCAATCTAGGCCTATGTGTTGTAAAGGCTGGATTGACACTAAGTGTATTGGGATTAATACTTTAGTGAAATCCATCTGAAAGAGGGTGGGACTGGATGTAGGAGGATTACACCACCTCTGAACCAGGATACATCGTGTGTTGATTTTATGTTAGTTAACAAAGCACACAACCAACACTTCTCACAAAAAGATTGGAGTTTGCCAGCAGCATCCTAAGCAGTTGCCTTAACAAGACCCAACTGCTTATCCTACTGCTTAATTACTCACTTTCTTTGAGACCTTTTTCACACAAGAAACGTGCACCAATATCACTCAAAGACCTATCAGATCATTTTCAAGAATCCATTCTTAAATATAGCAGGTGCCTCAGCAGTCCCCTGGTGTCCATTCAACTGCTGAGCCCTCTGCTAATATACACTTGTTTCCGTTGAGTATCTCAATATCACTGGACCTTCATAACACTATCAACGAGGAGGTTGACCAAACTTCTCTCTGAAATTCACCCTCCAAACCAAGCAGGCACCTCAGCAGAGCCCTCATCACTACTCAACTGCTGAGACCACTGCTCCAGTAAACATTCTGATTACATATACTAGAGCACATTTTGAAAAGCCCTCATTATTCTTAGCAACATTTCATCATCACCTTCTTCATACACCCAATATTTCCTCAGCAGTCTCCTGCAATTCAGTTAACTGCCAACTCAGCAGTTGCCTCAGCAGTCGCCTACCCATCATCCAACTGCTAAGCCTACTGCCCTTCCATAATCTGTTTAAACATCACCCAGACTAGAAAGTTATCGTACACTGAATTTCTAGAGGTTAAAAGACTTCCGCTGTGCATCTATTAATCTCCCAAAAGATTATAGATCTACTCATCTAGAAGGGAAAAATTGTTAAAGAAGAAAAAGCTATAAAAGTCTATTCACCCCCCCCTCTAGACTTTTACCTCTATCCGGGACCATCACATACCATTGTGCACTTTCATACATCTTTCTAATCAAAATGATTTTAAAAAATAAAAATAAATAAACACGGGTGTAAAAGAATACATGGGTATGCTATCATGTGCATTTAAGTATATACAAAAGTGCACTAGCATATCACACTTTCTAAAATCTTACATTGATGCTTTTACTCAAAATGAAATGCACTTTAAACATGTGCATTAAAATATAAAGAGGGGTGCATTATTGTTTCAAACTTTCTAAAAATTTACACAAACGTTGCAGTGCAGCTATTATACTAAAAAGGTGCAACATATACAATTATGTTGATGCAATTTTTAAATAAAATATAAAGCATAATAATAAATGGAAAATTATTTTAAAATAAAATAGAAGATTTATGTAAACATAAAGTGATAAAATGACCGAGTTTTTTTTACAAAAAAATGAAAATGGGACGTAGGGTCTTTCTTTGTGACACCGAATTTGGGAATCATGAAGGTGTGGAAGAATCAAATGAGATAAAAGAATTTATTTTGATTGGATAAGCAAGTGAAAAATAATTTGATATAAACTCTCTTAAGAATCGTAAATCAATAAAAGTAAACAGGATGATTTGTCATGCAAGATTATAGGATGTTAGTTATGGAAACAATTGCAAAATTGTAGAGAAGTAACCGTGTAACTTTAATATGGTGTCAAATTCTTTTATTTGCCCTTAATGAAGTGCTAAAATAATCCAAGATCGAATGGCTATAAATTATTCTCATTTCTCTCCTAAGATGGTTTTCTCACATGATCATTATTCTATATATATATATATATATATATATATATATATATATATATATATATATATATATATAATAAATAAAAACATACGTTGCTAGCAAATTAAATAGTTAGAGCAACATTTGTCATCTTTATTAATATTTAATATCTCTACAATCTTATAAAAGGGAATTTTGTCAAGGGTTTAACGGGCATAAGAAAAATGTTGGTTGTTCTTTGTGCATAATCCGCCTGTACTCTATATTTATTTTGTTGTACGTCGTAAACTAACAGATGGACGGAAGGGTTTAACGCCTTTATCCCCGAACTCGGCCTATTTTCCCCTACGGTATAAGTGAACTCGGCCTATTTTCCCCTGCGGAAAAACCTCGATCTTACTTTTATTCCCTACCCCGATGAAAACAATGCAACCGCTCAGTTCCTCTCTTCCGTTTAAGGAGCTCAGCGTTCTACCCTCCATAATAATGGATTCTGCGCAGCCGTTTCCTTACTCAAGGGTCAGTGTGTCGCTTATAAATCATCTCTCCCAGTTGCTCAGCAGATTTTCCACTTCTTGCTTCTTCGATTCTTGTAAGTTTTTCCTCTTTCAAGCAATTTACATTGTATCATTGCTTTATTGTTACTATTCTCAACATCTGTGTTCATTACCTCCGTCTGTGTCTGCTTCATTCCAATATCATTGCCTCCCAACCCCCTCTGTCATTCTATAGACGGTGCCCCTGGATTATATGAATGTAAGAAGGTATTTAAGATATTTGATTTTCCCATACTTGCAAACTTAAAATAAAGGTGTTCTTTTGAATAGCAGCAGATAGCAGACGCTCCCCATCATCCGACCAAAATATAATGTCTGAAACAAATCACTATGAATAGCAAAATGTGTTCACTTCATCACGATTAATTAGGCCAAAGTATGCATATCCCAGGAAACTGGATTCTTGTATTGTTGTTTTGCTTGTATCCAAAATGGGAGCTTCTGTTATCTTGCCTGTGCCAAGTTTTCTGCATCATTTTAAAGACCCGTTAGAATTCATTGGACAGGAAATCATTTCTACTCAATACTGATCAGTAGACACATAACAATAACCACAAATAGTCTATTTGGAACACCGAACACCTAAAAAAGGTAGAGAGGAAGAATACAGATGAAATTGTAGAAAACAGTCTTGATAGAAAGAATCTGGACAACAAAAACAGTTCAAGCTAATTAAAGGGTTTCCGTATACTCCGTATCTATTAAAACAAAGTGTATATAATGTCTTTTTGCTACATCAGGGCTAAAAATTGCATATGTAAAAACTAAGCCAATCCTATCTGATTTGCATTTGTATTTTCCGAGATACTTTACCACCACAGGCAAGAAGACCATTTCCATTGACACTCTTTCTCCTTCTGCCAACATTCAAAGGCATTACAAAATACAAATACTCTGTACTGAGTACGAAGAATTAGAATAAGGAATTAAGTACTTAATACTTAAGTGGAGAATCAGTTAGGAAATTACACTTAACATGTTCTTCTTAAGCCATAAATTAGTATACTTTGTTGGGTTTGCTCCACCAAAAAAAAAAGATAGTTGAAGAAAGTGTGAAAGTAGTTTTATCCTATGCTTGCCTTTGCATTTGTGTCCTCTGAATGTTTGTTTGAATGTCCCCATGAAGTTAGCCAATTTGTTGCGTTTGGATTTTTTTAGAGATGAAACTAAACTCCTCATTTTTTGTTTTGGTATTGCCTAAGCCTAATTCGAAGGAAAATGGTTCTTGCGATATATGATAAGCCTATTGTGATCACTTCAGACATTATCAACTTATATTGTAGTTCAGTACTATGTTGCTGTCTACCTCTTCTTTGTCTCTCATTGTTACCATGCTATCCTTCTTTTTTACCTGGGAAGTTGTAGGACTTAACAATCAGCTTTCAGTTTAATGGGACTCATTTTGGTATCTGATTTACATAAATGAAGCTGAATTAGATGTTTGCTAGGGTGATTGAAGATATTAATCTGGATTGCTGTGGTCTTTGTTCATGCTAGATTATACTTCTCGAGTTCTTGGATATAGAGAATTATTGACTTTTGATCCCATGAGTTGTACTAGGCCATTTCCATAACTGATCGCTATCTTTCACCTTTTCCAAAATCGGTACACAACTATAAGTTTGCTATCACATTTTTGTCCTTCGGGCTGATTTACCAAGCCTATTGCTGCAAGAAAAAGGAAATAAGACAGTGTAGCTCTTAACCTTGTTTGGGAGGAGAGTAATAAAAAAGGAGATTAATTAAGTGTTGGCATGGGAAATGGGTAACCTTCCAACACTTAAAATTTTATTAACTCTATCCCAAATTGCGTGCAAGGGTGCAACACTCTGTTTCATTATTTAACCCTAGCCTCAGATCCCCACACGCTTCTTTGTATGGATCTACTTTTTTGTCAGTTTCAGGGTCAACAATTACCATACTAACCCTTGCATTTTTACTCTACTAGAAATGGGAAACAATAGTCTATACTAACACTTCTGTTCCCTCCCTTATGTTAATCCCATTACTCACACTCATCATCTATACTCTATCGTACGAAAACTATTAGAAGGGGAAATGAAGCAAAGGTGGCGGTTGATGAAACAGAAAACGGATGAATTGATTGATATAGAACTGTTTTTTTAAATAAACTTCGTGAATCAATTCCGTTATGATGGAGGCATCACCCGAGAGGGAAGGAGGGAGGGTTGGGTCTGTTGCTGGGTATTCTCTTTCTGGTATTAAGTGGCCTAAAAATCAGCTGGAAGGATGGAATGTAGTAGCAAATTCATACATAGGTGTTTGGTAATTTTACTGTAACTATTTTATTCCAGATTTTTCCTTTTTTCCTTATCAACATGCTCTTTTCCAATTGTAATCTTCTCCAATATAAAATTTGATTAACTAAGAGCATTTCAATCTTTTAATCCCGTTTAACTCTCCTTTGTAGCTTATTGGTAAAAACATTTTGCTTCTTAAAGAATGTTAGGTTTCTATATCCAAATTAAAGAAAGAGGCTTCTTTTCCAGAACTTAGTGTAGAGTGTATTTCATTAATTTAAAAAGTAGTGTGCCCAATTCAAGCCCATTTGGCTGCATTCGTTAGATACTGATAGTTAAGTCATGCAATTTATCAAATTTATTTCATTCCTAATGCAATAGTCAAGTAAAGCTGTGCTATCTTTAATATTCGGTGAAGAATATAAGTAGTCTTTAGCAACTAAAGGGTAGGAAATATACAAGGGAAATATTGTATTTGATAATAGAGAAACTTTTGAAAAATCATTGACTAAGGCATTTTATCCAACCGTGTATAAACATATACTCTGTCACAGAAAATTTTTTCCACTTGGACTTGGCACGGAGATTAAGAAAGAGGACTGCACTTAACATGTTCTTCTTAAGCCATAAATTAGTGTAGTTTGTTGGGTTTGCTCCAACAAAAAAAAAGATAGTTGAAGAAAGTGTGAAAATAGTTTTATCCTATGCTTGCCTTTCCCTATCAACATATGCTTCCCACTGTTTATATCATTTTCAGTTTCCCGGCAGTAAGAGCCTAATTTGACCTTGTATGTGCTTTTTGAAACCTTGTTTAGGCTGGGGAGATTGTTGGCACTTTGAGCTAGGCGTGTGTCATCTGGGAGTAAGGTAAATTCCTGCATTCTATATTACGTGTGCATTTCTTGTCTAATGTATTTTGGAAGGCTCTTTACTTTAAACACAAAATGGCAACGGCATATTTTTAAAATGGTACATACACGTATAGCACTGTGACCCAGACATTTAAGAGTGTATAGATACTAACATATTTATGAATTTTTACTATAGTACGGCCCTCAAGAGGCGTTTGCTTCTGTTCTAGACAAAATGACTACACCCCTGACATATAAGAGTGTATAGATACTAACATATTTCTAAATGTTTGCTATAGTCCGACCCTTATAGAGGCGTTTGCTTCTGGTCAATACAAAATGACTTAAGGCAAACTTTGGTTGAATAATCTGCCCGGTTCATTTATGGTCCCCCGTGTTGGATGGGTAAACTGGATATTTAACTTTTTTTTAGATATTTTTAATTGTTAATATTTAATATTGCGAGTCCCGATAGTAATTAGAAGTTCCCAGGCTGTTGGCTTCCCAGCCTTCTGCGATCCGGCTGCTTCTGCCGCCTCAGGAGCGTTAACCAATTCAAGTTCCCAGGCTGTTTGCTTCCTCAGCCTTTTATGATTGCGACAAAACGACTAGCGATTCAAGCTTCCATAATTTTCTTACAACTCTTCAGCATTCTTCTCCCTCCTGCCTTTTTAGTTTCTTTATTGTGTGCGTTCCGACATTTTCTTGTTCTTTCGCTATGTATGTTTTACAGCCTCTAAGATATTGTCTTGCTGCTCTTCCGCTCTTTAAACTTCAGTTCTTCCTTTTTAGCTTCTTTTGCTAAAATCATTTATAAATAATATAAGGTAAACTGTTATGTAGTTTATACCTAAGTTCAATATGACAGCGGCCTTCCAATTGTCCAATGGTAACAGTTTTTATCCAAATGTATATGAGTTTTTAATTTTTCGCACATTTTTTATATAATAATCTTTTACAAAAACTACTATCAAGAATTCCAATGAGTTAGAATAATTGAATGTTGATTCCTATAATGGTTAAATGGCTAGAGTACACTCCTATGGCAGTATCCCTCCAGTCCCTGTTGTGTTAGGTTTATTGTAAAATTTAACTATACATAAGACACCTGTTGTATTTTTTTTTAATATAATGATTTATTACAACATATACTATTGGACTTACAGTAAGTATAGTTAATACATTAGAATACTAAAATTGTTGATATATTTAGGGGCCCTTGGTTTAGAAAACGGTCAGGATGCAAACGAAAGAGCGAGGCAGTTCAACTCCCCACATTGTTGTCTGTTGAACTCCCGAACTTTTATGATTGCGTCAAAAAAAACTTTTACAATTCAAGCGTTCAGAATTATCATAGATCTCTCTAGCATTCTACTCCATTCCGTCTTCTCATTTTCATGCTGTGTGAGTTCCGACATTTTCTTATTCTTCCGTTCTGTCAACTTTGCATCCTCTTGGGTATTCTCTTTCTGCTCTTCCGCTCTTTATTCTTCAGCTCTTCTTTTTTATGTTATTTTCTTAAATTTTTAAATAAATAATCTACATTAAACTGTTTTACGGTTTATACCAAACTGCAACAAGGGAGAAACGTTCCACGTACTTATCCAGTAGTAGCAGTTTTATATATTTAAAAAATATATGGGTTTTAAAGTTTTAAACAATTTTTTTGTAGAAATCTATTACAAAAATCACTTTTGCGTGCTATTAGCGTATTACAAAAATTACTATGCAAACGATTTTTTTTCCTTTAACAGAATGTTTGTTACTGTAACAGTGTAATGCCTAGAATTCACTACTATGGCAATAGCCCTCAAATCCGTGTTTTTTTTAAGAATTCACTACTATGGCAATGGCCCTCGAATCCATGTTTTTTCTTTATTTTAAAATTACGTAGGATATAAAACAGTTTTTATTATTGGCGTTTTTTATGTAATAGTTTATTAGAAAAATTACTATTGACTATTTAAATTACTGTTACCAGCTATCGAAAAATATAAGTAGGCAAGTTAAATTACAAATGATCAAACAGGGAATACGAGTTCGAGCAGTGGTTTTTGACAATGACATCCCAAGATACAACTCCACACTCCATCACGACTCTTGCTACACCATCTCCAATGCAAACGTCAAACCTCAAAACCCTAATTACAGTGTTCCAGATGAGAGGTACAAGTACACGTGGATATTAAGTGGTCGTACAATCATCCAACCCTTGCCTGATTCATCTGCTTTCATCAATGCGGAGACCAAAGTGTACAACAGTTTCTTTGAGGTTTACCGCTGCATGAAATCTGGAATTGAAATATGTAAGTTTACTCCCTAAAAATCTATACATTACATTTGTTTATAACCAACCATATGTGTACCCCTTTTTTAAATTTTATTTTCCCTACAGCACTTATCGGTGTTGTAATAGACAAACTCCCAGACAAAGTCATTCCCACCAGTAAGGGTGATAGAAACATCAAGGAGATTGTGTTGGTTGATGAGAAGTATGTCTGATATATAACACTTACATTTATTTATCACATAACCATTCATTCAATTGTATAAATAAAAAAAATGATATGATTCCAGGCTGAAACCAATTGCCCTAACTCTTTGGGAAGAATTTGCGGATAACGAGGGAAGCGAAATTGCCAACTTGCTGTGTGAGAAAGAATACCCCCTCATATCCATTGAAAATATAAGCGTAACACCCTTCAAAGGTAAGTAGCTGTCTTAATCACTAACAATTAGTTTCATAAAAAATGTTTTTCCAAACACAAATTTTATCAATAGACAAGAGGGATACTTTTATGAATATACATACGTAATACTTTTATGCATACAGAAGGTGTATTTTTTTCAAGGAAGGGATAATCCTTGTTTTAAGTTCTCGCCGTGTGATTTTTTTTCAGTACAATAAAATGTGATATTTTCATTATAACACAGAGAAGTGTTTTATAATTAATCATTGGCCTGTAATCTTATAAGACCTCCGTTGGCAAAATATGGAGATTCTCTTGACACAAGAAAATGATTAATATTAAATAATTATTATGAAGTTTCAAGTCATTTATATAAGATTTGTATTAATAGTATATTTGGATTTAAAGTAACCATATGTAGTGCAACCTATCTAAAGTGATAGTGGGGTGCATATTTAAAAGCAGAGTCGGTGCCAGGGCAAAAATTGGGGCTGGGCTGGATTCGAACTCAAATTGTATGCTAATATTTGATATTCTCACTAATTTGCATAGTCAATTATGCTAAAAAGACTTCTTATATGATACCAAGTATGATAGTAACCAAAATTACTCCCTGGTAATAATAAAAATGATACTCGGCAGCTTAGCTGCTTAGGACAGATGGGTGCATTTAGACTGGGCAACAATTGGATAGGGCTCGGCCAAAATTGTAGTTCCTGGGTCAATACACATTTTTTTATATACAGATTTGCTAAAGAGGTAAGCCTGAACTACACTGGGCCAGGGCCCAACTAGGCCCTCCCCTGCCTCCGCCAGTGTTTAAGAGTTTCCATATTTTCTATTTTGAATAAGGAAACATATATGTCTACCTATATATGTCCCCTTTGTCAACATGTGATGAGTAACGCTTGCATATTTACTATTTGATGTAAAAGAATCTGTTTAATAGTAGGGTTTATTAGTCCAGCCCTATTGGATGTCAAAGAATCAAAAGACAAGAATGTTGTGTAAAACTTTTAATAGAAACATTCATTTTTAATTAACCATCCAAACAGGTCCACATAAAACTACTGATGTTTTTCTATTTCTTTTTCTTCTTGGGTGTTTCAATCTGTTTTACATTTGTATCTTTTCCCTCCATATAACGTTGTCCTTGTATACTATATCTACATACTAAATTGTATAAATTTATTCTTGTTCTAAATTCTTATTATCACATTGTAATGTATATACACACTATAAATGGGGTTTTGAAGGTATTTCTTTGTCCACAAAACCCCATTCTACCCTCACCATCAATCCAACATCTTCAAGAGCTAAAGAATTGCAAAAGTGGTACGTCACTACACCTTATATAAATATACATACTCTTGTACCAATTCATTCTATATGTTCTCAAATTAACATTTGTTCCACCTTGCTTTATGCAGGGCTATTGACAACCGTCCTACTCTTGATGCACTAAAAATATGCCGTGAATACAATAACGCGGCAATTAACCTAGCAGATCCAGACGTGACAGAAATTTCCAAAATATCTGACGTGCCTCCATCCATTGATCCGGTACACTTTACAAAACTTAAAGCAAATAACTAATAATGGCAGTACATAGTTCCATCATAACAATGGCCGTTCGATATGTTGCAGACGAAACCCGTTTGGATTCACGGCAAAATTAATTTGCTGCTTGAAGGTGACAGTCTATGGTATATGGCTTGTAGCAATTGTTTGAAAACAGTTTATACAGATTATGATACACGGTTTCCTTGCATGCACTGTGGTAAAGAGGATGCACTCGGTACTCCAAGGTCAGATATCCAAGTTACCCCTAAATTATATGGCCAAGCTTTTCTATGTTTTAAAAAAACTATGATGATAATTACTTCTTGAATATTATTATAATATTATTAGATCCAAAGTGAATGTTTCTATCACCGATTCTACTGGAACCATTGATGCCTCAGTTTTTGGACAAAGCGTTGAGAAGCTTCTACTTTTGACAAGCAAGCAAATCATGGAAATCGAGCTACAGGTTTACAAGAAACCAACGCGCACTACTTTATTACTTTAAATTTATATACATGAACTATTGTAATTTTACACTGTCAAACATGTTGACACATCTTTATATAAATTATGAAGGGAAAGAAAGCATCATTCCAATATGCAAACAAGCGCTTGCAGAAAGAAGAATATATTGTGCAGTTGAGATCACAAATAAATTCCTATCAAATCAAACAAGCGCCCTCATATACTATAACATCCTTGCACGATGCATCACATTATATTGTTACAACAGCCACCAATCCATCAACCCCACCTTCATCAAAGGCAAAGCTCCCACGCTCGGGTGAAGAGGACTCACCTGTTGATCTCAAGCGAAGGAGAAAAGCTTAATTATTTGTCACTGTTTCCCACTACTTCAATTACTCCAACTATTTTTCTGGAACAATTACTTTAATTTTCTTTGCGTGCCACAACCCAATAAATATTGCATACTTGTCCGAGCAAAACATTTTTGTGTTTATTATTTCATGTGAACCTTAATCATTTTATGGTTCTTACAGCCATCATGACTATTTTATCTGCCCACATATATTCTAGCCTATAAATGCTTTATTATTTATGATTCTTTATCGATAAATAATAAACTATATATTCAATTGTTCTATTCATATTTATATTACTCATATTTTCACTAAACCTTTGCCAATATATTGTTGTCCCTACAATGGTGTTGGGCATTACCACGAACGCGCAACGCGCGTGATTAAACTAGTACTTTAATAAGAATTAAAGCTACCAACGGTTTTAAGAAGAAGCTCAAAAGAGAAATTCATTAATGCAAGTTTAGTAATGATCAATAGTTTGTAAAGTTTATTTTCATTATATGGTTATAATTTTATTATGTAAAATAATTTTTGATAAATTAGTGTGTTGAAAAATAATTAAAAGAGGTAACATTTTATTCATTTGAAATACTCACAATTATTCCAACAATAAATATGTGGCTAAAAATATTTCTCTGTCCTATGTACAAATCTCTATCACACAGTTTTAATCTATTATTCTACGTGAAAGTCAACATTGACCAAGTTTTATGGGATGAAGGGAGTACTAAATACCCGCAATGGGAGATGATAGCACCTGCATAAGAAAAGTCCTGAGCGGGAGAATTAAGAAGATTACGCACATTTAATGATTTTAAGTGCACTATTATTAGCTTTTAGTTCTATTTAACTTAAAGTAATTACTAAATTACAACAAAAACATTTACCAAAAAAACTACAACCTAAACATGTCCGCGACAGAAAAAAACAGCCTGATTCTATGCGATTCCTCTGGTTGAATAGTTGAATTCATTAGACTAGGCTGATATAAAATCTAAGCAATTAACTCATTTTATTTAGTAAAAAACTTGATGAAAGTTATCAGTCGGATATACTACCTCCGTAACGCTAGAATCTTCCCGGTTTGACTTTTTTGGGTCAAACTTTATGAACTTTGACCATTATTTATTCAAAACTCACATTATGTTATGATTAAAAATTTATTTTATATAACTCATTGTAAAACATATTATTTGAATGTTAATTTATTATGAATTTTATAAATATAGATATGTAGATATTTGCAGTCAAAGTTCAACTTAGAAGACCGTGAAAAGTCAAAATGGGAAGATCTTTATGTTACGGAGGAAGTAGCAAACAATAGTAGGACTAGGGGCAATGTGGGGCCATCCCGCCATTAAAGACTTTTCTCCCCTCTTTGTCTCCTGCCCCATTATTAGATGTGAATAGTTGCCTGCTAAGCACAAAAGATTAGTCCATACGTCAAACAAAAGCGCTTTGTCTTTCTTTACTTTCCATCTGCTTCCGCCAAACCTCTTCATAGCACACAGGCCCCCCTCCTCTTCTCTCTCTAATAAGAGATTGATCAGATTCTAATCAGGAAAGAGCTGCATTTTTTTTTCTCCAGAAAACTTGAAAAGAGGTGTGTGTTTCTCAATTCAATTTTGATGTGTTTTTCTTCTCTTTGCTTTCTACAGCGTGTTGCTCTTGTGGTATCAGCAGACTGTCTTAGTATTCTTGGGTAATCAAAGAAAAATAAAACCATTTTGGAAAAAAGCTTCCTTTTTATTTTTTCTGCCTGTTTTACTGTATAGATCTCATACTTCTTTGGAATGGTTTACAGAGAAAAGGTAGAGCTGGTGAAGAAGATAAGCAGTAAAAAGTTGGTCTGTTCTGATGGGGATTTGCTTGAGTTCCAGAATCAAAGCTGAAAGCCCCCCTAACTCAGGTGACTACATTTAAGTCCTTTCTCTCTTTTTCAAAGTTTCTTACTTCAGTTTTACAGCGCATTATCTTTCTATTTAACTAAAGCTGTTTCACCAATTTAAGAATACTCTATAGTATCTGCTGTATATTTCATGTTTGAGCTACAATTAAATTGGGAATCCTCTTCCCCTTTTCACTCTTTTTTCCCAGGATTGGAGACGGGTATGATGGCACATTTGACTTAGAGATCTGCATTTGATACACAATATTTATTTATTTATTTATTTATTTATTTATTTATTTATTTATTTATTTATTTATTTATTTATTTATTTATTTATTTATTTATTTATTTATTTATTTATTTATTTATTTATTTATTTATTTATTTATTTATTTATTTATTTATTTATTTATTTATTTATTTATTTATTTATTTATTTATTTATTTATTTATTTATTTATTTATTTATTTATTTATTTATTTATTTATTTATTTATTTATTTATTTATTTATTTATTTATTTATTTATTTATTTATTTGTAATTACATTTGTTCCCTTATATCTTTGCTTTGTTAAGTACTCCCTTATCCCGAAATAAACTTCCTGTTTTGTTTTCTGATCCTTAAATTAATCTTCCTGGTACTCAAGGAAAGAAAGATACGTTTCTTATTATTTCACTCATTTATACTTATATTTCAACCTCATCTTTTCCTTTTCAACTACTTTATTAATAGCGTGTCAAACTCGACCAAGAACTATGTTTTGGGACAGGGAGAGTATATCTTTATACTTTATAGCAGTTATTACTGCAAAAAGAACCTTCCGAGATTATACTATACTGCATAATTTGTATATAGAAGGGTGATTCGATGCATTAAACCTTCTTTTATCAACATTCATGCATTTATAGATGCCTAACTTATTTTCTCATATGCTGTTCGACATAATTACATTTAGATCCTGCTGGAGTTTTTTCCTTCTACTTTTGTCTGAAAATGTCATTTATTTCATAAGGTCTGAGTTCAAAATATGGTAGCACTCAAGGGAGTAATTCGAGAAACTCAAGCAGCATGAATTCTGTACAGCCAACTCCTAGGAGTGAGGGAGAGATCTTACAGTCACCCAATCTGAAGAGCTTTACTTTCTCTGAACTCAAAATGGCCACCAAGAACTTTCGTCCAGATAGTGTACTCGGAGAAGGTGGGTTTGGCTCGGTTTATAAAGGCTGGATTGATGAAGACACTTTAACAGCAACTAAGCCTGGTAGTGGCATAGTGATTGCCGTGAAAAGGTTAAACCAAGAAGGTTTTCAGGGGCACAAGGAATGGCTGGTATGTTTTTAAACATATTCTCACGTGATTGGCAATATATATCGGGTTGAGTTCGAATAAAAATAAGTCTTCCCATTAAAGATGTGAATGAATCTAAGCCTTTAATTGTTTAAAAACGGAAGGGTTACATCAATTTTCACTAAAAACATGGTGAATTGTAAATATTTGAAACATTAATGTGCTACACTTTATGATACAAAATGCATCGTTTAATCGTGTACATATTGTTATGGTGCATTATTATGAATCAAAGAATATGAAAAATAAACATAAGAGAAGACAAACAGATTTAAAGTGGTTCAATAACATTGTGTTATCTACATCCACAAGCAGAAGGAGATCCAAATTTATTAGGAAGCTAGGTTTTCAGATTACATAATACATACAAAGCTTCACACACAATGTGTATAAAGTACTCCAAGTAAACCTTCAGCAAAATTGGCCCAAATTAATAGTTATTACTGCATACTGTCAGGCCAGGGCGTCTCTGCCCCCGGACCCCAGGCCAGGGCGCGTTGCCTCTAGACCCTTGACTCTCACTGATCGTGCAACGAGTCCCTCGTACTTCCGCAAATAGTTTGTGATCAGATTCAAGACATAGTAACAAACATAAAATAGTTCACACATCATCATCATCATTACCCCAGTGCCGCAAAGGCTCCCACCTACGGTGAGGTAGGGGGGGGGGGGTCGGATGTACACATCCTTACAATGTACTAAAGTACAGAGAGGCTGTTTCCGGATGACCCATATTGAAAATCACATAAAAAATTGCATAGACTGACTGCTGCTTCATAACAAAGAATCGTAGACAGTTTAGTGAGCCATTTTGCTTTCTTCCATCATAAAATAGCTCACACGTGTGTTTAAAAATTTCATCACATTTTGTATACATTGATTCATATTTCCAATAATACACCTTGTTTTAAACTTAGATTGATTTCGGCCATCTATTATTCCACACCAGTGATCAAGATTAATTCTCATTTTTTTTTCACTTCAGAAATACTACCTCCGTCCCAGTGGTCCCACTAATATTGTGAGACACCTAGAAATGAGAAAGTGGCACAATTTTTAAGAAAAATGGATGTCAATGGTTAGTACGTAGTATTAAATTTGTAAAGTATGAATAAAGTAGGAATCAATTAAAAACACACAAATATTACCAAATATGGTATGACGCAGACTTGGTGGGACAGACAAAAAGTTAAATGGGACAAAACCAAATAATATATACTATCATATATAGTATGTGTGTGTCTGTGCATACATACAGTTTAGTTTGGATAAAAAATATTTCTTAGATGAAAAAGAAAAAGTAATCTTGATCATTCTTGTGAAAAAGTAGATGGATGAGATCAATTTTTAAGTTTAAAATGTGGTGGCGTTTATGTAATTTAAAGGAACTTTTAACTAACATAAGCTACTGTAAGTGCAACAATGTATACAAAATGTCAAAATGTGCAATTGAACATTTTAGAAGTGCATTTGTATAGAAAATAAAACGTGTGTGAAATGTCATACTTTGTTGTACTACAGGCTGAAGTGAACTATTTGGGGCAGTTTTCTCATCCACATCTTGTGAAGTTGTATGGATATTGTTTGGAAGATGAGCATCGCCTCTTAGTGTATGAGTTTATGCCTCGTGGTAGTTTGGAGAACCATTTGTTCAGGAGTGAGTTGTCATTTCCCTTGAACATAACTTTTTCTCTGTTTAGGGTCATTTTGGATTGAGGGTGTTGGAGGGCTAAGTCTGTATATCTATGGTGTGTTTATTTAAGTTTCTGCTTCAAAGAATCTGAAAGAATAACATAGTACGTGATCATATAACATTTCAATCATCCCTTTTTACTTTTTAGAAACATTCTGTTTTTCAAGTATCAAGATATTGACCATGTCATTCACAGCTTTCCCCTCCAATAAAAACTCTCAATCCAATCAGACCTTTAGATGTCGTATATGTATTGCCTTGTTTAACACAGAAACCTTTGTTTGTTTAAATATCAGGGGGGTCATATTTCCAACCACTCTCTTGGTATCTACGTTTGAAAGTTGCTCTTGGAGCTGCCAAAGGGCTTGCTTTTCTACACTCTGCTGAATCTCAAGTTATATATCGTGATTTTAAGGCATCCAATATTCTGCTAGATTCAGTATGAGTTCTTTACTCCAGTTCCCATAAAATTGCATTCATTTATAGTCGACACATGCCCAACTTTTTTTCTTTCTTACTGTAGAGTTACAATGCCAAGCTCTCTGACTTTGGTTTGGCTAAAGATGGACCAACGGGTGATAAAAGCCATGTCTCTACAAGGGTCATGGGAACCTATGGATATGCTGCTCCAGAATACTTAGCCACAGGTATAGCTTATTCATTTATTATAGGCCCACATATTCATACCTATGCTTCGTCTGACCTCACTTAGGCCTAGTGTAGGTGCGCCTATGTTGCATGGATACTTGATGAGGTGGCATATCTATGTATTCGATACTCTCGAATATCTGTACTTTAAGTTTTAGGGCATACAAGAATTTTCTTAAACCTTTCCGGAAGTATTTGTTACCTAATAAACAGGCATTCACATACTCATGCTACATAGCTAGGTGGTGCTATATATGCCCCAATTTTCCACCTGCTATAGGCGAAATATGATGTGTTTACCTTTATGGAATAATTGGGTGCAGGTCACTTGTCTTCCAAGAGCGACATCTATAGTTTTGGAGTAGTCCTGCTTGAACTGTTGTCGGGCCGTAGAGCAATTGACAAGAACAGGCCATCTGGAGAACACAACTTGGTTGAATGGTCCAAACCATACTTAGGCAACAAACGCAGATTGTTCCGAATTATGGACAACCGTCTA
Source organism: Cuscuta epithymum (assembly GCA_945859915.1). Taxonomy (NCBI): domain Eukaryota; kingdom Viridiplantae; phylum Streptophyta; class Magnoliopsida; order Solanales; family Convolvulaceae; genus Cuscuta; species Cuscuta epithymum. The sequence continues at coordinate 161,299 of CAMAPF010001060.1, read as the reverse complement.
GAAGGCCAGTATAAAGTGGAGGTTGCACAAAGAGTAGCCAATCTTGCATCAAGGTGTCTTTCAACTGAACCAAGGTATAGACCATCCATAGATGAGGTGGTCAAAGAACTTGAACAGCTTAAGGTGGAATCAAAGGATAAAGGGGGAAACTCACGTGCCAATGCGGGCAAAGCCTCTGGGCCCCGTAGAGGGAGGGATACTAATGCTTCGGTTGCTTATCCAAGACCGTCGGCTTCTCCTCTCTATGCCAAATAGCTTGGGACATCTCCAAGTGATCTTGACCGTTCATGTAGCAACTCCACACGGTTCACTTTTGACAGTATGTGATCATCAGCTTAACTGTATAGTTATTTTTTGTTGAGTATATATAGATGCCGTCCATCTCCCAACGTATGGGCAGGACGGGTTGCCCACATGCATGTTATCTGGGGTGTAATGCAGGGCTCTAGGGTATCCAACTCTTGTTCATATTCCTTCTATGTTTGCTTTAGTTATTACTGCTTCCTGTTATAATGACTGATGGCTCGTGTAACTGTGTGAGTGCATTGTTAAAACAGTGCAGTTTTTATGGCTCGTTTGGTTGACGAGAGTAATTATTCTAATCTTGGTTAGTCCGCAAGTAAAGATTCCTTTTTTGCTTAGTCCGCAAGGAATGGACAGTTCTATCATCTCTGAGTTCATATTTTCATGCAAAACAAAAAGATCTATCTCATTTGTCTCACTTTCAAGTTTCAAGTAAAAATACCTTTTTTGGTTGTCTTTCTTTTTATGTTTAACATTTTTTAATCATATTCGACTAAATTTTTGCCATGCACAGTTTGTCAATATAGGCACATAAACTTTAAATATTCATTCCAATTTTATCGGATGTCCCTGAAGGGACTAAACTTTAAATATTCATATTAATTTGAATTTGAATATTATTGAGGGACAGGCCGGACAGTCATTAGTCAAACGCTCAAACTTGCTTCGTAAACTATTTTGGGAATTGATATGGACTTCACATGTAGGGGTGGACTCGGGCCGGTTCGGGCCCGGCCGGTTCGCGGTTCTGTTTTGTTGGGCCCGAGCCCGAACCGGTAGCCACCGATTCAGTTCCGGGCTGGGCCGGGCCAGGCCACCCGGTTTTTTTTTTTTTGGCTTCTCCTATTTAACCCACCCCCTCACCCCCAAACCACCTCAAATGGCCCAAAATACCCAGCCCAACCCAAAAACTTAAAAAAAAAAATCAAAAAAAAAAAAAAATCGGCCTGGACTGGGCCCGAACCGGCCGGGCCGGTTCACCAAATGGAGGGCCCGAGCCCGGAACCGAACCCCACCGGGCCAGGTTGACCCGAACTGCCCCTGGGCCGCCGGTTCGGTCTGGTTCAAACAGTGACCGGGCCGGGCCGGTTCCGGGTCGGGCCGCCCGGCCTGAGTCCAGCACTATTCACATGTGTCGTAATATTAGAAAAATGACACCCATGTTGAAAAATGACTCTCGAAACAAAAATGAATATGAAGTATTAAACCCCCTTTGACCCTTAAACCATGTCAAGTTTCTTTACCAAGTATGGCCTATTTGATACAATAGTTGACAATATTTCTGTCACAAATCACAATGTCCACAAAGGCCCCAATCAGGCATGAGAATTGCCACCAGCAACCTCCCAATCTTCAGAATAAAGTTATCATCAGAAAACTGTACAATCTGACTCTGGTCATCAACAAGGGCAATTCATCTCCTCTAAAAAAAAGGGAAGTTGAAATGACAATGAAAAAGAACAACAAAGGGATGAATATCACCGGGCTCTAGCCAAACCAGGCGTCCAATTCCTCCAATCCAGCTGCTTCCCAATTGATTTGGTCCTTAAATTGATCATTTCCCTGAAATCAAAACTCTTCTTTTGGTCAATGTTTTCCCGGGCCTCGTCGCATCCACCTTCTTCAAACCCCTCTTCCTTCCCCCCTCTTTTCACACTTGTTTTGGTCACAACTTCATCTCCAATGATGCCAGTGAGTCGTTCAACCACCTCGCTCATTTTAGGGCGACACTTGGGTTGCTTCATGAGGCATTTGTTGGCCAGTGAGGAAAGTCTGTGTGCTGACTTGGCACAATCCTGTCTCTCTAATCTCGGATCAAGAATGACGTGAAATTTCTTGGGGTCTGAGACGTAGGGCCTCACCCATTCCAAGAGTTTCTGCTCACCCCGAGGCAGATTCCGCTCCAGCACTCGCCTCCCCGTGATAAGTTCATAGAGAACCACCCCGAAGCTCCAAACGTCGCTTTTAGCTGTCAACCTGCCAGACTGAACATACTCGGGTGCTGCATAACCAAGAGTTCCCATAACCTATAGTACACAATCTATAAATTCATCAAAATATGTACTTAAGAACATTAGTCAAAATTTCAAAACCTGTGCACATAAAAGCTAGGACGGAAAGAGTATTTTATATAGGACAATATACATTGTTACACCCCGGGTCCATTTTATTTGTCACATTTTTTCAGTTTAGACTGTTCCAACTACCAAAATATTTGTCTCGTTAAATTTGGTAGCTTTTATAAATTCAGTTTCAATAATCTAAATTCTAGCTTTCTTAAATATTTGTATCAAACCCTTGGTTTGACGCAGGGACCAATGGTAGTACTTTCATATTCGGATTCTTATATTACAGTACTACCCAAACAAGTTACGAGTATGTTTTCTTTTTTTTTTCAAATATGATTACTACCAATTGGATGGAAACATATGTCATTCCGTCCCATTAGGTTTTGATTAAATGGCAAACTCTCAAATATCCACCCAGTTATCATCCCGTCACATATTAGAATTTTATAAGACTATGATATACCAGTATGAGGTAAATATTTCTTCTTATGAATCACGTTAGAATGAATGATATAGGCCCAATTAATATGATCTGAAAGTCTAGCCTGATTGAAATTTGTTGTTTATTTGGTAAAGATCCCATTGACTCATTTATTGCCTTTCAAAATTGTCCCTACGTGTTAAGGGTCAACTTGGATCAGGTAAATCGTTCTTGGAATTGATTTAATATTACCCATGCTATAAACAAAAAGGTCTAACAAGAAATCGAAGGATTAAAAAAAAAAAGAAATCGAAGGAAGACAAGATGGGAAAGAGGGTGGAGAAAGGAAATTACTGCTGTAGATATATGATCAATTCCATGAGCTGGTCCCAGCCTAGCCAACCCAAAGTCCGAGAGTTTTGCATTAAAATCTTCATCTAGAAGAATGTTGGATGATTTGAAGTCTCGGAATATTAACTATAACAAAAAAAGCAATTTTTTGTGTCAATATATTGCTTCCTTTTAGTACCAAACAACACTGAACATTTTAGTAAAATAGATGTAATACGGATCAGAAAGTTTCAGCCAAGTGAAAAACATTCATATGGTAGAGGATGTATCTCTATGGTTCATTTGATAGAAAAAAACGTTTCTATGGGAGGGTTTTGGATCACCTGAAAGTCCATTTCTTCGTGAAGATATGCCAATCCACGAGCAGCGTCTTGAGCAATTCTCAATCTCAAATTCCAGGAGAGGACATTGGGTGATCTAGAAAACAGATGGTCCTCAAGGCTTTTGTTATGCATCAGCTCGTACACTAAAAGCCGTTGGATCCCTCTCTCATCATCTTCTGCACAATATCCAATTAACTTCACTAGATTTGGGTGCTTAACTATGCCCAAAAAGTTGACTTCATTTATCCACTCCTTATGCCCCTGAATATACAACACATACTTACCAGGTTACCAAACCCTAGGATTTTCTTAGCTTCTTTGGCAATGTTAGTCTTTTATAATTTCATAACTCATTAATAATAACATTAAAATTTTTATAATAAAAATCCCCTCTGCCCAATATTCAGAGATACCATACTAAAGCTTTTATAGTGACACTTCCGTGATGACAGTCTGACACTTGCCCGTCTTTGTGATCATAGCGCTCAAGATATTGGAAAAGTTAAGTATGTGAATGATGTCGATCAAAGTATACTAATGGAGGATGTGGAAATAAAAGAGAGGTGGAGGTCATACTTGGATACCTTTTCAATGGGAAAAAACGCAAGATATTGGTGTTCTGACTATATCAAATTGTATGTATGAAAAACCGGGATTTTGTAAGGAGATCCAAACGACAGAAGTTAAAGAGACTGTGAGAAAGATGGGGCGGAAGAAAGTAGTAGGTCTAGATGGCATACTGATCGAGGCCTAGAGAAGTTTGGGAGAGAAAGACATCGAGTGGTTAACATGTTTCTTCGACAAGATTTGGAAAACCAACAAAATATCAACGAGTTGGTGTAAGAGTACTCTTATTCTTCTATTTAAGAATAAGGGTGATGCATAAGAGTGTGCCAACTATCGAGGGATTAGGCTTATGAGTCACACCATAAAGCTTTGGGAGCGAGTGATTGAGCAAAAGCTCCAAAGAAGTGTGAAGATTTCAGAGAATCAATTCGATTTTATGTCTGGTCGGTCAACAACTGAGGTCATTCACCTTCTTAGCCAACTTGTGGGGAAGTATAAAAACACTAATAAAAAAACTGCATTTGGTATTCATTAGCTTAGAAAAAATATATGATAGGGTACGTCGAGAAATCATTTGGTTGGCCTTGACTAGAAAAGCATATTAGCATCATCATGGATATGTAAGCGGATTATACAACAAGTGTCCGTAATGGTCTAGGGAGGGCTACAGAGTTTCGTATACTATTGGAGTGCACTTAGGATTGGCTTTGAGTATTTTCTTATTTGCTATAATCATATCTAAGGGAGATCAATCCGGCTACAAACATTTTATAAAATACAATGACAATAATTTATCAATAATGAGCTATAAATTAAAGTAAAAAAAATGAATGCATTCCATTAGTTGTACTATGTCTATCTACTCCCTCTGTCCCCTTTTAAATGTCTCGGAAGAGGGTGTCATGAGTTTTAAGAAAAGTGGGTTTGTGTGATTGATATTAATTGATAAAGTAAGAATAAAATAAGAATGATTTTGAGCCACACAAACTTTACCAAATAAGGTATGAAACAATTAAATAGGGACATCCCAATATGATAAAACGGGACATTTAAAAGGGGACGGAGGGAGTATTACGAAGTAGAAATAAGTAAATTTAATGGTTACTAGATCCAAATACAATTATATTAAATTCAATTCAACAATCATATAATTGAATTTGGTTGAACCAGAAATTAATTGTATGTTTTTTTACTGCTGGGGGAGTCTGGGGGAGGGGACTGGGGCCTGGAGTAATCAGGGCTGAAACTCACTCCATTGAGTTTCGAACCCGAGACCTCCTGTAGGGAGAGTGAGTCGGCGACCAGCTGGGTTGGACCGCTTCCTCGAAATTAATTGTATGTTCGTAAACAACAATCTTTGTAACAATAAATTTGAAAAATAATCATAAAAGTTATAAAGACTCGCCCTAATATTTTGACTCACCTTAATATTTTACCACGAAGATGCAACTGGTAATCATATCTATTCATCATTATAATTGTAGGTCTATGAAATATGAAAAATGCTCTTTGTACACAACAGTTTGTACACGTCAGTCATTTTATGAAGAAAATCGATTTCCACACAGACAAAAATAAAAAATTATCTGTATCACAGACAATTTGACCCAATTTGACCCTTTTCTCGTTTTTATTTTATTATTCTACGTGTAAGTCAACTTTGGCTAAATTTTATGAGACGGAGGGAGTATAAAAAACAACAACAACATCCTAGCCTAAGTCCCAAACGATATTGGGGTCGGCTAACATGAATCGATACATGATATCACCAAAAGGAAAAGAAAGAAAATAAAGATAAAAAGATAAGATAAAAGAGATGAATATACATATAAAAGATAAAGTAAAAAGGATAAAGTAATATTTATATATAAGGATAAAAATATAAAAGAAAAAGAAGAAAAAGAAGAAGAAAAAAAAAAGAGGGGAAAAGATGATACAAGATCACTCCTCCACACGAATATCTGCCCTCTATTTTGCTCTCTCCAAAGCCATACCCTCATCCAATCCAAGAAGAAGCATATCACTTCTGACTCCCCTAACTCACGTCTGTTTGGGCCTTCCTCTCCCTCTCTTCCCTACCTCTTCTCCACACATCTCAACTCATCTGACAGGTGCATCACTCGGTCTTCTATGCACATGACCAAACCACCGTAGGCGCAACTCCTGCATCTTATCTTCAATAGGTGCTACTCCCCCCTTTGTCTGATTGTCTCATTTCTCACGCGGTCCTTTCTAGTATGCCCACACATCCAACGCAACATGCGCATCTTTGCCACACTCATCTTTTGAACGTGACATTGTTTCACCGCCCAACACTCTGTGCCATACAGTAATACAGGCCTAATTGATGTCCTATAAAATTTACTCTTAAGTCTAGTCGGCATACCTCGATCGCATAGAAATCCTGACGCACTCTTCCACTTCATCCACCCTGTTCTGATTCTATGGGATACATCTCCATCTAACTCACCGTCCTTCTGAATTATGGAGCCCGAGTAACGGAACATATCGCTGACCGGTACCTCCGTACCATCTAAAGTAATTTCGCTATTATCACTGCTTCTACCTCCACCAAACTTGCACTCCATGTACTCTGTCTGGCTCCTACTTAGTCTGAAACCCTTGTTCTCCAATGTTTGTCGCCATACTTCCAACTTTGCTTTAACCTCTGATTGTGTCTCATCAATCAATACAATATCGTCGGCAAACATCATGCACCACGGTATATCGTCTTGAATTGACTTTGTAAGTTCATCCATGACTATGGCAAATAAAAAAGGGCTCAGAGCCGATCCTTGGTGCACTCCGATAGTAATAGGGAACTCCGCAGTCCTCCCTACACTAGTACAGACACTTGTAGTACAATCCTCATACATATCCATGATGATGCTGATATACTTGCGTGAAATGCCTTTTCTAGTTAAGGCCCACCAAAGAACTTCTCGATGTGCCCTATCATATGCCTTTTCTAAGTCAATGAACACTAAATGCAAATCCTTGTGAGCATCTCTATACTTCTCCATAAGTTGCCGAAGAAAGTGAATAGCCTCAGTTGTTGAGCGACCAGGCATAAAACCGAATTGATTCTCTGAAATTTTCACCGTTCTTCGAAGTATTTGCTCAATCACTCGCTCCCAAAGTTTCATGGTATGACTCATAAGCTTAATCCCTCGATAGTTGGCACATTCTTGTACATCACCTTTATTCTTAAATAAGGGAATAAGAGTACTATTTCTCCAACTCGTTGGCATCTTGTTGTTTCTCCAAATCTTGTTGAAGAAATTTGTTAACCATGCCTCTCTCTCCCAAACTTCTCCAAACCTCGATCGGTATGCCATTTGGACCCACTGCTTTCTTCCACCCCATCTTCCTCGATCGGAGGGAGTATACAATTTGAAAATAATCGATATGCAAATATAGCATATACTGAAAGCCCAAGTCAATAATTTCATTGAAATTATAAAAATGAAAGGAAGCACAACACTAATTTAATGATAAAAATTATAAAAATTCTCGTTTAAAATTGTCTGTGTCACAACATTTTATGAAAAATTGCCGTTTAAAATGTCTGTGATACAAACAATTTTTTTTGTCTGTCTGGAAATCGATTTTCTTCATAAAAAACTGACAAATTATTTTTTTTTTGTCTGTGTGGAAATCGATTTTCTTCATAAAATGCCGGTCAAATTGTCTGTACAATGGCGTGGACAATGTCGTGTACACGAAGCGGAACCGATGAAATATAGCGATTCCTGACACAGTTTCATAGGTCTCCCTTATGTCATTATTACTCGTATTATTTTGGTTTATTTATTACTAATGAATAAGTAATGATAGGTTAATTAAATTATAATGAAAACTTAGACTTGCAAGAGCCTCAAATAAATAGTCTAAAAGAACAAGCTCAAACCACAAGCAGAGAGGAACCTTCCTTTTAGGGAGAAGGGTCAAAACAAACCCTAAGGTTATTTGTGAGGTTCTAATTGGACACTAAGCTCTTATAAGGAGCAAATTAATACAAGATCAACCTTTTTTCATTATATTAGGACACCGAGTGAATCCCTACTCAACGGTAGGCTAACGATCGTTAGATTTCATAAATAAAAATGGGTCGGAAGACTAGGAAAAGTTAAATCATCAAATGTGATGAACAAAGACCCAGATGATTCGCTATTAAACGTGTACACAATGATATTTCATCAATTTCAAGTTTCAACTCTTTATTAGGAGTGTCTCTTTTCTAATTTCTACCTTATAAATCTAATAAGTGTATACTTTTGTAATTTGTATATATCAAAATAAAGAATAAAAAAGAAAAAGACAAGTAAGTCTAAAACCATAAGTTCAAAATTAATTAAATTGTCGTGCTTCCAGCAACCATTTCCTCTCAAACGTCTTTTTATCAAGAAAAAATTAGTTTTTCCTATCAAATAATTTAATTGTTTTTAGAGATAGACTTCGGGGCAAACCACAACCAAATCTAGATCATTGAGAACGATCTTGGCGAGTCTCATGCCGTCGACGGCCGTGAGTTGTAAATCATGTTCTTCGTAGACGGAATCATCTCATCCTTTGCCTCCTTCATGGGGTATCGATCGCCTCTCGGAGGTGGAGTTGTACTCGAAGTAAAAGAGTCTAAGAGAAGTGGGAGGTCGATGAGTTGGGTTTAGGTTAATCCGGTTGAACAAGAAACGGCTGATCTGCAAGATGTGTCATCGATGTCATAAAATTTGTGAGTGGCTTTAAAATTGGAGGTTCTTTTTTAAAAAGGATAATGGAGATCTTATGAATTGATTCCTGGAAAGAAAGTTTCAGCAAATCGGCAATAGGATTGGGGTAATTGGTTGGTGCGGGTTTAAGGTTAGGTGATACCATATATGGAGTAAGAAATTAAAGGAGCACAGATGAGCAGAAAAAGTAATTTATTTAACATCTCCGTTAATGAGTGTCCAGATATAACACGACAAGGTAATTTAGAGTTAGGCTCTGTTTGCAAACTCTATTGAGAAGTGCTTTTAACTTTTTTAAATGATTTGGTAAAAAAGTGATTAATAGTAAAAGTTGGTAGTGTTTGAGAAAAAAGTGATTTTGAAAAGTAAAAGTTGGTGGTGTTTGGTAAAATAAGTGCTTTTTGTGTAATAGAAAAAGTAAAAAGCAGATTCTAGCTTTTAGCTTTTAAGTAATTCATTTAAGTAGAAGTTGTCATTTGAAAACATCTTTTTTAGCTTTTTTAAGCCAAAAGCTGGGAAGTGCTTTTCTAGTTGTGTTTGCAAACAGAGCCTTATATGTGATCCAATTAAACCTTAGTGTCTAAATTGAGCTTATGGTATAACCTCAATGTCCCATCTGATCCTTCTCCCTTCCTTTTATAGTCCACATTGCGGTGGCCAATGATAATCACTCAAGTTACTAAAAATTAGTCAGAGATAATATACGTAGTATTGTTTATGAAGATAATACGGAGTATGTGTTTTGTGACATGGAAAGTCAAGGAAATTAGTTACCCAAGTCAAAAATCATGGAGGAACCAAACATATGATTGGTAATTATGCATTTTCATTTTCCGAAACCATTAAAGAGTGCACAAAACTAAATACACAATACAAGGTATGGTCTAACAATCCTTCAAAAAAAAAAGGTATGGTCTAACAAGTCAAACTTTCATTAATTTTTTAAGATCCTGTAATTTCTTTTCTCAATTTTTCAACAAACGTCATTGAATCCAATTTGTACAATCCAAGAGAATAAATAATGAATACATAAAAATAAAAATCGCTCCAAATAAGAGTAAAACAATGACATAATATACAAATAAAATTAGTTACAAGTATGTTTTATTCGCAAAATAAGATTCGTTTTGTGCAATTAAAAGTATAAAACTGCTCAATTAAGAGTGCATAAATCATCTTTTATGAATAAAATAATGATACTCCTATTTTAGGAGTATTGTGTTTTACTCCTATAAAAGATTTTTCTTATAAAATAAGAGGAAAGCAACTCTTAAGAAAATATGTATTCTGTGCTAAAAAGTATAGCTATGGAATGTTTCACGTATAAAGAAATTTCAAAAATATACTGATAAAAGAGGCTAATATACAAATTTACCCCTTGTTTAGTCATTCTATTTAATTAATAACTCGTTCATTAAATTGTTGCTTAGACTTTAGATAGTGTAAGAACGTGGCAAGTGGAACCATATTAATTGTACATAGAAGAGTAGAATTGAAAAAACTAAAATGTCAATAAATAACACTATGGCAGTTCACTTTAATTTATTCCACCATTCTTTTATGAAGGTTAATTATTCTTATTACTTGGTCCACTACTTATAATTTGTAATAACTACCACCATACCCAAAAAACATTATTCTATTTATACTTTCACTTTTTTCATTTCCCCTGTTCACACTCTACATAAACAACTTAATGTGAAAAAGCTGAATAATGCCAAGAGAGAATATATATCACCAATCACATGCTAGCTTGCTATTTACACACTATTGACAGCTTAAAATTTACTGTAATTTTACTGTAAAATAGATTACTAAAAAGAAATTTCAAAAAAAAAAAATTACTGTAATTAAAAAAAAACTTTTATTGTCCACGAAATTTGAGTGAAGTATGCAGATGATAAGATTAATAAAAACAATTTTTTCAAGGGAATATATTAAAAAGGATGGATCAAAGGGATAAACCATAAAGTAAAAAATGAAATACCTGGAAACCACTTCGATTCAACTGTTTAATAGCTACCTCCATTTTCGAACTAGAACCCGAACCCGGAACGCTAACAACGCCCCTATAAACAGACCCGAACCCGCCTTCTCCGATCATCCGGGCGCGGCTGAACCCTCTGGATGAAGATTTCATCTCGGCGAAGGTGAAGACTCGCAGATCGTTTCCCCTGCGCTGGTAGAAGCCGAGCGGGTCATTCAAGTCCCTCGACTCGGAGTCGAACTCGGAGCGCCGAGTTGAGTCGACGCTGCTGGAAGCCACGCTCAGAGACCGGGCCCACAACACCTTACAAGGTCTGGAACCGGAAACTGCGCCGCCTTCTTCTTCTTCCCTCCTCTCCCCATTCGAGAAGTGAAAGCATTTCATCCTCTCGAGCGTCACGCCAGAATACGCGATATATGTATGCTCTGTTTATTGCTAGCTGTATATATACTTTGCCTAAGCTACATAATTAGTGAATTTTGACTCTGTAGCAGAAGAACTGGTGGAGGTGAAGGGGGCAGGTTATGATTTATGAACATATTTGTACTGCATCAGATTGAAGAAAAAATGGCGGAGTGAAGCGGTTGAGTTGGTTAGTGAGCACTCCTTTTTCCGGTTGTCTTCGTGTGTAAGATTAGGAGGGTGAAGAGGACTTGAATGACTTTCCACCCAGTCCGGGTTGCTATTTTTGACTACAGTTCGGATTGAATTGTGAAATTACATATTCCCCTGCATGCTCATGTTTTTTTTTTCTTTTTTTTTTTCTTTTCTTTGAATGATACTTCTCCTATAGTTGTCACTTGTCAGGTTCAATTTTTCCCAAGAGAAAATGAGTGAACTATATTAATTCAAACAATCATTCGCAATGACAATTAACCAATAACTTAAAATTCCGTCATTTATCTCAGCTCCCAAAGAACTTTATCTAACTCACTAAGAATCCTACATTCAGACATTGGGACGGTCACCTCCAAAGAAGGAATGCAAATGAACAATAATATAAAGTTCTTACAAAACCTTAAAGCAACATTACTCTTCCTCACTTCACTAGACTCATAATAGCGTAAAAGTCTCCTCAGTCCCTGATCAGGCACATAAAAGTTCACCCAAATATGCGTGAAACTTTTTGTTAAACATACGAGGTAAGTAACGGCCTTATACATCCCAAGACTACCACTAACACAAACAATCCAAAACATTTGTGTGTGTCATTCTTGCGCATGGGCCATGCTAATCTTCTATGTATCGTTCCAATTTTATCAGATGTCCCGAAAAGACTCAGATCAACTTAATAAAAAGTGATGTTTATCTTCCTTTTATAATACCATTTTATAATGTCACGCCTTAAATATTGAAATTACAATGGAGGATACCAAAAAAACCTAATGCCGATGTCGGCACCTACCAGTAGTCGACTTATGTAGCCAGAGAATTTCAGGTTCGTTCTCGGGTTTCTTCTGGAGGTTTTGGTCTTCCTCGTGTGTGTGTGGAAGAATTTTTGTCCCCATCGGTGTCAGCTTGGTCGGGAGGTTTGTTTCATCTTCTTTGAGATAGGCAGATAGGCTGTGTTAGTTGGAATTGCCAAGGCTTGGGCAATTTTGCCACATCGCTGGTGTTACATTATTTCTTAAACATACCATTTGTCGATCATCTTCTTGATGGAGACTTTGTGTGGCAACGGCCGCATTGCACAAGTGTGTAAAAAGCTAAGGTTTCAACATTATTTCAGTGTTGCATGTGACGGACTAAGTGGTGGCTTGGCATTGATCTCGAAGGATGATTTTGCATTATCAATAATGGCGCTTGACGGGGAATGAAATAGAAGACATGATTCTTGGACACTACTACAAAGCTTGGCTACAATATTCATTGGGTAGTAGTCTATGACTTTAACGATGTTATGCATGATTATTAAAGAGGGCACTACCCCCAACCTCCCGGGATGCTATATGGACCTCCTTGAGAAATAGAACGCCTTTTGGAAGCAAAGAGCAAAAGAATTTTGGCTACAACACGGTGATACTAATATTAGGTATTTTCATAGCTTCGTTAAGCAATGGAGAAGTAAGAATTTGATGAAAGGACTTTATTCTGAGACAGGCAAGTGGGTGACAAATCAAGGGGCCGAGATTTAAATGGCATGATTTTGAATTATTTTGAGACTCTTTTTTCTAAGGGTATTTATGAAGTTGGCAATTAGGGACAGGAACACATGTACGTTGGCAGTTGGGGATTTACGAAGTAAAATAAATGATGCTCAAAATGCTAGCATTCTCGGGGAATTACAAAAGTAGAGGTCGAGTAGTTGTGTTTAGTATACATCCGGATAAGGTGCCAGGGCCTCGTGGTCTGAACCCGGGTTTCTTTTAAGCTTTCTGGGATATAGTGGGACTGCCAATGGTGGACTTTTGTATGAGTCTGGGATATAATGACAGTACCATTGTTTTAATTTTGAAGAAAGAAAATATGTTAAATGTGGGGGATTGAAGACCAATTGCTTTATGTAATGTGGCTTACAAGATATTTCCAAGATTTTAGCAAACCGGCTTAAAGGGCTTCTGGATGGTATTATTACTGATAACCAAAGTGTATTTCTCCCAAATAGATCCATAGGTGATAATATCATAGTAGCTATTGAAGTTCAACATTATTTGAAGAGGAAGACCCAAGGAAGGCCGGGGTATGTGGCTCTAAAATTAGACATGAGCAAAGGTTATGACAGGGTTGAGTGAGGTTTTCTTAAATATATTATGGAGTGTTTTGGTTTTCATGCCTGGTGGATGGATATCACTATACAATGCGTGAACGCGATGCGGTATAATGTTCAAGTAAATGGGGATTTGATCGGGTCAATCATTCCTTCATGGGGATTGAGACAATGTGACCCGTTACCACCGTACTTATTTACAATGGTGGCGAAAGGCATTAGTGCGATGCGGGCAAAAGAAAACGAAGGATAGATATGTCCAGGGATCGCGTGGCACGTGTAGCGTCGACGATTTCTCACCTATTATTCACTGACGATAGTTGTTTTCGTTTGCAAGGAAACTGAAAGCGATTGCTTCATAATCGAGGAAATCCTATCTCATTATGTTGTAGCATCAGGGCAGCTAGTTATTTTTTTTATAAATATAACATGCGCTTTAGTGCGAATATGGCATGGGATGACAAGATTACTTAAGAGGTGTTTACTTCGCTGCTAAAGTCACAGTTAGGTTAGTAAGACATGTGAAGTAAACATGTAAGCTGCTTAAAAAGCTGCTTACTAACCGAAAGAGGTACTTAAAGTACTGCTAACTAAGCATACCACCACCACCACCACCCCATGTATTAATTAAGCGACACTTTAAGCTTTATCAGTTTCCGAATTTAGCCTTACTCTTACCCCTTGCCCTTACCCTATTGTTACCCCCTTCGATCTACCCAGTACCACTCTACCCTCCCCACCCCCTACCCCTCGCGCATACTTGCCCTACCACCTACCCCTACCTTGACGCCACCCTGCAAACCGACCATACCCCCTTACCTCACCCCACTCGGTGCCCCTTTACCTTACCCCGACCTACCCCTTTAACCTCGACCCCATCCCATTCCCTACCACTAGCCCTTACCACTCATACCTGATAAGTACATTTTTCTACTTATTTTTCTTATCAAATTTAAGCAATTTTTGGATAGAAAATAGAAAAAAAAACCATGTTTTAGATATATTGGTTCAAGTTTCATGAAATCATGTGAAAATCACATTCATAATATGTTTGGCGAAATCCCGGGTCAATTGAGCACAAAATGAGTCAATTTGAGTAACACATGAATTCATACCGGAAGAAGCAAGCATATATCACAGTGGTCCTAAAGACAATCTTGAAGAGCAGGCAGAAAATACTGAACAAGCCAGATTAATTTCCACACAGACCTTCAAACAGGTGCCCAAAACGAAGGCATGCTCGGCCGCCTACGAATATTTTGGAAAATCGGACTTTTACTTTGACCGGATCAGAGAAAACCGAAGGCTGCCGACGTTTGACGGTAGGCGGCCACCCTTCATGGCCGCTTGCGCCACAAGGCGACGCAACCAACGACCGGCCGGTGCGATTTGACGGAGGGCAGCCAGACAGGAACGACATGCGGCCGCCTGCCGTGGCCGCCTACGGCGAAGTCAAGCGAGGTAGGGCTGTCGGCGATTGCGACAAAAGGTGGCCGGAAGGAGGCCAAATTCGGCCGCCTGTTTGGAGGCCTACGGATTTTTTTGGGTTATAAATATCAGGCCTTTTTCTCATCTCAAATACACCATTACAAATCCTAATCCAGCTCTAAATCTTCCTTTTCTTCTTTAGCTTCAAATTGTAAGTTCTATATATGCGTTTTCATCCTCTCAATGTGTAGAATCTGAATCTGTACTTTGTTTGTTCGATCTGTTCCTTGAAAATTTCCAGAATATTTATCAACTATTTCACATTTTCTTCCAAAAATTGAATAAAATAGTCGTTGATGTCGAATCCAATTCAATTAATTATATAGTTGTTTACTAGCCTCAAGGTAGTTATTTATCTGAAGAAAGTAAATTTTCACGAAGCAGAAGTAATTTTTAATTAATTTCTGTAATTATTTGACATTATTGCATAAATTAAAATAAATACTCAAAAAAGGGAAAAAAAAATAGTTTCGGTCCAAATTCCAGTTTAATTCACTGTCATATCACTACCAGTAGTCAATATAAAATTTAGAACTAATTTAGACTATTTTTAGTTGCTTTTTGCATTTTTGTGGTTGATATTGGGAAAATTATAAATTAGTTGTTAAAATTGGATTTTAGGTTAGTAGATTCGTGAAAAATTCCAGAAAGTTATATTCCAGTTCCTACAAGTTTATTTTGGCGGAATATTATTTTTGTTTAATCTTTGCTATTATACATGTTCAATTCCTTGTTAATGTTGAATTTATTCATTATATTGCTAAATGCAAAAATGATGTTTAGTAGCTAATTTTGTTTTGGGCATGAATTGACTAAAGTAATATGGATTGACTTGTTGACCAAAAATTAGGGATTAAAATTAATAAATTGGACTAGTTGTTTAAAATGATGAAATAGTAATTAATAATTGTTAGCCATTTTCATTAATTAAATTCTTGGAAAATTATTTCTAACTTGTCAATGAGATTAGAAAATAATTTAAACCAACCATTTTAAAGAACATTAATAAGGCCTAGGAATAGGATAATTTAGTGAAAGGGATTTACATCTTGTCTATGAGAAATAAATTCAATTGCTTAAATAATGAGTTTAACTAGTTAATGAATTTGGCTATTTTTATTAATTAAAATATTGGAAAACTGAAATGTTAGACTCCGTTTTACTACAACGCCGCAAAAGCGGTTATCAATACCCCTTACCCCCTGACCCCTTTACCCATACCTTGACCCCACCCCACCCCATCCCTACCCCACCCCTAACCTGACCACACTCCCCTTACCCCCACCCCCACATACCCTTTCTTACCTCACCCCTTTACGCCCTACCACTTGCCCCTACCTCGACCCCACCCCTACCCCATCCCCCTACCTACCACCCTACCCCTGACCATACCCCTTTCCCCACCCCCACCATACCCCTTACCCTACCTCGACCCTGCCTTTACCCCCATACCACCTGCCCTTACCTCAACCCCACCCCGACCTTGACCCACCCTTACGAGTAGGGTAGGCATTAGGGATTGGGTATGGGTATGAGGGTTGTAGGGGAGTAAGTGTAGAGGGTAAGGTCGTGGTAAGGGTAAGGGTAGGGGTCAAGGGTGTCGCATTGATGGTAGGGTGTAGGGTAGGGGTAGGGTGGGGATACGGGGTATAGGGCGGGGTATGGGTACGCCCACATGTTATATTATATACTTGTGTAAGTGTGTTCATGAATGTTTGTGTGTCTGTACATATGTGGTTATTTTGGACATTTTAATGTTAAACGATGTTTTAAATCTTTTGAAGTAAACATGAGCTTACAACACTGCTTATTTTATGTGTTGCTTATTAACGCGAGTCTTAATAAGCATCGTTTAGTAACCTGTGAAGTAAACATGTCCTTACGCAGTTTTTTTGGAGTACAAAAATATAAAGGATCGGAGGTGGGAAGTACTTGGGATTACCCTAAATGGTTGGCCGAAATTAAAAAAAAAAACTTTTGCTACATTAAGGAAAAAGTTGTTCAAAGTATTCAGAGATGGAATTGCAAATTTTTGTCCCAAACCGAGAGAGAAGTTTTGCTTAAAACGCTGATTCAAGCCATGTCTTAAGACATGTTTAAGACCCGTGTTAATAAGCGGCGCATAAAATAAACAATGTTGTAAGACCGTGTTTACTTCAAACGGTTTAAAACACCGCTTAACATTAAAATGTCCAAAATAACCCTATACATATATATACACACAAACATTCATGAACACAAGTATATAATATAATATGTGTACCCATACCCCTAACCCCTTACCCACCTTACCCCGACCCCACCCACCGCACCCCCTACCCTACCTACCTGGCCCCACCCTACCTACCCGACCCTACCCCTACCCGACCTCACCCTAACCTGTCCCCACCCTACCGCAACCCTACCCCCATAGGCCCTTACCACATCGACCCCACCTTACCCTACCTTACCCCAACCCCGCCCCTACCCCTACCCTACCCAACCCTCCCCCTTACCCGTACCCCACCACACCTACCCTGCCCCTAGCGCCTCTATCACATCAGCCCCACCCTGACCCCACACCCTAGGTATAGTGGGGTAAGGGGTATAGGGTGGGGTGATTGAGGTCAGGTAGTGGTAGGGTGGGTCGGGTAGGTAGGGTAGGGGTGGGGTTGGGTAGGTAGGGTGGGTTCGAGTAGGTAGGGTGGGGGTTGAGGCGGGGTAGGGGGTAGGGTAGGGTAGGGTCGGATAGGGTAAGGTGGGGTCGGGTATGTGGGTAAGGGGTGGGGTAGGTAGGGTAAGGGTAGGTGTGTGGTCGGGTAAGTAGGGTAGGGGTGGGATTGGGTAGGTATGGTAGTGGTAGGGTGGGGTCGGGTAGGGGTAGGATGGGGTAGGGTTGGGTTGGGTCAGGGTAGGGGTAGGGGTAAGGTGGGGTCGGGTAGGGGTAGGGTAGGTGGGGTAAGGGTAGGGGTGGGGTCGGGGTAAGGGTAGTGTAGGTGGCGTAAGGGTAGGGGTGGGGGTCGGTTAGGTAGGGTAGGGGGTGTCTGGTAATGGGGTAGGGTAGGGGTAAGGTGGGGTACGTGTAGGGTGGGGTCGGACAAATAAGGTAGGGTAGGTGGGGTGGGGTCGGGGTAAGGGTAGTGTAGGTGGGGTAAGGGTAGGGTGGGGGTCGGTTAGGTAGGGGTGGGGTAGGTAAGGTGGGGTCGGGGTGGGGTAGGGTAGGTGGGGTAAGGTGGGGTAGGGGGGTAGGGTGGGGTAAGGGTAGGGTGGGGTCAGGGTAGGTGGGGTAAGGGTAGGGGTGGGGTCGGGGTGAGGGTAGTGTAGGTGGGGTAAGGGTAGGGTGGGGGTCGGTTAGGTAGGGTAGGGGTGGGGTAGGTAGGGTGGTAGGTGGGGGTAAGGGTAGGGTGGGGTCAGGGTAGGTGGGGTAAGGGTAGGGTGGGGTCGGGGTCGAGGTGGGGCAGGGATAGCAGTAGGTTAAGGGCAAGGGGTAAATTCGGAAACTGAAAAAGCTTAAAGTGCCGCTTAATTAATAGAGAGAATTCCCTAAATAGAAGTAAAAATGTTTTGAAATTCCAAAATAGGAGTATCATGTTTTTATTCCCTAAATAGAAGTAAATTTCTGCCAAGTTTGGAAATTACAATGCTTTAAACATGGCATTTTTTTCCAAACTTGGCAGATTACTCCTATTCAGGGAATAAAAATATGATACTCCTATTTTGGAATTTCAAAACGTTTTTACTCCTATTTAGGGTAATTTCTGTAATTAATACATGGGGGGGTGGTATGCTTAATAAGCGGCACTTTAAGCACCTCTTTCGGTTAGTAAGCAACTTTTTAAGCAGTGTGCGTGTTTACTTCACCTGTCTTACTAACCTAACTGTGACTTTAGCAGTGAAGTAAACACCTCCTTAGTATGCTATGTAATAAGGGCCGGGACTTGGAACCGAAAACCGGGAAAATCGATCCGAACCGAACCAAAATTTCCGGTTCGGTTCGGTTCCTATAATTTTGGACTTCACTTTTTTTCGGTTCGGTTCCTATAGTCTTTCATCGGTTCGGTTCCAGTTCCTGGCTAGGAACCGAACTTCTCATACACTGCATGAGTAATCTTCATTTGAGGTGTTTCCGGGTGGAATTTTTCGATGAAATTTTGTGAGGTTGTTTTCTATTAAATAAAGATTATATCCACCAAATTTGAGCTTAAAATGCAATCGGGAAATTAGTTAAATAAATTATTGAAAAAATTACGCCAAAATATATAAAAAAAATTCAATATTTTATTTAACTCACTTCCCAATTGAATTTTAAGCTGAAATTTGGTATATGTAATCTACATTTCATGTAGAACATGCTCACAAAACTTTATCAAAAAAAATCTTCACGGAAGTACCTCAAATGAAGACGGTCAGACGGCGTTCCGGACAAAAAGTTCTTGTCAAGAATATTATTCTTGCATAATATACCTTATATATTGTGGACCACGCCAATCCAAGTAGTTACGGAGTCGGAGTATCCTTTTAATGCTTTAATCCTTTTTTATATTTATTTTTTGTTTGTAATTGAATTTGTTATTGGAGTTCACTACAAAAAAGAATTAACATTCTGTTGATTACGTTGTTTATTACGGAGTACTACGTAATTTTTACTTATTGTGCATTACTAGAAGAAGAATATTATTTTGACAGTTGATGCCTATTTTAAATCGAGATTTTTGTTATGTTTAAATTTAATGTTGTACTTGGATATGTCTTTGGATATTTGAACATTGAGATATCATGCATTTATAATGTAATGGTCATAATTTCGTGATTTAAAATTTGAATTTTTTTATGTAATTGAAGTGTGTTCATTTCAGGAGGATAGTAAATTTTTGTTAGGAACCGAAAAAAGAACCGGACCGAACCGAATTTAACTAGAACCGAACCGAATTTAACAACTACATTTTTAACTAGAACCACCGAACCGAATTTAACGCCTACGATTTTTATACGGTTCCATCGAATTTTAACAAGAACCGAACCGATCCCAGACCTAATATGTATGTATTTTTTGTTACCGACTGAGCCATGCAGTGAGATCGAAAGAGCTATGAACACTTTTTGGTGGAGAGAACACACATTTGAAGGCAAAGTTATAAGGTGGAAAACTTGGGGAGATCTCTGTATTCCGAAATCGAAGGGAGTTCTGGAGTTCAGAAAATTTCGTGAGTTTAATAATATTTCCATGCTAGGTAAACAAGTTTGGCAACTTTTAAGGAACCAACTTCTTTAGTAGCAAAGTTTCTATAGACTAAATATTTTAATCATGGTAATATTTTTAAGCAAAATGCTAGCATTCTCAGGGGAATTACAGAAGTAGAGGTTCGAGTAGTTGTGTTTAGTATACATCCGGATAAGGCGCTAGGGCATGATGGGCTGAACCTGGGTTTCTTTCAAGCTTTCTGGGATATAGTGGGACTGCTAATGGTGGACTTTTGTGTGAGTCTGTTTGATATGGGTTGTGCTCCAGGGGCGGATCTAGCATTTGCGTTGAGGTAGGGCCAAATTTTAATTAGCGACACGTAATTTATTTTGCAAAAAAATGTTAAAATTACAAGATTTAGTTATATAATTTTACAGAAGTGTCAAAGAAAAAATAATAAATATTAAAAACCGAAAATTTAATTATCTTAAAAGAGTCATAGATATCTAACCGAAATTGGCTTGTGTCGGTTAATGACGTGTTCAATACCAATTTTCAAATTGATTTCTCGAAAATCAATTTTCTTTTGACTCCATAGTCTATGCTCTATGTAAAAGTAAACTAATTAAATTTCACCTACCAAACAGAATGAATTGAACTTATTAACTTTTCAAATCAATATTCAATTGTCCAATGATGTGAACTAATTGATTTTTTAGACTAATATTCAAAATTCTAATGAATCGAATTAATTAATTTTTCAAGCTAATATTCAAAATCCAAATGATTGAATATATATATATATATTTTGCAGGGCAATTACCAAAAGCCCAACAATTTGGACAGTGTATCAAAAATTTTACTCATGCATTGAAAAATTATAAATATGCTGTCCAGGGGACACGAACCTGACTTCTTTTGTTGCATAATTAGTGTGACGAACCTGACTTCTTTTGTTGCATAATTAGTGTGCTTCCATTGGACCAACTTGACTAATGTTAACAAATTGACATTAGCTTTTTTATATCATAACTACTAAAACACTATATCTTAATATATACATAGTATATATATACAAATAATTATATTTATTTTAGCATGGGCCTAGGCCCACCCTGGACATGGGCCAGATCCGCCCCTGCTCCAGAGAGTACAAAATGACACTACCATTGATCTAATTCAAAAGAAAGAGAATATGTTCAATATGGGGGATTGAAGACCGATTGCTTTATGTAATGTGGCTTACAAGATATTTTCCAAGGTTTTAGTAAACCGACTTAAAGGGCTTCTGGATGGTATTATTGCTGAAAACCAAAGTGCATTTCTCCCTGGTAGATCCATAGTTGATAGTATCATAGTAGCTTTTGAAGTTCAACATTTTTTTGAAGGGGAAGACCAAATGAAGGGCGGGGTATGTAGCTCTAAAATTAGACATGAGCAAAGCTTACGACACGGTTGAGTGATATTTTCTTAAATATATTATGGAGTGTTTTGGTTTTAATGCCTAGTGGATGGATATCACTATGCAATGCGTGAATACGGTGCGGTATAATGTTCAAGTAAATGGGGATTTGATCGGGCCAATCATTCCTTCATGGGGGTTGAGGCAATGTGAACCGTTATCAGGGGCGGCTGGAGAATTTCCGAGGCCCTAGACGAAAAAAAACAAAAATATATTTACTATGCACAAATCATATTGAAAATCAGATAAATTAAAAAAAACGTCATATGAAAAAAGCATATTCAGAGTTCAATTTACATACTATAAGGTTTGTATAATATTCAAAAGAATATTGCATCCTTTTAAAGTGTGAAATAAGTAATAACATCTGGAGCGTTTAACATCTAGAAATTCAGGAATTTACCTCAAAAAAATCAAAATATCAATCATCAAATAGTACAAAAATTGCATTAACATACTGATATTATTGCTAGACAGATTTAGTACTTGTGTTCACACCACTCTGCTTTACATAGGCTAGGTCTTTTACCCTCTATTTTTAGAAATTAGAATTTAGACTTTATGTATTTCACTATTTTGTTAACTAAATATTAAAATTCTAGATAGAAATAAAGAAAGTGAGGAATGGGAGAAAATCTGAGAAACATGAATAAGATACACAAATACGGACTCACGGACTACAGAGTATTAAGAGACTTGGGTTGGGTGAGGCGTAGGGACGGTGGTCGGTCTGTGTAGTCGCCAATTGGAGTGTCGAACGAGAACTATGAAGCCGGTAAGCATGTTGCTACTTGGAGTTGCCGATTCCTATTCGACGGAGTAGCCACGTACCAAGTCTACCGATGGTTATTGCTACGTGTACCTAATACTACGTACTATTTTCGGAGGCCACTTAGCAGGGTGAGGCCCAAGGCAGCTGCCTGACCCAAATGGCCCCAAAGCCGCCTCTGCAAGTTATCACCATAATTATTGTAGCATCAGGGCAGCTAGTTATTTTTTATAAATATAACATGTGCTTTAGTGCGAATATGACCTGAGATGACAAGATTACTTAAGCAGTGTTTTTGGAGTCCAGAAACATAAAGGGAAAACTATGGTAAACATACTTGTGGTTTGGGGCGTTTTCAATTAGGGGCATGAGATTCATTTCTTGACTACCACAGGCTCGTGATTTTATTCCGTTATCTCATCCGGGGCACCCACCCATACGACGTTAGTTATCGCTGGCGTGGCATTAATTTTAACGGTTACTTTTAAATGGTTTTATTTAGTCATATACATGTGGTTTTCTTTTCTGGTTACTTATTAAAACCCTGCAGACTCTTGTTTAAGACATTGCTAAGTCGTTGCTGAAGGTCATAAAGAAAGAGGCGTAAGAC
This sequence comes from Cuscuta epithymum, assembly GCA_945859915.1. Classification (NCBI taxonomy): domain Eukaryota; kingdom Viridiplantae; phylum Streptophyta; class Magnoliopsida; order Solanales; family Convolvulaceae; genus Cuscuta; species Cuscuta epithymum. The sequence continues at coordinate 138,351 of CAMAPF010001060.1, read as the reverse complement.
AATGGTGAGTTCTTCAAGCGCCGAGTCCTGGTTGATGGATGGAAGAAGACGAATTAAGAGGTGTGAGTGTGGACTCCAAGCATTACTGTGGACTGCTACGACAGACAAAAACAGGGGGGGGAGATTTCATGGGTGCGGCGGTCATTACTTAAGTGCTCAAAAGTGCAATTTTTTTGAATGGGTTGAGGATGAAGAATGTGGTACTTGCTTGAGACGGATAGATATTTGCTTCAGAAGATTACCAGTGTTGAAGAGAATTTCCGAATCAAAGAATTAGAGATACAAGCTGAAATCAAGAGTTGTGTTCGTGGGATTGGTCTTTTGAAAGTTTAGGATATGGAAGAGGAACTTAAGATGTCAAAGAAAGGCAATATGACTTTCTCCTTGAATCTAGTGTGGTTCACATTGTTTGTTATCATCTTGATGGGAAGCATGATGTATTAGGTGTCAAGGTTGCCATGTGTTTGATAAAATGTCTCAGTGAAATTTCTCTATGTTTTGTGTGGTTGTTTTAGGTTTTAGGTGTCAAGGTTGTCATCTGTAGTTGTTTTTTATGGTTTATGGTTGTAATGTACTGTGTGTGTCTTGAATTTGGTTGTAAGATAGTAATGAAGTTATTGAAGTGTGGTTGTCAACTTAAATGTCAAACATACCAAGCTTATGAGCTTGGTTATGAAGGTTATGAACTTTATGAAGTTGTGAAACATTGAATTACATTACATAAGGAAGAATGAAAGTAACAGATAGTAACAGATTACATAAGCAAGAATGATTACCAAACCATACTTGTCAAAAACAAGAAATACACAAGTGATGTTTAAGTTAAACCAAACCAGTTGGGTACATTACACTGATAGTAACAGATTACATAATGATTATCCCATGTTAAAGTAACATGTAGTAACAGATTGCATAAGCAAGAATGATTACCCAATGAGTACAAAAACTATTCCAAAACAGACTAGGCATCATAGTTGAGCAAAATCGCTACATAAATGTATCAAAAACATATGATAGATTACATTTGACCCACCAATGTCTGGTACTTTACAGTGATTACCCAATGAGTACAAAAACCCTTCCAAAATAGACTACAATGACTACATTACACGGCCTTCTTGCATTTCCCAATTACATTGCATGGAGATTACAAGCAGGCATCTTCCTAGCCATTACACCACATCACATCATTGAACCACCCATCTTCATCAGTATTTGTCCTGCAACATAGTCATCCATTAGAATATGTATAACAACAATCACTTATAGTTCAGATCAACAAGTCATACCAGGGCTTGATGTGGTTGTGAGCTAGAGGATCTTGTGATTCTTCTAGATGATGGTTGTGATGGTTGTGAACTGGACATTCTTCTTCTCTTTGTTGAGCTTCTTACATTTGGAATAGAAGTATTGGGGACAAATTCTTCATTTGCAGTACCTTCAACATGCACCTCAATGTTGACCGTAGACTCTACATTTTAAGCATCTTCAGATTCACCATATATGTGCCCTTGCTGTGGAAGACTTTTGTCTTCTAGTAGTTCTCATACATGTGTTTCAAGCAATATCTATGCTCATTTGAGAGATTCACTACCTTAAAAGCCTCCACTAACCCCTGAAATAAGTTAAGAAGTTCAAAGATTACATATTAAAGCATTACAACATTACAAACTTCATATTTATACAAGTTTAGTGAGAATGAGTACAAAATGTTATTACCTTCTGTTTATCAGACACGAACACCCACTTTGTGTCTTATGGCCTTCCAAAATCCTCAAAAAGAACTTGGAGGAACCAAGTCCATGAAGCTTTATCCTCACTGCCAACATAGGCAATAGCAAGGGAAAACATGTTCTCATTCCCATCCCTGGCAACCGCACACAGAAGTTGACCTCCCATAGAAGTCTTCACATGGCACCCATCAAGGAAAATTAGGGGTCTTAAACAAGAAAAATACCCTTGTTTCTGAGTAGTGAACCTCATATACTTGTACTGAAATATTGTCACCTCTTTGGGTATTGGAGGAACTCCATTAGTTGTTGGTTGAACCTCCTCAGACAGTTCAGTTTTAAGCTTCACCAGACTACCCAGATTATACTTTAAAACAGTTGCAGCATAATCCCTCAACCTCTTGTACTGCTCTGCAATGTCACCAACAATGTTGGCCTTTGCTTTCACTCTTGCTGTATAACACATGGCTAGACTCACCTGCACCCCAAGCTGCCTTTGTATGGTCTTTTGCATTGCACCAACATCCTAGAGAAGGACTAGGTTTCCAAAACCCGTGTAACTTAAAGAAAGATGATAGTCATCAAATTTATGACATAAGTATGGGATTAGAATTAACCAACTTACTGTTCTTCACTAATGCACCTGAAATAAATGAGGAAGAAGAAGATAAAAGAGAGAATAGGGCTAGAACCAAAATTGGATTTGATTATTATCCTCTAAATGAAAGTTATGCGACTGGGGAAATGCTCATGTCCAATGACTATTTTTCTCTCTTTCCTTCTGAGAATGAAACTGTGTCTATAGAGGAAGAGCCATCTATTTCTTAAAATTCATCACCTTACGTACATTCCAAAGATCATTAAGAAAATTGTTGATCTTCACACATCTCTGGAAACTGAGAGAAATGTTTTCAAAGTAGAAAAGGAAAAGCTTTTAAATGAAATATCTTCTCTCAAAGAAACCCTCACAACAGACACAACTTCAACTTTTTCTCTTGTTCCTAAAGGCAATCTTTCAAAACCTCCTTCTCAACAAGCTTCTAAAGAAAATGGCTCATCTTGTTTCTCTCATTTTGAAAAACTGAAAGGTAATATTCTTGATAAACGCCAAGAGAGAAGAATGGTATGGATTTTCGAACAAACACAAAAGGAGGCTGCAAGAATTAAGAAGTTTTCTGAAAAATCAAAATCTGTTTTCTCTAAGTCTTGTAGTACTTTCAACGTTACTTGTTCAAGTTCTGACAGTAATTCGTCTAGTTCAAACACAGAGCATTCTTCAAAGTCTTCTTCTAATGATTCTACTTATGTAAAATTCAATTCTAGTGCTATTGTTAGTGAAAGCAGGAAGTCTAATACTTCAAAACATCATTGTGATGTGAATGATGGGAAATCTCAACTGAAGAGATTTAAAGCTTCTACCTGTGATGTTTGTGATTATGTTTACCTGAAATATCCCCTCAATGTGTATCCAGTCAAACATTTGAAACGTCTATCAAGGGATAAAATGTTTACTTCTAAACAATCTATCCCATCATTCACCTGTGATGAAACCGCAATTGTTAAAAAATGGGTTCCGAAATCATATTCTCAGCCATATAGCTCTCCAAAAGCTTCAAAAGAGACTATTTTAGGAACAAAAATAAAATAAAATTTTCAAAATTTGTGTTATGTTAGAAAGGACAAACTCAACCTTAAATGGCTACATAACTCGCACTACAACGTACATGGTTTTTGGGTACATCACTCCAGAACTCGATATCATAGAATGACTTCCGAACACCTCAATTAAGAACCCACAAACATAGGGCGTATCATACATTAAGGGGGAGCGATGAAGAAATCTTTTTTGAGCTTCCAATCAAGTTCATCAAAGCTCTCATTGCACCTATTCAAGACAAATTCTTATTCAAGGGGAGCAAGCGTGCATGTGCTGGGGGGTGTTCCTTCTTCACTCCTGGTTTCGTACAACGAAGAAATCACATTCCAAGGGGGAGTTTCGATCTTACTGTAACGCCCTAAAAATCCGGTCTAATTGTTAAGCTACTCAGGAATAAATTTTAGATTTTAGTATTCCACCACAAATTAATCATTATTGTTCTTGAATACTCCGTAATAAAATTTACAATTTATAGCTAGTTGTTTTCTTTTTATAACAACAACAACAACAATATAAACCTTACTCATATCAGTTTTCGTTTGACAAATTAATTGACTTTTTAACTCAAATTTTAGAAGGCTGGACCTATATCCTTATATTAGAATAGAAATACATCGGTAGTGCCAAAATCATTGTACCTACCCCATTATAGTGCACTATTATATTCTTAGGAGACTAGAAAATAAATAAATAAAATTGAAAGTGACACATGAAGCAATAATACGTAGTAACAAACGAAAATAATGGCTTGGAGACCATACAATCTCACAATACCCAAATAATGAACTCTACAATTAAAACCTTTGGATTGATGCATGGGTGGGAGGGAGCCAAATTCACATGCTACATCTATTGCCACATGAAGCCTTATGTAAATATTTAATAGAGGGCACAATTGGTGTGATAATAGGAGAGTAGGGTCAAAAGCATCTTGTTTTTGATTGGTCAAATAAGAGGTGAGGTTTGGGACTATTTGGATTTAAATAAGACTTGGCTCTCTTCTCCCTAGTACCACTCGGCCATGGAATAGAGTAAAAAGACCCATCAAAATAAACTAGATACAAAAGGAGAAGGGCGGCCATAGGAGGTTTTTTCGTCAGCAAAAATTTAGAAGAATTTTTCCTTCAAGGTCAGTACGTTTCCGCCCGATTTTAGTTAATATGTATTTTAATGTTGTTATTAGCATGAATTCCGTCCCCGTTTCCGGTTATGTTATGGGGATGATGAACTTTATAATATCTTAATGCTTTAGGAGGTGTTTACTTCACTGCTAAAGTCACAGTTAGGTTAGTAAGACAGGTGAAGTAAACACGCACACTGCCTAAAAAGCCGCTTACTAACCGAAAGAGGTGCTTAAAGTGCCGCTTATTAAGCATACCACCCCCCCATGTATTAATTAAGCGGCACTTTAAGCTTTTTCAGTTTCCGAATTTACCCCTTGCCCTTAACCTATTGTTATCCCTGCCCCACCTCGACCCCAACCCCACCTACCCCCGACCCCACCCTACCCCGACCCCACCCTACCCATACCCCACCTACCCTGACCCCACCCTACCCCCTACCCCACCCTACCCTTACCCCACCTACCCTACCCCACACCGACCCCACCCTTCCTACCCCACCCCTACCCTACCTAACCGACCCCCACCCTACCCTTACCTACCCCGACCCTACCCCTACCTACCCGACCCCCCCTACCACTACCCCGACCCCACCCTACCCCTACTTTACCTGTCCGACCCCACCCCTACCCTACCCCCTACCCTACCCCACCCCTACCCTTACCCCACCTACCCTACCCCTACCCGACCCCACCTTACCCTACCCTGACCCAACCCTACCCTATCCCATCCTACCCCTACCCGACCCCACCCTACCACTATCCTACCTACCCAATCCCACCCCTACCCTACTTACCCGACCACACACCTACCCTTACCCTACCTACCCCACCCCTTACCCACATACCCGACCCCACCCTACCCTATCCGACCCTACCCCTACCCTACCCCCTACCCCGCCTCAACCCCCACCCTACCTACCCGAACCTGATAGACAATTTGTAAGTCCTCGCAAGTGCACGAGTCGCGGTAGTACAGTGCTCAAGTAAGGGTCGAATCCACGGGGAAAATGCAACTAAGTAATTGGAAAACTATTAATAAAAATAAAAGTGAAATTAATCTAATTAAAAAATATGAGTTTTGAGTTTGTTTGATTTAAAACTGAAAAGTAAAACTTGAATTAAAATGGATGCAAAGAATTTAATTGGATAAAAATAAAGTGATCAAACAATTGACGGAAAATTGATTGAGAATTTAACAAGAGAAAAGATAGTCCAGGATTATGATTCAGTCACTAATTTTTAGCATTTGTGATTTAGTTAGTCAATTAGAATTGAGAGTTCGTTCTAGACAAAAATATGACTATTCCGTATGGCGTCCAGAATAAGTCACGTACTTTAACTATTAATCAACAGGAAATTATTAATTCAATAGTTAAAATCCATTAATCACAAAAGAACTACGGAAACCCGATTTAAGAACCAAATAGAAAATCTAACAAGACAGTTAAATTATCTATTCTTTTATCCAAAAGAGCTCGAAATAATAGGCATGGCATGTACTCTATTAATCCACTCAAAAAAACTTAATTAATTATATTAAAATTGGCCAGAAATTAACATAATCAATTAAGTGAAAAAGAACAATGGATAAAACTCAATCAATTGACTTGACTAAAATCACAATTTATACTAAATCATAGCAACTTCATCATAATCCAGGACTTAAGAATTTAACTATTCATATTGAAGTAAAACAATAAGGATAAAATAGTGCAGTTTGATTATCTGAGCAATCAACAACATACGAATATACGATTGCTTGAAATACTCAAATACTTAACAAAGACAAGTTTCTAATGAATAAAGTAGGAACAAGTCAACAAGAACCGGAGGAATTGTGGCTGATTCAACCAGAAATTTGGCAGAAAAACCAGAAAAACAGTGCGTCGTTCCCAGGTCTCCGTTCTTCCTCGCCCTCCAGATCAGCCTAGCTTGCTTCTGTCCGATTTCCAGTCTGGCCTAGGCTCTTCGCCGCCAGATTCCTCCTTGCTGCCTTCATCGATCTCCCAAGCGAAGAATAGAGAAGACCCTTAAACCCTCTCCAACTTCCTTTGTTTATGGGTTCTTTTTTTTTCCTTGGACTTGGGTTCTGGTGCGTGAGTATAACGACCCACGTTTTTTCCCAGAAGTGCAGCCCCTTCTTTTCTTTTGTTTGATTTTGGAAATAAGCCCAATTTGCTTTGAAAAATTTGCAAACAGTCCCTGGACTTGTAACTCCAATTAAGTTGGCACTGTTTTTCTCAATTCAGCCCCATTCTCAAATCCTTCCATTAAAACCCCTGCACTCTAAAATTCATTTTTAACACAAAATATAACTCAAACCTCTTAATTAGGCAAATAATAAGTATAAAATTGTAATGAATTAATATAAAAATGAAGCACGAATTCTAGCTCATCAAACTCCCCCACACTTGCATTTTGCTTGTCCTCAAGGAAAATTAATATCAAGAAACTAATTCGGCAACAAGTGATCAAAATTCCCTTCACTCGCCAAGCATTCCAACAAACCCTTCCTCCACAACAAGATAACTCAAGAAATTCAAATCAAGTATCCACCACAATGTCAAACTCAAAAGTCAATCAACTAGACTCACATGTCATTAATAGAGATGTCTTTTACAATTCTAAATGACCTAGTGAAATGCTCAAGTAACATTCACAGAAATTATGCAAAGTCCTAAGTCAATCAGTCAACACTCTATAGTCATCTTATGCTCCTCCTTCCACCTTATCAAAGCACAAACTTGATCAAGATCACTTAGGACTTTTATTGGGGTTGTAACGTGGCCATGGGTAATGGTTTAATGAAAGAAAGGAAATGTGAAATCAAAACAAAAGAGAAGACATTTTCTGTACTAAACTGATCCTGGGAAGAGTTCAAAAAAATGATAAAGGAGCACAAAAAACTATCACAACAATCAACCGGCTTCTAAGACAACGGAGTACATACATAAAGTGAAAAGAATACAAACTTCAACTGAACTCATCTTTTTTTTGTCTTTTTTTACTCTTTTTTTCTGTTTTTTTTTGTATTTTTTTTTTTATTTTTTCAGCTCTTTTTCTTTAATGCTACATCAACACTACTTCTAAAAGGAAATGTCAAGCTGCCGCAACAATATTACATCTATACAAACTGCCGGGAAAAAAAATGCTCCAATAAGATGAAAACTCTTCCAAGTCACAATTAAGTAAAAAAATGTCAACTCAAGGGTGAGGGATAAAATTGGCTATTTGGGTTCGGGGTTAATAATGATGGGTAATTACAAAAAAAAACATATTAGTCAGAAGCACGGTAGAATGCTTTAAGACCAATTAGGCTCAAAGGGGTAGCAAGTGGAAATAAAATGCAAAGGGTAGGCTAAAAGGTTTGGGACTGTGAAAAATGGCCTAGATCACTTCTCAATCAATTTGCACAATAACTTAGCTTCCAAAAGAGCAACAAGACAAGTTCTATCATGCTAACTAAAAGACAAAGAACTCACACTCTTTCCAGGAACGTTCAAGATGCATCCTAAAAGATCATAAAGAATTGAAAAGTACATCAAAATTAATGACACAAGAAGCTATGAAATTGACTCCAAGTAAAAACAATGTGAAAGACTCGATCAAATTCAAGAGAATACCTATCATGGAAACCACCAATCATACCACATACCAATGAAAGGAGAACTATTCACAACTTGATGCCGAAAAGGTAATCCTGAAATTAAACTTCCCTCAAATCCAAGCAAGAAAACTGTTTTTTTTTTTTGGCATTTTTCTGATTTTTTTTTAATTTTTTTTTTTTTTGCAATTTTCACAACTATATTAAAATTAAACGAATGAGAGCTACTCCTCCCCCACACTTATTTCAAACATTGTCCTCAATGAAAGATTAATAAAAAGAGAAAGGTGAAGAAGAACTCCCTGAAAGCACTTGAAACAAAAACTGAAACCTCTTGAAAATTGACCTGCAAAACTAAAACTAACAACGAAAGAAAAGAAACAAATTGGGGAGGGGGGAAACAGAATTAAGAAAATCGTTTTTTTTTGTTTGAATTTGTTTTTTTTTTTTTGATTTTTTTTTTAAAATATGTGATTAAACACAACAAGAGCAACACTGTTCCCAAAGATCAAGGCTTTTAACTTGCTCCACCAAATCTTCATTACATGAATATCTCTTCACTCTCTCACCATTCACTTTAAAAATATTCCCAGATTTTAGATTTTCAAGCTCAATTGCACCGTCGGGAAATATTTGGTGAATCACAAATGGACCAGTCCACTTAAACTTTATTTTTCTTGGAAGAAATCTTAAACGAGAGTCAAGCAATAACACTTTAATTCCAGGTTTAAAATCCTTCCTCAAAATGGACTTATGATGCAAACAATTAATGCACTTCTTGCAAACTTTCGCTTTCTCAAAAGCATGATTCTCAAGCCCATCTTCCTGTGACTTGTCCAAAGAAACAATAGGATCAAGAATATCAAGTGCAAAACATGAATTAGAATCAGCCGACATACTCATTGATTTCAAAATGGAAAACTCAACTGTCTCGTCAAGCACACTCATAGTCAATTTTCCATTTTGAACATCAATCATAGTTTTTGCCGTAGCCATAAAAGGTCTACCAAGTAAAATTGGCATGTCTTTCACATACTTGCACCGATCATCCATATCTAAAACCACAAAATCAGCAGGAATAATCAACTTATCCACTTGAACTAAAACATCCTCTACAATGCCCCTAGGATATCTAATAGACCGATCAGCAAGCTGTAGGGACATAGTAGTAGATTTAAGCTCATTCAGTCCTAATTTCAAGTAAACAGAATAAGGCATCAAATTAATATTTTCCCCCAAGTCAAGCATTGCGTTTTCAGATTTAGAATTCCCTAAATTAATGTTGATAAGAAAACTGCCCGGGTCTTCTAATTTTGGAGGCAAATCTTTTTGCAAAACAGCACTAGAAACAAACACTTTTTCATTTGGTTCATACCTACGCTTTCTAGTGCTCAATTCTTTCAAAAATTTAGCGTAGGCAGACATGTTTTTTATCATTTCAAGAAAAGGCAAGTTCACATTAACCTTAGACAACAACTTATAAATCTCATCAAAAGAATTATTAAGCTTAGAACTTTTTAACCTGTTTGGGAAAGGAATGGGTGGAACATATGGCTTAGGTGGCACATATGGATCTTCAGCTTTGTGCAACCCGATCTCCTCGTGCACTGAATCAGCTTCAACCTCTTCTTTATTTTCAACTTCTACCTTCTCCGGTGGCTTAAGAATGGGTTGCCTTTCATCTTTCTCAATTATCTTCCCACTCCTAAGAACCGTGACAGCTTTTGCCTCCTCAGTGTGGCTCGGTAGCTTCCCTTGCACGTGTCCTTGGAGAGATTCAACAATCTGCCCAACTTGTACTTCTAGCTTCCTCAAAGAGGCCTCGGTGCGCTGAAAACGCTGCTCATTTGCTTGCTGATTTTGGGTGCAGATTTGCATGAAAGTTTGCAAAGTATCCTCCAAAGCAGGCTTCTTCTGTAAAGGTGGTGGCTGGTTGCTTTGTTGTGTGTTACTCCATGAGAAATTAGGATGGTTCCTCCAACCGGGATTGTAAGAGTTGGAGAATGGATCATTTCTTGGCCCGTGATTGTAGGAGTTCATCATATGAGCTTGCTCAAAACCAGCTTCAGGTACTGCATGCACAACGGGAGTAGACATGCTCATTGTTGTCATCACAGTGCACATGTTCTTCATCTGTTTGGACAACTCAGACATCTGGATGGCTAGTTCTGTCCCAACTCCTACTTCATAAATTCCTGGAGTTCTGCCTTGCACACTCTTCTGTTGCGAATTGGCTCCAAGCATCTCGAACAGTTCTAAAGTTTGCTCTGCGGTCTTCTCCCCCATTGCTCCTCCAGCTGCGTTGTCAACAATAGCTTGACATCCTTGATTTAAACCGTCATAAAAGGTCTGGTTCTGGAGCGCTAATGAGTAGCCGTGGTGAGGGCATTGAGTGAGTAACATTTTGAATCTTTCCCACGCCTCATGGAATGGCTCACCTTCAGCTTGAGTGAAATTGGCAATTTTTCTTCTTAATTCTGAAGTTCTAGACTGAGAATAGTACTTGCCAATAAACTTGTTGTAAACTTCAGCCCATGTGCGCAAGGAACCAGGTGTTAAAGACATAAACCATGTCTTAGCAGCATCTTTAAGAGTATACGGAAAACACCTCATCCTCAGCTCATCTTCAGTCACTCCTTGCAAGGGAAAATTCTGGATGATGCCATAAAAATCTCGAATAAAAATCAATGCATCCTCAGAAGAAAGCCCATTGAAAGATGGCAACTGATTAAAGTGAACGGTCTTCAGATCATAATTTCGGGCAGCCTCACTCAGTACAATGCAAGACGGGGAGACACCCACAGTTGGTCTCCCAAACTCTTTCATTAGCTGCGCGTCACCCATTGTTGGATTAGGAGCAAATCGGAGCCTCCTTTCTGTCCTTTTGCCAATCAAGTCAACTTGGTCGTTCAACGATAGCAAATCTGGATTAAGTGACCTGCGACCATGCATACAAAAAGAAAAACGAAAAAAAAAAAGAAAAACAAACACACAAACACAACTAACTAAAATAAAACTAAATTAACAATTTTCCAAAAACTAGCTAAACAACTTCCCCGGCAACGGCGCCAAAAATTGATAGACAATTTATAAGTCCTCGCAAGTGCACGAGTCGCGGTAGTACAGTGCTCAAGTAAGGGTCGAATCCACGGGGAAAATGCAACTAAGTAATTGGAAAACTATTAATAAAAATAAAAGTGAAATTAATCTAATTAAAAAATATGAGTTTTGAGTTTGTTTGATTTAAAACTGAAAAGTAAAACTTGAATTAAAATGGATGCAAAGAATTTAATTGGATAAAAATAAAGTGATCAAACAATTGACGGAAAATTGATTGAGAATTTAACAAGAGAAAAGATAGTCCAGGATTATGATTCAGTCACTAATTTTTAGCATTTGTGATTTAGTTAGTCAATTAGAATTGAGAGTTCGTTCTAGACAAAAATATGACTATTCCGTATGGCGTCCAGAATAAGTCACGTACTTTAACTATTAATCAACAGGAAATTATTAATTCAATAGTTAAAATCCATTAATCACAAAAGAACTACGGAAACCCGATTTAAGAACCAAATAGAAAATCTAACAAGACAGTTAAATTATCTATTCTTTTATCCAAAAGAGCTCGAAATAATAGGCATGGCATGTACTCTATTAATCCACTCAAAAAAACTTAATTAATTATATTAAAATTGGCCAGAAATTAACATAATCAATTAAGTGAAAAAGAACAATAGATAAAACTCAATCAATTGACTTGACTAAAATCACAATTTATACTAAATCATAGCAACTTCATCATAATCCAGGACTTAAGAATTTAACTATTCATATTGAAGTAAAACAATAAGGATAAAATAGTGCAGTTTGATTATCTGAGCAATCAACAACATACGAATATACGATTGCTTGAAATACTCAAATACTTAACAAAGACAAGTTTCTAATGAATAAAGTAGGAACAAGTCAACAAGAACCGGAGGAATTGTGGCTGATTCAACCAGAAATTTGGCAGAAAAAACAGAAAAACAGTGCGTCGTTCCCAGGTCTCCGTTCTTCCTCGCCCTCCAGATCAGCCTAGCTTGCTTCTGTCCGATTTCCAGTCTGGCCTAGGCTCTTCGCCGGCAGATTCCTCCTTGCTGCCTTCATCGATCTCCCAAGCGAAGAATAGAGAAGACCCTTAAACCCTCTCCAACTTCCTTTGTTTATGGGTTCTTTTTTTTTTCCTTGGACTTGGGTTCTGGTGCGTGAGTATAACGACCCACGTTTTTTCCCAGAAGTGCAGCCCCTTCTTTTCTTTTGTTTGATTTTGGAAATAAGCCCAATTTGCTTTGAAAAATTTGCAAACAGTCCCTGGACTTGTAACTCCAATTAAGTTGGCACTGTTTTTCTCAATTCAGCCCCATTCTCAAATCCTTCCATTAAAACCCCTGCACTCTAAAATTCATTTTTAACACAAAATATAACTCAAACCTTTTAATTAGGCAAATAATAAGTATAAAATTGTAATGAATTAATATAAAAATGAAGCACGAATTCTAGCTCATCAGAACCCACCCTACCACTACCCTACCTACCCAACCCCACCCCTACCCTACCTACCTGAACCCACCCTACCACTACCTGACCTCAATCACCCCACCCTATACCCCTTACCCCACCCCTTACCCCACTATACCTAGGGTGGTGGGGTCAGGGTGGGGCCGATGTGATAGAGGCGCTAGGGGCAGGGTAGGTGTGGTGGGGTAGGGGTGGGTTGGGTAGGGTAGGGGTAGGGGCGGGGTTGGGGTAAGGTAGGGTAAGGTGGGGTCGGGGTGGGGTCGATGTGGTAAGGGCCTATGGGGTCGGGGGTAGGGTTGCGGTAGGGTGGGGACAGGTTAGGGTGGGGTCGGGTAGGGGTAGGGTCAGGTAGGTAGGGTGGGGTCAAGTAGGTAGGGTAGCGTAGGGGGTAGGGGCAGGCGGTGGGTGGGGTCGGGGTAAGGTAGGGTGGGTAAGGGGTTAGGGGTATGGGTACACATATTATATTATATACTTGTGTTCATGAATGTTTGTGTGTATATATATGTATAGGGTTATTTTGGACATTTTAATGTTAAGCGGTGTTTTAAACCGTTTGAAGTAAACACGGTAATGTTTATTTTATGCGCCGCTTATTAACACGGGTCTTAATAAGCACCGTTTAATAACCGGTGAAGTAAACATGTTCTTATACTCCAAATATACGAGTATGTTATTTGAGTACGAGAACTCTTGATTTATAGGCACATAAATATATCTTGTAGTGATTACGTTTTAATATGAATGCAAACTGGAAATTATGTTTAGCTTCAAACTTAAGAAGTAAACTGCTAGGAATATAAAGTTAGATCAATTATAACAAATTTATGGTACTTAGCTAAGAATATGTATGATAAAAGATGTGATACGAACCATTATTATTACTACCTTAGAACTGGTATAGGGTGTGTGCGCCAGATATATTTTTAAGAGTGAGGAGTGTTTGTTAAGTATAATGATACTTACGTATATGTGAGGGTTAGTTAAAATTGCAAAGTTTACATAAATATGAAATATGCATGTAACATGCTTGCTCAGACATACGTATATATGAGCATGTTTGGTTAATATGGATGCAGTATTTTCCTTTAAATTACACTTTAGGACAACCAAATACCTACACATTTTACCAAGTAATATACTACGTATAATTCATATAGATCCCACATAGATGGTCCAATTATCTCAATAACCACTTACGTAAATCGGTATACACATATACCCAAGTCACCATCTCTACTAAATATGATTCCAATCATTAAATGTAGTAATATTACGTTGGAATAAATCTGATAATACTTTAATCTTCATATTGGAATTATCTAGAGAATTAACTGAGCAGAAGCGTACCTGACTCCATAGGAGATGATCTTTGGAGATCCGGGAGACGGAGGCTAGGGTATGCGTCTTCTAGTTGATACACACTCTCGGGAATTATCTCTCTAGCGATGGGATGCAGAAAGACGGAATGACGTGTTCAACTAGGGACCATAACCCCTCTATTTATAGAGAATGTTTAACCCTAATCAGCCCATCATTAATTAGGTTAAGCCCATGGGTTTCTACACAATTGGGCCCTATACCTTATTAGATAACTTATTAGCCCACTTAAATTAATATCCATAGGACCACTAATTTTTGGGCTAAATATAAGATAGCATATAACATACAATTAACCCAATAAATAATATATTGTGAATATTATATGTAGTATAAGTCCAATAATCTAACCATCTCCCACTTAGACGACATACACATCTGTATACACAATCCTTAGTATTGTATGTTTACTTTAGGAGCTCCAGAATTTTGCTATCAAACTGTAGTCATCTTTAATCAATCTGGTCCATTAATTATATCAACATAGGACCAAAGAAGTGTTTTCTATATTCACATAACTAGACCCATCAATGCTCACATATATTAATATAATAAACGACATGGATCAAGTATAGGTGTGTAGCGTGGAAATAACATGAAGTGTGGTCTGGAATAGAATGTCTATTTCCAACTGGTCCACCTTGAGATCAATAATGTAACTGTAAGCGTACATAAAACTTTAAACTTTAAACTTTATACTTTATTTCTACAGAAAATATCCTTAAAAACTGAATTAACCAAAATTATAGAAACATTACAAACTCCCACTAAAACTCATAATCTTCAACTGATTTGACACCCATTTGAGCAACATGCTCATGAAACCCTTTGGGTGGCAATCCTTTAGTGAGCGGATCCGCAATCATGGAGTTTGTGCTAATGTGTTCTATAGATAACTTTCCTTTTTGTACTCGTTCCTTAACAGCCTTAAATTTGACCCCAATGTGTTTTGCCTTGGTCAAACTACTGTTGTTCTTAGCATAGAGGACTGCTGACCTATTGTCACACAATAGCTTAAGTGGTCTTTCAATGCTATCCACTATGCGCAGTCCACTAACAAAATCTCGCAACCATAATGCCTAATTGGATGCCTCATAACATGCTATAAACTCTGCTTCCATGGTAGAAGTCGCTGTAAAAGTCTGCTTGATACTCCTCCAGGAGATAGCTCCTTCAGCTAGAATATAGATGTAGCCCGAAGTGGATTTCAAGGAATCCTGACATCCATCAAAATCAGAGTCGGTATACCCAATGATCTCAAGCTAATCCGATCTCAGATATGTGAGCATATATTCCTTTGTTCTCTGTAAATACCGCATGACCCTTTTGGCTGTTTTCCAATGGTCCATTCCCGGATTGCTCAAATATCTGCCTAACATC
The DNA here is from genome assembly GCA_945859915.1 of Cuscuta epithymum. Taxonomy (NCBI): domain Eukaryota; kingdom Viridiplantae; phylum Streptophyta; class Magnoliopsida; order Solanales; family Convolvulaceae; genus Cuscuta; species Cuscuta epithymum. The sequence goes on along the minus strand of CAMAPF010001060.1, from coordinate 122,920 downwards.
CCAACAATGTATGCTAAATTAGGTCTTGTACAAACCTGATCATATATTAAACATCCTACAGCCGAAGCATAAGGAATGTTCCTCATTTCTTTAGATTCAAAACCATTCTTAGGGCACTGCATGAGACTAAACTTGTCTCCCTTAGAAACTGGAGTATCTCCTGGTTTGCAGTCTTGCATGCCAAACCTTTTGAGAACTTTATCGATATAGCTCTTTTGTGAGAGTCCAAGAACGCCTTTGGAGCGATCTCAGTGTATTTGAATTCCTAATACAAAAGAAGCCTCACCAAGATCTTTCATTTCAAAATTCTTTGAAAGAAATTTCTTAGTTTCGTGCAATAAGCCTATATCGTTGCCAGCAAGCAATATGTCATCAACATACAAAACCAGGAAAATATGTTTACTCCCACTGAACTTGTGGTATATACAGTCATCATTGACATTTGGTTGAAAATCAAAAGATATGATTACTTTATGAAACTTGTGATACCACTGACGAGAAGCCTGCTTGAGCCCATAGATGGATTTCTTTAATTTGCAAACCATTTTCTTTGGATCTCCCGAAACAAAGTTTTCTGGCTGCTCCATATAGATTGATTCCTCAATGTCACCATTGAGAAATGCAGTTTTCACATCCATTTGATGAAGCTCAAGATCAAAATGTGCCACTAATGCCATTATTGTTCTAAAAGAGTCTTTCGAAGATACTGGAGAGAAAGTCTCTTTATAGTCAATTCCTTTCTTTTGAGTGTAGCCTTTAGCAACAAGACGAGCTTTAAACCTTATAACATTGCCCTTTGAATCCCTCTTGATTTTAAATATCCATTTACAACCAATGAGTTTAATACATTCAGGCAATGAGACTAGCTCCCAAACGTCATTGTCACTCATAGACTTCATCTCATCTTTCATGGCATTAATCCATTCTTGAGAGTTAGAACTTTCCATGGCTTGACGGAAGTTGATTGGATCATCTTCCGCAAAACCAACATCTGATTCTTATTCTTGGAGGAAGACAATTATTTCTTCCACCAAATCCCAATTTTCCTCATGTTCTTGGAGAAATACAATATAATCATCCGGAATTGCACTTCTCCTCTCTCGAGTGGATCTCCTTGATGGCACCTCAGGTTCTTGAGGTTGTTGAGTTTGATCCTCATTAATAATTTCAGGTACCTGATTGGGGATGTTTTCGAGATTGTCCCGAACTGGAGTTGTTTCTTGAACATTATTAGGAATAAAAATATCTTGATCATGTTCAATGACAACTGAAGGAAGAGTAACATGCTCTTCCTCAAGGACAAAATCTCTAACCTTATTTCCCCACCCCCAAACTCAATATCCTCAAAGAACAAGGCATTACCCGTCTCAAAAATAGTCCTGGTAGCGGGATCATAAAATTTATACCCCCAACACCATTCATGCTAGGAGTTCCAGGCATAGTGTACTGAGGAACAATCCAACACTCCTCTAGGAATTTAGCAAATGGACCTAGACGTTATTCACCGGAACCATCATATCTACCATAGTATTCACCACCACAGTCAGATCTAACGGTTTTAATTCTTTTGCCTAATTAATTTTCAACTTCGGCCTTATAAGATTTGAACACGTCTATTGATTGGGACTTTTCATGAATGAGATAAAGGTAACCATAACGAGAGTAATCATCTATGAATCTGATAAAATATGTTTGACCATTTCTTCATGGTGTAGGGAATGGTCCACAAATGTGTGTATATATCAATTCTAATAGATCTGAAGCTCTCTCGGCACCTAATCTCCTTTTGTTCGTTTGTTTTCCCTTAACACACTCAACACAAATATCCGAATTTGAGGAGTCAAGTGAATCAAGAATTCCATCGGACACAAGTCTCTGAATTCTTTCTTTAGAAATATGTCCTAAACGCTTGTGCCAAAGTGATAATGAATTCTCATTGGTTAATTTTCTTTTAGTACCACGAGTACTTACATGCAAGGTTTCATTATATGAGGCAATTATATCAAGTGAATATAGATTATCATTAACTGATAAAAAACCGGTACCAATAAGCTTTGAATCTTGAAATAGACTGAACTGACTATTTCCAAATGAACAAGAATAACCAAATTTGTCCAATGCAGAAATAGAAATTAAATTCCGCCTAAATGACGGTACAATAAATGTCTCTTTCAAATCCAAATAAAAATCAGTCTTTAATAATGATCTAAAAACACCGATAGCCTCAACTTCAACCCGCTTGCCATCACCGACATAGATGTATCTTTCACCATCAATTGGTTTTTGGCAGCTCAGGCAACCCTGCATGGATACACTTATGTGAGTAGTAGCACCGGAATCTACCCACCAAGTGTCCTTGGGTACCGAAATTAAATTAACCTCAGAACAAACAAGAGCAAGACACATACCCTTTTTCGCACGCCAGGCGTGGTACTTAGTGCAGTTCTTTTTCTTGTGATTAGTCCCTTTGCAAAAGAAGCATCCAGATTCCTTAGTTTCTTCCTTAGTTTCCTTATGATGCTTTCTTTGAGGCCCTGAATTTACTGCTTCCTTAAATTTCCTTTTCTTGCTGCCCTTAGAGGTAGATGCCAAATGAGCACTTTCAGTCTTATCTTGCTTTATTCTCTCTTCCTCTTGAACACAATGAGAAATAAGCTCATTGAGAGACCATTTCTCCTTAATGCAGTTGTAACTGACTTTAAATTGATTAAATTGAGAAGGAAGAGAGATCAAAACTAAATACACAAGCAATTCCTCAGGTAAAATAAGCTTAAGTGCACTTAGTTTTGAAGCAATATGAGACATTTCCAAAATGTACTCCCTTATGTTCCCTTTGCCTTTGTACTTCATGGAAACAAGAGTGCTCAAAAGAGTACTAGTTTCCGCCTTTTCGTTTTTAGCAAAACGCTTTTCAAGTTCGGCAAGGAACGATCATTTTGGCATCATCCTCATCAGACATAGTGCCCCTGAATGATTCTGGAATTGCACGTTTCATGATCATTAGACTCATGCGGTTTGAGCGTTCCCACCTCTCCATCTCCCTCTTTTCATCAAGGGTAGATGTATCCTTAAGAGCGGCGGGTTTGTCAGTCCGGAGTGCAAGGTCTAGATCCATGCAACCGAGAACAATCATAATGTTCTCTTTCCATTCCTTAAAATTCGTGCTGTTAAGCACAGGGATGCTATTAATATTAGCAGATATTGTAGCAGCAGAATTGTTGACTGGAAGAGAACAAAAAATAATATAAATTATATGCTCTAAAAACTGAAATTAACTTTATAATTAATTTTAAATTTAAATATTAGCAATCCCCATCACAAGATACCTAGCGCAACATCTAATTTTGTCTTTGGACATAAATTAGACTTGCAAGTGGTACTCTTGGTGTAATAATAAAATTTTGATAATAAAATCATGTCAAATACCAAGTCTTTCTTTGGACCGACTTAATATTAACATGAAAACCTCATAATTATCACAAATTTTATTATCACAAATGTACTCAAATTTCGGCCAAATAATAATCTTCATTTGGGCCGATTATCATCCGCATGAAATAAGAAGTACAAAATCATCTTAATATATGAGTTAATTAATTTCAACAAGAGAGGCTACTTTGGCAGCATGTTGTGTCAATTAACCAACCCAAATATTAGACATGCTAATATTAAATAAAAAATCCGAAAAATAAAATTGGGCGAATTTCTCTGAGTCACATGCAAATGTGTTATGTATTTGTAAAATCGGTACCCAAATGCTTGTGCGATCGCAAAATAGGATTTATACATCCCATAACACATAATACATACTTTTCAAGCCGCAAATTACGACTAACAAAATAATATTTTCCAGTAATATCCAAATATGCAACTATAATAAAATTGATGTTGACCGTAATTACATATAAGTATTTAATTACCAAAATCAGTAATCACAAATATGTACTTAATTACCAAAGTCATAGGAAATTTCCAAAAAATGAATCACCGAAAAATGGAAACATATCATAAATTTATTTGATGCACATATTCTTCGACAGGCTCAAAATTGGAACCAAATCAAGAACAATAATTGATCATCACTTACAGATTACTCAAATCTAAAGAAATAACAAAGATGATCCTTATAATAACAACATAAAACAATAACCATTCAATCATCTCCCAAAAATCAATCGCAGGATTGATTCTCTTAACAAACAAATTAATTAAAAAAAAATTAAGGAATGAAAAGTGCTTAGCAGTAGGGCTGGGTCCGGAAAACCGAAAACCGAAACCGAATCAAAAAATAACCGAACCGTAGCCAAAAGCAACCGAATCGAGAAAAAACCGAAACCGAAGGGAAAAACCGAACCGAACCGTTTCTATTCGGTTTCGGTTTCGGTTCTGGCTCTCCAGAACCGAACCGAACCGAAAAACCGAAACATTTGAAAGTATTTCATTTTTTAGATATGGGCCATCCGACAATGGGCTTAGTGAATTACTGGGTTACTAATTTGTTACTCGAGTCTGGTAAGATCGCAAGACCTTCACCCTAGACATGATACAGCATACTCATTAGGTCATACGCTTCTACCCTACGAATCCTGACTTCCAATTTCCATCAATTCACAGCTGAGCAGTTCTATGGACGATGAGATGAACTCATGAACTCAGGAAAAACTGAACTTCTCCCCATCAATTCGCAGTTGTGGTTCGCATAGGCATCAATCTTGCCGTCAGAGATACGCACAGCAGTGGTCCGTATGCTGTAATTACAACGGGAAATCAGGTCTGTATCTTTTCCCTCAGTTTATTACTTTATTGGACATACATTTGCTTTTTTTCAAAAACGAGATGAGGCATAAACTATCTAGGAATTGATTAATGGAGTACTATTTGTTCAAGACCTTTGCTAAAAAGTAATATTCCTTTGAACAAGGAGCATCTGCAGAACTGCCAGGACATAACTCTAAAGCAGACTGCCTTTGTTTTTTAAAGTTCATTCCAGTTCGTTTTTTACTGGTGTTTAGAAAATAAAAGCGATAGTATTAATAACAACTTTTTATACCTTTTTATATTAATACTCTTAGTTTATTAATAACAACATTTCATTATGTCAATAGATGTTTTTAACATTATATTATTTTGTGTGAATGTGAGACAGTATGAGACTATGAGTTGATAATTTTCTTTACCTGCAATACTTTCTATTATTTTATTGAATCAAATGAAAAACTTAATGAAGTTTAATTTATGCAGTGAGACTCTTATTGAAAGATAATAAGCTATGAAGAGGTCCAGATCTTCCTTAACTTCCAAGGGATCAACTGCTTCTAATAAGCTGAACACAACAACATCTGATTGTGAGGTACATGTGTATATAAAAAAGTATATGCATATACTCTTGTATTGGTTTGATCATTTTCTTATCTCTTATATGTATATATAACAAATCAGACTAAGCCATTATTTTGATCATTTCTCTTGTATTGCAGCATGTAAGACCAGGAAAGTGAAATATATGAAACTTTATTGTTAGTGTTCTGATATTGTTAGTGTTTATTTTATTATGAGAAAATCTTGCTTAGAAAAAATTTGTAATAATTCAAACCTTAATTTTATTATTTGTTTCTTATGAAGGGGGCTGGCCAGGATGATAGTGTTAATGAAACACCGTCATCTAATCCTCATGTACCAGCAAAGGACTCAGACAGATCTGACAATAATTTGAGTGGGAATGTTAGTGAAACCATAGACTTGGGTGGAATGACGGAGGAAGAGTACTTGGAATCATTGAAAAAAAATGAGAGGGCAGCAATCTGGGGGCATTTCACGAGGAGATTTGAGCTTGGTAAGATTAAAGCTTTTTGTCATTATTGCAAGCATAAGGGTTTTGCAGCTCACCCAAAAATAAATGGTACAACTGCATTGATAAATCATTTGGAAAAATGCAATGAGTACCCTCCAAATAAAGAACTGCGGAGTAAAAGACAAAAAGTGTTTACTTATGGCAAGTCCAAGGATTTAGTTGTTATAGGATGTACTCAAGAAGAAATTACTAAGGCATGTGTTCAAATGGTAGTTCTAGATGAGTTGCCTTTTAGTCACGTAGAAGGAGAAGGCTTTCGCTATTTTTGTAGGGTTGCATGCCCTCACTGGAAAGTTCCTAGTCGTAAAACTATTGCTAGAGATGTGCTTAATCTGTTTTATTCAGAAAAGACTAAACTGAAAAGTGATTTGAGTTCATATAGGGTGTGTCTCACAACAGATACTTGGACCTCGATCCAAAACATTAACTACATGGTACTCACAGCTCATTTTATTGATCGTAATTGGATGTTGCATAAGAGAATTTTGAATTTTTGTGTGATTCCAAACCACAAGGGTGAATCTGTTGCTAAACTTTTGGAGGAATGTTTAGTAGAGTGGGGTATAGAAAAGATTTTAACTATTACCGTTGATAATGCTTCTTCTAATGATGTTGGGTTGAAAGATTTGATCAAGAGAATAAGTTCTTGGAGAGTTGAAAATGTACTTTTGCATGAGGGAAAAAACTTGCATATGAGATGTGTTGCTCATATCTTGAACTTGATCGTGAATGATGGATTAGGATTGTTGAATAAATGCATTCAAAGCATCCGTAATGCTGTTAGATATGCAAGATCTTCTCCCCAAAGGTTAGAAATGTTTAGGAATTGTGTGGAAAGAGTTAAAATAGAGAGTAAAGGGCTTGTGATCATGGACGTCCCTACTAGGTGGAATTCTACATTTCTAATGTTACAAGCTGCTTTGAAGTTTCGCAAGGCTTTTGACAGGTTGATAGAGGATGACGGTCATTATCTTGGATATTTTATTGGAGAAAAACAAGAAAAGATAAGAGAAGGGCCTCCATTTGATGATGATTGGCAGAAGGCCGAAGTGTTTGCTAATTTCTTGAGACCTTTCTATGAAGTTACTTTGAAGGTATGTTGTTCAAACACACCAACTGTTCATACTGTTTTTGGAGACTTGGTTAAAATTCAAGGTTTGTTAAAAGAAACCGGAAGTTCACTGCTATCTTCTATTTCAACACCCATGCAAGCTAAATATGATAAGTATTGGGGAAGTATAGATAAGGTGAATGAATACTTGTTGGTTGCTATGGTTCTTGATCCACGTCATAAACTGGAAAAAGTTGAAGATTATTTGGAATTGATTCATGGGGAGGGTGATAAAAGGGTTGAACCTGCCATTGCTAGTGTGAAAGCATTTTTATATGATCTTCAGAGTATGTATATGAGCAGTGCTTCTTTGTCTTCCCAAATATCACAATCAAGTGTTGGGGACGATGTTAATACTTCCACGGTGGCAGTGGTGAACACTCCATCAACCATGACGCAAGTTGAAATTAAATTGGCAGAAAAAGAGCAACGAAGAAGAGCTAAAAAAGCTGGTAGTATCAATAATGATGTTGATAGGTATCTGTTAGATTCCATTGAAGGGGATGACAATTCTGATTTTGACATCCTCAATTGGTGGAGAGTAAATGGGGTTTGTAAATACCCCATTTTGGCATATATTGCTAGAGATATTCTTGCAATTCCAGTGTCTACAATTGCTTCTGAGTCATGTTTTAGCACTAGTGGTCGGGTAATCGATCCATTCCGTAGCTCACTAAGTCCCAAAATGGTTGAAGCATTGATTTGTACACAAAATTGGCTTACGAGTACTCATGTTGCATTACATCATGAGCCAACCATTGAAGAGATGGAATTTTGTGAAGAAATTGAGAAAGGTAAATGTATTGTTTTTTTCGTGCTAATTATTATATATTTTTTTTCTTAGGGCATTTAATTGTTTACATTTTTCTAATGTTTTCTGTCCTATTGCTGTTTGTGTGTAGAACTTTTAAGTGGACAAAGAGCAGAGAGTACCAAGTTGCCTCCCAGGACTAGGAAGTAGAATCAAGTGGATTGGAGACTTGGAGCATGGATTTTTTTGGAGTTCAAAGTGTGGACTGATTCGCAATTGAAGACTGAAAATGTTTCAGTTATCTTGTATCATCTGCACTTATTTTGGTTGAAAAATATGTTTCTTCTGTTGTTTGGTACTTTGCAGTTTGGAAGGGTGGAATGGGAGCTCATGACTCATGTTTTTACTGTTTTTTTATCTACTGATTCTCAGTACTAATTGTTCCTGAAGTTCTGAGTTTCTTGAAGGTTTTTAAGGGTTGAAATGCTGAAATTTGCACTAGGTTTTTAATTCTGAGGCATGGCAGATTGGCAGTTTAACTTCCTTTGTTCCAAGTTTTTAGTTATTTTTAAAAGAGTGGATTCCTAGTTTTGGTGTTCATGGTTTAGTTTACAGGTCTGCAATTTTAATGCATTGACATTTATTAGATGATGAAGTTGTTATATTTTCTGAACTAGGTTTTTAATTCTAAGGCATGACAGATTTGCAGTTTAACTTCCTGCATTCCAAGTGTTTATTTATTTTTAAAAGAGTGCATTCCTATTTTTGGTGTTCATTGTTTAGTTTACTGGCCTACAATGTTAATGCATTGACATTTATTAGATTAGATGAAGTTGTAATATTTTCATGCCTGGATGTTTTCTCTCATTTTCAAAAATGAACATTTGGTTTTTAAAAAAACCGAAAAAAACCGAAACCGAACCGAAACCAACCGAACCAAACAAACCGTGGTTGAAGTTTTTTATCAAATAAACCGAACCGAACCGAACCGAACATTTCCCTTTGGTTCTGTGTTCGGTTTTAGGTGAAAACCGAACCGAAGCAACCGAACCCACCCCTACTTAGCAGACTAGCAGTGTCACTTCAAAATTTGGCAACAACCAAAACCGTAACTATCAAAAGAATAGTTAATTCCACCAGATCAATCGCCAGATTCCAAAACATAACTAGTACAGTACCCGTGCATACGCACGGGTAAAGAGGCGTTGTGCATATATTTTGTATTCAGAGTTTAATTAAATACAAAAACAAAACAAAAAATTAAAAACAACATTTTAAATTTTAACATTTTCCCAAAAAAGTTATTATAGTAAGTGAGTATCGGAAAATATAAGTGCAATATTAAATACTAAAAGTAAAAGAATATTAGGAGAAATTAATTGACAATATCAATTGTAATTTGCTACTTACAGAGTATTAATTTGTAGCGTTGGTAACATATAATAAAATCTTAAATTTATTTGTTAGACATTTTGAAAAAATTCTTCAAATACAATATTCTTAATAGTGTATAATGAGTTTTCCTTCTCATCATGGATGAAGATCATGAGTCTATGTTTGTTCTCAACTCTCAATAATGTCACATATAGTTATCAATGACTAAAAATAGGTCTATGTATGTATAGATCATCTCTTTCAAGCGATTGGTCTTGATATATGTTGATGATCATATCTAATTATAGGAATTTGTCTTGTGATAAATTTAAAAGGTCATACAGATTATGAAGGGGCATGCATGTTATTAAAGAAGTAGAAATCAAGGATTTCAATTATGTGTTTTGCAATATTTAATCCTTGTTAGAACTCCAAAAGTTGAATAGAATAAATAATTAAAAGTTTAAAATTCACAAAGTGCACGGTCTTTGCACTCTATTACAACTCAAACTTTTTTTTGGAAAAAGTTTTTTTTGTTGTCAATTATTGATTTGGCTAAATTGTATTGACAATGACTAATTTTGTTCTTATTTGGGCCAAGTTATCTAACAATTTCTCTGTCTATAATTAAGATTGTTCTATATTGAAATTTAGTTAGTTGCTTGTTCTATGTGATTAAGAGTTATTAGATTGAGCAAAATGTAATGTCATAATATACCTTTTTATCAAATTATAATAACTGTTGTACTTTAATGCTTTGTATCATCATTAATGTTTTGTGTGAATCAATTAGTTGAACTGAGTAGAAAAGTATGGCCTAGATCCTTGTAATTAGTGGCGCCCATGGGTAATATTTGATTCCCTATAAAAATGGAGAAGACAATAAAAAGTTTAAAATGTGCATGTAGCGTTGCGAAGTATGAGTAATAAGAAGGTATACATGAATAGGTATCAAGTGCATGATCTTTTTCACTTTAATAAAATTCTGGTAAATGCTCCCCGGCATTTACCCCACTGATTTTGGTGGTTTATCTTCTGGGGTTTATTTATATATAAAAAAAAATCTTTGCACTTAAATGTGGCTCAAATAGTCAAATTTTGTTGTAGAAAAGTCAACTGTAGGTTATTGTAGGTCAATTTTTGGGAAAATGCTTAAGATGTGCATAAAGTGTTGCTAAGTATGAGTAATACGGAGCTATTATTGAATAGGTATAAAGTGCAGTCTTGAATAGGTATTTACAGTAAAAACTCTTTTTCGAGAAAAGTCAACACATTTCATCGTACGTTTTGCTAAATTTTATCTACAGCGATTAAATTTATTTTGATGAGGACAAAGTAGATTGACTATTTTTCTAGGTGGTTAGTTAAGAATTATTAACAACCGAACGGTTGAAACGACACAAATTAGCCACATGAGAGCTTTCAAGATAATCCTACTAAAAATGCTATGCTGGTAAAGACTTAAAAGTGCAAAAAGTTGAACGGAATTCATCATGCTTAATGAATTTTGAAAATACATATTATAACATTCATGACACAAATATTTATCTATCATCATCATCATCACCCCAGTGCTGCAAAGACTCCCCCACCTACCCCCACCTACGGTGGGGTGGGGAGGGTCGGATGTACGCAGCCTTACCCCTGTACTAAAGTACAGAGAGACTGTTTCCGGATGACCCAAAGTGAAAATCGCGTCAAAAATTAGATAGACTGACTGCTACTCATAACAAAGAAGCACAGACAATTTAGTGAGCCATTTTACTTTATTCCATCATATTCCCAAGCCGAAAAACAGTTAGTCTTTGGCTCCATTGCAAATGATAGAAAACACAAACAATTAGCTATAATATAATAAAAATATATTACTACTATATTAATGTCAATTTCCTTGCAAGGAGTTCATATGCATGTTTTTTTTTGGTAGAGGAGTTCATATGCATTTTATGAAGGGTTTATGACATACAATACATATCCATAATTATTAAAGCCAGTGCTTCTCTAAAGAATTGATTTTTCCTTGCTGGCTTATGTTTCTTAAACATGTACAATAGCTCAGGTAGTATCATAGTATGAAGAGAAAATACACTTATTTTTCTTTGTTTATTTTCTTCTCCTTTGAGGCTATGAATTCATAACATATCAAGTGCAAGAGAAAAAAACTTGCAGGTTTTTCTTTTAAATCCTCTCAGCTGAGCCAAGTCTTGAAACCACAATAATGGATTAATGGTTTAAAAGGAGAAAAATGGAGAAGTGATAATTTATCATTTTTTGGAAAATAACATATTACGTAGTAATTAACATTAATCAAATCATGGTTCAATACATCAATAATATAAGGTGCAGGGTTGAGAACCCAAATTCGACATTTAAACAAAGAACCGTCACTCTAGTTAAATGTGAGCAACGTTCTTCGCAGAACGTTTGAGGCGAGAAATAAGTACTTGAGAATCCCTTGCTTGTTTGAACACTTTTGTGTTTCCAACAAATTATGGCACCAGCATAGGGCACCGCCCCGGCCAAGGCAGCAAACCCCCTGCAAGAAACTCCCTGGTATCATCTTTTAACGTCCATCTTTTAACGTCCAGCCCAAACCACAACAGCTAACAGGTAACACATGCATCAACGTTGAGCTTCACTTTACCCTCAACCAGAAGCTGCCAGGCTGAAGGACCACACTAAAGGACCCCAACTCGTTGCCTGAAGCCATCCATCAACAATCTTTCCTAAATCTTTCCTATTAGCAAACATGCCAAAAAGCACTCCATATGAGAGAAAAAATTATTAGAGAGAGAAAATTATTCCGCTCAATTCTCTTACTCAATTGTTAGCAAACTTATCTTCTAATACATAAAAGAACCACATATGAGAGAGAAAATTGTCCTGCTCAATTATCAGTGAACTTATCTTTTAATACCTAAAAGTACTACATATGAGAGAAAATTTTTTCCGCTCAGTTATAAGCAAAAGTTTTTTTTATAATAACATGGACCCCACTAATTGGTATAGTACGGAGATGATATTAAACTGGGAAACAAAGAGCGGCGTTTTTGTGTTGTTGAGCAGCACTATTTTTTCTTTGTGATTAGCCATGTTGTTCATCAAACACCTTATATGTTTTATATGCTTTGGTAAATGCGAAAAAAATGAATCAGGCAATAAAAGTGTGTCGCAATACTAATTAAGTTTTAACTTGGACTATTTTTATTCCCAGACCGGATCAGACCAGACCAAACCATATTTCTATAGTACACAAAGATCAGACATTTACCTGACCAGAACAGACCAGTTTCGACCAGACCAACAAATTTCTAATATGACATTCATATGTCAAAATAGAATGATTCACCACTAAAAATACTACCTTCGACCCGGTGGACTTTGCCAAGTTTGAAGTAGGTGATAAATAAGAAAAGTAAAAATTGTGTGGTTAAGGTTTGTTCAAAGGATGGAGGAATGTGCAGAACCAAAAATTAGTTGCTTTAATAGGAAGTAACAAAGTTTTTTAAAACAATCTAAAAGAGAAAGTTGATAAAGTCCAATGGGACGGAGAGAGTTTATTTTTCAAAATGAGTTCTTTTCCGTTAGAATCGTACCCTAAACTTAACCTTGTGTGTGCAGCAATAGATTCTTTTGATTGCTTAGCTCATTCTAAATTTCATTCCTGAATCTGCCTCTGCTTAAATTATACCTTATAAAAAGATTAGTTTTATTAAAACGTGACATTTTTTTCTAAGATTCTCATTCCTAATCCACCATAAAGCAAGTACATTTACATTTTTGAGTAATTTTCATTTATATTAAGGGACTATTCAAAAATGTTTTTATTAATAAAATATGATAGATTTAACATTATGACATTTTTAACATTGACATTCATATTTTATATTTTCCATTTTACCAATGATATATTTTTACCGCTTTGACATTGTTTCTTAATAAACCTTCAAATATTTTTATATTTTATATATGCAATATTGGTGTCATATGAAAGATCGTAAAAAATTATGATTTTTGATATATATTTTTTAAAAGTTAGAGTAAAAATGTAAAAGGTGTAACACTGAAGAAAATAGTAATGATTTTAATACAATGGACCCCATTAATATGCCATGTTTTGTTATTATGGAGTGGTGCAAATGGTTATGAGTTAGTTCCGTTACTATTATTGTTATTAATTAAGTCCTTAATTTGCCACTTGGCATTTGTATATTAAAGGAGTGAAATGTGGAGAGAATGACACATAGGATTAATGAAGGGTGTAATTGTCTTTTAAAGAGCTATTTCTTTTCTTATATATAAATAGAATAGACTTGATAAACCAAAATAAAATACTGAACTGCCACTTTAATGTTTCTATATTGCCGAAACCCAGAAGAAAAATACATTGTTCATTAAAGTGCTGATTCACTTTTAAGTGGCAATGGAAACATTAAATAAATAAATAAATAAATAAATAAATAAAAACGTAACATTCCGGCACATGATCGAGCAAAGCAGGCCGAGAATGAATTGAAAAACAGATGGAAACCTACATACGGTGCCATCAATACAATCGGCAGCATCACGAGAAACAAATAATACTCAATTTTCTATTTAATCATCAATCTCCGATTAATCATCAGGAACGAATTGTATAAAAGCAAAATCGCATTACCCTGATTCCATTCAATCGGTAGATCATATGACAAAAGAAAATCCGAAATTCAATCGTATAAGATTGAAACAAAAATGAATACTCCAAATAATTCAATATGAAGAAAGCTCTGATACCAATTGTTGGAATAAATCCGATAATACTTTAATCTTCATATTGGAATTATCTAGAGAATTAACTGAACGGAAGCGTATATGGAGTCAGGTATATCCTTCATATGAAAATAACTTCTCTTAGTATTTTTATTTTCTTTCCCTAACAATTTCCGGGATCCAAACGTAGCTAAAGAACAAGAATATATTTTTTAGTGCCAAACTCACGAAATCTTTTAATGAGTCAAGCATTGGAATTCATATATAAAACGTATTTCGGTAAACAAACGGAGCTAAGTTCTTTTTGTTGTTGTTATTACAATGTGATCTCAAATATGTTATATTATATATCCATAGGAGATATCTTTAGAGATCCGGGAGACGGAGGCTAGAGTTTGCGTCTTCTAGTTGATACACACTCTCGGGAATTATCTCTCTAGCGATGAGATGTAGAAAGACGGAATGACGTGTTCAACTAGGGACCATAATCCCTCTATTTATAGAGAATGCTTAACCCTAATCAGTCCATCATTAATTAGGTTAAGTCCATGAGTTTCTACACAATTGGGCCTTATACCTTATTAGATAACTTATTAGCCCACTTAAATTAATATCCATAGGACCACTAATTTTTGGGCTAAATATAAGATAGCATATAACATACAATTAACCCAATAAATAATATATTGTGAATATTATATGTAGTATAAGTCCAATAATCTAACATATTAGTCTAATCTTATTTCTTTAAATTTCTTTAAATAAAATAAAACGCAGATGCACCTTGGATTAGAACCCATGGAATTCGGCTTTGGCTAAGTATATATCATTATGTATAAATATACAAATTGTTCGGCTTGAATGCAAATATAGTGACATAATTAATAAGTCCCTCTTACAGTATAAAAATTAAAGGCAATAGGCATGCACTAACGAGATTAGTAATATGTATTTACTTAATTACTTGGATATATATAATGACTTCAATTTAGTCTCTATATAATGAGTTTTTTCCCAGAATAATGCTAATTAAATAAATAATTCCCAAAATACTGTCGGGTTAAGAATAATTCCCGAAATACTGCTGGGTTAACCACGGTTAAGCAAAGCCGCCACTTGGAGTGGCGGTTCTTCAACTGTCTTTTCAAAAGCCGCCAATTCGACTGGCGGCTCTTCAATAGCAATACAAAAGCCGCCACTTGAAGTGGCGGCTCATTAATTCGTAGACATATCCTCTCCTTCCCAGGCGACGAACGAAGCAGCCCTCACTCTGCAGCAACCGACGGACGACGACGAACGAAGGTGCCCCGATTCCGGCCAGTTCTCGTCCAAAAGAAGCTCAAATCAAAGGGAAAATAGTCGTGGTGTACCCGAGGTCGTTTGTACTCCATTCTAGCGACTTTCTACTGTTTGAATAGAGGTATTCCACCATTTTTGCTAAACCTAGGTTTTTTAATTTGGTGTTCGAAATTAGTTGTTTTTTTAATTAGTTTCTTTGTAGTTGATGTTGTGAAATATATAAGTTCTTAATCTTGTTATAATGATTGAATTTATATAATTTGTAAAATTTGAATTATACCAAGTTTCACCATTTTTGGTAAAGCTAGTTTTTTTAGGTATTGCTCGAAATTGTTTGAAATTGTTATTGTTTTGCTCAAAATTGTTGTTGATTTGCTGGAAGTTGTTGTTGTTTAATTGTTTATTAACGGACTTTGCTTTTCTATAACTAATTAACTAGTGTTAATTAATCATGTGTTAATTTGTTGTTTTTTCATTACTCTATTTTTTTGTCACTGGTTAATTATTATTTGTCCTACTTTAATGGTATGAAATCTTATTATGTATCTACGATCTAATACTTTTCGTTTCAATTATAGTAATTGTAGTTGATTTTCAAATAGCGGCATACGTCATACTTTTTTTGGAACATTTTTTCGTAGAATATGTCTAGAAACTTCTCCATTGTTTGTCAATGGGGAGGAAATATTATCGAGGAGTCAAACGGAGTTCAATATGAAGGAGGGATTCGGAAGATAATTGTTGTTTCCCGTGGGGTGGATCTGGCTGAAATAACGAATAAAATTTATACCGCCACATCCATCAATCGTATGAAGAAGTTGGATTTGAAGGTTAAATATCCCATGCATGGTGGATCATACATGCTGATGCCTCTTGCTGACGACGACGCCGTTACAGGAATGTGGACTGTAATCGAGAATCTTGATATGCATACCATGGAGATATATGTTGAAGAAGTGGCGGTGTTGCCCATACAACCTGGCCACCCGCCATTGTCTTGCCCATCCACAAGTGTTCCAGTTGTGATGAATATGGTTACACATGAGAATGGAAGATACGTGAATAGTGATGCAACGTTTCTGGATTCACAGTGCAATGACGACGATGCAGATGAAAATGTGAACCATGACACACTAACAGATTCAGATGAAGATGGTGGTGATCTCGTAAGTGGCAATGCACCATCTAGCCACTACACTAAAGTTTATGAGCTCCCTGCGGGATTTGATGAATCATGGAAAGGTTGTACAACTTCTACTCGCTTCTCTGCAGATGGTGAATTCGAGGTTGGGCAAGAGTTTGATGATAAGAAACAACTGATCAACATGGTTAGAGCGTACTCTGTAAAGAGGAACCAATTTTTCTCAGTTGTAGAGTCTGACAAACACAAATGGGTGGCAGAGTGTAAGAGGAGAAAAGAATGTGGTTGCACATGGCGGATCCGGGCTACTAAGAAACATGAGAAGCTAGAGATGTTCAAAGTTGTTCGTTATGCAGGTCCTCATATACCTACTTGTGTAGGTAACATCGATAACAATGACCATGCTGGTATCACAGCTCAGTTCATAGCCCGTGAAATTATTGATCTTCTTCGTACCGATCCATCACTAAAAGTCCGAACTATTAGTCAGCTTATGAAGGAAAGGTACAGCTATATACCTTCATACAAGCGAAGTTGGTTGGCTAAGCAAAAAGCTATCGGTGAAATATTTGGAGATTGGGAGGCCTCGTATTCTGAATTGCCTCATTTCATGTTGGCATTACAACATTCCAATCCAGGGACAGTCGTGCATTGGTACCCACCTCTTTCAGGTACCATTGAGTTATTAATATCATTATTATATCATATTAAATTTCATTTTGAATTCGTCCTCCTAATTTTCTCCATCTTCAGGTACCACTGATGTTCAGCAGTTTCAAAGAGTTTTTTGGTCATTTAAGCCATCCATTAAGGGCTTTAAACATTGTCGTCCCTTACTGACTATCGATGGAACACACTTATATGGGAAGTATAAAGGTACGTTGTTGGTGGCAATGGGTAGTGATGCTAATAATCAACTGTTCCCTTTGGCGTTTGCTATCTGCGAATCAGAGAATGGAGAAAGTTGGCCGTGGTTTATGGCGTGCATACGTCATTCAATTACACGCAGAGAATTGTGTGTTATTTCAGATCGACATGCTGGAATTATGAAGACATTTAATGAGGTAGGGAGTGGATGGGAGGAGCCAGATGCACGACATAGGCTTTGCATACGGCATGTTGCTTCTAATCTGCATACTCAATTTAAAGACATTCACCTGAAGAATTTGTTCGTTTGGACAACTAGTCAACGTCAAAAGAAGAAATTTGATGGTGGATTTAACAAGATAGGCGAAATGCATGCACAGGCACGAGAATATCTAGCGAACATTGGCTTGGAGAAGTGGTCTTTACACCACGACGGGGGATACAGGTATGGCACCTCAACAACGAACATGGCTGAAGTTTTCAATAGCGTCATGAAAAGTGCATGATACCTGCCTGTAACCGCCTTAGTTGAGTTATCATTCTATCGTGTGAATGCCTATTTTGTGGAAAGAAGAGAAACGAGTAAGAGAAGATTAGCAGAAGGGCATCGCTACTGCCAGCAAGTGACCGAACTGATTGAGAAAAATACGGAAAAAGCAAAGTATCACAAGGTCACAATATTTGACATAGGCCGTGGTTTATACCAAGTGGAGACGGGTCGTGGTGGTCGAACCGTGGGGAAGGGCGGAAGAAAACACACGGTGAATTTGCAACGTCGCCATTGCACATGTCAGAAGCTGAATATTTATAAGATTCCTTGCTCACATATATTGGCGGTATGCAGAGACCGTAGTTTGTCCTATGATGTTTTTGTTGATATATTTTTTTCATCGTCGGAGTATGCGGCTTCCTATAGAAGAGTATTTAAGCCCATACCGGATATAGCGTACCGACCTACTTACACTGGACCGCAAGTTGTGCATGACCCGTCGATGATTCGCGCTAAAGGTCGCCCGAAGGCTAAACGATTGAGAAATGAAATGGATGAAGGCCCTAGAGGTACTGTGAGATGCGGTAAATGCAAGCAAACAGGGCATAACAGGACGACATGTGCTAGAAGATCGGAGGGACACGTAGGGAGTTCCACTGGGTAATGTTGTTCTTTTATTCGCAAATGCATTAGCAATATTACAAAAATAAATAAATTGAATTTAATAATAAAATAACTAATACATTTATTACTTTTACAGCGCCGATGCAGGTGTCAGTGGATCCCGGACCGATTGATCCTTCAGTCCTGACATTGCAGGCCACGCACCGGAGCGAGGATTGTGGCGTGGCCTGGATGTTCAGGTAGATAGGTGTCGTGAGCACCTACGCAGTATATTCCACACGGAGGTGGACGATAGGATTCTACATTACGTTCGATTAGCTGGTTTTTATGGTGTTCACAGATTAGTTTCGACTCTGCATATAGATAGAGCATTACTGACCGCTCTACTTGAGCGTTGGAGGCAGGAGACTCACACGTTCCATTTACCGATGGGTGAGGTCACGATCACACTAGGAGATGTGGCTGTATTGGCAGGTCTACCGATCGAGGGTCGGGTAGTTACTGGGACTGCATGTAGACTGTGGGTTGATGTGGTACAGAGATTGTTGGGAGTACGGCCACACCCTGGGACAGATATTCGGGGGTCCGCCTTGAGGATGGCTTGGTTGAGAGAGCATTTTATTGGTTTACCTGCTGATGCTGATGACGATGTTGTGCAGCAGTACGCGAGAGCCTGCATTCTGATGCTTATGGGAGCTTCCACGTTTGCGGACAAGAGCGGGAATGAGGTGCAGGTCTTGTATTTACCCATTCTGGAGTCTTTTGATGTAGCTGCAGTTTATAGCTGGGGTAGTGCGACTTTAGCATACCTATATCGGCAGTTATGTCGAGGTTGCCATCGTGACGGTGGAGAGATGGGTGGGTTTTTATTGCTCATACAGTTGTGGTCATGGGAGCACATTCATATCGGCAGACCTGTCATACTGCGATATCATGGGGTAGATGGTGGTCCTCTTGATGATGATATGGATCAGCACGCTGTACTTGGGCCACATCATGTTCGTGGCGAGGATCCCTTGGGTCGTAGGTATTTTTATGATTTTTTTATGACGTACATGAATCCCTTTTATATTCTTATACATTACATTGTGTCAGATGGCTATTTGCTCATGTCACTGACGTGCACTTTGTCGTAGTGTGCACTCAAAATAATAATACAATACAACACTTATACGTAGTATAGCGTAGTAAGGTTCGTATCCACAGGGAAATGAATACTTTTCTTTTTATAGAACTAGTAACAAAATGGGGGGTCTTAGTTTGATTTGGTTTAATAAATTAAACACGAAGATAAACGAGTTATGTGGTTTAATTAATGAGAAGAAGACTTGGTTTTGCTTTTATCCACTTAATGAAATGTTCGTCGATCCCGGTTATATCTTTAACTATCTTCCTCTCGAATACTCAATCGAGGAGTATATCCAATTCATCGATGGTAGTTATTAATAACGAGACGCGTTCATTAATAAAACTTACTACCGAGTTTATATAGAACACGCGCCATATATTCACTCGATAGTAGCAATAAAATCAAGATGAAAACGATTGAGATTGATAACTTCAACACAAGCGGTTTATTGGTTTAATCAATATAATTAATTCCCCTTGGTTTATTAACCATGAAACGCATGCATTAATAACCCAAGTTTACTACCGTGAAAGGACCGAATTAATAACAAGCGTATTAATCGACCGATTCTAGTATTAATTAACATATGAAACAAAACTAGTTGATCCTTTAAGTAATGTTCAAAATATTAATATGAAATATGAATAGGAATTAATTAATACTCAATAAAGAATATTAAAGAAGATGAATCATACTATAGTTAATATCAAGATGTTAACTAATTGTCATCTTAGTAACACTCCCCAATATTAACATAGAGGAAGAAATAGCTATTACTATAACTAATGTCAAGATGTTAACTAATTGTCATCTTAGTAAGACTCTCCAACATTGATATAGAAATAGTATTTAAAGTAAGAATTAATATTCAAGGAAGAAGATTAAAGATAATAACTCACAACTTACAAATTCATTAAGCTTCAAAGTAGCAAAACCAAGATGGAAGAGTTTAGCTCCTCATTTGGAGACTAAACATGATAAAAATATAAAGAAAGTACTTAACTAAACTAAGCTAAAGAGTATATGTGAATTGGTTATTTTATGGGAAGGAAATGGGGTGTATTTATAGGCTTTTGGGAGCTGCAGGGCTGTGTACCCGATCGGGCTTCAAGGCCACTCGATCGGGTACTTAGAGAGCTTCCCGGAAGCCAGAAAATTGGGGCATACCCGATCGGGTATGTCGGTCACCCGATCGGGTATGACACCCGAACGTGGTTAAAAATCTTCCCGCATGATGCCTTGTTCCCGGGTAAAGGTCATACCCGACCGGGTACAACACAAAAATCAGGATCTTCATTTGTCTTGAGATTTTTGCATCTTCCTTCCACTTTCCTTGATCTTTTAAGGTTCAATCTTGATCCTTTGGATGATCTTTGACCTGTTTAGCTCAGAAAAATCCCAATCTAACCAAATTACAAATAAAAATGAAAATAAAGTATTACACCAAAAGTGTGTAATTTCCACAACTAGAACTAATAAAAACTAGTTAAAATACAAATATACAATCAGAAATTACATGAATATCAGTCACGCGCACGTCATCCGCTGCTGGATTAGGATACTACCGAGATGCTTTAGATCGCTTGTGTGATGATCAGGTATATCATTTATATCATTAAATGTAAGTACTTTGCTTTATGTTTTTATAAACCATGATGTAACATAATTTTATATTATAGATGACGTGGATGCCGTACACTGATGAGATTCTAGGGCTGTTGCCTCCTGTTGCCCGAGAGCACACTGAGATATGGCGAGCACGTGTGCCCTTGATATGTTTTGATGTAGTGGAACATCACTTTCCTGATCGCGTACTACGCCAGTTCGGGTTGCAGCAGGTTACTCCCGGACCTTGTGATACATCTGTGGATTTGCACAAGATTGATAGACAGGGGAAGCACACTGAAGATTGGGGGATGCGCCATATTCAGTATATCACTATGTGGGATGAGAGAGCGGCATACATAGTGGACGGGATCCCATCACTAGTCCCCACAGCTTCTGTAGACTACATGAGATGGTATTACACCATCACACGGGTGTTTATCTCTCCCAGTTTTCGTTTACCCACTGATCATTACCAGCCTAGCTCAGTCGCTCTTCATATGACGGTAAACAATATAGTCAATAAAATATCTTTATTTATTTATTCATGTGTTTTTCACTAATAACCATGTTTGCATTACAGACACGGGCTTTGTGTAGCATCCATGACAGAGCGACTGCTGTACTTAGTGAGGCGGTAGATGTACAGGGATACCATGACGCTTGTTCGGGCATTGTTTCACTGTGCGCTGATGTATTGGGTCGAGTGGATTATGGATATATGGCCACCTCTCAGCATTCCACCGCATCTACATCCGCAACAGGGTCTTCTCAGGTAGTCCGACGGGATAGAGTTATTCTTCAGCCTTGTAACCAACGCAGGCGTCCCCGAGCACAGCCACATGAACTTCATGATGATGATGACCACGTTGACTTATGATCGTTGTATTTAAATTATTGTGTGAAAGTTGTAGCATGCACTAGCAGATCGAATCATTTTGTGAAACACTAGATTTATTATAACTTTTACGGTTTATTTCAAGTTATGTGGTGCATTGATTCGTTTTGTGTTTTGGATGTATGTTGTCATGTAGTTTGATTGATTGGTTTTGTGTTTCGGGTGTGTTTTGTCTTAGTAAATCATATGTTTGGTTGTTTTTTTGAGTGGATTGGACTGTGAGTCTGTGATTAGCACAAGAGCCGCCACTCTAAGTGGCGGCTTTCATACAGCAGTAGAAGAGCCGCCACTCCAAATGGCGGCTTATGTAAAGCTGTACAAGAGCCGCCACTTGAAGTGGCGACTTTGCTTAACCGTGGTTAACCCCAGCAGTATTTCGGGAATTATTCTTAACCCGGCAGTATTTTGGGAATTATTTATTTAATTAACATTATTCCGGGAAAAAACTCCTATATAATAGAACATGCATACGGAGTAGATACATTTACAGAGCAACATACGTGAGTAATCATCATCGTCATCATCTTTAAATTGACAATAATAATAAAGTTACCTGATAAATTAAAGTAAAAAATATGCATAGTAGATATAGTGAACGTATATAAATAAAAATAAAAATAAAATAAAAATAATAAGCACGTCCGAACGGCTTAAAATTTATAAAGTTCAAGACCGTACCAGAATGTATACTGTAATTATTTTGTCAATATAATGAAAAGAAAATAATTAAGATAACTTGAAATTACGGTACACGTAAATGTACGTAATATATTACAGTATATATATATATAGATTTAGGATCAAGTGAGAAAATAATCTTAGGAGAGAAATGAGAAACAATTATAGCCATTAGATCTTGACGTTTTTAAATATTTCGGTTATCTTTCCTTAAGGGTATATGAGAGAATTTTATAAGATCCAATACATTGTTTATAAGATCCTGTATAGCATTTATCCCCATGAACTTGTAAACTTTTGAGTTGTTTGTGCTTGACCATCACTTTGTTTGGTGTTGGCCTTAGCTTTCACTTTTCTTTTTAGGTTGGGGAGAGGGTGTCCTTGTTGGATAACCTGCTTTTTTTGTTTCCCTTTTGATTGTACATTCTGAACCTTTGTTTTCTTGGTTGTTTTCTTTATAATATACTTACAGTTCATCCAAAAAAATATAAGAGAATTTTACATCCTATTAAAGTTGCACGTTATTTCTAAGATTGTTTCCATAACTGTTCTCCCTGCAATCTTGCAAGGCCAACGACCATCCAACTTCCTTTTTATTGATTTACGGTTCTCCACATACTTCTTTATCTAATTACTTTTCACTTTTATATTATCAGATAAAAGTTATCTGATAATTATGATCTCTCAATATTTTTCTGTTCTGTACAAAAAAAAGGTAATAATAATTCCAGAATAAGAATTGAATTATCTGATATTTATAATATCTAAATATGTTTATGTTCTGTATATAAATTTTTGTATTTTTTTTATAGCTGCTCGGACCATCCAGGTATGTTACATGTTGCCTGACCAGGTGTGAATTTTGATATGTTTATATGCGCCATAATATGTTAGTATTATTATTATTATTATTATTATTATTATTATTATTATTATTATTATTATTATTATTATTATTATTATTATTATTATTATTATTATTATTATTATTATTATTATTATTATTATTATTATTATTATTATTATTATTATTACCGTACCACTCAGCACATTGTTGAGCGGGTAGTTATTTGTTTTCCTACCCGTAGGTTAAAACGTGGAATCCGCTCAGAGCACCAGATGGAAGGAGGCGTAGGACGCATTTGCATATCATGTTTATTTGGTGTTTTTTTAGGACTTAAAAATGTCATCTTTCACTTTTAAGAACTTCCGCTGTTACTAAAGTTTTATGTGATGTTTACCTCATGTCGGATTTATTAACAATTCTACTCATTGCGAGTTGACATTTTCGGGTATTAATTAATGAAGTTATTTTGGAACTAATACGCTTTATTTTAAGTGCGAAAATCGCGTATTATGAATTAATAGTTTTATGTGAAAAAAAAAGGCGTGATTTTCCTGTATCAAAAAAGAGCCTTTTTAGTGAATCTGTTTCGCTTTTTCCGCAAGGTGACGCGCCACCCGGATCAGCTGGGCCGATCTGGGTGGGGTGTTACACTTACTCCCCAAGTAACAAAAAACACCAGGTGCACATTCTGAGGAGGAATATCTCTATTTCCTCCTGGCGCCACAACGTTTGATGCAAGATACTACTCTAGGATGCACCTTTTGAGGGAGAGTCTTAAAGTTCTCCTCACAAGCGTCTTAAAGTTATCCTGCTGAGTACTCCTGTTGAGGGGGGAGCACAGAGATCAATGAGCGATAAATCACAATGGTTCTGTAAAACCCAATTAAGCCTGCCCAAAAGACAAATCCGAGAGTGAGTGAGTGAGTAAGTGAATATCTTAAGACAGAGGAAGCAGAAGGCTCAAGTGAGCAAGAAAATAATACTCACAGATAAGTCTGCTACCTCACTGTGCTATCAATCGAGAGAATTACTCCTGGCCACTCAAATATTCTGGACAATTCCCCATAGGTACATGACTGATATAATCAGACCCCAGGTAGAAGTCGATGCATCTTGTCCAATAGTGCATGCACAACCCTACCCTAGACCACTCATATGTCTCTCAATAGACATGTGTTTAATCAAATTTCATGAGGAACCTCATCATTTATCATCGTCTCCTTCTTAGGCGACATATATTGACTTCAGTGGCCCACAACCCCATGCCACTGAACCTTCATTCATCACGTAGTGTCTAGTTATCTCACTCCCAAATGTTTTTTATTTTTTTAGGACACAGACACATTTTAGAGTCAATTGTTGGTCCTTGTGACCTGTAAGAATTTCCATAGGCTCATCTGCTATAGATGTTGACCAAGGATTGGAAGGAAGGTTTGACGTTGCAACATAGAAATCACCAACGTGTTCAGGCTATTCCTTTAGAGGTAATCTGTGTAGTGATGATAATGGCAGTCTATGCGACCCCGATGGGCTACAGTTTTTCTTTGCTAATCCTTGTGATCATGGCATAATGACCAGAGTGACATCTACTTCAAGAGCTTTAACGATTCTTTTGTTATATACAAGCCACACATCAATGTCTTTTCATTGATGATGTGTCAACGGAACACCAGAGTGTATCCGGATTTTAGTTTTTTTTTTTTGCAGAATAAAAGGATGAATAAAGACATGATGTCCCGATTCATCGGAACGTCATGAGGGGAAGAGCAATCCAAGTGCATTTAAACTTTCAAAGATCATTCTCGGAAACTTCTCTCCTCCAACATAAACATTTGCCCACATCTTCCCACTCAGCTTCAATTCAAACGGTCAGCATATACTCACAAGAATCACCATGATTGTCAGCATTGCCACTGACAATTATTCCTCACAAGCATTCACATCAAATAGTCGAACATACTACATTCTGGAGGAGACAGAGGTCGGATGATCAAATGCTAAAGATGAATCTCGTGTGCTCCTGAAACTCATCAGAATACTTATTCTAGAGGCACAATCCGACTTCATTCAAACTGACCAAGAGCACAGTCTGAAAAAAAAAAACACGAGCCGAACAGTCCCTATTTTTCTCAAACAACTAACTTGGGTAGTAGCAAAAGACCCCTAAATTGATCATTTGGTCTGCACTTTTCAGCAGAAGGTTAGATTTTCAATTTCAGAGTTTTGGTTCATATTACCATCGATTTAAGCTTTGGTTATAGTATAATGAGTTTAATTGTAATATTATATTCAATTAAAGATTTAAGAAAAGAGCTTATCGGAAGACGTTATCAGGGTGCCACACTTATTTGAGTATTTCCAGTTCAGCTAATACAGGTAAGTTCACTACCACTTGTACATGTTTGTTCAACCAAATGAAAGAAAGAAGTTTGGTTGATTTTTAGTAGAACATTTTAGACTATTTGCTATTATGTGAACTTGGGAAATTATTTGATGAGTTATTTTATTTGTCGTATTAAGTTATGTTTATTATCTGGCATAAGGAAAAGGGAAAAGGGGCAAATAAGGCATAGGGAAAAGGGGCAAATAAGGCCACGTACTAACCAAAAAAGGTCAAATAAGACCTTATTTATGAGGCTCTGTCCGGCCTTTGCCATTTGGGGTGGTTCTCGGTAGAATTTTTTTTATCATCTTATTCATTAAGTCTAGTTTACTCATACCAAATTTCAGCTAACAATTCAATCGGGAAGGTACTCAAATGAATCCTTGAAGATAACTGCGCTTTTAAGATAACTACTCCCTCAATGTATAAAAAAACATACCCCTATTATATAAAACTACTCCTTCAAGTATAAAAAAACATACCAAATTGTGTATAAAACTACTCCCTCAATGTATTTTACCCCTAAATAGTTTTGTATAAACAGACAAAACTACTCCTTATAACGGAAGTTTTTTTTTTTTGAGGAATTCCGTATATGATAAGGAACATGTTTCAATAATCATGTTAAGTGACTTTGAATGGTTATTAGATTGTTTGATGACTCTATTTTGGACTTATTAGGCTTACTAGTCAACTTTTTAGTCAAACATATAACTTTTGATTTCATATATTGAATTGTGTAATAATAAGAAAAAGTGAGACTGAAGTTATTTTTCTAACTCTATTGAGTGAAATTATCGTAGCTGATCATTTTTGTTATTTTTTCATGTAATTTTTTCTTTATTTTAACAATAAAATATATTTTATATATAATTGGGAAAAGGGGCAAATAAGGTCACGTACTAACCAAAAAAAGGTCAAATAAAGCCTTATTTATGAGGCCCTGGCCGGCCTTCGCCATTTGGAGTGGTTCTCGATGGAATTTTTTGATGAAATATTTTGACCATTTTATTCATTAAGTCTAGTTTCCTCATACCAAATTTCAGTTAACAATTCAGAGCCCGTTTGGTAGCACCAAAATCGGCTGTTTTGGCTGATTCTGCTGAAATTTATGATATTCTGGCTGGAGTAGCTGTTTTGGCTGATTCTGCTGATTTAAGAAAAAAAATATTTTAAAAATATATTTTATTAATAAATTAAAGAAAAAATTATATGTAAAAATAGCTAAAATGGTCCTCTACAGTAACTTCAGCCAATACAGCCAGAAAAGTAACTCCAACCTTACTTTTTCGGCTTATTACACAATTCAGCGCGCGAAAGTAAAAGTTACCTGTTTGGTGAAAAAGCTGGCTGATAAGCCTGA
The DNA here is from genome assembly GCA_945859915.1 of Cuscuta epithymum. Lineage (NCBI taxonomy): Eukaryota > Viridiplantae > Streptophyta > Magnoliopsida > Solanales > Convolvulaceae > Cuscuta > Cuscuta epithymum. Next base: position 95,760 of record CAMAPF010001060.1, on the reverse strand, counting down.
TAAGCCGAAAACAGAGTTCTCCAAACGGGCTCTCAATCAGGAAGGCATTCAAATGAATTCTTGAAGATAACTGCGCTTTTAACTGCGCAGTTATCTTCAAGAACTCATTTGAATGCCTTCTTGATTGACGTTTTAGCTGAAATTTGGTATGAGTAAACTAGACTTACTGAATAAGATGCTCAAAATATTTCATCAAAAAATTCCACCAGGAACCACCCCAAATGGCGATGGCCGGACAGAGCCTCTTAAATAAGGTCTTATTTGACCTTTTTGGTTAGTACATGGCCTTATTCGCCCCTTTTCTCAATTTTTTTCATAAATCAGTAGAATCGGCAAATAGAGTCACTTCAGCCAAATCTTGATAAGTTTTATCAGAATCAATCTATTTCAAGTGTCACAAGAGGCATGTATTTATGCTCGAGTATGACTGTATGAGCGTTTAAGGAAGCGACCAGTGGCGGACCCAGAGATTGTAAGAGCGGGGGCACACTAGAACTAAAGTTAGTCTATAATAAAAACTTTAAATGTAATAAAAATGGTAAAAAATGTATTAAATTATACGGAATAGTTAATTACATACGGAGTATCAAATAGTTCACTGCTGCAACGTTGGTAAATCAAACCTACGAGTTTTCATATTCTGAAAATGTTGCATAATAGTTTCATTATCGATGTTTCTAAAAACATCTCTCTCGATGTAGCACACCAAGCAATCCGTAAGATAGTCATCTCTCATCTTATTGCGAAGACCTGTCTTGATAATATTCATCGCAGAGAAGGCTCTTTCAACGGTGGCCGTTGCAACTGGTAACACTAAAGCCAACTCAATCAGACAATATACCAAGTGAAAAGAATTATGAACTTTAAGTTCAACCATCTCCTTACAAACTTCACCAATAGTTTGTACGACATAAAATAACTCATTTGTTCTCATTTCATATATCCACACCTGGAGTTGCTCTTTCAGCTCCATCAATATTTTGTTTTTGGAGAACTTCTATCATTCTAGTCTTTCAAATGTTAGTGGGATTTTAGACTTTTAACACTCCGTAGTTTTAGTTGCCTGCACATTGGCTACTTTTTGGAATTTTAACTTTTTTTTGGTTACTTTTTGTTTTCAATTCTTAATTATTTTTTTGTTTTTTGATAATTCTATATCTTCTATTTTAATTCAGCTAAAATTTAAATATTTTGTATTACTGAGTAATTTTTTTTATTTATATAACCGTAACATTTTAGTATCTTAATTATCAAATACTGGTATGAAGCCGGGACACTCATTTTTATCCTAAGTACTACTAGTGAAATTCCGGGCTCGAAGCGGGACACGTGCCCATCTAGCCCCCTAGGTCTCCACTTGAAGCGATTGCCGTCTGCCCATTTTTATTTACAATCCTGCTATAGGTATCCTAATTGGTACCCCAATTTGTACCCCAACCTATTTTTGTGGCTCACAAAAGCTCACCTCAATAAATGAATTACCCCACTTTAATGAGTTGGTTTTGTGAGACATAAAAATAGGGTGAGAGTACAAATTAGGGTACTAATTGGGGTACCTCTAGCATTTTTCTTTTATTTACTCCCTCCGTCCCATTTTGGTTGTCCTACTTTCCTTTTTGGGTTGTCCCAAAATGAATGTCTTGTTTCCTTTTTTGGATGAAATATGTGGTTCTTATCAATTCACTTTATTATACTCAAATCTCAACCACAACTTTTACTTTTCAACCACTTTATTAATAATCGTGTCAAATTGAAAGTGGACAACCATTATGGGACGGAGTAGTATTTATTTGTACTAAAATCATTTCACAATCAATCGTTTCTCTGCTTACTATTTACCGCGCTTCTTCGGTTGCATACTTGCATGTGATGCCGAGTGGGTCTACTTTTACTGTTTCTCAGAATAATTTGCGCATTTTCGTCTTCTTCCGGGAGTGTTAGTGAGTTCCTATACTGTATTTATGTCATGTTTTCGCCTCTCAATGCCACGCGTTTCATCAATCAATCAATCAATCTTGAACACTTTCTCTTCCGTTTCTACTTTCTGTTTGTCTGTGGATATTTCTGCTAAATATCTTCTGTCAACTTCCTCAGCCCGCAAGTTCACATAGAAGACTCACTGCCTTGAGCTGGGTTTTGTTATTTTCTTGATGAGTGTAGAAGCTCGGAGAGAATCTTAATCAAATAGGGTAAAACTCTCACCTTTGCTAGATACCCATTGTTTTTTTATGTGTTTATCAACTTCTATCTCTTTTCGTTGCATCAATATGCTTTCAAGTGTTTCTGGTTTACAGTTATGTGTTGCTCTCTGGGTTCTTCATCAAAATCGGGACTTACTCGTTAATTTCTACTATATCACGTTTTAAGTGAACTCACTATAGCTTATATGTTAGTGTATTATTGGATCTTGAAATTATTTTAATTGATCTGTGTTATAATTCTCCCTTTTTTGTAGTAATTTAATTGAGTGAATTATTTTTTGGTTACTTATTAGGTTATAAACAATGGAAACTACCGGAAATACCAACAATGTTCTCACTACAGCTTCTAAATTGGATGTACTAGCCAAGATTCCTGCGATTGCTCATCCATTGGCTGAACATCCCTCTGAGATAGCCTCCAACATCAGTTATCATTCTCAATACAGTCCTCATTTTTCCCTTTTCAAGTTTGACCCAGAGCAAGCATACTATGCTACTGCTGATAGTGTTCGTGACCGCTTGATCAAAGTAGGATTGCTAATCCTTTTGGAATTTCTAATGCCATCAATTGATTGTTTGTTCATGGATTTATTATTTGGGATTTCTTCAATGTAAAGTGACTTGTGATAACACAAAAATGTAACAGGGATTTCTTATTACATTTAGTGGTGGTAAATGTAATATACACTCTTATAATTAAGGTTTGAGTTTTCATTCTCAAAGTTAACTTAACCGGAGGAGATTACAGGCATGCTGGGATCTCTGGTCTATGATCTAGGGGACAACACGGGAGATAGGAAGAGCCAATAGGAAGTTTTAGATTTACAACTTTCTATGGAAAAATAATAATAGAAGTCTAAGGTACGGAGACTGGTTTGAATCTCCCTGGAGGGCCACTGCAGGTTTACATCAGGGCCTGCCGGATTATTCGTACTAAAAATGCTATGGACACCCGCATCATAAAAAAGAATAAAAGAAGACTATGATATAATTAATCGATGTCTGACATTGTAAAGACAAACACGAATTAATTCTTCAAAGGTAATCAATTTTGACGACACTTATATAGCTGCTCCAAGTTTCCCAAAAAAAAAATATAGCTGCTGCAAGAGCCTAACCATTATAGGACACACAAACCTACAGGCTAATGATAAGTCGAATAGAACTGAATTAGAGACTAATACTAATACATACATTAATGAAAGGAAACTTCTAATAATATATAACAATAAGGTAGGAAGATTCCTGACAGAATATTTCTCCATGTTGCTCTCGCACGAGACATGCTTGCATCAGAGGAATAGTCCAGACCCAGCGGGATGGGTTGTATTTTGTATGTGTCCATTATGATTTCACATGTGTAAAATTCTTTGGTAAAATTCTTTGGTAAAAGTTTCAATCTTTTAGGGCATTACGCTTATATGATGATCTAAGTGTTTTTTTGGCAAAATGATGATCTAAGTGTTACTGTGGTGTCTTCATTTTTTACTTGAAGCAATGGAATGATACGTATCTTCATTATCACGAAGTGAATCCGAAGCAAACCTACTACTTATCCATGGAGTATCTCCAAGGAAGAGCCCTGTCAAATGCAATTGGAAACTTAAGTGTCCAAGGTGCCTATGCTGATGCTTTAAAGACACTTGGACATGAACTTGAGGAGATTGCTGAGCAGGTGATGTAACTTGAATATCCTTCCTTATATTTAATTAGATTTTATACACAATTTGGTATGTTTTTTTTCTGTGGCAAACTTTGTTCTAGGCGATTAGGTATAAGTCATGCACAAACTTACAGAATCTGATATAGTTTCGTTTGATTTCAAATCTTCTATCTTAATTGTTTGTGATTCGAAAGAATCTTTTACTTAGCCACACCTCTCCATTGTATGTGATTGTTTATAACGTAAGGGTCTGTTTGGGACCAGGAAGGTACTATGAAAAAAATTAAGCCAAGAAAAGTTCAAATGAAAGAAAATGTGGGGAATTTAAAAGATAAACAAAATTAAATGAATGTATTTTAGATATTTGTTGATACTCGTCTTATATATCTAATGACGTGAAATCTGAGCATATTTAGTTTTAAGGACGTTACCCATTGTATTTTCCAAGATAAAACTATTGAAAAGAAAATGATGCTTCTTAGAATCCCCCCCTTTACCTACCTCTTTCGGTGACCCAAACATTCCCCAAATCCATAAGTGCTTTGGGATCATATTTCCATTTCAATGCATCTGAATTTCCTCTATACAGGAGAAAGATGCAGCACTTGGAAATGGTGGGTTGGGAAGGCTTGCTTCTTGCTTTCTTGATTCCATGGCAACCTTAGATTTGCCAGCCTGGGGTTATGGACTGAGGTACAAGTACGGACTATTCAAGCAACGTATTACGAAAGCTGGGCAAGAGGAAGTTGCTGAAGATTGGCTTGAGGTTTGATACATTTATAAATATATAATCTATGATGATTTTCATCTAGTGGATGTTCAATTGTGATATTTCTATTTTTTTGGTTGGTTTGATGCAGAAATTCAGTCCCTGGGAAGTTGCAAGGCATGACATTGTGTTCCCCATCAGATTTTTTGGTGATGTTCATGTTGAACCTAATGGCTCGTAAGTCGCAGACTATTGTGAAATTTATGTTCGAATACATCCAGTGCAATTTTAAAAAGAAGATCTGATATCACAGTGGCTGTTGGGTTGCCACACACTTTTGTTTTTAATTTTGTAAATTGATATTTCAGTGCCCATGTGGTAGCCACGTTTTTCTGCCTATCTGTCACATTTTTACTGCACTAATTTATTCAACTTTGTTTAATGTATCAGTTAATAATAATTAAAAGTGTTATGTACTAATGTAGGAGGTACTTTTTTGGCTTGAGTTGCTGAAGTTGATGGAAATGATCATTATAGTATTTTTGACATATTCTTTGTTGTCCTTATATTTCGATAGAGTATATTGTAATTTTTTATTCATGGTTCAGAGCTTTCATCAACTTCATCAATATTAATCACTATTATAGAATCTTCAGCAATTTCTTCCAAATTCACCCTTACCAAACATGCACATAACTGATCTAGTTTCCAGTCATATTCTGTATTTGGTACTGCTTATATATTGAATGTTTGTGTAGCCGGAAATGGATTGGTGGGGAGGTCATACAGGCAGTCGCATATGATGTTCCAATTCCTGGTTATAAAACAAAGAACACAAATAGTCTTAGACTTTGGGAGGCCAAAGCTAGTGCAGAGGACATAAAATTATTTCAATTTAATGGTGGTCAATATGAATCTGCTACACAACTTCATTCTAGTGCTCACCAGGTCAGTTATTGCCTTATATGGTTATTACATTCCTTTAATCATGTATTGTTCATACTTAAAATAATACCCCTTTTATTCTAACACATTGGATCATGCACGAGTAAAACCATGTCCATAACTTGTGCAGATTTGTGCTGTACTTTATCCCGGCGATGCAACAGAAAGTGGAAAACTTTTAAGACTTAAACAACAATTTTTGTTGTGCAGTGCGTCACTTCAGGTTGACTAATTCTTCTCAGTTCCATTTCTATAACTATATATTCTCTCCGTAAAAAATTAAAGAAAGAAGAGGGCCTTTTGAACTTTGAAGTTATCTGCAACTTCTTTTCCAAGTTGCATGAAATTTTATATCTGATTTAAAAAGAAGACTTTTTTTGTGGCGGAGGGAGTAATTTTTTTTTTTGTTTAGTTTGTCATTTCAATGTGACTAATTCCTCTCTACCATGATTAGCACATTAACCCAACTTTGTGGTCAACACCAGGACATCATATACAGATTTAAGGAGAGGAATGAAGGGAAGGGTAGCCTTGATTGGTCTTCATTCCCCTCAAAAGTTGCAGTACAACTGAATGACACACATCCAACACTTGCAATCCCGGAGCTCATGCGGTTATTAATGGATGATGAAGGACAAGGTTGGGATGATGCATGGGATATAACCACAAGGTCCTTTTATTTCTTCTCTGAATTTTATATTTGCAATATGATTTCAAGAAAATGTTTGCTAAGAAAAATGTTTTCCGGGATAAAATGTTTGCTGTGGAGAAGAGGCAGAGAGGAAAGGGAGATAGGAAGACCCAAACAGATGTGGCTGAGCCGCTGAGAGAATGGCTTTGGGTTGGATGAGAGTATGGTTACTCTCAAAGGAAGTCAGAAGTGATATGCTTCTTCTTGGATTGGAAGAGAGTATGACTTTAGATAGAGCAAAGTAATGTGCGAGTATTTGTGTGGAGGATTGATCTCGTGTCATTTTTTAACCATTTATCTTCTTTATTTTTCTTTCTTAAATTTTTTACCCTTTTATCATTTTTATCTTATCATTTTTATTTTCATCTTTATTTTTTTTTAAATTTTTTTAGCATACCTTATCTTTTTTATCTTTCATATCTTTCTTTTCCTTTTGGCTCCGATATCATGTATCGATTCATTTTAGTCGACCTCAAAATCTTTGGGACTAAAGCTTGGATGTTGTTGTCGTTTTTAGAACTCACTTTTATTTATTTATTTGTTTGTTTGTATTATAAAAGCATTAAACAATAAAACAATCTAAACATATGTAGTTTTAAAAAAAATTAATCATATTTATTTTTGTTTGCATTTCCCCAGGCATATCCTTCATATGAAAATAACTTCTTTTAGTATTTTTATTTTCTTTCCCTAACAATTTCCGGGATCCAAACGTAGCTAAAGAACAACAATATATTTTTTAGTGCCAAACTCACGAAATCTTTTAATGAGTCAAGCATTGGAATTCATAAAACGTATTTCGGTAAACAAACGGAACTAAGTTCTTTTTGTTGTTGTTATTACAATGTGATCTCAAATATGTTATATTATATATCCAGGACAATCGCTTATACAAATCATACTGTCCTTCCTGAAGCACTTGAAAAATGGTCACAAGCAGTCATGTGGAAACTTCTTCCACGACATATGGAGATCATTCAAGAAATTGACAAGCGGGTATCATTTCCACCTGGTTCTTTGCATCAGTGTTTGTAAAACAAGTTAGTTGTGTTAAGTTAATCCTGTGCTCATCTTGCAGTTCATCGCAATGGTACAATCAAAAAGCCCTTATCTTGAGAGTAAAATATCTGGCATGCGCATTTTGGATCACAATCCCGAGAAGCCTGTGGTGCGCATGGCTAACTTGTGCGTCATCTCTTCACACACAGTAAGAAATGTCATCTCTTTCTTTACACATGGCTTAAATATGTATTTCGTCCTTGAAGATAGAGTGTGTTGTTTTAGGTCTATAAAATATATTTTGTTACTCATCTTTGTAATTTAAGCTATTTTCTTTTTAATCCTTCCCTGTCAATCTCTCTTTAAAAAGAAACCAACGTCGCTCACGTGACTTCAGTCCCCGTTTATCACATAATAATTTATTAAATACTCAACACTTTATTTCTAGAGAACTAGACGGGAGGGAATAAAAAGGAGGACATAATATTAAGTTTTAACTTCATTCAGGTATGGAGTACTAATTTTCCATGTTCAACTCGCTATAAATTCTTTTTGAAACTTTTCTTTGATGGTTAGCTCTAATTTTCTTCCTTTTATTTGGTGATGTTCAAAAAGGACTTATTTGATATCTAAATTCACATTTCTGCAGGTGAATGGTGTTGCCCAGCTACACAGTGATATTTTGAAGGCTGAATTATTCACTGACTACGTCTCTTTATGGACCACCAAATTCCAGAACAAAACCAATGGCATAACACCACGACGGTGGCTAAGGTTTTGCAACCCGGAGCTGAGTCATATAATCACCAAGTGGTTAAAAAGTGATGAGTGGGTTACTAATCTTGATTTACTTGCTAATCTGCGGCAGGTAAGCCACGATTCAAAACTTAAATTCTTGCAATCTGGTCTAACATTGACATTTTCATCTTTTACGTTGAAAGTTTGCTGATGATGAAAAACTCCATGCACAATGGGAAGCTGCCAAGATGGCCAACAAGCAGCGTTTGTCACAGTACATACGGCGGGTGACTGGTGTGAGCATTGACCCGAATACTCTATTTGATATACAAGTCAAGCGCATCCATGAATACAAAAGGCAGCTTCTAAATATACTGGGTGTGGTGTATCGCTACAAGAAACTCAAGGTGTGTGGAAGTTCATGAGTTTCCACAGTTCGATATTTGATCTTTTCTACATACTTCCTCCATCCCAAGTTATTTTTCTTAGTAGGAAGTATAGTTTCGTATGGACTAAGGGTCCATTTGGAACCCGGGGAATGCTAGGGAAAGAAAAACAGGAGGAACTTTGGATGAAAAAAATAAGAAGGAAATTGCTTCAAACTCCTTAAATCAACTCTAGACATTTGTTCATTTATGTTCTAATATACTCCCTCCGTCCCGGTCGACTTTGCCAAATGCCAAGTAGGTAAGAAATAAGAAAAGTAAAAATTGTGTGGTTCAGATTTGTGCAGAGGAAAGTGACAAAATTTTTTGGGACAACCAAAAAGGGGAAGTTGGCAAAATCCAATGGGATAGAGGGAGTATAAAGGGCTAAGAATTAAAAAAAGCCTAATCTAGTTTTGCTTTTTGTTATACTTTTCAATGTATACCCAAGCACAAAGTTCAAATTTCCTTTGTATAATAAAACCCCTCAAAAAAAACAAAGTTCAAAGAAATAAAAAGGAAATTACCTCAAACTCCATTAATAAATTTTACACATTTGTTCGTTTTAGTTCTAATATATAAAGGCTAAGAAATCTAAAAAGTAAAATATATGATTTGTTTAGTAGCCTAATCTATATGTACTTTTCATCATACTTTTCAACTTTTACCCAAACACAAAGTTCAATTTTCCTTGATATTACCTTCCCCCCTTCCCTATCATTTTCTGAGTCCCAAACATAGTGCAACGGTCTCACAAAAAACTTATCTACCCTTATTTGTTATGTCTCTCCATTCTCTTCTTTATTAGTAATCCGTGGAAAGCATTAATTTTTCTTTCAAAGTTTTCCTGCCTTTCTCAAGATGTATAGTATTAAAATTATTTTTCCATTTCAACCAGTAATTTAATTTCAATTTTCTGACACTCAATCTTATGATTGCTGATCAATTAATCTAAAAAAGTTATTCAAATAGGGGCAATTCGGAAAGAAAACTGGAGATTATGTCTTGGATTCCTGAAACGTTAATTACTTTGTGACAAAGTTTTAAGGCTTAAGCTACAAATACTTTGTGATGGAGTACATAATTTTGGACATTACTGTTGAACTATATAGTGCCATTATATATAAGTATATAACCATACATCTGTTTATGTTACTACTGCAAGTCCAGCTTTGCCCCCTGACCCTGCCCCCAGTCAAATACCCGCCTAGCGTCCAAGTTTATTTGTAATTACAAAATCATGAATTTCATGCGGTGTCGGTAATATTATTACCCCTTTAAGCTATGTCTACTTCTTATGTATTCTGCTTTGTGGAAACAGGAGATGAGTCATGAAGAGCGTAAGAATACAACAGCTCGCACTGTAATGTTTGGGGGCAAAGCGTTTGCAACCTATACAAATGCAAAACATATCATCAAACTTGTAACAGATGTTGGGGATGTTGTAAACAGTGACCCCGAAGTCAATATTTATCTGAAGGTGAGCAGAGCTTATTATAATATGGTTGTTCAATTCTCCTCCTCTTACCTACCAATCTTTTGGGAACAATTCTCCTAAGCCTTGTTCCAATACTATTGACTCCTCTGCCACATGCCACATTGTGCTTGGAAAATGGAGAAGAGATAAAGAGGCATGAATTAGGTAGGTTAAACAAGAAAATGAATAGGAGAAAAATCGGTAGAAATGAAAGTTGTGGAAATAGAGAAAAACTAATTGGCATGTAAAAATTTAAAAGGAATTTTCTGTAAAATTAAATACTACGGAGTATCTATTAAATTAGGGCTAACTCACCCCAAATGGATTCTCAAGGTGAGCTTTACTTTGCACTTACTAGATATAGATATAAAGGATCCTCTAAGTGAGGTTTACCTCACACTTATTAGATTTTTTTATACATCGGAGAGGATCTCACACATATTAGATACAGATATGGTAAACATCCGATGTAGGTCAACATTTTAACACAACACTTCAGCCCATACAGAGTCCAAATAATACAATCGCCAATGGACTCATACCGTTGATTTTTTAGATCTGGTAAAGATCCGACGATGTGAGACAACATTTTAACACTATTCATACATATAGAATACTCTGTGCCCAGTATTAGATACTGTGACACTCAACTGGTTATTTCTTCTTTAATCTTCTCATTGGAATGCGGAAAAACTTTTGAATGGCCTCCACAAGTTAAGGAAAAATCTATGCCATTTAGTTCTCACCAACACTTGTAGTTTGCTAAATATATTTTTCTTCTTTTTTACAACAGCAGTAATAATAATAATAATAATAATAATAATAATAATAATAATAATAATAATAATAATAAATTTTCAGGTAGTATTTGTACCCAATTACAACGTATCAGTGGCAGAAATGCTTATCCCGGGAAGTGAGCTTTCACAGCATATCAGTACAGCTGGCATGGAGGCCAGTGGGACTAGCAATATGAAATTTGCACTCAATGGGTGCCTAATCATAGGAACACTGGACGGGGCTAATGTGGAAATCAGAGAGGAAATTGGGGAAGATAATTTTTTCCTTTTTGGTGCAAGAGCTGAAGAAGTGCCTCTTCTGCGCAAAGAAAGAGAAAACGGTCAGGTATATATAGGTGACGGTTCCAGGGAAAAGTAGTCTTTCCTTGAAAAATGAAAACACTTGCTTTTAAAGTGTGATGGTTGCAATTTAGCATCAGGATGTGGACTGTAGACATTTCTATTGAACATGGTGGCAGAAATTGCATATAATTACAATTCTCTAGTTGAATTTTTCTACTTTTACTCTTGTTTTTTAATCCTTAGGTCTTCAATCTCATGCACCATATTCATTCTCATCTTCCATTCAAGAAAAATAGACATGTGTGTGTGTATATAATGTACCCTTAAATTGTATATAAAGGTATCAGATAAATAAAATGAGCTTGCATGTGTCTTTTTATTTTCTCTCTATTTGTCTTTCCTTCTAAATTTCTTCTCTCTTTTCTTTCCCTGCATTTCCTGCTTTCTGAATTGACCTAAGAGCTCACATTATCTTTCACATTTAGTAGCCTGATGTAGGGATGGAGTTGCATTTTAGAGACTATTCTCAGGATACAAATGACAAATATAATGTTAAAGGCAATGGGATTCAGGATTATATGCTAGAGATATTTTATTGTGTTTAGTTATACTGGAAAATGTGACTGAAAATTACTACTTTGTACTTTTTAATTTTTGCACATGTTTTAGATGTGTATTCATTCTTACCCCTGTTTTTATGCATGCAGTTTAAACCAGATCCTCGGTTTGAAGAAGCAAAGCAATATATCAGATCTGGAGCGTTTGGGAGCTATGATTATAATCCTTTACTAGACTCGCTGGAAGGAGATTCAGGCTATGGCCGTGGTGATTACTTTCTTGTTGGTTACGACTTTCCAAGCTACCTTGATGCCCAGGCAAGGGTTGACGAAGCTTACAAGTAAGTAGTCCATTCTTTTATATCTTGCTTTTATGTTTTTTTAATCTTATTCTATCCTTTTATCTTTCTTATCTTTTTTGCTCCGATTTTATGTGTTCATTCATATTAGCCGACCCCAACTATTCACAAATTATACAGTACATTCAGTGCTATTTTTAGTATTTTTCCCAACAATTGTTCACTTTTCTGTTAGCATCCGTTGGGAACCTAAAAATACTAGACGGGAAATATTAAGAAAAACATAGAAGAAAAGTGTAAGGAAGGAAACTGTTGGGAAATAAAAGATTAACTAAACTCTATAAATTTATTTGACTTTTTTTGCTTTATTTATTTATTTATTTATTTATTTAATTATTTAGGTATTCTTAAAAATAAGAAATCTAAAGACTACGTATATGCGGAAAAAGTAAACATAGAATTGTGTTTCACTTTATTTTACATTTTTAAGCTAAAGCCTTTTCAAAAAAAATATCAACTTTTAGTTGTTTCCTTTCCATAGCATTTTCCAGATGGATATCATGTAAAACTCTTGTATAAAATTAATGAGTTATTTTTCTGGCCCCTCCCAAATTCAGTTTTTTGGTAACTCTATAGGTTTCATTTTCTCTTAAAAAACTTGTTTGTTTCTGGATATATAGTGTGCCTAAAGAATTGGGAACATTCAATTCTTTTGTACAATGCAGGGATAGGAAAAGATGGATAAAGATGTCGATACTAAGCACGGCTGGCTCTGGGAAGTTTAGTAGTGACCGAACCATATCTCAGTATGCAAAAGATATTTGGAACATTGGCCGTTGCTCCGTCCCATGAAGTCTCATTCGAGTCCAACGATCGTTTGCCCAGTTGAGGCCAAAATGATATGCCAGCCACAAACTGCTCCGCTTCCTTCTGTTCTTGTTTCTCATCCACCCAGACTTCCCTCTGAATAATCATGGCAAGTCTGCTATATATGCTGCTTTGCCTATGCTGTGTATTAATACACTCTTGATATGTAAATAATAATAACAATTACAATAACAATAATAATAATAATAATAATAATAATAATAATAATAATAATAATAATAATAATTTGTAACTAGTCCCAAGATAAATGTTTCTTTATTGGATGTTTGATAGAAATTGTTACTTTTGATAGTTCTTCAATGTAATTCAAGATACAGATGTTTTTACTATACTAGATTACTAGTCATGTGACTTGTGCCATTTGGGTTGAAAATGCCTCATTTGACAAGTGTAGGCGTGTAGCATTAAAATATGTATTCGGTTTCAATAATGCTATGAGGTAGGGTGCTAATTCAACACTGTTTGTCAATCAAATTAACCCCGCAGGACAGTAGTACGATATAATACCCCACAATCAGTATAAAATTTTGAAAGTTAAACATCATTAGTTACTATTGTTGGTCTGGGGTGGGCATTTTGAAAATCTTACTGAATAAGTTGAGTAGGAGCAACAAGTTTGGTTTATCATAAGTTTCTTGTGATCAAGTAAAAAAAAGTTTTTTTTTTACATTTTCTTTGTAGTGAACACTTAACAAGCAAGTACAACAGCACAAGACTTACATTATAGTATTACATTTGATAGTAAACAACACAAGTCACATGACTAGTAATCTAGTATAGTAAAAACATCTGTATCTTGAATTACATTGAAGAACTATCAAAAGTCACATACTAGATTACTAGTCATGTGACTTGTGTTTGTAGTATTACATTATTCTGGAGTTAGAGATCCGGAAGGTTTTATGAGTTTTTTTCCGTTCTATGTCACACTTTTCTTTTCTTTTGAATGGAGTCTTATACTTTTCATTCACTTGTTTCTTTGCTACGTAATATTATTCTAATGAATCAATAAATTATTTTATTTAAAAATATGCAAGAACAAAATCTTTTTTGATTGCACAAGGATGTCTTGTGGCTTATACTCCGTGACTTAAACGATTTCAGGGAAACAAAAAAAGATGGGGTGTTTGGTTAATGGCCTATCAATCATTTTTGGCTAATTTGAACACTATTAGGTTTTTTGACCAAATAAACAGATAATTGAGGTGTTTGGTTGATTGGTTTTTTTACTTAGTTTTTTGTCTCAAACAGCCAAAATTGAAAGTGCTAATAAAAGTGGCGTTTTGCAATTGGCCGCTTCAGAATATACATGGCATTCCAATTTTACCCAGCCGGCCTCCATTCTCTTCTTGGTCTATTTAGACATGGCTTTTCTATATTTTTTTCTTTACTACCCAGTGCCCACTGCCACCGGCCATCTCTACTTTTATTTGCCTCCTCACCGTCTCACACGTCAAAGAGAAAAACCACCCACTATCTCCTTACTTGGACCAAGCATGCATTTTATAAAATATTACTCCGTATTTTATAACTTTGTTCCAATGCAATTTAGCTGCAATTTAATTGTGCATTTATTATAATATGCTATGTACTTTTTAATGTCAAAATAATAATAACAATGATGATGATGAAATAGCAATAACAATTGAATCTAAAAATTAATTGATGTTCATAATAGTCATTTAACAAATTATCAGCTGATTGTAAACAGTCATTTAACCAAACACCATTTTACAAATTACTAATAGCCTAATACTATCAGCTAATCAAAACTGCTAATAGAATCTGTTGTTATGAATCAATCAACAGCCAACAGCCAATTGTCAAACACCCCGATGAATATGTAATCCAGAGAGCCATTTCACTATATATGCATCTGTATACGTATACGAAATATGAGAACTAATCTCAGCGGATTAATAGATAAATTCTTGAAGCCAAAATGGTGTAACCAAATAAAAAGTACAACTTTGTTTATTGAAAACGCAATAACCAGAAATACATGTTTCAGAAAGACATGTTGGAGGGAACAAGATGTAAGAAGTTTAATGGTGTAAACTGATACAAATATTGCACAAGGCCGACAAGGGGTGGGCTAGAGAAACTAGAAATCAAATTGAAAAATTGATCCCATCCAAAATGAATCAAAACAGAATGCAGGAAAAACCAAATGAATCGTAGTCGTCTGGTTTCAACTTCAATCTTTCAAAATCAAACCGAATAAATCAAATAAAATTTGAGATTTATTTATTGAATATTGGGCATTTAGAAAAGTGACGTTAAGTTATAGACTTATAGCTATTGTTTAGCTCACTTTAATATTTTTATTTACATTACATACCTACTATAACTATAATACAACTTTTGAACTACGTTAATAAAAGTGAGAGAATAATGAGACTCCTTATGATCCGCTACTCTGAAAAGAGGGTGTAAATGAGCCGAATCGAATCTAGCTCGAACTTGGATATGCTTGAACTTGCTAAGAATACACTGGTTCAATCTTGGACGAGCCTAATAATTTCGAGCTCCAACTCGATTCAGACTCGGCTCGAGCTCGAGTCGAGTTTTGCTATTTAATTTTTTTTTATAGATTTGAGCTTTAATAAGATGTTCAAATTGAAGTCAAGCTAAAAACCAATAATTCTATTTTCAAAATTAATAATATAATATTTTTTTTGGAAGAAAAATTAATAATATAATACTCCGTATTACATACTCTGTACATACATATGAATAAATAAATAAATAAATAAATAAATAAATAAATAAATAAATAAATAAATAAATAAATAAATAAATAAATAAATAAATAAATAAATAAATAAATAAATAAATAAATAAATAAATAAATAAATAAATAAATAAATAAATAAATAAATAAATAAATAAATAAATAAATAAATAAATAAATAAATAAATAAATAAATAAATAAATAAATAAATAAATAAATAAATAAATAAATAAATAAATAAATAAATAAATAAATAAATAAATAAATAAATAAATAAATAAATAAATAAATAAATATAGTGTATGGGTACATAATCACACACACACTTTTCGGATCAAATAAGAACATGACTTATCGTGAGAGCGTGGGAACGCCACATTTACCCCCAACATGATGCACAATGAAGTTCGTCTATTGCACTTCTTGGGATTGTCATAATATTTATCAAAATGCCACAATGTCTATTTAATATTGATTTGCTTAGAGCAAAGTTAAAAATGTGCGATAAAGGGGTTCCATTGTGTACCACGTTGATTTGTCCTATTGAATGTTCTCATATTAAGCATCGTTCTTATTGTCAGTGCACCATATGTGTGTGCGTGTGTTATGGCTCGCAAGCTCACAAGCTAAAAGGAATTGAGCTTGGGGTTAGCTCAATTGCTTCACAAACCAGTTCAAGTTTGAGTTTAGCCGAACTCGAATTGAGTTTTGACAGGTGACTCACGGTCACATACAATCTAATTAAGTTTGTGCTTTAGATGTGTTTGAGAAGGGGTAAACAGGGTTTCTTTGCTCAAATTGATGGAAAAATCTCTTAAATTTAAATCAATTTGACAATCATCCCTTAAAGAATAGTACAATTTTATACTGGCCCCCTATCCCTTAAGACTTTGCAAAGTTTGACTGGCACGAGAATTAATAAAATAAAAACTGTGTGGTTGAGATTTGTGCAGAGGGGATAGAATTAACTGAAACCACAAACTATTTAAAATTCTATTTAGTGACTTTGGGTTGGACCTGATATTCACTTTTCCTGTTTTCCTCTTCTCTTGTTGCACCCTTTAGCTATCTCATTATTTTTATATTATATTTTATATTTTTTCTCCCTTTTCTTTCTTTTTTCTCGATGCTGACACCAAAATCTTTTGGAAATATGACTTGAATGTTGTTGTTGTCATTCTTTTTTCTCGATCTTTGGAAAATAAAGGAGATTGTTACCAAATATTCATTTATGTGTGGAGAATTACACTTTTAGTCCCTAAATTATTACTCATATTGAAATTTAATTTCCATCAATTTAATTTTGTACTCTTAAATATCATCCCCAATTTTTTTATTTTTATGAATGTGATTTTTGCTATTAAACTTTAACGAACACAATTAATTTTTAATTTTGTAACTTTGACACAGTTTTTATGAGATGTAGGAGTATTAAATGTCACAAATGTTATTGGTACACATATTTTGTGCACGCCCCCTAATTGTCTGTTTAGACATTCAATTCGTTTAGTAACTACCTCGTAGACAGACAACTATGAAATCTACACAAAAGATATACGAAATACAAAATATGTATACATCCCAATAACGATTCATTAAATTTTGTAAAAGAGTCAAATAAGGACTGCTACTATTACGGAATCGTCAAATAACGTCATGTAATCAATAAAGTGTAATCATATGAGTCATAACGACCAGGGTTGTTAAAATCGCGATTTGAATCATAAAATCATATGCTTTTAGATTCAACTTCATAAAACCGATTTGAATCCCGTACAAAATCGGATATCATCATATAAAATTGTATTCAAATTGGATAAAATCATTCAAAATGTCGATTTTATCAGAGTTTACGATTTTAAGAATTTGGGTTTAGCTTAATCCAAACACGGCCCAATTTGCTCAGGTCCATTAACAGCAAGTGTCGTTACCTGCCTACCACTCAGAATGCACGGGGAAATTGGTTTTGGGGATTCCGGTGTAGTATAGTTTCAAATCAGAGAAGAAACGATTTTTTTTTGGAACAAAATTTTAAGGAAAATTGACAAGAACAATCTCACCTTTCACTGGTCTTTTCAGAATAATCCCACTTTTACTTAATTCCAGAATAATCCCACCTTTGCACCTCATCTTCTTTGTTGGACTCTGACCTGTTGGTGACATACTATACCGGATTTTTTTTACCTTTTCTTTGAAAACCTTATATAAATAATACCACATTTCACAAATCTGCTCAAAACGGTTCCCATGTTTCATTTTTTCTTTTTTCTCCTTAAAATTTTTCTTTCTTTATTTTCATCCCTAGACACTTTTTATTCCTTTTTCATTTTTATTATTCTATTTCTTACTCTATTATGAGATATATATTTTTTGTAAAATTTGTCTTCAAAATAGCTCTTTTTTGTCCTTTTCTTTTTCTTTCCGTATTTCATTTCGTTTCCCTGTTTATGTTTTTCTTCTCAATCATTCTCTTCTTATTAAGAAGAAGATCTTTAATGTGAAGAGAATGATTAAGAAGAAAACGTAAAAAAGTAAATGAAATAAAAATACGGAAAGACAAAAAAAGCAATGAAAAAAGAGCTATTTTGAAGAGAAATTTTACAAAAAAAAACTCTCCTAATAGAGTGAGAAATAGAATAATAAAAAATGAAAAGAAATGAGAACAAAATGATAGAGAAAGTGATAAAAAAAATGTTTAGGGATGAAAATAAAGAAACAAAAATTTTAGGGAGAAAAAAGAAAAAGTGAAACATGAGACCATTCTAAGCAGATTTGTGAAAGATGGAATTATTTATATAAAGTTTTCAAACAAAGGGTAAAAACCCGGTATAATAGGTCATCAGCAAGTCAGGATCCAACGAAAGAAGATGAGTTGCAAATGTGAGATTATTCCGGAATTACGTAAAAGTGAAATTATTCTTATCAATTTTTTTTTTTTTATATTTCCTCTCCTTTCTTTCTTTCTTTTTTGAACTTTTAACGTATGCATATCTTTACCAAAACATACTCATAATATCTAAACTAAGGCTTAAATACTCATTCTATTCAGATGTTTATTGGGAAAATTCTTTGTAACATTGTACTTTATTTGTTAAATTTGTTAAATGACTTATATTCTTTGATTACATAGCTTTATTTTGTCACTACATATTTTATGCACTTTAATGAACACATCAATGTAAGTGTTATAATGTTTTTCCTTGGATTGTAATTTGTTGGTCTGATCTGATCTGTTTAAGTCTGGTCTGGTCTGTTTAAGTCTGGCCTGCTCTGTTTAAGTCTGGTTTGTTCTGGTCTGAACTGGTCTGGTGTGGTAAACGCCTGGTTTATGTGTATTTTATAATTACGGAAGTCAAGTCTGGTCTGATCTGTTTAAGTCTGGTCTGTTTATGTCTGGTGTGGTTTGGTTTGGTTTGGGATTGAAAACAGTTATAGTAAAAACATCATTGCTAGCGACCCGTTGACAATCTCCTAACTCCGATTTTAACTTGCGTGTCGTTATTTTATCTTATATTTAAGTCAATCTTCATTAAATATTCCACACTAATCTTATAATTTATTTTGAAAAGATAATGAGATGTATGTTAAAAATGAGATTACGAGGTTGTCAAAAGAATTCACCCGATTATTTCATATAAGTAGACATGAGGCTTTATTACGTATATCGTGACTATTTAGACCTTATTTGACTTCCTTTTAAATTTTCCATGAAATGATATACTTGGAAACTGGCCCGCGTGACTTATTCCGGTCGTACCTCGTCACTCATTCCCATTAAAGTATTGGGTCCACCCCCTGGAGTACTTGCATTGTGTCTTAAAATGTTCGGTCAATATTACTACCTCCGTCCCAACAAGAAGTTCTCATTTCCCTAAATAAAAAGTTATTCTACATCAAAACAGTGCTAAACAGTGCCAAACAGTGCTAAACAGTGCAAAACAGTGTTGAAACCATGCCAAACTGTGTCGAAACAGTGCCAAATAGTAAAATTTACCCCCAGTAACTTTATTTCCTTAATATGTGTGAAAGTGGAACTTCTCTCTGGGCCGGAGGAAGTATTTGAAGTCAAAAAGCTCTTCAAATCTTATATAGCTGGCCTGATTAATCTCTTCGGTGTAAAGGAAATCTGAGGATAAATGGAATAATATGTTGACCTTTAATATCACCGGAATCATATTCTCCGGTTGGCCCGAATCCGTCGTATTTCGGCGAAGGTTTTATCTTCTAGAAAACCAAAAGCGGAAGGGAATTCAATTCTGTCCTCGCCTGAGATTTATTTCCATTTCTGCAGAAGTGATTCCATTTGCTTATTATTCATTCAGAGAATCAGAAAGTCCGGTAATGGCGCGTTTGTGGTGGTCCGTCCTCATGGCGTGGTGGGTACTGGTTTCCGCCAACGCCGCATACGGCGGCGCGGAGCCGCTGGCGGGCCGGGTTTACGGATGCGCGTATGCTGCCATGCTGTATATGGGGACACCGAGAGATTACGATTTCTACGTTGCAACACGTGTCATGCTTCGATCTCTGGCGCGGCTCGGCGCCGAAGCTGATTTGGTCGTCATTGCTTCCATGGACGTTCCTCTGCCGTGGATCCATACCTTGTAAGCTTGCTTCTCCTTAGCTAAATTGATTTTTGCACCCTTTTACTTTAACCATGATTTTCTACTAATATATACAATTAAACATTATGTATAAAATGTTATTAAATTTATATTAACGTGAATTTTTAAAATATTACTCCCTCCGTCCCCAATTGCAAGACACTTTATGGTTTACTCTATACTTCATATCTGTTTGACCGACGATAAAACAAATAAATCTCTTACCATACTCAAATTATTTTTAGAAAAACGAATTACATATTCAGAAACTACATTAAAAACTTTTACACAGTCACAAAAATCAGAATTAATTTGATAAAAAATTGATATATAAAGTAAGAAATTAAGAGTGATTTGTCTTGACAAATGAATAGAAAAATATCTTACAAAATGAGATTGAAAAAGTAACTTTTTATAATGTTTACTAAAATGTACTCTGTTAAAAAAAGAAAAATAATACGGAGTATAAAACCAATCAATAGACTCTGACTGTGTGTCATCCATTCACAACTGTCAATGAAATACACTCACATGTTTATATTACATATCAGTTTAGTAAAACATTTTTTCAATTATTATAATTTTTTTTTATTTCTCTGTATAATTCTTTTTTTGAATATATTTCTGTATAATTATGAAATTAAAAAACACATGTTAGGATTTTGTGAGATTTCATTCACTTACCAATTATTATAAATTTTAAACAAATACTAAGTATTATTGATATTAGAGGCCGTTTGGGAACACAGTTTTTTGGCTTATCGGGCTTATGAGCCAGCTTTTTCACCAAACACTTAACTTTTACTTTCGCGCGCTAAATTGTGTAATAAGCAGAAAAAGTAAGGTTGGAGTTACTTTTCTGACTGTATTGGCTGAAGTTACCGTAGATGACCATTTTAGCTATTTTTACATATAATTTTTTATTTATTTTATTAATAAAATATTTTTTAAAAATAATTTGTTCTTAAATCAGCAGAATCAGCCAATGTAGCCACTTCAGCCACAACTTCATAATTTTCAGCAGAATCAGTCAAAACAGCCGATTTTGATGCTACCAAACGGGCTCTTAATGCCCAAAGCTTATGTCGAAATTATGTGAGATTTCATTGACTTTGTGGGTTATTCACCTTTGACTTCATTGACTTCGATTTTGACTCCAAACGAAAAAATGCATTTCCATTCATTTTCGTTTTGCCTTTCAAAATGAGCAACCGCGGTTTTGTCTGACTTCCATTTGATTTTTAGAAGCCAAAACTTAGAAGCCAAAACTAAGGGAGTGTTTGCAATTACTTCAACTTTAAAAAAGTGATTTTTTAAAGTGATTTTGGGAAAGTGATTAATAGTAAAAGTTGGTAGTGTTTGAGAAAAAAGTAATTCTAGAAAAGTAAAAGTTGGTAGTGTTTGGTAAAATAAGTATTTTTTGTGTAATAGAAAAAGTGAGAAGCAGTTTAAAGCACCCTTCTACCTGCTTCCAGCTTTTAGCTTTTAAGTGATTAATTTAAGCAGAAACTGTCATTTGAAAACACTCTTTTCAACTTTTTTTAAGCCTAAAACCGGAACTGTATTGTTAGAGCATCCCGTGTGATCTGATAAATGTTTGATTTTTGTACTCCCTCCGTCCCAGAATTAACTTCGGTTTTGACTGGGCACGGAGATTAAGAAAGTGGGAAATGTGTGGTTGAGAGTTGTGCAGAGGAGAGAGAAATGTGTAAGAATGGTTGTGAACCACAAATCCTTTCCTATAAGTTTTTGGTTTGATGTGATTCGGTATGTTTAAATCTCCTCTAGGCTGATACGAGACTAAATATAGACCAACTAAAAACATGTAAGCAAAGTGATGCTCCACGTAACGTGGAAAAAAAAAAGAGGGATTGAGACAGGTAGGCTTTGCCAAGAATATTCTCGGTGTATTTTTCCATCATAGGATAAAATTAAAATTGTACGAAGTATTATTATTACGGGGACAGAGCCCCACTCTCTATCTGTCAGATTGTGATTATAGTTCAATTTACATCCTTTCATCGTGCCGTCTGGTCGGTGTTGGGGGCCCTCAAGGATAGGGTGTCATCCTTTTTTTTACGCAATCCATCTACAGGAATTGCCATGGCCTACCGCACCCAAACCACACTATTGTGACTTGCGGGCGGAACCATAATTTTAATTTATGGACCGCAATTTGTGTTGTGTTATTTTGTGCGTCAAAACCGCTTATATAATTTATGCTCATTGGCCTTTGTTATTTAAAAATATTTCATCTTATAGAACCTTTTTAACTTTCCTTATTTAACAATTCTAAAAAAAATCATTTTCATTTAAAGTAACTATATAATTTATGCTCATTGGCCTTTGTTATTTAAAAATATTTCATCTTATAGAACCTTTTTAACTTTCCTTATTTAACAATTCTAAAAAAAATCATTTTCGTTTAAAGTAACTAATGTGTGGTTAAAGTTATTTCCCTCTTTCGAAATTTCAATCAAATAATTTTTACTTTATATTCGTCGTGCAAGTTAAATCTGGTCAAATTTGGAGAGATGAATGGAGTACTTGATATATAGATATTTATGATACCAAAACACAATTTCTATGAAATAATACCTAATGGTTCTAATATATGGAAAAACAAAGATGGTGGTGAAAATTTTGACTTAATAAGTGATTATAACTATGTTCAAATTTTATATCAAAGTTACAATAAAAGTGAAGTCATGGTTAATTAATTAGTCACGTTTTTATCTTAAAATTTATTTGAGTAATATTTTAGTAAAATTCCATGCGTAAGTAATACTACGTAATACGTATATAAAATGAAATACGTACAAGATTACAAAAACATATATCGGAAAAACTACAAAAACTTTATTTGGGACAAATAAATTGACATACAACATGATTAATATGATAACTCTTCGTGCTTATTGTATGTTCAGTTTTACACTTAAGTGATCATGACATTATAATTTTTTTCGTAACTTCGATGGACATTATATTTATAGTAATTTTGAGTATGTTTTTAATTGGGTTGATTTTAGTTCTAGACTAGAACAGTTGTAAACACACACAGAATAATAATCCAAGACTTAAATAAATCAGACCAAAATATTACATTCCAATTAAAACATCCTTAGTCCGCACCTGACTTAAATAAACCAGATCAACATATTACATTTCAATTTAAAACATCCTTAGTCCGGTGAAACTAGTTTTAGTTGCCGGTTAGTATTAGCTGCTAACAAAAAAGTGATTAGGAATAGACTTGGTTCCATTCAAAGGTTCTTTCCATAAAAAACATCTCTTTCAATGTAGCATACTAAGCAATCCATAAAAAAATCATCTCCTATCTTGTTGTGAAGATCCGTCTTGATAATATTCTTCAATGAGAAGGTTCTTTCAAATGTGGCTTTTGCAGTGTTTTTCAATAATTTATTTAACTAACTTCCCGATTGTATTTTAAGCTGAAATTTTGTAGACATAATCTACCGTTCACGTTCACAAAATTTCATATAAAAAAACTCCACCTGAAAGCAGCTCAAATAGACAAGTTCGAATGGGGCGTCGGGGGGCGTCGGGCAGAACTAATTAAATAGATTGCAATACAGATAACAGTACTAATTAATTTCGATGGCTTGTGTTGATCAACATTCTGATCGTGTTTAGTTGAAGGTCTTTTGTTAATTTGGCGCACTGTGATATTGATTTGGGGGGGAAATATAGTGGGTTATTCCTGCGCATAGGATAGCATAGCTTATTCCACGAAACAAACTCTGAAAATGGTATTAATGCGTTCCAAATATGATGCAGAGAACAGGAAGATGGTGCAAGGGTGGTAAGAGTTGAAAACTTGAACAATCCTTACAGAGTTCAAGATAATTTTGACTGGAGATTTGAGTTATCGTTGAACAAAATCTATGCTTGGAGCCTAGTGGAGTATTCAAGAGTTGTGATGCTCGATGCAGACAACCTTTTCCTTCATAAAACCGATGAATTGTTCCAATGTGGCCACTTTTGTGCTGTCTTCATTAATCCCTGCATCTTCCATACCGGGCTTTTTGTATTGCAGGTAAAACATAATTAGGATCTTTTAATTAATTGGATGAGTTTGAGTTTCAAATCAGACCAACTTAAACAGATCATGGCAAATCGGACTTTTATAGTAATAAAATACACATAGAACGCACATCCGCCAGTTCAAACCAAATCACCGAACCAGACTTAAACATATTTGATCAGTTTTAACCTTAAAATTTCAGTCAAATTAAAAACATCCTTAGAGACGCACACACTTCATCATCACCACTTTCTTCTTAATCCAACTTAGTAAGGGTAAAAAACATCCTTAGGGACGCATACACTTATACCCCTTAAACAAGCTAAAGAAGCCAACTCCAAATAAGGTTGGTTGCAACCATGCTTAATTAATAAATCAAATTCTCAATCAGCTTATATGAAATTTGGGTTTCATTACGTTAATTCAGTTTTTCCCTACAATACGACACCATTGATATATTCACCCAACATTTTTTTAATTAAATCCTTACTTTTTTTAATTATACATCAATTTTTTGCCAATATTTTTTACTTTTTCCAATATTGTAAAACTCAAACATTCCGATGTAAAAATAAATAAATTTAGAGTTCAATTTTTTGTTGTTATTTCGGACCTTGTTTGGAAAAAATAGTTGAAAGATGTAAAAAAAAAGGAAAAATTCACAAGAATAATCCCACCTTTCACCGGTCTTCTCATAATAATCCCACCTTTAAATAATCCCAAAATAATCCCACCTTTGCACCCCATCTTCTTTCATTGGACCCTGACCATGTTTTTTACTCTTTTTTTGAAAATCATATAAATGATCTCACCTTTCACTTTTTTATTATATCTTTATAAATGTAAGATTATTTATATAAGATTCTCAAAAAAGGTAAAAAAATTTGGTTAGGGTCCAATGGAAGAAGATGAAGTGCAAAGGTGGGATTATTTTGGGATTATTTAAAGGTGGGATTATTATGAGAAGACCGGCGAAAGGTGGGATTATTCTTGTGAATTTTTCCAAAAAAAAATTAAACATGAGATTTTACTTTTTGCACTGGGGTCTACTTAAGCAAAATTTTGGGCATCAAGAACCCTGGCAGTCCCATGAAGATCATAAAATATTACAGAGTATGAATTTTGATATATTTTGTTTTGTGAAAATTAGAGTACAAATAAAAAGTTATACGAGTAACACTTTATAAAGATTTTTTTGTTGTGAGTCTCACGGCATGCTTTTCTCTTCCATTTTCCCACCCCAAGGATGCTATCAACCCAATATATATAACACCTTCTATTCTTTTTTATATGGTTGCACACCATATGGGTGAAAAGATTACATTTCCACTTCTCACCCATTGGAGTATTTGTCTTAACCTCAATAGGGAGAGGAAGCCCACATCTTATCTTCTTCATCATCGTCGTCATCATCATCTTTCTTCCTAAGTGCTACAACATCTAAGTTTAAGAACAACCCACTTCAGGCCTAATTTGTTTCAGGAAAATAGTACTAGTACATGGGTAAAAGTCTAATGCCTCCATTTATAGTCTGATTAAGTACTATTAGTTCTAAAGTGGGTTATTCTTAAACTTAGATTTGTAGAAGCACTTAGGAAGAAACATTGTCACGACAAAAAAGATGAAAACATTCCTTTTTAAAACCCAATCCCAACATAACATGGGTTTAATATTGAATTCTCTTATCATTTTGGATTGAATTTTTGGATAAAATAAGAGGAAAAGCAGGTGCCATCAAAACAAAACATCCTAATATCATTGGATGTTAGTGAACTATTATATAATGAAAAGCAAATGGAATTCTGGTATTGAATAAAAAAGAGTGAGGATTTTCTGGTTCTAGTTAGTCCACTTAGTCAATGGGCTGAAATCCAATAATTTCGGTCTTGATTATGTTTTTCTCTTAAATAGTCTTTATTCCAGTTTAACTTTATCTAAATGAGCCAAAAGCTAGACTCGGAATCAGCCAGTGTACCAGACCCGAACAGACATGAGTTATTTAGGATTTGCTTAAGATTATTCAATTTATTCATTTAGGACACATGAACTAACCAGACCCTAAACGAACCCGACATGACCCATGTCCATTTCGTAAGGTGTTAGAGACAGTTTCTTAATTTATTCTTGGAAACACGTTTCTTAATTTATTTTTGGAAACACATCCTAATTTAATTAGAGGTTATGTTGCTTTGGGAACAAGACACTGCATCTCTATAAATACCACTCTCCTCTCTTGTAATCTGCCTCCAGAAAATATTAATAACATTCCTGGCTTGGTAGCGCCCCCAGACGTAGTCCTCTGTGGCGAACTGGATTACCAAATTTCGTGTGTTCTTTAATTGTTTATCGTGTTTGTGAGTTAAATTCCTAACAACTGGTATCAAGAGCCCTAGGTTCGAAGGGAAAGTTCAACACGATGGCAGATTTGAAGACACCGTTGATGCAGTTTGATGGGACTGATTTCGGCTTCTGGAAGCTGCAGATCGAAGATTACCTGTACGGTAAAGATCTGTATCAACCTCTGGAGGATAAGCCGGAAGACATGAAGGAGAGCGATTGGAAGTTGCTGGACAGGAAAGCGATGAGCGTGGTGCGATTGTCGCTGTCCAGAAACATCGCCCTACATACCGTCAAAACAAAAACGACGAAGAAGATGTTGCAAATATTAACGGATATGTATGAGAAGCCTTCTGCTGCGAACAAGGTACATCTCATGAGGCGTCTTTTTAACCTTAAGATGTCAGAAACCACGGGAGTTGTGGAGCATCTCAACGAGTTCAATTTAATCACCACACAATTGAGCGCGGTTGAGATCAAGTTCGACGACGAAATTCATGTCCTAATTCTGCTGTCTTCTCTCCCGGAAAGCTGGAACAGAACGGTGACTGCAGTCAGCGCTTCGGCAGGGAAGGAGAAACTGAAATTCGATGAAGTCAGAAATCTGGTGGTCAGCGAAGAAATTCGCAGGAAGGAATCAGGTTTGGCTTCTGGATCGGCGTTGAGTACAGAGAACCAGGGCAGAACGAAGTCAAAGTCAAAGTCAAATCGGGATAGATCAAGATCCAAATCCAAGTCAAACAGCAAGGGCAAGAAGGACAGAAGTCAGATCAAGTGTTGGAATTGTGAGGAGTACGGACACTTCAAGAGCCAGTGCAAGGAGCAGATCAAGGATCAGAAGGAGAAGACATCTGCCAATGCAGCGGCAGAATCATCGGGTGATGATCTCCTGATTCTGAGCGTGAGTAGTCCGTTGGAGTCCTGAGTTCTGGATTCTGGAGCCTCGTTCCATTCATGTGGTAACTCTGAAGTGATGGAACAGTATACTCCCGACAATTTTGGAGAGGTGTATCTTGCTGATGATGAACCTCTTAAAATTGTCGGGAAGGGGACAGTCCACGTGAAGACTCCGAACGGATGCATGCTGAAACTAAATGGTGTCCAACACATTTTTGTGAGTTAATCATCATCATCATTATAATAATCATTAACATCACCTTATTTTTAACTGCTTGGGGTGAATTAGAGTTCTAATTACTTGTACACAATTGTTAATTTGCCTTTAAAAGTTTGTCAGGAATGTCAGTGGTGATGTCTCTCGCACATTTCAATTTTTGAATATGAATGATAGACTACAACAAGTCATGAACAATTCATTCATATAAAAGAAGTAGACTACATGAATAACTAATTTTACCCTCAATCATTAACTGAATCGGGAAACTTAAAATGAGATGCTGGGAGAACTTTATAAGTTGAGAGTACTTTACTGCCTTAGATAAGTTATAAATGTTGTGAAACACTCTGTAAACTATTGAAGTATTATACGAAGTAACATTTTGATGTTTTGCTATACCTCGTCATGCGTGGATGCGCCTCCCATAAGTTAATGCAAAAAAGTAAGACAGTTGAATGTCTTCAACTCTTCATACTCTTCTTGTATGCAGGCACACACATGACACATTACTATGTACTTTTGATTGCAGCCATCAATAGAGGTATTCAAAGATATGGTTCATGAGTTGGAGGCTGGGAGGGAAAACCCTGATGGAGCAGACCAAGGGCTTATAGGGAGCTACTTCCCAGATTTACTAGACAAGCCAATGTTTCACCCTCCTTCAAATGGCGCCAAGCTTGAGGGGCAATACAGACTTCCCCTTGGCTACCAAATGGATGCTTCTTATTATTGTATGTATAACTAATTAAGTATTTCAATTAACTAATGGGAAACTTTCAAAAAAAAGAGTAAAAGTAAGGTGATTTTCATATTATAGCATTATTAGGCATTAAAAAATGGCAGTATGGTCTCAATATGGAAGTATGATATAGTACTTTTTCCTATTTAGGAAAACATAGTATTTTTGTTTAAGGAACACCTTGTTTTTACAGTATTTAATGCAACTCATCATCATCATTACCCCCGTGCCGCAAAGGCTCCCACCTATGGTGGGTAAGGGGGGTCGGATGTACGCAGCCTTACCCCTGTACTAAAGTACAGAGAGACTGTTTTTGGATGACTCAAAGTGAAAATCGCGTCGAAAATTGGATAGACTGAATGCTACTTCATAACAAAGAAGCGCAGACAGTTTAGTGAGCCATTTTGTTTTATTCCATCATAATCCCGAGCCAAAAAATAGTGAGACTTTGGCTCCATTGCAAATGATGGAAATAGTGAGTATTTAATGCAATTCTTTTAATTAATTTAATATTACAAACATGAATTCCTTGAATTTTCTTTAATATTAAGGAAACACATGCATTATATACTTATGACCAGATCTTAAACTCCGATGGGATGTTCCTTGTGGACCAAATAGTGTCATTACTTTCCCTGGCGCACCATGGTTGAAACCATGGTATTGGTGGTCATGGCCTGTCCTGCCTCTTGGTATCCAATGGCATGAACAACGGCGACAAACTATTGGGTAAGAAGGAAGCTGGTAAATCTTTTTATATTTTTCTCTTATCTCTAGGTAATGCATATGAATGAAAATATGTTGTTATGAATCCAAATTTAAACTTGGGAATTAAATTTGTGACACAACGTGATTTGTGCACATTACTTTTAGCAAGTCACAATACTCTTTCTTTCACCTCAGCATTGTCATTTTTTAAAGTATAAAACCTACATTCCTTGTATATAGTTTTGTCAATTCTTCAACAACAATCACCATACATCACTTGGATGATAAGTATTTCAAATTGGACATTATCCAATACTCTTAAGATGATGAGTTGTTTCCTTTCAAATTGGGCATATAGTTATTCTATGTATTTTAGCTAATGTTGATAGATATGATGATGAAATGCTTATTGTTGTTTGATAGATATGATGCTGAGATGCCTATTGTGACCATCCAAGCTGTGATGTACCTAGGAGTCATGGCAATCACACATTTAGCGCGCCCCTACCTTTTCAAGTTGTGCTATCGACCCGAAGATTCCAAGAATATCATAATACAAACCGGCCTAAAGTTGATTGTCATAGGGTCCATCCTCTTATCCTACATTGTCCCGTTCTTTGTTATCCCTTCCACAATCCATCCCATCTTGGGATGGACCCTATACATGTTTGGTGTTTTCTCGCACTTGTGTGTCGTGATAACTGTGTTCCTCGTGCCAATGCTGACTGTTTTAGTCCCGTTGTTCGGGTTTCTTGGTGCCCTTTTAGTCATGGCTTACCCATGGTACCCGAGTGGAGTGGTGAGAGCTCTAGCTGTATTTGCATACTCTTTCTGCGCTTCCCCAGTCGTGTGGGGGGCATTTGGGAGACTATTTGCTTCCCATTATGTTTCACTGGAAAGGGGGAACGGATTCTTGAATAGGCTCCAGAGTGAATCTACAACACTTTCTGTCTTTAACAAGTTTCATTGAAGACAAAAAAACTATATTTCCTCAACTTGGCCTGCATATACACAAACTGGCATCGATCCATGAATTTGTATTGTCTGCAAAGCAATGGTACAAAACTAGTAAAACAGTTCATTCGATTGAGCAAATTTTTTAATATCGAAGTTTGTGACTTTGTGCAGAGCTTTGAATTTCATGCACAGGATAAAATGCACATTTACTTTGGTAGTCTCCATCTAAAGGTATATTCAACTGGCTAAACCCACAAAGGTACAAACAAAAGGTTATTGTGGTTACTAGTTCAAATTACTGAGTAGGAGGTTTATTTTTACCAAAGAGATGTTAATCTAAAGAGTAATATTTAGAGATGTTAATCAAGTTACTGAGTAGGAGGCTTATCTAAATTCAAGGATGTTAATATTTACCAAAGAGTACATACTATAACAGAAGTGTGAGCACATCAAAAAAACTTTTATTGTATTTTTTTTAGATTTGTAAATTTTAATTATGATAGTAATTTGAATATAATGTAAGGAGATTTAATTTAAAAACGGTCCAAAGAAGCTCTTAATCAAACTTGACAATGAGAAGTATTCTCTCTGACTTTCGAACGTACCATTGCAATATTTTTTAGTTTCAAGAAACTTTTCTTGCCCTACGTGTACCAGAAACTTATTATTCAACCAAGTATCACAATAAAAAATTCAACACAAAATAGAAACGTACTCCGTATTTGATTTCTATACGTAGTATTTAAAAACCAAGATTAATCATAAATGACTCAACATATGGATATGAATTATATAAAATTAACTACCTAATGACTTCTAATTGTTGAAGAGGATATATGTCAAATCGTTCAAAGCTAATAATTGGTGTTTCCAGTTCAGGCACGATTAATTCTCGAGAAGAGAATTTCTGCCCCTCAATATTTCTCCATTCTAACTTAAATTCCTAATATCTTCAACTATATTTGACAAAAGTCACTCTCAACTTCTCAAGTAAGAGTTCTAAGAGTTCTCTATAGCCTATAGCATCTTTAAAAAAAGGATGACAACCTATACTTGAGGGTCCTCCAGCACCGACCCGACATTCCAAAAGTAAGAGTTCACTATTGCATCTTCAATTATGTGGTGTTGTTGCTTCTAGGCATGGACTAGGTCCAAGTGGCCCAATCTGAGACTGGCCTAGGACCGGTACTATTAGGGATTGGCCCGGGACTGGTACTATCAGAGATTGGACCGAGACTGGTTTCTCAGTACCGATACTGGCCCGGTAACAAGACTTGACAAAAAGAGGGACGGGCTTTGATTTTTGGGACCGGACCGACCGGTACCAGTTCCAGTCAAACCGGTCATATTTAAATAATAATAATAATAATAATAATAATAATAATAATAATAATAATAATAATAATAATAATAATAAAGGGTTGGGTTGGGGTGGCATGTAGTCGTTGGCAATGGCTATATGACCGTTTGGGGGGGGGGGGTTTGCGGGGGTTTAAGGGTCGGGTTGTTAATATCTCGTGTTCCATCCTACATGGTCAACCTGATAGGAGGAGGAGCCCAGATCTTAATATAGCGTTTAATTGTTTAAGAGATATTCGATGTGAGACAACAACAACCCTCCTCACGACCAGACACTTCGTCTGAATCGTGTCGTCATTCATTTTTAGGAGCTTGTAATAAATATATCATCCACATATAGAAGAATGTACACCACCTGAGACTGTAAACGATAGACAAACATGGAAGAATGGGACTTCCTTTTAGAAAAATCACGACTTAACAAAAAACACTGAAACGATGAAATCAAGCTCTAGGATCATGTCTGAGACAATATAATGTCTTCCTGGGGCGACAAACATGAGTAGGAAAAGAAGGATGAAAAAAATCTTAAGGTTGACAGATCATGTATACTTCTTCAGTTAACAGTCCATGCAAACATCATTTTTAACATCAAGTTGATGAACTGACCAACCTAAAGACATGACAACAAGCAGAATAAGATGAACAATGTTAGGTCTAACAACAAGACTATAAGTTTATGTAAAATCAATCCCAGCCTATTGTTTAAATCCCTGAGCAACTAAATGAGCCCTATGAAAACTTAACATGCTAATATTTTTGTTGAAAAAGACTATTATGGTGATGTTTTGATGGTTTGTGATCATGTGAATTCTGTATCCAGTTCTTTGTCTGAGCATGAGCGGTTGATTAATCTTGGGTGTACCTATTACACCCCTTTAGAAATCTTTTCTCTGAACATGAAAATGTGAAAGCGGATTTGTGTCTTTAGCTGATAATAAGAGATGTAGAATGTTGATGTTTGTGACATATGCCTGATCTTTTTTGTGGTTTTGTATTTTTTGTGAAAAATGTGAGGAGTGTCACTAATCTGTATCATATTGCTTGTTATTTGTTGTTGTCTTAGAGGGGTGTGGGTTGGAACATACATGGGGAAATGGATGTTGAAAATCTTAAATAAATCTCTTATGCTGTTTGAAGCTAAAAAGGCGAATAATCTCATTCTTGTCGTGCAAAACCCTTTTTGAAACTGGGAATGTTGTGTGTGTTGATATGACTGCTTTGTGGTATACTATACCATGGCATGCAAGCAATAAGAACTAGTTATCTTAGCAAGGACTTTGTGATATCTATGTCATTTTTGTGGATCATCTATGCTCAGAAAACAACTGGTGGAGTTCCCTATTTCCTCTTATCCAAATCTATCCAAACGCTCCTCCAAGTATCCCTATTCATGAGTTTATAAGGTATTTATGTACTTTATTGATAATTTTTATAGAAAGTGTGGGTTTTCTTGTTAACACATAAATATGATGTGTATGATAAGTATAAAACGGGAAACTCTTGGTTGAAGGTCAAATCAGGAAGAAAACTAAGACTCTTAAGACTAATAATGGGCTACAATTTTGCAGTAGAGCACTTGACCAACTATGTGTTGCCTTTGATGGCACTTAATGTCAAAGGCCATAACTGGTCTTTTTGTTTGGGGCAGTAGGCTTTAGAGGTGCCTCTGTTGGGGCTGTTGTCTTCAGTGCGACCAAGTAAGAGAGCTTCAACGGATCTCCGTTGCTGCTGGTTGCTGTGCTGGTGGTGGTGTTGCCGTCGGTGGTCGAAGATAGTGGCTGGGGAAGCCAAGGAGCTAGGCTCATAATGATGAGTAGTGAGTATGAAAGAAGGAGACACAAACAACCGCGTGATGTTGTAATATCATCTCATGTAGTCTCCCGAAACAAAATGGAGTAATGTCGGTGTCCCAGTCACAACAAGCTCGGCTCGCCTATCTCATATAGTCATGTATCGGACATGTCTGAGCGACCAATCCTCCATATGCTTCCCACGCCTATCCACCCTATGAAGATATACACATGTATCGATAGGTGTTGGAATGACCTGTTCATAACCAAACTGCTGCAGTACACGATCAGGCAATTGAAGCTCAACAATGTCAAAACATATCAACGGCACACGTGTTCGCATCCTGCCGGGGGCAACTCCTCTAACATCTAAGCTGTATATGACATCCATATAATTTGTTTCATAAGGATAAAAAATTAGTATTACTGTTATTCATATGATAGTTAATGGTATATTATGCACACCATACCTGATCATCAGACATGCGATCAAATGCATCCCTGTAGAAACCGAGCGCAGAAGCTGATGATGTGCGACATAGATCAGTAAACAGCCATCTAACCATTCATGTAGTATATATTAATATAAATATAATTAATATAATTATATTAAACATACAATAACATAAATAAAATCGATTAAAACATACCGACGCCTCAGAGGGTCCTCGCCCCGTCAATGATGTGGTCCAAGCACACGAGGAGGCTGATCATGAACTGGATGTCCATCAAGCCCAAATATATCGTATTATAATGGGATGATAAAACTGGTTGCGTTTGATAGAATACAAGCTCACCATATTGATTAGTTGTTCTTTGTTGTCAAACTGTTGACCAACCGCAAACTCATTGTCTGGTGTAAACCTGTTCACACCTATTCCACTCTTCCACGCATCATCAAAGCCAGATGGGAGATCATATACTCTAGTATAGTGGCTAGACGGGGCAGTTGCGATCACAATATCACCATCATCTTCATCAGATTCTGTCATTTATCATCATTGATGTTATCATCAGCATCATCATTAGTTCCATGGCCATCCAAAAAGGATGCACCATTGTGCAAATACCTCCCATCTTGAGGAGGCCGCTGCATTCACACCATGCCTAGATACAACAACATTTGATATGTTGAGGGAATTATAGGAGCGTCACCTATGGATTCTGCAAGGTATATCTCCATTGTGGACAGTCATCATCTGAAGTGTCATCCACATTCTCGTGACAACTTCCTCATCATCAAGTGGCATGAGCATGTATGATCCCCCGTGAAGGGGATATTTCACTTTGAATTGCAAAGAATGGCTTAGAGGAATCTGTGTAGTTACATAGACTTTTTGCAGCATCTCAAGCAAACATGCGCCACGAGAAACAATTACAATCCTTTTGCTACCACCATCATAGCGTATTTTCCTTGCTTCCTCAAATATGTCCCCTCCCAATGACACACAATTGGGAAGTTGGAGAAATCCATATTCTAATTACAACACATGTCCATATTTCATGATTACACATTAATATACACACTTTATACACCCAAATCAATCATTTCATAAACACAACAACATGTTAAAAAAACTCTCATATTTAAGCAAATCCTATAGGATAAGTATACACCTAACAATGGAAAAATATTACATTAAAAAATTCAAAGTTTTGCATTACAATTCACAATAATAATACACAAAAAATCCACAACAAAATCAAAATATTACATTTAATTCAACATTAAAACTCAACATGCCATACACATCCATATTTCACAGCAAATCAATTCATAATCTAAGAATTTGAAAATTTTACATTCTAAACCCTAACTTCAATATGAGATGAAATGGAGTTTGATTTAGCTAGAAGAAAGATTGTTGAAGAAGATGGAGGTGGAGAATCCTTGGCAAGGTGGCTAAACCGGAGAGGAGCTCGAAGATAATCTCCGTCCGTCGAACTGTCGAAGATATGAGCTCAGAGGTGTTTTTTGGAAAGAATCGTTCTGTTTGCAATCTGGACTGCTCGACCCGCTGGTGTATTAAAGAAAAGTCGCCAAACAGTTTGACGATTTAGAAGTCGCCAAACTGGATGACGACTTATAAGTCGCCAAACCATTTGACGACTTTTCCCGATCATAGTTAAGTCCAACGGTATATACGTAATAACTTTTAATTCAGCCCTATTTCAGTAAATATTTAATTAATTGACTTAATTCGGAAAAAAATACTCCAATTATTAGACGAATAGATTACTGCATAGTCCATACTCCGTATTGTTTATGTCAAACGAGGCTGAAGACTGAAGTGACGTTGGGAGAAGGGAAGAGATACACAAGAAATACCAGAGATGCCGTGTAACCGTGCTTCGAACTAAGTCAGTGATTCAGTAGGAACAGGGCAACTCCTTTTCTCCATTGGAGTTGCTGAAGGAAACGTATCGACTGCTTCGGATTAGATACAAAGTACTCCCTAGTTATATTTATACACAGAAAGAAGCTCTCAGTAAATGGTACAGAGGAACGTATAATCTGAAGAAGAATAGAGACAGACAACAGAGACTTTAGCCATGGATCGAATAGAGGTGATAAAGGACCTACCTTTCCGGGTCGGGTTCACTGGCCATAGCGGTCACCTTACAATCGAACCTCTCCCACCCGTCGAACGGCCCAAGCCTATCGATTCGCTCCCCTTCGTTCTTGTTAGTATTTTTGTGTTCTACATGGCTCCGCATTTGTTATCTCATGAATTAACGTATACTCGGTGCTTTTCAGAACGTTTTTATTAGTAAATGCGTCACTGATAACATGAGTTTTAACGAAGCTCGATGTCTTAAGATATGAGAACAATGCCATAGCTCATTACTTGTACCTGAAATTGCCACTGTATATTAAGAACTTGGATTGTGGTCTTATTCAGTAGACAAAACATGCCTGTTACTTGGTGTGATCTTTTTTTCTTGATTGCTATTTTTTTCAGTCCATGGAAAACACTACTCTTCAGTTCTAGTTTTATGAATCACCGTGAATTAAGATTTAGAGCCCGTTAGGTAAGGGTCATTCAGCTGATATGGCTGATTTTTTTTTTCTGAAATGAAAAGCTGTTGGTTAAATGCAAACCGTTCTTTGTATTCCAAATTTCCTATTATTCTAAGCAGAATTTGTAGAATACGCCTCATTTGGCTACCAAACAGGGTCTTAGTCAGCTGTGAACGGGTGTGGCACTACTTCTATCGTTTTCCTTTTATTTTCACACTTTAGTGGTGGGGTCTTTTTTTGGACTCTTGTATTCTGGTTCCCTTCATCTATTGCCAAACGCAGCACTGGCTCAATAAAGCATGGAATTCATGAATTAATGTAATTTTTTTTTTTTCCTATTTTACTTCCTACAGTTTCTTGGCACAATTTGATTTGGCATGTAACGTGCTACTTTAGGCTTGGGTGAATGTTGGTATTAGTATATTACCAGTTACAACGAGCTGTCATTACGTCATTACTGCATTAGTAATGGATACATATTTTATGGCAGATTAAGTTTTTGTTCATGGCTCCCATTTTTGTTATGTAACATGCCTTTTACCTTCTTGGCTCATGTTTCCTTATAGGTCTTGTACGAAATGTAGGTTCATCTTAACGTTATTGTGAACTAAATTTTAGTTCATTAACTAGTTTGGTTCTACTCATTCTCTGTTTACCCCACGCAACTCCTCAAAACGGTAATGTCTTACATGCAAAAAGAAAATATCTCATGAATGCTTTCAATGCTCATGCTTTACTTGGCAGTCCCTTTATGTTCTGTTGCATGAATGCATGATGGCATTAAGATCGGAGAACTGTAAGTTGTTCTAACCTTTACTGTTTACCTTATTGGTAACTTGATTCTCATTTCAGCCTCCTGCGTTCCCAGAGGAAACTCCTGAAACAATAGAACAACATATAAAGGATACATATCTCATGCCTGAGTTGGATACTGATGAGTTCTCACCCGAAAAAGTTGGAAGACAGTGGGAATTTGACTGGTTTGACAGAGCTAAAATCCTTCCAGAGCCTTCATTACCACGGACTATTATTGTTCCAAAGTGGGAATTACCCTTCAGACGTCCAAAGAACCCACCAGAAGGAAGATGGGAGCCAAAGTCAGTAGAGGTACACAAAAGTACATTTTTAGTTGTTATTCTTTTCTTCATTCACGACACATTGGTTTCTTACTGATGTGATGAATTGCACATGCATCTTTGCAGCTACGATGTTATTTTATCTTAGTAAAATAACATAAAATCTTTGAGATCTTACATTTTCTCTCCATTTTCTTTCCTGCTAATAGTTTGGTGGCTTTTCATCTGACAGTTTTCAATTATGTTTCTTATGATGATCTAGATAGATGTATCCGAACTCACAGCAGGAGCTGAGGATTTGGCCGCTTTGCCACAAATTACTGGACCTGCCAAAGATTTTGTCAGAGGAAGCATCAACAACCGACCTTTTCGTCCTGGCGGGTTGGATGGGTCTCTTGGAAGGACATTTCCTGTTGATGCTTCCAGTGGAAAATGGGTGAGAGAGGTGCTTGATGGTGGTCCTGCCCAAACCATCCCTCCAGGCTTCAAACAAGGACTCAGTCTTGGTGATCTCAAGGTAGTTCATTGTGTTTACTGTAAATAGTTTGATGATGCAATCCAGTGATATACTACAACTACGACAACTAAGTTATACATTCATGAAGGCACATTCATCTTCATGGAATGTTTACGAGGATCAGATTGAAGTCAAGAGCAAACCACAAGCCAAGCTGGTTCGTTTGAAATTTGTCTTTCATTTATGAAATAGATGAGATTAATATGCATATTTCGTTTATTCAGTTTTATGCTAGTGGGATTTCTTTTAAGCTTATCAAGCTTGGCTTGGTTTCATACGGGGTGGAGTAAATAGTTTTACTAGCTCACAATACTAAGACATGAATCTTTTTTGGATCCATGCAGAACGAATTATCTGTGCAGTTTGATGACTTATTTAAGAAAGCCTGGGAAGAAGACATCACAGAATATCTTGAAGATGGTCTGTATTACCTTCGTGCTTTTATTGTGGTTCGATGCGCTTGCATGAGTGAAGTATGAATTAATGAAGACAGATCTCTTACTCAGATTTTCAGCTGAACTTGAATCTTGTCTGATAGATCATCTTGACCATGTATAATTAGGCAATACCTCCTATATCCATATATAGCATGACCCTATTTGGCAGTTGGTGGATAGTGCATCTGAATTTGAAACATGCTAATAATTTGGAAGTGGCTATAGTAGTAAATAATGTACTATATGATGTTGTGTATGGGGAGTTTTGTCGATTAATTACATGAAATTAAGTATTTACTTGCAAATGCAAAAGTGACACATTACATACTGCCAATTATCTTTAGCTTCTAGCTATTTTTGTGTTTCAGCTGAAGATAGTTAATTCGATGAAAAGGAATGTTGTTTATAGTGGAAATTAATTTGTGAGTTTTAGACCTAGATGTCGTGAGATAGAACCTTCAGGAGAATTTTGTAGTTCAGAAGCTTTATACTCCTTATGAAAGAATTATGAGATCTTTGGAGTCTGGACTACAGGATACGTTTGTTAGTGAATATACATGGGGGAGTCTAGTTACATTTGTTACTAGCTTATTTTCTTATTCATGTGGCAAATGAGTATTCATGAAGTTTTCATAGCTTTGTTATATCCACTTGAAAGTTTCTTTGAATTTGACTGATGAATTCGTATACCCACCTTTGCTATTTAGTGCAGATGAAGATTAGGCAGCTCTTTGACTTTCTTGTTTATTTCCAACAAAACAATTTTTTTATGTAGAGTCTAACCCCAGTTCTGTTGTTAGGCGATATTTCCGAGACACAAACTGAAGTAAAAGAAGAAGTTTCTATCATAAAACCAGAGTCAATTGAAATAGATGCTGAAGTAAACAAGCTGGAAGTTGCTGGGGAAGTTACAGAGACTGAAAAATCTGTTTTGGATGAGATTCTGACTGCTGCATCTGGAGGTTCAGCTTTATGGTTGGAAGGAGAAAGAGAGGGTACTGGACATGAACAAACAGAGGTGTAGTGTGGTTTTGACATAAAATTATGAAACTCTTACGGTAGAGGCGCTACATACATCTTAAATTTTCTTTGTGCTCCTTTTTTCATAATACAACATTTCTGCAGGCATGGGCTGTAGCAGGGGGCACCAAGGAGATTGTAGAACGGTTTGATGAACTTATTCCTGATATGGCACTAACCTTCCCTTTCCAACTTGATGCCTTTCAAAAAGAGGTCATTGATCGTTCTTTTTTTAAATTTGAAAATTTCTTAAATGCTGTAGTGCTTAATTTGAATTATGGAATTATAAACCCACCATGATTCTTAGAAAAGTTAATAGTCTTGTCACTTGGCCAGTTGGATTTCTGGGACCAGTATTTTGTTTGTTTGTTTTTGGTCAGATGCTCACTATGTTGCCCACCCACCTATATTCTATTCTGATAATCATTAGGGTTCATGTTTGCTGATTGTAGGCCATCTACTATCTCGAAAGGGGGGACTCTGTTTTTGTTGCTGCTCATACATCAGCGGGGAAGACAGTTGTTGCGGAATATGCATTTGCTTTGGCATCCAAAGTAATGACTTTACTCTGTATGACTGACTACTTGACTAGTGATTTGTAATGCGCTCCAGTGTCTAGTTTTAAAGTAAAAGGGTCTGCTGTTCTAAGTCAGACCCTTTTATTCTCCTGCGCCAATGTTGCGCTTGTGATTTTATTTATCCTCAATTTGCTGGCAATATGTAGACAGTCTTAACATAGGACAACATGACTGTGTATGTTGCAGCATTGCACTAGAGCTGTTTACACTGCTCCAATCAAAACTATTAGCAACCAGAAGTACAGGGATTTCTGTGGGAAATTTGATGTAGGCCTTCTTACAGGAGATGTTAGCTTGCGGCCTGAGGCCTCTTGTCTCATCATGACTACTGAAATATTGAGGTCTATGCTCTATAGAGGTGCTGATATCATTCGCGATATAGAATGGGTAGAAACCCCTTTCTCAAATCATGATTTACTTAATTTCTGGACTTAATTCCTAAAAAATTGATGACTGATTTCTGGATGGAGGATAGGTTATATTTGATGAAGTGCATTATGTTAATGACGCTGAAAGGGGTGTTGTTTGGGAGGAGGTTATCATCATGCTTCCAAGGCACATAAACTTTGTACTTCTTTCTGCAACGGTAAGCCTACATGCGCTTTAATTAGAGTATTCGATATTCATCAAGTATTTATCAATGCAAGTGACTTAGCACTGTCATATGGGCCTATGGGCCTACCCGGTTATATTTAATTTGCTATGCCTCTTGAGTCCATCTTACACGCTTGCATGCTGTCTTAGATTGTATAACAGTTGCGATCTTCACCTTACCCAATTATGTTGGGGTTGGTAGCACATAAACTGTAGTCAGTTAATTTCCAAAATTAGTGCATATTGCAAATTTGTGCAAAGAAAGCACAAGGGCAATGTTTTCTGCTCGATGCCTTTCCTATAGCATCCTTTTTAGTTCTTACAAAGGAATAGTGGGATGAAGTTCCTAAATTGTCAGTGTCATCACAATCGGGGTTTTCCACTATTATTCGGAGTCTGTCAGAGATGAGTTATTGTCCATGGATGAGCTCTACATGCTAAGTTG
Source organism: Cuscuta epithymum (assembly GCA_945859915.1). Lineage (NCBI taxonomy): Eukaryota > Viridiplantae > Streptophyta > Magnoliopsida > Solanales > Convolvulaceae > Cuscuta > Cuscuta epithymum. The sequence continues at coordinate 55,003 of CAMAPF010001060.1, read as the reverse complement.
AATAACGGATTTAGTAATGGATCAAATGAAAGGCATAATCTCCATATTTCAAATGTTCATTTTTTTTTTTGAGTTGGAAGCTTGGTATCCTTTTCAGATGATAATTCAAAATATTGATTCTTTACGGGGTGGGTTTCAGTGTTGGGTGCAGTTGTTCCCAAAATGTTGGTTGTTAAACATGATGATTTGTAAACATTTACTCTGTATTTTATTAGAGTTGATAGCTACTCTCTCTCTCACTTATCTTTTATGCAACTCCTTATAAATGGTCTGCTTATTAATCTAGGTACCAAACACAATTGAATTTGCTGACTGGATTGGTCGTACAAAACAAAAGAAAATTCGTGTTACTGGGTTAGTGGTATTTTATTTAATCTGGATGAGGCACACTGATTTATTTAAAACTGATTCATTTTATACTTTTTAGACTATACTGGAATTTTTTTATTCCCTCTAGATCTATGGCTATTGTTATTCCATCAACCTTAAGAAAATGGATAATATTGGCCATCCTAAAAGTGCTTCTGTTAATTAGGAGATTGAAGTATTCATTATGTTCAACTGTTGGCAGGGGTTTCTTCATCAATTTAAATTGACTTTAAAAGTGAGTGGGAATAGATTAAACTCTTCTGAAATGGAGATTGTTAGCTTTTATATAACTTTTCCCACCAAAACTGGGAAAACATGCTATTGAGGATTGATTAAATATGCTCCTCTTTCTCGACTTTGATGGTAAATTAATAAAAGGACTCACCATTAATTTCAACAAAAATGGTAAGACTATTATGAAATTACAAGTCTAAATGAATTGATGGACTGTTGGTCCTCCTAATTAAGGCTTCTCTCTGAACAAAACTGAATCCTAGTAGAATTAGTTCTATTTCAAAATTTTGCATGTTACCTTATTGAGTTCTGTTTTCTTATTCATGTCTTCTATCATCAGGACAACTAAAAGACCAGTTCCTCTGGAGCATTGCCTCTTCTATTCTGGAGAGCTGTACAAAGTGTGTGAGAATGAACAGTTTGTGCCGCAGGGATTTAGATTAATTAAAGATGTATTTAAGAAGAAAAACACAAGTTATGCCACTGGTGGCACTGGTTTCTATGGGTCATCCTCAGCCGTCAGTGATAGATCTCGAATTCAAGGGCGCGATAACTTTTCTCAAGGAAAACAACTCAAAGGACCACAAACATCAGCTAATGTTGGCACTAGCCAGGGAAATAAGAATACTATTGTTGGCCAAAAAGTTATGGGGAAATGGAGGGAAGAAGCATCCGTGTGGTTATCACTCATTAATAAACTGTCAACGAAATCTCTCCTGCCAGTAAGCACTGTTTTTTTTCCATAATTAGTTTATGCCCATGTAATCTTGTATCTTCAACTTTACACACTAATGTATTATACACCATCCAACTCCTCTACTTTTTCTTATAAATAAAAATCTGAATTAGCATCGAGAATTTCGTTTTCGAGCTAAATGAAAAATACCTTGTAATGTTGGTTATACTCTGTTTAGTGTTTAACATAAAAATGATATTGAACAACTCTTTTGGGATATATGGATTAGTCACTAGGGTTTCAAGTTACTTGATAGAGACTTTACTGATCTGAAAAGTGGAGATAAATACTCTAGGGAAAACTGTCAAATAGGTCCTCGAACTTTCATAAAAAGGTCAATTAAGTCCTTCTATAGGAGGTTCTGTCCGGCCGTCGCGATTTGGGGCAGTTCCCGGTGGAATTTTTTTATGAATTGTTTTGAGCATCTTATTCACCAAGTCTAGTTTACTCATACCAAATTTCAGCTAAAAATTCATTCGGGAATACATTCCAATTAATTCTTGAATGCAAAAATGCGCAGTTATCTTCATGAATTAATTTGAATGTGTTCCTGATTGAATTTTTAGTTGAAATTTGGTATGAGTAAACTAGACTTGGGGAATAATATGCCCAAAAAATTTCATCAAAAAATTCTACCGGGAACTGCCCCAAATCGCGACGGCCGGACAGAACCTCCTATAGAAGGACTTAATTGACCTTTTTATGAAAGTTGGAGGACCTATTTGACAGTTTTCCCAATACTCTAATATAGTGTATTCTAGAAGGAAGTAGGGTTGTTATTAGTCTAGTTTGTTATGAGCTAATAACTACCGGGGGGCTAGCCTTCCTTACTATAAATAGACTACAGTTAGAAGTTGTAACTAGGCTGTTTTAGACTTGTAGTCTGTACTGGGAAGATCAGAGCATTGGCTCTATCTTTTGGGGGGCTTCGGCTCATTGTTGCCTAAGTAATAAAAGTTGCCTTGAGTTCTTGATTCAATTCTGTGTTCTGTTAGACTAGAATTGCAGGTCCTAACATTGGTATCTGAGCCGGTTGATGAATTGGACGCGAGGGAAGATGGAATCGAGAGCAGATGAGTTGGAGAAGAGGTTGACAGAAGTTCTCGCCAGACTGGATGCGAGAGATCAACATCGATCGCGAGGCAAAAGTCTATCGCGAAGCAGGTCCCATACTTCTGGTTCGCAGGCGCCAACTTCTGTTAATTCACAATCGCGAAATTCTTGTCACCTTTCACAGTCGCGAACAGAGTTTTCCTCATCATCATCTACATCGCATCGCACATCGCATCATAAATCTGCTAAACATCCGGAAAGCTCAGATGGTTCAGATGACTCGCATCGAAGCCCGCACTGGCATCACCATCACACTTCGCACTATCACCAGCGACATACGCGACTTTCGGTTGGCTCAGAAGAATCGGAAGAGCAGAGGTGTCGCAGAGGACCTAGAGACCAATCGAGGAAGACTAGGCATCTTTCGATACCTGAAAAACAAGGTTCGTCGCCATCTCTAACAAGCTCACAAACTGAGTCGCTAAAAGCTTCGCTTGGTTCGCAATCGCGAATTTCTTCTTACCCTTCGCAGACTTACTCACCTGCGATCAATTCGCGTAACAAGACATCGCGATCTAAAGAGAAACCATCAGGTTCGCCAGTTTTGTCGCAAGATATTACTCTACCTGCGCAAGATATTCTCCAGTCAATAAATAAGACTGAGATGGAACCAACGGAATTGGTAATCAAGAAAATGAATAAGAAGCACGACATGGAGGAGCAAAGACAGATTATTCAATGCCAAGATTATGTTTTTCAGAATCTTACAAACGATGTGGGTTTAATACCCAACCAGGTTTATATTGGTTGTTTGCTTCTCCAACCATGTCCCTTTATATCTGGTACAGAGGCTCAAGAGGAGGAAGTTGAGCTTGTTTCACGAGAATCTGCTATCATTTTTGGAAACCGAAAACTGATTCATGATGCTGACAAGTTTAGTCATTTCCAACATCTTGGCAGAAATTCATTGCAACTTGCAACCTTAAGTGTTAAAAACTTATCAGGTTCTTTACTTGCTGAGGAGTCCAAATTTGTACAAGGAAAGTGGGTAGAGTTTTCCTGCTATGATACAATATTGGATCACATAACTGAAGAGTCAGTTATTCAAGTTGCAGAAGATCAAGGGATGGAATTGCAGCCAATTGTTGGAAGTATGAGAAACTGCCCCAAGCTTGGCCTACCTAAACCATGGAAAGCATCCGAAAGATATCTAAGATTGGGAGACAATTCTGCCAAGACAGATCCTAGCTTATCACTACCTGCACTCCCTGATGTTGTGGATATATTTGCGAGGGTATTACAGAGGACAACTCTTAGGAGTTACCAGCAAGCTCTTGGTGAAGTTGTTATTGCACCAAATAATTTAGAAAATTTCTATGGCGATCCGGTCCATTTTATGGCAAGGTCGTTTGGAGTGCCAGGAAATCATTTGGGACAGAAAAGCCAGGGTTTTCACTGGACTTATGATCCTTTGGCAATTCTTACTTCCTTTAGCGCTGCAGTGGAGCTTTCTGATTTTCAGCTGATGGGTGCATTATACAAAGGAAATAAACCCAGCCTTAAAGTTAACAGCAGGGTGTGCAAAACAATGGAACAAATGTTAATTCGGGTTCATGATTGGGGAATACAATTGGATATTGTTGAATTCTTAAATTCAGAAGAAGAAACTCATTATGATTCAAGTTCCCTAAAACTTACTTCTGACATGTGGGAGAATGAAGTGCTGCATGAGCTATTCAGTGTGAAGTTTCAATCTGAAGATAGGGTGAAGTCAGAAGCAAATGCTATGCTGAGGCTGGTCAGGAGTTTTTCATCTAGAGGACTAGAAGTATGGGAACGTATGATACCACCATCAACTAAGTACTGGGAAGGGAGAGGCACCAGGAGGAAGCTGAATTCCAGACGTGGTTCATATCTTTCCAACTTGAGGGCAAGTTGGATTTTCAGGAGGGGAGATTTGATAGAGACTTTACTGATCTGAAAAGTGGAGATAAATACTCTAATATAGTGTATTCTAGAAGGAAGTAGGGTTGTTATTAGTCTAGTTTGTTATGAGCTAATAACTACCGGGGGGCTAGCCTTCCTTACTATAAATAGACTACAGTTAGAAATTGTAACTAGGCTGTTTTAGACTTGTAGTCTGTACTAGGAAGATCAGAGCATTGGCTCTATCTTTTGGGGGGCTTCGGCTCATTGTTGCCTAAGTAATAAAAGTTGCCTTGAGTTCTTGATTCAATTCTGTGTTCTGTTAGACTAGAATTGCAGGTCCTAACATTACTACCTCCGTCTCATAATGTAAGATGCATATGAGTTCGGTGCGAGTTTTAACAAAATAAAAGATAAAGTGGGTGTTTTACAATTCTAATATCCAAAAAGTAAGAAAAATAATAATGGATCTCCATAAACTAAAAAAACGAAATGATAGATAAAGGGATAAAGTGGGAAAGTAAAAAGTTAGTGAAATACAATTTAAGAAAGTGTTCATGTTATTGAAACAAGCCAAAAAAGAAAGTGTATCTTACTGTTAAGATTTGAAGTTCCATTCTAAAAAGTCAACCTGACAGTTGTAGTAACCCAGAATCCTATATAGTGTTTATACATTTACTTTAATATGCCCCCTCATGCCAAACCGGGTTGGACAACATCGGGGTGTATAAATGGGTTAAACAATCCCTCATCATGGGTGCTAGCTTTCGGGTGTGAGACAGCTCAAATCCGGTTAAAGGGGGCGTGTTAAAGTATTTAAGATACAGATACATATAAGATAAATATAAGATAACAATAATATAAAAATATAAGAAAGAAAAATAAAAATAAAAAGATAAAAAGCATAAAAAAGATAGAACATAAAAATAACATAAGAACACAAAAAGATAATGAAGATAAACGATAAAAGAAAAAGAGAGAGAAAAGATAGAAAAGGGATCACTCTTCCACACGATAAAATAGACCTTTAACCATCTATCCTTAATCATGAATGCTAAACAAACAGTCAAACCACAACCAAACTTGTCTCTGATAACATGTTTAGATTTGGGGTTCTATCCTAAAACGTCAACCTGATAGTAGGAGTAACCCAAGATCTTATATAATGTTTTATTATTTCATTCTATTCCAGTGTGGGACATTTACCTTAATACTTACAAAATGGGACAAAGGGAGTATTATATTAAAGTAGTGTAGCATTGATATTTGATATCATAAATACACATATTTCAGCTTCTGGTCCTTGACATTTTGAGTGTCTAGATATTTTCAGATCTTGTAAGTCAATACTTAAAAATAAATTTCAAGGTCTTGAATAGCTCTAAGCATGTGATTGCATGAAATTCTGGTTGTAGGTTGTGATATTTTGCTTTTCAAAAACGAGGTGTGACAAGTCTGCTGATAATCTTCGTGGGACTGATCTCACCACTAGCTCCGAAAAAAGTGAAATCCGCATATTCTGTGATAAAGCTTTTTCACGACTTAAGGGATCTGATAGAAACTTACCACAGGTGCTGTAATTTCATATCACTCCTTTTATCTTTTGCGGCCACTTTGCTGAAAGAACTTTACATTTGAACTTGCAGATTGTAAGAATTCAAAGCCTTTTACGGAGGGGGATTGGAGTGCATCATGCAGGGTTACTACCCATTGTGAAGGAAGTTGTTGAAATGCTTTTTTGTCGTGGTGTAGTGAAGGTCAGGTTTTAACTCTTAAAGCACTGGCTGTGATAGTTCTGTTTATTACTGCAGTTTCTCAGAGCAGGGAGATATTGAGTGGTAAACTTCCAAGAGTTCTTGGTAGGGGCCTAAATTATCCATGGATAAACCAGTGGTACATGTGTCTTATGAATTGTCTTGGTTCTTATAATAAGAGCGATTGCACTGATTGCCATTCCTACTTCCATGGGTTGTTGAAGTTAATAAAATTTGTGAAGGGTTAAGATTGAGGTGTAATTTGAAGATTGGGGATTACATAAATTTCCCGGAAGGAAACAATAATTCTAACTTAAATATATATGCTCCTTTAGTTCTTTTCTTTCTTTATGTTTTTTCCTTCATGTTATTGATGACAGTAATAATGGCGACATTAAGAGATTTGACCGAGCTCTTTATGGAACCACATTGCATTAAGGGAGACACTTTAATTTTCCCAACTGCATATTTTCTATTTTGAAAAGATTGAAATTTACATGAATGTTGAGGGAAGAAAGACAAGGTATATACCGTCACGTGTGCAATCTAGGAGTAAGGTATCACTAGACTTCATATTTGGTTACCCATGATAATTAATCGCCTTAAAAAACAGGGAACTTATCAAATGTAAAAGAATGTGAGAAGATATTCTATAGTCTAAGTAGCACGGTAAAGCAAAACGGGAAATGCAAATGGCGAGAAGTGGGATTTGTAAAATGTATAGGATATGAAGCATGGGGAAAAGTCCTAATGTGAATCCTTACGCATACACACACAGGATGTTTACAAATGGAAAGGCAAAGGAAACAAATGTGAACTCGTTACACACACAAAGGATGCCTATAATCACCTCAATTGTTGGAGTTATTTCAGTTTTTTTAAAATGCTTTTTAATGCTTCTATCAGTTCATTTGTACTTTTTGTCCTTTTTAGGTTCTTTTTTCAACAGAGACATTTGCGATGGGAGTTAATGCCCCAGCTAGGACGGTAAGTGACATATTTGTTTTTCCTTATAATTATTATGGTCGGTCTCACTGTGTTTCTTCTCCGTATACTCTACTCCTCCCAATGGAGCCAAAGACTCGCAATTTTTTGGCTTGGTAATATGGTGGAAAAAAGCAAAATAACTCACTAAACTGCCTGCGCTTCTTTGTTACGTAGCAACAGTCGGTCCATGCAATTTTTGACTCGTTTTTATAGGGGTAAGGCTGCGTACATTCGACCCCCCTTACCCCACCGTAGGTGGGAGCTTTTGTAGCACTGGGGTAAATGGTAATAATGGTGATGATGATGATGAGCATTCTATTAACTTCTGTAACACTGTTCTCAAAGCAACCTTGAGTCGGCCTACCGTTTAGTTTGAAAAAGATTTCATGTCATTGAGGCTAATGAGCTACTCTCTAAGGCGTTGATACTATTTAAGAAAAATTTTGGATCTAAAAACCTCCGACATTTGAAACTTTATATTTTTTCAGAACTCTATATATGGAATATTGGTGTCATTTAAAAGATGTTATGAATTTTGTTATATATATTTATAAAAATGGTTTTTCCATCATTTGCAATGAAGCCAAAGATTCATTATTTTTTGGCTTGAGAATATGATGGAATAAAGCAAAATGGCTCACCAAACTGTCTGTTCTTCTTTGTTATGAAGCAGCAGTTAGCATGCAATTTTGGATGCGATTTTCATTATGGGTCATCCGGAAACAATCCCTCTGTGCTTTAGTACAGGGGTAAGATTGTGTACATCCGACCCTCCTTACCCCACCGTAGGTGGGAGCCTTTGCGGCACCGGGGTAAATGATGATATTTATAAAAATGGATTACAAATAAAAAAGTTACAACACTTTTAAACAAAATAGGATTTTACTTTTTGTCGGGCCCCCACCCTTTTCTTTCCTTTCGTGCATCAGGCTGATGCCACTGACAGTCAGATACCTCCTCTCTGTTCCATGAATAAGGCAACGGATTCCCACGCCATGGGTGCCCCCAACCCACTTTGGCACCCTTAAATACCTTGGGTTGCAGCTCTTGTTGGGGGTGAAAAGCTCAAATATGGCTTAAATACCTTGGGTTGCAGCTCTTGTTGCAGTCAGCCTAACTGATGTTATTAATAGTGTTTCATCGTGTTTTTATTGTGTGTGTATGTTATATGTGTTTGTGTGTTTATGTATCTTGTATGTATATATGTTCCTAGCACACACATGCCCAAATCTAAGGTGTCACCTCTTCTGAATATCTCCTATTTATGCGGCCATTTGTTGATATGCTTCAATTCTGTGGTAGGTTGTTTTTGATCAATTGAGAAAGTTTGATGGTAAAGAATTCAGACAGTTACTTCCTGGAGAGTACACTCAGATGGCTGGCCGTGCTGGAAGGAGAGGTCTCGATAAAATTGGTTCAGTAGTTGTCTTATGTCGTGATGAAATCCCCGAAGAGAGGGATTTGAAGAATGTTATGGTTGGTAGTGCAACAAAGCTTGAATCTCGGTTTCGACTGACCTACATCATGATCCTACATCTGCTTCGTGTCGAGGAGCTCAAGGTATGTGTGGTTAGCAATCATTAGAAAAGTTGGCTGTCAGTTCGGCGGCGGGGGGGGGGGGGGGGGCAGAACTCGTATTAATACTTAATAACAGCGTCCCAATCAAGATCGAATGACTGTGATCTAAATACGTAACCAGGTGTGGTCGAGCTGTGATGTGATACGAACAGAGTTCGCTAGCATTTACCTTAAAAATTTGTGCCTCCTATCTTTTGTTCTCAGATCACGTGGAGTAAAAAATAGTTTTTCACTAGCAATCTAGCATTCAGAAGAGATATCAAAAGCAACACATGGCCCAAAATTGATTGACTAAGCCTTATTTCCCTTGACTCGCCCACCTAGACCCGGTCATGTATTTGACAACGGATACACTGTTTTACAACAGCAATGTGAAGCTAAATATGGTTACATATCAATTTTTTTTGCTTTTAGCTACAGAACATCACTAGAACAAGAACACTACAATTTACCAGCGTAATGCTTTTGTTTGCATGGTTAGATATCCTTGACAATAATTTTCCTGGCTTGTGCTGCGGACAACCATTGCAGGTGGAGGACATGCTTAAAAGAAGTTTTGCTGAATTTCATTCTCAGAAGAAATTACCAGAGCAGCAACAGCTTCTCATGCGAAAACGTGCACTGTCTAAGAAACCTGTTGAGTAAGAGTGCCTCATTTTAGATTAACTTGTACTTATATGATGCACAAATTTGCTAGCGTATGAAATCTGAAGTGCAGATAGTCAGCACAAGTAGCCTGTTTTAGTCTTATGTTGCATTTATACTGTGAAAAGGTCTAAAAGATATCATCATCATCATCATTACCCTAGTGTCGCAAAGGCTCCCACCTACTTGGGGTAGGGGGGTTACCTACTTGGGGTAAGGGGGGGTTACCTACTTGGGGTAAGGGGGGGGTCGGATTTACGCGGCCTTACCCCTGTACTAAAGCGCAAAGAGACTGTTTCTTGATGACCCATAGTGCAAATCGCGGCAAAAATTGCATAGACTGACTGCTGCTTCATAACAAAGAAGCGCAGACAGTTTAGTTAGCCATTTTGCTTTATTCCATCATATCCCCAAGCCAAAAAATAGTGAATTGTTGGCTTCTTCGAAAAAAATAGTCAAAAGGATATCTTAGTGCAAATTATTCTTTACTCTTCTTCTTCTTCTTCAAGCATACCAGTTCTGATCTCTGTACTGTTTATTCTTACCTGGTGCAAGTTGCGAGTGTACCCTATGTGCATTATTTTCCAATTTGATCTATTGATTTGTATGTATTTATTTCTCTATCCATTTTATTTTAATTAATATAGGTGCATAAAGGGTGAACCTGCAATTGAGGAATACTTCGAGATTTACTCGAAGGCTGATAAGTATGATAAACAGATAACTGAGTCAGTAATGCAGTCCCCAGCTGCACAAAAGTGTCTTACTCCTGGCCGTGTGGTGGTTGTTAGATCACAAAAGGTAAGTTTGCATCATGATCAGTCTGCCATTTACGTTGTTACCTGGATTTACTTTATCTGGAATGGTGAATGTGCTTGTTCTTTGTTCTAGATATATTGCCACTTGATTTGTTGTTTGAGATTTACTTTTGGCATCATTATGGTTCTACAGTTCTACTTTAGAGTTCAATGATTTGATTCAAGATTTCTCTATGCTATACAACATGTATCATTGTTATGAATTCCTTGAATAAAAACTTAAATTTGGCCCCTTTATGTTAATAATATGTATGTGTGTAGGGGAGAGTTTAGTGAGAATCCATCTTAAAATGAGAACTCCTTATGATGAGAAATTTGAAGCTCAACCTTTCATTTTATTCAATCATTGTTTAACATACATATGGTATCCTTTTTGTAACTATTCAAAATTCCAATGGGTCTTTTTTGTAATTACAAAAATGTCACATTGTTAATTCTAGCTAAGGATTAAAATTGAAAGGTGGAGATGAAAAGTTTTCATTCATATATGTGTTCTCATTTAAACAGGGTTCTCACTAGAGCTCTCCCTTGTATATATATGTATATATAGCAATTATAAGAAATGTTGGCAATCATAGAAATAAATTAGTAAAAAAAAAAAATCAATCCTCCCCCTCCCCTCTGAAAGTCACGAACCAAACTAGCCCATAGATTAAGTGGAAAAGGGACGCAGTGCGCGCTTTTTTATTCCAACCATAAAGAAAGAAAGTCACGTTTCAAACTAAAAATTTCCTGAAATTTCAAAATGAGACAGTCCTACTGCAACAAACAGTGCTCTAATCTTTGATGTATTATCTGTGAAATAATTTGAAATTTTAGAAAGTACTCCCTCTGCCCCTCTAAGATTATCTCATATTTCCTTTTCGGTCCGCCCAACTAAGATTGTCCCATACCATATTTGGTAAAGTTTGTGTGGCTCTAAATCATTCTTACTTTATTTTTTTATATTATGAATTCAATATCAACCACATAAACATACTTCTTCTAATAACTGCACCACCTCTTCATGTCCCAATGTTAGTGGGATGGATGTAGTAATATATTCTCGAAAATAGTAGAAATTCCAGATTATTCCAAGGAAATAAAGAGTCTAGTTGTATTAACTTTCATTTAATGTCTCGTAAGATTTATTAGGTCTCAATAAGTTGGCAAAAAAATTAACAAGGTGTTTGGATATATAAATATGACTTCATGACACTAGTACCTTGCAAAAATTTAAAACTTGTACCTTGACCAAACAAGACTTTTGTTTAGGGATTGAGGGGGTATGAAAATTTGCTATATGGTTAACAAAAGGTTCAGGTGATTTAAGTAATTCAAACTGGTTGAATCATGAAACTAGGCAGTTTTTTGTCATACAGGGTTTTATTCTCTTAACAGCTGTACTTGGTTAAAAAATGGGATGATGAAAAAGGTACCAACATTTGTCGAGTTGACACTTGGGCATGTTAAAGGCTGTTGATGCACTTAGCACGTGCCCCTGATATAAACTGATAAATATTTTGTTTGTCTTCTAATCACTTTTTAATTTCCTCTCAATTGACAGGGAAAAGACCACTTACTAGGAGTTGTGCTGAAAACTAAAGTTAGCAACAATCAGAAGCAATACATAGTATTAGTGCTAACTCCAGAGTTACCATCGGTGGTGAAAAATCAGATGGATACTGGCAAACCTAGCGATAAAAAAGGTCCTGACTTGCAGATACTGATACCTAAATCAAAGCGTGCAGTAGCGGATGAGTATTTTACTTCTGGGACTTCTCGTAAAGGATCAGGAGCTATCAGCATTAAATTACCTCACCATGGTAATGCTGCTGGGGTTAATTATGAGGTTAGAGAAGTTGAGAATAAGGAGTTCCTGTGCATATGCAGTGAAAAATTTGCAATTGATCAAGTCCGGCTACTTGAAGATGTTAATGCTGGAGCTTACTCCCATACTGTCCAACAGCTTGTGAGTAAAAAGTCTGGAGGAAATAATTACCCTCCTGCCCTAGATCCGGTCAAAGGTATGCTAGTTCTATTCACATGATGAGCACATTTTTTATTATAAATTTGTGTATTATGGATTTATTCATTCTATTATGTGTTTCACATTCATTCTATTATGTGTTGCACTTGGCTACAGAGGAGACCTCAGCTAGCAGTTGAGAAATGCATTATTTAAATTTTTGCATCCTTGCTTAGTTTTGTATTGAAGTATATGAAGACATAGATTTCGAATTAATTTTTGTTAAATCAGTTCCATAAATCTATCACACCCCAAACAGTACAGGCATAGGCATGGCTAGGCGCAAAGCACAGAGATGCAATGAAAAAATCACATCAGATAACTTGGGTGCAATAGACTCCTCCATATACCGTGTGCCTTCCTTTCCCCGTTCCGCGTTTTTACCCCTTATAAGAGGCTAAAGCATTAGCCGCCTAGTGATTGCTGTAAATTCGACGATTTACTTGCCAGTTGCGAATTATTTTCTGTAAGTTTCCTAGAGTTTTCTGCTGCTGCATAGTACTCCCTGAGTCCAATACCATTCCATCTCTTCTTATTTATCACAAATCAACCATTTCCCTTGCTCAATTTGCGATTTATTTGGGTAGTATTACTAAGATGTTCATTCATGTACTTCCCAGAGTCCAAAACCACTCATCTTTTCTCAATTATCTCAGATCAAACTGTCCCCCTTCATTTGTCACAGGTCAACCCCCCCCCCCCCCTCATTTGTCAGTTGTCACAGACATTGGTTTCCGTGCAAATCATACTTCCTCCATTCTTAAATAAGTGCAACACTTTCCTTTTTCGGCAGTTTCAAAATAAATGCAACCTTTCTATTTTGGGAAGGAATTACTAAGCAAAAGGACTTCTATACCCTTCATTATTTACGGCCTACCTCTTCTATTTTATGGAATTTTCTTTAATTTCTTTACTCACCACCCAATACCCACCAACACCACCGATTCCATTCCAATATACACCACCTTCCCCTTCCAATTGTGTATGTCCTCATTTGTGACTATCTTCACCACTCAGCTATTTCTCCGTTTCTTCCCCATCATCTCCCTCGTATTTTTTCTTTTCTTTGATTTATGTTTTAATTATGACCCAAATGGAAGAAATGGAAGGACATGAAACCGATTTTATTGTTGTTACTCCCCCACGAGCTATGAGACACGGTGGTAATGGTTGCCTCGAGGCGGCGGCCGACTGTTGCGGCGGCCGGATGATGATTGGCGGAAGCGGGCGAGGGGGTTGTTGAGCTGGCTTAATGCCGGCGTTAGTGGTAGCCGCTCATCGGAGTTTAGGCGAGATTCAAAGGGAGGTCTTCCGATGAGCATCTAGCGATTCTAGCTAGGCGGATGAAGGTGAAAGTACACCAGGGCCTACTGTTTTCTTTTCACTGTTGGTTACTGTAGCACCTCTTTCTTTGTGGCCGCCTTTTCCTATTTTGAAAGGGTAAAATAGTGAAGATCAAAACCTTTACACGTTGTCTTAATTTTCGTGCCCAAGTGCATGTTGCACTTATAACCGAACAGAGGAAGTATTAAATAGTGTGCTTTTTGCAGAAAGAGTCAGATTATGTTGCACGGAAATCAATGTACGTAATACACTAACAAAGTGTCAGTGCACATATATATTTTGTTTGTGCGCAGATATGTGTACAGACAAATTTTGTTTACACAGACAAATTTTGTCAAAAAGTGTCTGTATTTGTACTTTTTTGTTTGTGTGAAGGGTAAATAAATAGGGTGTAACCCGGAGTGTACAAATAATTTTTTTTGAAGCCTTAATATGATCTTTCTGATTGTAACCAGCAAGCCTTAATTTGTAATCTTTTGGATAGACTTAAGGTTAGAAGCCTTACTGTTTTAAGTTTTAACCATGAAACTAAGTTAGTGACTAACTGATACGTAGTAGATTTTAATTTAAAGTCCAGGACTTATTAAATCATTAAAAATAAACTTTACACTATAAACTTGAGAAAAATATCCTAGCCTCCTAGGTATGACAAAAACTCCCTCACTTTCAAAATCTATGACCTAGTAAGTTTCCCCCCAAAATAATATTTAATTGGTAATATTTTAATAATGTATTTAATAAATAAATAATTCATATGGACTAATGTGCCCTTAACCTATTATTATAAAACCCTAACTTCCCACTTTCTCCTCTATTGCTTGCTTGGAGTCACCCTGCCGTCCGCCTCCACATTCCAGCCGCCCGCCTCTGGCTTCCATTCTCCAGTCGCCTCCTCCCCCGCCTCTCCTCCTCCCCTCCTCCTTCTCCTCCTTGTATTTCTTGAAATTAGGGTTGATCGGGTCGTGGGGTGCCCGGAGGATGGCGCTGGACTGACGGTTAGGGACGAAGGATCACCCCCTCCCCCCTCGTTTCGAGAGATGAGGGTTGCGCTCTCAGCCTCTCAGGCGGACAAGCAGATCTGTTCTTCCTTGCTCTTGTCGATGGCATAATCGTTGGCATTGAACTTGTACAGTGAATGAATGTATTGAGGGAGGATGATGTGCAGTGTATTGAACCCAATATATAGTGTCACAATGTTGACGGGAAGTGCAGTGCTTATGATCAGAAGTGAACTATTGTAGAGCAGTAATGCCGGTATAAAGTGTAATATATTTAATTGTACGCAGAATACTAAAGTTATCAAATCTAAAAAGAAATAAAAAAGACTATAAATTCCTAACATGGGTGGGAAGAGAACTAATGTTGGTGGGAAGTGCAGTGATGTCGTGCAATAACGGGCGGCATGAAGTGCAATATATTTAATTGGACGAAAGCAGTGCCAAATGCACCTTTTCAATATGACGAGATTTATATGATGCGATTTTCTTTTCATTTTTGCTTTTCAATCATATGAATGTCTAAAAAAAAACGTAATCATATTTAGGGAAAATGAATATGTTTTAGTCATATCTCCAGAAATTTCCCTATAAACTTCAGTTAAATCAGTAAACATCAAGCTCCAGGAAACATTAAATCAGTCACCATTGAATGTTTCTTTTGTGACTTTTTAGGTGTTCAATATGCTTGTTTAATGACTTGTGGCATTTAATCATTTTATCGTTATTTTTGGGTTGAAGGTATCATGTACAAGTTGTACAAGTATTGCCTCAAAAATGCCTGCCTCACACTTTTAAACTAAGACGTGACTTTTACAAGGGTAGATAGATGAATCCAAACCGGCTTGCCCAATGTTACGAGGGGGGGGGGGGGGTTCCCTAACTCACAATTAAATAATGCAATGTTAAATTGCATTTAACTTGCCCAAAAGGATCCTCAAGAGGTGAGGTTGATGTTTATCTCACACTTGTATACTAGAGCATAGTGGCTTATATGATGATGGCATTTCTTTTACGGCATCAAATGGCTTTTCTTTTTTCTTTTATCTTGATCATAGTTGTCATGGCGCATGGCAATCACCATGGCTTAAATGCATTTTTCATGGCGATTGTGTATGGGGATCACCATGGCTCAAATGCATTTTTCATGGCAATCGCTATGGCGACGACCACTTTTTCATGGGGATGGCGCATATGGTGCGCACCATATCTCACCATTGACTACTATGATCTTGATAATGTGTAAGCACGGAAATACCTAATGATCATATTTTACTGAGTTCTTGTAACCTGACAGATCTTAAATTGAATGACCCGGCTCTTGTTGATGCATATTACAATTGGAGCAATCTTTTGCAAGAGATGTCTCAAAGTAAGTGTCATGGATGTGTTAAGTTGGAGGAGCACATCAATCTAGCTAGAGAAATAAAAGGGCACAGGGAAGAACTGGAAAGCTTGGAATATGAAATGTCAGATGATGCGCTTCAGCAAATGCCCGATTTCCTGGGCCGGGTATGTAATGAGTTACTTACTATTGACTTGAAAATAGTAAAAAACATATTCTTACCATACAATAAAATTACCAAAGATAAGTTTTCGTATGTAATTCTACCTTCCCGCCTTTACAGATAGACGTGTTGAAGGAAATTGGCTGTATAGATGCCGATCTTGTAGTTCAAATCAAAGGTCGGGTGGCTTGTGAGATGAATTCTGGGGAGGAGTTGATATGCACTGAATGCTTGTTTGATAATCAATTGGATGATTTGGAGCCAGAAGAAGCAGTAGCAATCATGTCTGCCTTTGTTTTTCAGCAGAAAAAGACTCAAGAACCTTTCCTCACACCAAAACTCTCTCAGGCTAAACAGAGGTTAGTGACATTTTACAATGTTTAAATTCAGTAATGCCATTTAGCTACTTTGTTTTCGTTTATTGGTTCTCTATTTAGGGTGAATCACAGATGATTGTGCTAATAACTGATGAATTTCGCCACAGTAGTGTTTAGGATTGTATATTTCTATGGTAGACCTAGGGGTGCAAACAAGCCGAGCCAAGCTCGAGCGTGGGTATACTTGAGCTTGATAAGAATGCACGAGCTCGGCTCAAGCTTGAACGAGCTAAATAATTTTGGGAGCTCGGGTTAAGCTCAACTCGAGCTCGGGTCGAGCTTGGTTCAAGTTTTGTTAATTAATATTTAAGGTTTGAGGTTCGAATAAGATGTTTGAACTCGAGGTCGAATTCAGATAAAATTTCTATTTTCAAAGTTATTAATATTATATTTATACATACAAATAAATAATATCTAATATTTGTACTTTATCGTTCTCATTTTTTAGTTCACTCGTTATTTTACTATCAATTAAATTTTGAAATATACAAATAAATAAACATCAATAAACAAATAAATAAATATAATGTGTGTATATATATAATTATATATAGATATATTTAATTTTTATTCCTTATATATTTATTTATAAAGGGTAGGGTTCAAATACAAAGACCTTCCCATGCAAGTGCAAATAAATCCCGCGCATTCAATTTCAGATCTAATGGCTCAAAAGCTAACAATAGACTACATTTAATAAAAACGCGGTGGTAATTTCATAAATAAATCAATTTTTTTTGCCACCGCGATAAGTGCAATAGGAACATGAGCAAAAAGTGCATTCGTTTGCACTTTGCGTGAAATGTTTCTTTGCATGAGTTGATCTACAAATTGTGCTTATTGTGCAAACGTTTGTATGATGCATCTTAACGCTATTTGTATTGCCATGAAATAGTAGTTCCATATTAACGTTTAAAGAGTTGCATCCTAAAAAAGTTTGGTTTTATTACAAAATTACCACTGTGTATAATATAACCTTTAGATCAACTCACGAGATGACTAAGATGAGTTTGTAGTTTGTAAATTATGAGATGTTTATATTTGATCTCTTATATATATATATATATATATATATAGATATATATAGAAAAGATCAGGTCCCTCCGGAGGGACGGGAGGGACCGTCCGAACTTTACTGTTTGGGGCGGTTCCCGGTGGAATTTTTTGATGAAATTTTTTGATCATGTTCTTCATCAAGTCTAGTTTGTCCATACCAAATTTCAGCTCAAAATTCGACCGGGAAGGCAGTCAAATAAATTCTTGAAGCTTACTGCACATTCTGCGCATATATAAAGTGCAGTAAGTTTCAAGAATTTATTTGACTGCCTTCCCGGTCGAATTTTGAGCTGAAATTTGGTATGGACAAACTAGACTTGATGAGGAACATGCTCAAAAAATTTCATCAAAAAATTCCACCGGGAACCGCCCCAAATAGTAAAGTTCGGACAGTCCCTCCCGTCCCTCCGGAGGGACCTGAGCAGTCCTCTATATATATATATATATATATATATATATATATATATATATATATATATATTATATAGAGAATTCTTCTTGTCAGGCCGGACTGACGGGAACCTCTGTCCGGCCGAGCCCGTTTGGGCACCTTCCCGATAGAATTTTTTGATGAATGTTTTTGAGCATGTTCTTCATCAAGTCTAGTTTATCCATACCAAATTTCAGCTAAAAATTCAATCGGGAAGACATTTAAATCATTTTTCGAATTTGACTGCGTCAAAATATACATATAAAAACGCAGTCAACTTCAAAAAAAGATTTGAATGTCTTCCCGATCGAATTTTGAGCTGAAATTTGGTATGGATAAACTAGACTTGATGAAGAACATGCTCAAAAAACTTCATCAAAAAATTTCACCAGGAAGGTCGCCAAAAGGGCTCGGCCGGACGGCTCTCCCGGTCAGGCCGACCTGACATGATGATTTCTCATATTATATTATATATATACATATTTACTCCAGGGAGGTCTGGGGGAGGGGGGCCTGGAGTAATCACTGCTGAAACTCACTCCAACGAGTTTCCAACCTTTGTGTGCCTAGCGGTATTCAAACATGAGACCTCCCACTACGCATGGTAACCTCACAACCAGCTGAGCTGGAAGGCTTGGTTTATATATACATATATATATATATATATATATATATATATATAGAGAGAGAGAGAGAGAGAGAGAGAGAGATGAATGTTCAGGTCCAAACATTCCTGGTCCGAACACCGTCCAAACTTGCCCATTTGGGGCCCTTCCCGGTGGAATTTTTTGATGAATTTTTTTGAGCACGTTCCTCATCAAGTCTAGTTTGTTCATACCAAATTTCAGCTCAAACTTCGATCGGGAAGGCATTCAAATCATTTTTTGAAGTTGACTGCGTTTTTTATATGTATATTTTGACGCAGTCAACTTCAAAAAATGATTTGAATGTCTTCCCGATCGAATTTTGAGCTGAAATTTGGTACGGACAAACTAGACTTGATGAGGAACATTCTCAAAAAATTTCATCAAAAAATTCCACCGGGAAGAACCCCAAATGGGCAAGTTCTCAAAAAATTTCATCAAAAAATTCCACCGGGAAGGGCCCCAAATGGGCAAGTTCGGACGGTGTTCGGACCTGAACATTCCTCATATATATATATATATATATATATATATATATAGAGTTTGGTTCAAGTGAGAATGAGAATGAAATCCCACCTTTCATTCTCTCAATCTAGTGGCCTGAAAATTATCAAAATATATGTCATATTTCGGATTATTTAAATCATATATAAGGCAACATTCAACTTGGTATTAATTAAGGGGTACAATTGTAAAACTTAATGAAAGAGTTATAATGCACGAGATATAAAATTGGAAGGAATCCTAAAGTTTAGGATGACCATTTAATACCGTAGTAACTCCCATACAATTAGGATTTTTTTTATCTTATAGAGAATTCTTATTTAATTTTCTTTTCAAATTTAAAGAGCAATACCGATAACAAATTTGAAAAAAATTATTCATGCGCAAGTTGTGCATTATTTTTCACATTGAGTGCATTAGTAATGGGTGTGTCCATTTGCACTCCAAGAATGAATATCTGCACTTTTATTTGAAATTGTATGCAACCTAAAATACTTATTTTTTTAACTTATTGTTATTTAAATAATCAACACTAATATAATATTCCTCAATTAAAATAAATGAGAAGAGAAATAACATTTTTATTATACTAATCCACACTTTTGCAAATTACGTTTACGAATTACGATATTAGTTTGCATTTACTATAACACGATTTACTGCACTTTATGCATATCATTGTGCACTTTCAGACATTTTTTGACTCAAAATGACTTTAAAATATGATAATAAATAAAAAAAATGTTTGTAAAAAATAAAAGTGTGTACAATCATATGTATGCATTTTAAATATATACTAAAGTGCACGAATATGATATGATAAGTGCATCAAAGTAATTTGAATTGTGATGTGCACTTACATTTGAATTGTATATGATAATTAATGCACTTTTTCATGACAATTATCTGATTAAAACATTGTCTTCTGGTGTCGCCTGTATTTGTAGAAAAAAAAAATAATGGAAACTGCACGAATATGATATGATAAGTGCATCAAAGTAATTTGAATTGTGATGTGCACTTACATTTGAATTCTCGTGCACTTTTCAATAAACATGAAATGGATTTTTTATAAACGTGACCTACACCTTTGTTGTACATAAAGATGTCCAAAAAATAGATAAATCATAATAAATGGAATGAGAAATACAAAAAGAAAATAGAAGATATATGTAAAGAAAAAGACATAAGCGAAATATCATGAAAGAGTAAAATATAAACGATGAATTTAAAATGATGAATGATCAAGAAAAAGTAAACAAAAGCTGGAATGAACCAAAGTGAAGATAAACGAATCCATTTATTAAAAAAAATCGTAGTGGAGATGAAAGAATTCTTTTTGATTGGTCAAACAAATAAGGAATAATTTATTAGAATATCTAATTACGGTTATGGAAGTATTCCGTTACCTTTAATATGATGCGCAAGTTTCATATTTGCCCCTAACGAGAGTGTTCTGTAATGTTAAAAAATTCCAAGATCTAATGGTTATAATTCATTCTCAATTCTCTCCTAAGATGGTATTCTCATATGATCACTACTCTATAGAGTTTGGTTCAAATAAAAAGTACTTCATAGGTGAAAAATAAGAACTAATCTTGGCCGTTGGTGTGAAAAAATGGATGGAAGAGATCATTTTTTAAGTGGGAAACGCGGTGGCATTTGTGTAATTATGTTGCACACGTAGAACACAAAAGTGCAATACGATATCAAATAAAAAGTGCACAAATTTGAAAATTTTGACAATCTTTTTTGACACGCGTGAGTGCACTTTTAATTAGTAGCTATCCACTTTATAGTATAAACATTTGCACGTTTTTTGAAACCATCTCTTATGTTTAAAGTTTATCTAATCCATCCATTTTCAAGTGATCAAGGGCCAAGATTTATTCTCACTTTTCATGGGAAGACTACTTTTTAGTTGAACCCACCCCTATATATATATATATATATATATATATATATATATATATATATATAAAGATTTTGGTTCAAATAAGAACAAGTCTTAATGTAACTATGTAAGAATTGGGAACAAATCTGAACCATTCAAAATATACACTGTGTTGAGATGAACGAATGAGTAGCAGGGGGCATCTTCGTAACATCCTTTTTGTCAGTTTTTTGTAGCTGTCATGTGCAATTAATACATACGTTCCAATTTAGTAAAGAACGAGTAGGTTGTTAGTTTTTGTATGAAATAAAAGGAAAATGTCTCTCATTCTTATTTTATTTTTTATTCACATTGGTTTTCGTTTTATTTCCCAAATGTAATTATCACAATTTACAAGATCGTAATCCCTATTGTATAATTCTGGTGCAGATTATAGTAAATTATCTGAATCCTTGTCTAAAAAACTAACGACACACCTTATGCACAATCCAAACACTAGTGGTACTATTTATGTCATTCAAATGAACATTTACACTTGTTTTTCACTTTCTGCACAATGAATGACTATCAGTTACACATTTGCACATTCATGGTTTTCATATGTTTTACATACTTTACAATTCACTATGTCGTACAAATGCAAACAACCACATTTACGATACTAAATTTCAATTTATATTTCCCAAATATAATTATCACAGTTTACCATATCTTAATCACTACTAAATCATTTTAGTGCACATTACTGCCACTACCAGAATTCTCATCTAAAAAAAACAAACACCCCACTTTATGCACAACTCAAGTACTGACTCCCACTTTTGTTTTATTTAACTACACATTTATACTTGTTTTTGTCACTTTATGTTCCCTTAGTTTAACTATTAAAAACCACACCATCACTTGAATGTAACTTGAGGATATACTTGATAATCGATTATGGTTGTTTCCAAAACTAATATCCTTATCTTTGTCAACTTAGTAGTTGGTAATAAATGACTATTTTTTTTTGTGAAGTGGAAACTAGAAACGGAATCCCATAAAAGGTGTCATCCAATTTTGACCTTTTTACCTTGTATTGGGCCATGTTTCCTCATATTAATTTGGTAGTTGTTGTTCTATACAATGAAGTGCACCACAATATTGTGCACCGTTCACTTAAAAGACCGTTCGTTTGTCAAGATTATAGGCTAGGTTTGTTCTCACTTCTTACAATAAGGAGTGTACTCATGAGAACCACTCCATATATATATATATATATATATATATATATAGGGAGTGGTTCTAATGAGAACACTCCTTATTGTGAGATGTGAGAACAAATCCTAACCCACCATCTCATTAAATGAATGGCCATTAAGTATTTGGCTCACAATATAGTGATGGACATCCTCACATTGTAACCACTCTCATAAAAACGCAATGTGGGACGTGTAACTAACAATGGGCACAAGAGTAATTTTAATAATTCATTTAATGGAGCAACCGTGGTGGCTACAAAGCTTTCCAAAAAAGTAGGTAAAAATAAAATATCAAAACATATAAAATGGTTTTAGTTTAAAATTGATTTAACTTTTTAAATTATAATCCAATTTTATTAAAAATTATATCAAATTAAATAGTTTTTTTTTATCTTTCATATGACACCAATAATGCATATATAATTTTTTTATAAAAAAAATTAGTATTATATGTATACATTAAATCACAACAAGCATATCCTGCTATCATACGCACAAGAACATGTATCAAATGCACAACAACCAATATCTACTGCACATGAAAAGAAGTATCTCACAAATAGTTTTTATATAAAGCACCGGAGCAAGTATCTCAACCACAAAAATCAATAGCTAACGCACAACAGTTAAGAACTAATATTGAACACATAAGGATTTCATATAATACACATCAACTAGTATCTACATCACAATACGTACATACATTATAGAACTCGTATCTAGCACATAGTATATATGGACATAGAAAATCACAACAAATACATCATCATGCACAAGAACCGGTATCTAGCACACAGCTCTGAATATTGTATTTGAGTGACACAATAGTGTAATAATGAATTGTACGGATGCATATGAGTGAGCAAAATAACACACCACAACTCCTATTTAATGCAAAATAAATCAATATAAAATAATTTATAATTTTAAATGGAAACTAACGTGTTGAAGGACAAATTGAATAAAAGTGAATGATGTTTTATTTGTATAATTGGATAACTCAATTGATGTGACAATGTACAATAAAATATTTAATATGATATGGAACTTACTCTTTCCATTAGTGTCAAAATAACTTTACGTGATCATTAGTAACCGTAGGAAGGTAATAAATATATTGCCGGTTACCGAAACTGTCAAATACGTATTAGACAGAAATAGCCTTTACCACCATTAAGCTGATCGCATCTCGATTTAGATTTTGAATGGATGAGATTTGTTCTCATTTCTCACGTTAAGGTGTGTTCTCATTTGAACAAAAATCTATATATATATATATATATATATATATATATATATATATATATATATATATATAGAAGCGTGTCTTAGGTTGAGAACTGCGAAGTTTAACTAATAGAGAAAATAAGCTAACTTATACTCTCCTCGTTCCTTATAACTTTGCCAACTTTCCTTTTTTGGTAGTCCCCAAAACTTTGCCACTTTCCCTTTTAATAAATCAATTTGTGGCTCTAGTTATTTCTCTCTCCTTTGCAGAAATCTCTACCACACAATTTTTACTTTATTATTCTACGTGCCGGTCAAACATGGGAAACCTTTAAGGGACGGAGGGAGTAACAGAAATCTTAACTTATAAATCCAACAACTCTAAATCAAAAGTATAATTTTATAGTGAAAATTGAGGAAGTATGACATTATAATGAAAAACACTAGTAGTAGTTGAAAAATATTTACAAAAACATATTTATCAAAAAGATATTTATTTATTTACCAAGACATATATGTCCTAATAAACTATTAATACGTTAAACATAACTTATAAAGCCAAATGTGTAACTTTTACAACATTTTAAATTATTTCGCAGTTCACAGCCTATGAACACTTCTCACCTGATTCGCTCCCTATATATATATATATATATATATATATATATATATATATATATAGAGAGAGAGAGAGAGAGAGAGAGAGAGAATAGAGATCAAATACAAATCCTCCTTAATTTACAATACAAACTACAAACTCATCTTGGCCATCCGATGAGCTGATCTAAAGGATATAAAAGCAAGGTGAAATTTTTGTAATATAACCCAACTGTTTTAGGATGCAACTTATTGAACGTTAATATGCAACTGCTATTTTATGGCTGAATAATATGCAACACTTTGAATCTCAATATGCAATACAAATAGAGTCAAGGTGCATCGTACAAACATTTGCACAATAAGTACAGTTTGTACTTGATCTTTCCCCTATATATATATTATGGATCGTGAGCTCATGAGCTCAAAGGAATTGAGCTCGAGCTCGATTCATTGGCGTAACGAGCTTGCTCGTCGGGTTCGAGTTCGGTTCAAATTCGAGTTTGACCGAACTCGAGTCGAGTTTTGAGCGAGCGGCTGAGGAGTTGCTTGACTCGTTTGCACTCCTAGCCTCCTAGGTAGACCTTTCCCTGCCCACTAGACATATAGTTTCTTCTTGGCACTGGTTTAGATTGTCCAAACTAATAGCTTTCTCTCCCAATCATTCTAATCAATGGGATATTGTATTTTCACATATATTTGCTCACATGTTCTGATTTTCTGACTTTAGATGCCCTTATTTGTGAAATATGTTTTAGAGCCTATTTGGTGACACTAAAGTTGGATGATTCTTCTGAATTATGAAATTATTATTTTCAAAGTATATTCTTTTAAAAATAATCAAAAGATTATATGAAAAAACAAAAGTTATTCTCTTTAGCAAATTCAACTAGAAAAGTACACCAATCTTATTTTGATGATTACACAATTTTGGCACGAAACAAAAAAATCAGTGTTTGTCATTTGGCAAGGAATCTAGCTTATAAACAAAAAAGTAGGTTACCAAATGGGCACGTTGTCAAAAGAATGGGATAGTGGAAACTTCATAGGGGTTTTGTCTTTTAAAGAATTAAACCCCCACCCCTCTGAAAAAAATCCCATTAAACATCCCGTGCTTGATTTTTTAATTTTCTTCTGTTCACGTTAGTTAAACTACATTGATTTAAATGTCACTTCAGATTATACGATACAGCAATAAGACTAGGGAAGCTCCAAAAATGCTTAAACCTACAGATTGATCCAGAGGACTATGCAGGAGAAAATCTAAAGTTTGGCTTGGTTGAAGTAGTATATGAGTGGGCAAAGGTATTTCTTATGTACACATTGGCAGTGTACAGAAGAATGGTGTTCTTTGTTTTGATGCTAATGTTTGCTTTTTGTGTGGGAACAGGGAACTCCATTTGCGGATATATGTAATCTCACAGATGTTCCTGAAGGGTTGATCGTAAGGACCATAGTGAGACTGGATGAGACATGTCGAGAATTTAGAAGTGCCGCTGCCATTATGGGAAACTCTGCACTTCACAAGAAAATGGAAATTGCTTCTAATGCTATAAAGCGTGATATTGTCTTTGCAGCTAGCTTGTACATTACTGGCGTTTAGTACCAAGCACAGGTAGGGTTTTTCATGGAATCTTGTTGTACCCCAATGGTTAGGTTAAGTTCAGTTCGGGTGATGCTTGCTCAGTGCACAACTAAAATATTTATGTGGTATCCATATTGAATTACACACAAAAAATAAAATATGAGTTATCATTATAAAAAATTAGACATATTTGGTGATTGTTCACAAAGGAAATAGATATATTTTAATTTTCTAGATACCACCTCTAATAATTTAATGGCACACTGAGTAGTACAATAGTGGCACATGTGATCCAGATCCTCAATGGGGTTCCTCAACCGTTAAACGGGAGCCTGCCTGAACTCGAGTGATGTGTGATCTAATGGTCTAGCACCCAGTTTGGTAATATAGTAACATCAAGCCTGTTGAAGAGTCAAATATTGTACATGCATCGCCGGATCAGATGATAATCTCTGCACATTTTTGCATCTAGCTGTAACAATTTTCCACCAGTTTTGGTGTCCTAGTTTAAATTAGGCCAGAAGGTCATCTTAATTGAATGTAATACTAGTTTTTTTTAATAAATATATAGCCCAGAAAATGTTTCAATGTTGCAAAGTCGGCCCCAAACGATGTTCAAGTGACCCTGTTTTGGGGGGTGTGGAGCAGTCCACTGGCCTCCACCCCCATGGAATGAAGTTCCCCCCTCCTCAAGAGAACTTAAAAGGACAGGAAGTATTGTGTGTTTCCTTTGTGCAGGATCACACATTATGATGAAACAGGTGTCGGTCTCAAGTCTTTGTACGCTCCGTTAGAGCATCTACAGTTAGAAGCCGCCAATTATACTCTGCATTAGGCGTTTTTTATATTAGAGAAATATACCTGTATATTACTAAAACACATGTTAGTTCTGTGACTAGTGAAGCTTTTTTACCATTGTATGGTAAATGACTACAAAAAAATTCAAAAAATTATGTCATTCAAAAAATATACTATCCTCCTTATCGCATTAGTTGCAATATTGGAATATATACACTGTTCACGTACTTTATTTTGACTTCATTTCATTTATTAATGTATGTAAAATATTTTTCTTTGAAAAATATTGTTAAATTCGTCATTATTTTGAAAAATATAATGACGGTCAAACTTGTGCGTTGGCAATTGTGAAAAAGGGAATGATGCAACTAATAAAGAATGAAGTATAAGGGTGAAAGGATTCGTATATTGTATAGCCGACTGTACGGTGGCAAACCTATAATTTTTGTGAAAAATCGTGGATTTTCTTAAATGAGCATTTATGCAACTTTGATGAGCATCAAGACTATTCTTTTGAGTATTAGGAGTAGGGGTGGCCTTGGGCCGGGCCAACTGACACGGAACCGGCCCGAACCGGTACTGCTTGTACCCGGCCCGGGAACTGATCTGGGTATCGGTTCGGGCCTACCCGACCCGGTCGTGTAGTGGTCTGGGCTCGGGCCCTGTAAATCATGAACCGGCCTGGCCAGACCCGGTCCGGGCCATAACGGCTATAATTCTAAAAAAAAAATAAATTAAAATAATAAATGGCCTCCTAGCCGTCAGGACTATTCCCAAACGACTCTATAGCTGTTAGAGGCCTAGGAGGCGGGGGGTTGGGGTTGGGGGTACTAAAATATCCTATTTATACTCCTATTTTCTATACATTTTTTACACCATCTTCATACAATCCTACTCTCTCATTCTCTATTCTCTCATACTCAATAACTCAAATACTCAATCTTCTCCAATTCTCTCTCTCTCTCTCTCTCTCTCTCTCTCTCTCTCTCTATATATATATATATATATATATATATATATATATATATATATATATATATATATATTATTTATATAATTATTATTATATCTACTTGTATATTAACTATCTACTTATATATACATATATTATATTACTAATATTTATTATCTACTTAATATATACTTATTATCTTCTTATTATTTACTTTGATATCTACTTATTATCTATACTTATTGTTATTTACTCATATATATATATATATATATATATATATATATATATATATCTACTTTTATATACATATACTATATTACTAATATTTATTATCTACTTAATATATACTTATTATCTTCTTAATATTTACTTTGATATCTACTTATTATCTGTACTTATTGTTATTTAATTATATATATTAAAATATTAAATATAAGTGTATTACTCATCTTATAGTAATATACTTATATATTATATACTATAAACATTATATTATATACGTAGTATTAGTTATACAATTATATTAGTTACACTTGAATTCATAGTAATTAAATTCATCCTACTTACTTATAAACTCTCGCTCCCATTAATTATTATACACATTCATTCATTTTTTCTATTACTTACATTTTTTAAATTAATTGTTACATTTATCATTAAAGTATAAAACTAGTTAATTGTTACAATTTTCATTTCCCTATTAGTTAATTTGTTAATTGTTACATTTCTCGTTAACGTATAAAACTAGTTAATTGTTACATTTGTCATTATAGTATTAGTTAATTAATACTTGTCTCATTTAATTTTTTTAAGATTTAAAGTAATTATTTGTTACATTTCTCATTGTCCTATTAGTTAATTAATATTTAATACTTGTTGTGTTGAATACTTTAATGCTCAAAGTATAAAACTAGTTAATTGTTACATTTCTCATTATCCTATTAGTTAGTTAAAATTTAATCATTTAATACTTTAAACTTGTTCAAGATTTAAACTACTTCATTGGCTTATTGCTACGTTTTTCAATTATTAAAAAAACTAGTTAATTGTTACATTTTAATATATTAGTTGTTATTTTAATAAGCACACTTGTTATTTTAATAAACACACTCAAAGTATTGGAATTTCATTACTCCTATTTTAATAAATTAAATACACTTGTTATTTTATTAAAGTACTTGGAAATTTGCTATAATGTTATTAGTTGCATTTTATTATTACTATTGTACTCATATTAAAATATTTGATATAATTTAATATTTGTTACATTTTAAAGATGGACCGTGGTAGACATTCTGTAGATATGGGTAATCTCCAACGCAACCGAAGGAAGGAGATTGCGACAACTCATCCTAGTTTACGCAAAGGAAAAGGTAAAGGGCGGGCCGAGTCTTCTTCTCAAAGTGAAGATTATTTTGAAACGGATTACCAACGGCGAGATGGGGATGCGATGTCCGACGAGCAACTACAAGACATATTGGCGCAAAATGATGGCCGCTTTTTCCATCAACAAAACATCTCGGAGTCCATTGACGAATAGGAGCTCGAGGATGAGGATGCGGAGGAGGACGCGAGGGACGACGGGACTCACGGCACCCCAGATGATGAGCAAGAGTTGGAGGATGAGGGTGGTTCATCCCAATTTTGTAAAATAATTTTACAAAGAGGAAAGACAAAAAAACCGAGAAATGGTACGCAAGTTGCAATCATTGCAATAAGGAGTATAGCTTGGGAACTTCCGGCGGATACGGGAGCCTCACAAGGCATCTTAAGTCCGTGCACTTGGTGGAGTATGTGAAAATATCGAAAGACAAGGGGAAACAAACTCAAATATCGAGGTTTGTAAATGACCAACCTTTTGGTAATTTCTAATACAATGATGCACAAAATTTGACTGGTATGACAAACTTACTTGTTGAAGAAAATTTGCCTTATTTGTTTTCTTAAAGTCTTGCTTTTAAAGATTATGCACAAACTTGTTTAAATCCTCAATATAGAGGTTATAGTCGCAAAACGGTTAAGAAAGAAATTATAAGGCTTTATCGTGCGGAAAAGGCAAGGTTACAATTTTTTTGCAAACTTTAATGGACGTGTTACTATTTGTTCTGACATATGGGAGTGTACTTATCATAATTTACATTATTTGGGTCTGACTGCACATTTTATTGATGATGATTGGAATATGCATAAACGTGTTCTTGCTTTTCATGAATTTAATGATCGTCACACCGTTGAACATATCTATATTTTGATTGAGCGTATTTTAATTGAGTATAATTTGATTGATAAGATGTTTGCTATAGGTTTTGATAAGGGATAAGGCTCAAAAAGGACACCAAGATTATTTACAAATCTCAAATTGGACACTAAGCTTTTAAGTGGATCAAATTAACACATAAATAGATTGTTAGAGGTATATTTGGCCACCCATTAACATTTCTTTTAACTCTCCTTCTTTTAACCGTTATCCTAAAGCTAATAATAATGCATCCCTTTCAATTTGTAACTACAAATCAAATAAATATATAAATCCAATAGTTGCTCCCATAGCTATTTCATGCGGAGTATATTCATATCTCCATTCATTCTCCAGTAATTCATAACCGACACCGGCGTTATCGGCATTTTGAAAATACGAACCAAATCTCTGGTCCGCGGCCATCACCACAGTTAAATCTCAAGCCAGGCTCTTTGAACTTGAAGCATAGGTTGAAAACACCCCTTTTTTCTGCCGGTGGATCTGGTGCAGTGGGTAACTGAGTATTGAAACTTTGGTCAATTACCTTTGCCGCCTTTGACATACCTGAAAAAGTTTTCTCCATGTCCGGCTGAGTTGTTGTTGTACCAATAGAATAAGCCATTGACATCTTTTTGTCTGAGAAAGATGCACGGTTTATAAGTTTTTGGGTTTGGCTAATAGATTAGTTTCAATTTTTTATTCTGTTAAGTGCTCTATGATTAAGTGACTAATAATGCACAAAAAATTACTCCCTCCATTTCGAAAACAACCTCCCGGTTTGACCTACACACATATTTAGGAAATAAATTTGACTTTACTATAGAATGCACTGTTTGGCACTGTTTAAACACTGTTTGACACTGTTTAAACACTGTTTGGCACTGTTTATTACTTTTTTGATGTAGATAATTTGCTAAATAAGGAAAGTATTGAAGTGGAAAGTTAATTTTGGGACATCCATTTAAGAAAAGTGGGAAGTTGTTTTTGGGACGGAGGGAGTATTGTTTAAGACTTTTAGTGGTATGGATGGAATTGGGTGACATTATTGAAATTTATATGGATGGATTGGATATACATGGAGCAAATGCTGAAGTAATTCCAAAACGGCTAACATATAATTTGTGTAATCCAGTGTCAACCAGTGTGCGACCATTGAAGGAAGGTTGGAACCTTTTCCTTCAAGCCTGGAAACTATGTTGGCAAAAATTTGTGTAATCCCTCTCGGCAAAGACAACCGGAAAACTTGACGACATCTGTGTGCTTGCAGAGACTCAGGTTCCACACTTACATTAAACGACATAAACCATAAGAAAGTGGCAGATGATTGGGGATTTGGGGGTATTCATGAAGAAGATATCGAATAGGGGTGGAGTGAGTACGGAGTACAATTCAGCAGACGCCGTTTGATTGAGCTGTGACTCCTGTCAGTCGATGGCCAAAAGTTATCCAAATAAGTGAATTATGTGTTAATTTGATCCACTTAAAAGTTAAGTGTCCAATTTGAGATTCGTGAATAACCTTAGTGTCCTTTTTGAGCCTTATCCCTTATGATAATGCTACTAATAATACTGCTGCTGTACCTGTATTGCGTGAATTGTGTGGTTCTAATAATTTGATGGGTAGATTTTTTCATCAACGATGTGCATGTCATGTTATAAATTTATGTGTGCAAGACGGTCTAAAAGCGTTAGGAGATGCTATAGAGGTAGTCAAGGGGGGATTAGACGTATTTGGCCTAATGGTCAACTTAAATTAAAATGGAAAAATTATTTGACTGAAAGAGGTGTGAAATATGTTGCATTTCCTAAAGATTTGTCTATTCGCTGGAATAATACTTACAAATTAATTAAAGTTCTTCTTAGATATAAAGAACATTTTCTTCTTTTTTAAAACAATATGATAACTATATTTTAAAATCCGATCACATTGACACTTGCGAAAAAAATTGTAATGTTTTGATATTTTTTTAATAATGCAACTGAAAGTTTTAGTCATGCTTATAAACTTATCTCAAACCAATTTATTCGTGAAACTGTTAATCTCGCCAGTGCTTTTAATGAATTTTAGAATGCCGCTTATGTGAGTTATTTTTGTGGTTTTATGAAGGAAAAGTTTTTAAAATATTATGCACATATTCTGCATATTTATGGTATTGCATTTATTCTCGATCATCGTTTTTGACTTGGTAATTTAAAAGAATGTTTCAAGTTCTATTATCTTGCTTTTTTTGGTCCATATCCAATGTATGACAATAAGGTCATCGATCCGCAAATAGAATACAACGAGGTTAATACTTTATTTTATGCCTTATTTAATGAGTTTCATGCACAATATGCCAACGCACCCCCTCCCCTGACACAAACATCTTCATCTAAAGGACAATCAATTTTGAAATCTGCATTTGGCAATTTTTGAAAAAACTAAAACCACTAACTGTAACACCGTCCCTAAATGTATTTACTTTTAAAGTGAATATTGTATTTTAACCTTATGAAATGGTTGACGAATTTACGAGGTTATGAAATTTTATTAATTTTTGCGTGAATAGTAAGTTCGCACGTGGGGCCCGCACCGGGAGCGGGGGCCGCCCGATATTCCCGGGACCACATAAATTATTCATCTTGGTCTAGATAATATTTATATGGTGGTGGATAATTCATTTGAACCATGGAAAGGTCTTGAGTTGACCGATTGGTCAAAAGAGGCCCAAGTACCGGTATTGGCAATTTAACCGATAAAAGCCCAAAATCTAATTTCGGGGACTTATAAATTAAAATTGGGGAATGAATATTCATTATAAGGGTTATAATGATGGAGAACACATAATATATTTTATTTGACCCGATAAAATGAAATATATTTAAAACAGTCCGAAAAAATACAACTTTCGGGACAAAGTGTACACTTTTGGACAAAAGGGGTTGACCTCCCACATGGGTGGGGGCCAACCCACGAAATTAGACACATTTTTTCATGCCTTGGCCGGCTGGGTGGTGGAAGGGGCATGGGTGATGTGTGTGAAGTGAAAGAAGAAGCATCAAACAAAAAAAAAGGGGGACCACATCCACCCCATTTGATCTTTGAGACAAAAGATCATCCCCTCACCTCTCTCTCCCTCATTTCTCTCGGCCAGAACCAACCCCAGCAAGAAAAGAAAATCCCCATCCTCCCTTTTCCCATCCTTGAAGAGAGCTCAAGCAATAGAAGTCCAAGGGGAAAGATTAAAAGGAGAAAAAGCTAGGAAAAGTGAGAAAGATTAAGGTAATAACCTTATATTAACTTTTCCTTTATTTTTCTTCTATCATATGTGATATATATCATATGAAGGACCTTGAGGTTGTTCTACATAATTAAAGTGTGGAATAATGGGTTGGAGAGTGGTTCTAAGTCCAAACACGGACTTAGGAACCAAACCGACAAGTTCACCGGAAAATAACCTTTTAAAGGTTATTTGTTTTGATTAAGGTTTTATGATGTTAAAACCTTGTTAGGAACTTGATTAGAGCATTTTCGAGCTTCGCCGGAGTTTCGCCGGAGTTGGTCAAAGTTCGCCGGAGTTGGTCAAAGTTCATCGGAATTAGTCAAAGTTCAACCGGTAAGCGTCGAACGCGCTTAAGCTCACTTAAGGTGAGGATGACCGACTATATTGCTTATAATTATTGGGTTAATTTCATAAGATTACCTAAATGAATTATATGTGTTTGGCATGATTTATTTATAATAAAAAGATGCCTAAATGAGATTATTATTGTTTATAAGTAAAAATGCATAATATACAAATTTATGAACAAATTGTGTATGATTGTGTGTTATGAATACAATGACATAATAGTTGTGTAAACTATAAACTAAATTGTGATAAATATACTTTTACCTCATGTAAGAAAGTCATGGAAGGATAAAAGTGATATTTTGATATTAGAGCCAAGTTATACTTGAATGAGGAATTTAATTGAAATATCCAAATTGTTATGAACTCAAGTTACATTTGGAGTAAGCCTTAGGGGTTACTCAAAATGGATGGAACCTAGACTAAGAAGTGGTTTAGGGATTAATTGACGTGACTATGAGCCGAGCTCTAGCACGTGGTAGGGTGACTATGAGCCGAGCTCTAGCACAAATTAGTATGACTATGAGCCGAGCTCTAGCAAGCGTAGGGTGACTATGAGCCGAGCTCTAGCACAAATTAGTATGACTATGAGCCGAGCTCTAGCAAACGTAGGGTGACTATGAGCCGAGCTCTAGCACAAATTGATATGACTATGAGCCGAGCTCTAGCATGGAAGACATGAGTTAATTATAAATGAATAACATCTTAGATTGAGGGTCTTGGAAATTGAAACTTTGATTATACTTAGTATAGTTGTCATTGTACTTGTCAAATGCTTCCAAGTACTGACCTCCCCTTCACGGGGGAGGCCACCTCACAGTTTCAGGTAGAACTTGAAGGTTGCTACCATCGCCGTTGCTCCAAGAGAATTCAGGAGAAGAAGACGTGGTTCGTGCTTCCTCCGTTCCTGTTTTAAAATCATTTAAATTAATGCTCATGGATGTTATCTTTTGAATAATTATTTGATGGCTTGTATGCCCATGTTTCGCCAAGTGTGGCATGAAGTCTTGAACACTTGTATCAAACGTTTCCGCTGCTTGAAATGAATATTTTACATTATGTTTGTTTATGGATGTACTATGTGTGAATGATATCCCAGACGCCTTGTATAGTATGAATGTGTTGGACTGCGGTTGACTATTCGTACTGTACGGCGGATTGTTGACGTGTCCGGATAGGCCCGGGGCGTGACAATTTAATTGGTATCAGAGCCAGGTTATTTCATAAACTTCATAATGAAGCTTCAAAATCCTTTTTGAAAAAGAATTTGAAAACCATGAGCATAAAGTTTTGTACTTATAGAACTTTTGGTACTTGAGTTGCAAAGTCTCTAATTGTTAAGATGGTACCCTTAACAATTGGCATGGCGGTGATTTGAGCCAAAAGATGTCCCTAAGTACCTATCCGTCACTTGACATTTGATACGAGTCTAACGGCTCATTCTAAACTTCTTTCAGAAATGGAGCCAATTGGAAGGATCACTAGGAGGAACCCGATGGGCCGTGTACCGGGTGGGTCCGAACGCGGCAGTCGGGGGTCCACTAGGGTGTCCAGGGGAAGGGGCCGTGGAGGTCAACAACAAACCGTGAGCGATGGCCACGTGGACACTGAGAGTGAGACTTATTGGTCCTATGAGGACTCAACCTATAGGCCGGAAACCGAGCCGGTGGAAACCCCATATGATGGGGAAGATGACGATGTAAGTGAAGAGAGTGAAGACGATGGCACTCTTGGGAGGATCGAGGCGCTGCTCCAACAATACCACCGGGAGCGCGAAGAGAGGAGACAACGCCGAAGGCGCCGAACGGGGCAACCTTCGGGCATGGCTTCGAGAGGAGGAAGCCAAGGTGCTTCTAGAGTCCATGTTGAACCACATGGAGGCCAAAATGTGGGAGGTCCAACCATAAGGATCTCCAAATTTATCAAAGAAGCACGAGATTTGGGATGTAAACCGTTTGATGGAACGGGAGACATCTCCGTTGCGGCCGAATGGATCAAAAGATTCAACGAGGCGGCCCTTGACATGCAGCTGCCACCCATCATGAAACTGAGGGTGGCAACAAGATTGCTCGAAGGCATGGCGTCCACGTGGTGGGACGGGGTCAAAGGGAAATACGGCGAAGCCGTCACATGGGAGAACTTTCGGCAGGAGTTCTTCAACCAATACTACTCCGACTTCGAGGTAAACATGAAGAGGAGGGAGTATACGAACTTGACACAGGGAGGCGCATGTACGGTGAAGGAACTTGAGCACAAGTTCAGAAAGCTTGCCGAATTCATACCGGAGTACATATGTGATGAGAACCGGATGGTGAACCACTTCTGGGATGCCTTAGACCTTGACATACGCGAGAGGGCAACACAATTGCCTAATATGACGTTTAGTCAAGTGGTTGAACAAGGCCTGAAGGGAGAGAAGGAGTGGGAGGAAAGAAAGCGGAGGAACGCCGATGAGGCGAAGAAGAGGAAGTGGGAAAGCCATGGCCCACAAGGTTCTAACAAAAAGGGGAACCACGGGGGAGGAGGATCGTTCAGGGCACCGGCGCCGCCATCCAAGGGAAACTCGGCTTTCGGCGGGCACAACTCGGGCTCACAAGCCTTGACAGCGCCCAGGTGCCGAAATTGCAACAGGAGCCACGCCGGTAAGTGTCGTGACCCTCCTCGGTGCTACCAATGTGGAGACACGGGGCATCTTAAACCAAATTGCCCTCAACTTGGTGGAAACCGAGGGGCGGGATCAAGCGGCGCTACTACGGCAAGTAGAAGTCGGACCGGAGCACCCCATGCTAGTACGGGGCAGGGGGGGAGCGAGCGCCAGCAACGCGCCGTCCGTGAATCAAGGAAGGACGCAAGCTAGAGTCTACGCAATGACCGAGGCCGATGCTCGGGCCAACCCCGACTCCGTTGCAGGTAATACACGTATTCCCATGTATTTCTAGGCTTGCATTGATCATATACGTCGTAGGGATTGAGTGCGGGCCACCCCGGGGTCAAAACCGGGCAAGTTAGGCCAATTCAGCTGGAAACAGCCACTGCCGGCCAGGCACGCTCGCAGGCACGCCGTGCCTGGCATCGTGCCTGGAAGGCAGTGGCAACCGGAAGATTTTTGGC
Source organism: Cuscuta epithymum (assembly GCA_945859915.1). Lineage (NCBI taxonomy): Eukaryota > Viridiplantae > Streptophyta > Magnoliopsida > Solanales > Convolvulaceae > Cuscuta > Cuscuta epithymum. The sequence continues at coordinate 18,780 of CAMAPF010001060.1, read as the reverse complement.
CAGGCACGGTCGCAGGCACGCCGTGCCTGGCACCGTGTCTGGAAGGCAGTGGCACCCGAAGAAAAGAAAAAAAAAAAAAATTGGGCCAGGCACGGCCGCAGGCACGCCGTGCCTGGCGTCGTGCCTGGAAGGCAGTAGCGTCCGAAGTATTTTTGGCCAGGCACGGCCGTAGGCACGCCGTGCCTGGAATCGTGCCTGGCCGGCAGTGGCACGCAGAGTTAGTTCGTTGCACGCACGGTCGTGCGTGCCACCCAGGCACGCCGTGCGTGGACCCCCAACCCCCGAAAATTGATTTTTTCACCCCGTTCTTCTACGTTTGGACCCCCGTTTGATTCCAAACCTTAGTATTGACTTAATAACCTCCTAAAGATGTGTAAAAACATTAGAAAATGTATCTTACATGGTGTATAAATGTAGGAACATTAAAGATCAATGGTAGGTGTGCGAGGATCCTCATCGATACCGGGGCACAACGCTCATTTGTGAGTGAGGCGTTCGCCGAGGGACTTGACGTGCCATTGACACCTATGACGCAAACGTTGCTAGTCTCCACACCGTTAGGGGACGATGTGGAGAGAAATCATTACTATCCATCATGTGAGGTGGAAGTGACGGGTCAACCCTTGACTTGTGATTTCGTACCTCTAAGCATGTTGGAGTTCGATGCAATCCTAGGAATGGATTGGCTTGAGAAGCACCATGCTCGAGTAGATTGCTACACCAAGGTGTTGGAGCTCGAGGATGAGCAAGGAAACACGCTATGTTTCGAAGGAGATCGGGGGAAATCAAATGTTTGCATCATATCCGTGATGAGAGCACGGAAGATGATGAGAAAAGGGTGCCACGCATACCTTGCTTACGTGGTAGATGATACGAAGAAAAAAGTCGACATCAAGGATGTTCGAGTCGTGTGCAAGTACCCGGACGTCTTTCCCAAGGACCTACCGGGGCTTCCACCCGATAGAGAGATTGAATTTGTAATCGAAGTGGAGCCGGGAACCAAACCCATTTCGATTCCTCCTTATCGAATGGCACCGGCCGAACTTCAAGAGTTGAAGGTCCAACTACAAGAACTATTGGACAACGGGTTCATCAGACCCAGTCATTCACCGTGGGGAGAACCCGTACTATTCGTAAAGAAGAAAGATGGTACACTAAGAATGTGTATTGACTACTGACAGTTGAACAAGGTCACCATCAAGAACAAGTATCCCTTACCGAGGATTGATGACTTGTTCGACCAACTTCGAGGGGCAATAGTGTTCTCGAAGATTGACTTGAGGTCGGGGTATCATCAGTTGAAGATCAAGGAGAGTGACATACCTAAGAGTGCATTTCGCACTAGATATGGTCATTACGAATTCCTTGTGATGTCGTTTGGTTTAACCAACGCACCGGCGGCATTCATGGACTTGATGAACCGTGTGTTTAGTGAATACTTAGATCAATTCGTGATAGTATTCATTGACGACATCTTGATATACTCCAAGAGCGAGGAGGAGCACGAACACCATTTGAGGCTTGTACTTGATCGGTTAAGGGAAAAGCAACTCTTTGCCAAGTTCTCAAAATGCGAATTTTGGCTCAAAGAGATTGGTTTCCTCGGTCATGTCATATCCGGTTCGGGCGTTGCCGTGGACAACGCCAAGATTAAAGCTATTATGGATTGGGAGAGACCCAAGAATGTGAAAGAGATACGTAGTTTCCTTGGCTTAGCGGGATACTATCGTAAATTTGTGGAAAAATTCTCCGTATTGGCGTCTCCATTAACGAAGCTCACAAAGAAAGGGGCCAAGTTCATATGGGACGACAAGTGTGAGAAAGGGTTCCTTGAACTGAAGAAACGACTTACCGAAGCACCAGTACTAGCCCTACCTATACAGGGGATAGGGTATGATATCTACAGTGATGCTAGCATCCAAGGGCTTGGATGTGTACTGATGCAAAACGGTCGGGTGATTGCCTATGCTTCTAGGCAATTGAAGAAACACGAGGCGAACTACCCTACCCACGATCTAGAGTTGGGGGCGGTAGTGTTTGCACTAAAGATTTGGAGGCATTACCTCTATGGGGAGACATGTCACATCTTTACCGATCATAAGAGCTTGAAGTACGTATTCACTCAGAAAGAGTTGAACATGAGACAAAGGAGATGGATGGAGTTGATCAAGGATTATGACCTGATCATCGACTATCATCCCGGAAAAGCCAATGTAGTGGCCGATGCACTGAGCAGGAAAAGTACGTCGGGGACACTACTCACATGTCTACGAACCTTGAGGGCACAAGTGGAGGTGTCCACGAGTGGGGTCCTCATTGCTAGATTCGAGGTTAGGCCCACATTGCTGAGTGAGATCAGTAGATGTCAGGCCACTGATGATGAATGCCAGAAGATCCGCGAGAGGATCCTCGAAGGGCCCGTGGAGAACTTTCGGGTACGTGATGACGGTCTTTTATTGTTTAAAGACCGTGTATGCATACCAAAGAGTGAAGAGCTCCAAAAGTCCATACTGGAGGAGGCTCACTCTTCGGCATATGCTATGCATCCAGGAGGTACTAAAATGTATCGAGACTTGAAGGAAAGTTACTGGTGGTCGGGTATGAAGAGGGATATCGCAGAGTACGTGAGTCGATGCCTTACTTGCCAACAAGTTAAGGCAGAGCATCAGCACCCGGCGGGGCTTTTGCAGCCACTAACCATTCCAGAATGGAAGTGGGAGCATGTGACCATGGACTTCGTGGTGGGGTTACCACGAACAGTGAACAACTATGATGCAGTATGGGTAGTGGTTGATAGGCTCACCAAGAGTGCACACTTTTTGCCTATCAACATTACTTATCCTCTTGAGAGATTGGCAAAGCTATACACGGAGGAGATTGTGAGACTACATGGAGTCCCGATATCCATTGTCTCGGATAGGGATCCACGATTCACATCTCGATTTTGGCCCAAGTTTCAAGCATCTTTGGGTACTAAACTGAAGTTTAGCACAGCTTTTCATCCACAGACGGATGGACAATCCGAGAGGGTGATACAGATTTTAGAAGATATGCTTAGGGCATGTGCTTTGGAGTTCCAGGGGAGTTGGGACAAACATTTGGCTCTAGTAGAGTTCGCCTATAACAATAGTTATCAGGCGAGTATTGGCATGCCTCCATATGAGGCATTGTATGGGAGGAAATGCAGGACACCGTTGTGTTGGGACGAGGTTGGCGAGGCCAAGCTCGAAGGGATTGAACTTGTTGAAATCACCAAGGCTAAGGTGAAAGTCATTCAGGATAGACTCAAGGCTGCCCAAGATCGGCAGAAGAGTTATGCCGACAAACGACGAAGGCCATTGGAGTTCGAGGTCGGTGATAAGGTCTTCCTAAGAATTTCTCCTTGGAAGGGTATCATCCGATTTATATCGAGGGGAAAACTCAACCCCCGATACATTGGCCCATTTGAAATTCTTGAAAGGATAGGGGTCGTGGCATACCGTCTGAAGTTGACGCCAGAACTTGAGAAGATACACGACGTGTTTCACGTATCGATGCTCAAGAAATACGTGAGAGATCCGTCTCATATTCTTGAGAAGCCACCGGTAGAGATACGTGAAGATCTACAATATGCGGTGGAACCAGTAAAGATTGTGGGCCAACAGGTGAAGAAACTGAGGAACAAAGAGATTCCTATGGTAAAGGTTCTTTGGAGGAGTGATCGAGTCGAAGAAGAAACCTGGGAGACCGAGGTCTCAATGAGGGAGCAATACCCGTTTCTTTTCAATTAGACACGTGGATTTCGGGGACGAAATCCCAAATAAGGGGGGGTGAACTTGTAACACCGTCCCTAAATGTATTTACTTTTAAAGTGAATATTGTATTTTAACCTTATGAAATGGTTGACGAATTTACGAGGTTATGAAATTTTATTAATTTTTGCGTGAATAGTAAGTTCGCACGTGGGGCCCGCACCGGGAGCGGGGGCCGCCCGATATTCCCGGGACCACATAAATTATTCATCTTGGTCTAGATAATATTTATATGGTGGTGGATAATTCATTTGAACCATGGAAAGGTCTTGAGTTGACCGATTGGTCAAAAGAGGCCCAAGTACCGGTATTGGCAATTTAACCGATAAAAGCCCAAAATCTAATTTCGGGGACTTATAAATTAAAATTGGGGAATGAATATTCATTATAAGGGTTATAATGATGGAGAACACATAATATATTTTATTTGACCCGATAAAATGAAATATATTTAAAACAGTCCGAAAAAATACAACTTTCAGGACAAAGTGTACACTTCTGGACAAAAGGGGTTGACCTCCCACATGGGTGGGGGCCAACCCACGAAATTAGACACATTTTTTCATGCCTTGGCCGGCTGGGTGGTGGAAGGGGCATGGGTGATGTGTGTGAAGTGAAAGAAGAAGCATCAAACAAAAAAAAAGGGGGACCACATCCACCCCATTTGATCTTTGAGACAAAAGATCATCCCCTCACCTCTCTCTCCCTCATTTCTCTCGGCCAGAACCAACCCCAGCAAGAAAAGAAAATCCCCATCCTCCCTTTTCCCATCCTTGAAGAGAGCTCAAGCAATAGAAGTCCAAGTGGAAAGATTAAAAGGAGAAAAAGCTAGGAAAAGTGAGAAAGATTAAGGTAATAACCTTATATTAACTTTTCCTTTATTTTTCTTCTATCATATGTGATATATATCATATGAAGGACCTTGAGGTTGTTCTACATAATTAAAGTGTGGAATAATAGGTTGGAGAGTGGTTCTAAGTCCAAACACGGACTTAGGAACCAAACCGACAAGTTCACCGGAAAATAACCTTTTAAAGGTTATTTGTTTTGATTAAGGTTTTATGATGTTAAAACCTTGTTAGGAACTTGATTAGAGCATTTTCGAGCTTCGCCGGAGTTTCGCCGGAGTTGGTCAAAGTTCGCCGGAGTTGGTCAAAGTTCACCGGAATTAGTCAAAGTTCAACCGGGAAGCGTCGAACGCGCTTAAGCTCACTTAAGGTGAGGATGACCGACTATATTGCTTATAATTATTGGGTTAATTTCATAAGATTACCTAAATGAATTATATGTGTTTGGCATGATTTATTTATAATAAAAAGATGCCTAAATGAGATTATTATTGTTTATAAGTAAAAATGCATAATATACAAATTTATGAACAAATTGTGTATGATTGTGTGTTATGAATACAATGACATAATAGTTGTGTAAACTATAAACTAAATTGTGATAAATATACTTTTACCTCATGTAAGAAAGTCATTGAAGGATAAAAGTGATATTTTGATATTAGAGCCAAGTTATACTTGAATGAGGAATTTAATTGAAATATCCAAATTGTTATGAACTCAAGTTACATTTGGAGTAAGCCTTAGGGGTTACTCAAAATGGATGGAACCTAGACTAAGAAGTGGTTTAGGGATTAGTTGACGTGACTATGAGCCGAGCTCTAGCACGTGGTAGGGTGACTATGAGCCGAGCTCTAGCACAAATTAGTATGACTATGAGCCGAGCTCTAGCAAGCGTAGGGTGACTATGAGCCGAGCTCTAGCACAAATTAGTATGACTATGAGCCGAGCTCTAGCAAACGTAGGGTGACTATGAGCCGAGCTCTAGCACAAATTGATATGACTATGAGCCGAGCTCTAGCATGGAGGACATGAGTTAATTATAAATGAATAACATCTTAGATTGAGGGTCTTGGAAATTGAAACTTTGATTATACTTAGTATAGTTGTCATTGTACTTGTCAAATGCTTCCAAGTACTGACCTCCCCTTCACGGGGGAGGCCACCTCACAGTTTCAGGTAGAACTTGAAGGTTGCTACCATCGCCGTTGCTCCAAGAGAATTCAGGAGAAGAAGACGTGGTTCGTGCTTCCTCCGTTCCTGTTTTAAAATCATTTAAATTAATGCTCATGGATGTTATCTTTTGAATAATTATTTGATGGCTTGTATGCCCATGTTTTGCCAAGTGTGGCATGAAGTCTTGAACACTTGTATCAAACGTTTCCGCTGCTTGAAATGAATATTTTACATTATGTTTGTTTATGGATGTACTATGTGTGAATGATATCCCAGACGCCTTGTATAGTATGAATGTGTTGGACTGCGGTTGACTATTCGTACTGTACGGCGGATTGTTGACGTGTCCGGATAGGCCCGGGGCGTGACACTAACGCTACTGAACAAAGCCCAGTTAATGAGATTTCTTTGTATTTAACATATGACGTTGATTTTGATGAAAATGAGGACTTCGATGTTCTAAAGTGGTGGAAGTCAAAAGAAAGAATGTCCCCGATTTTAGCACGGATGGCTAAGCAAGTGGTATCAATGCCGGTTTCAATAGTTGTCGTAGAACAAGAATTTAGTTCGGCCGGCAACGTCCTAACGGCATCTAGAGCAAGTTTGAGCGCAGAGTCTCTTGAGACGATTATATGCTACCACGATTGGTTGAAGGCCATACATAGAATTCGATCAAGAAATGAGCATCACCCCCTCCCAAGACTTTATGGATGAATCAACAACCGAGGGTGGCTCTACCTATGCCGGAGATTCCGATTGATTAGTATTTTACAATTTATTATAAAATGTATTTCATGTTCTAATTTTTCCCTCAATTCTCTATTTTAATTTGTAAACTTGTAGTTCATATTTCAAATAAATATACGTTCATTTTTTTTATATCTAGCGCTTCTCAAATTAATTAATTGGTTACAACTTAGAATTAATTATATTATTATTTATTAGAAAATGTATTTCATGTTGTATTTTTGTTCTCAATTATCAAATGTAGTTCCTATTTCACATAAATGCACTTGAAGCTTGTTTTTAATATGCAAAAGTTGTATAAATAAGTAGAAAAGGGGAAAAAAAATTATAGGCCCGACCCGACCCGGTGGGTGGCCCGGCCCGGGACCCGGGCGGGTGAACCGGCCTCAGCACGGGCCGGGCTCGGGCCTGCTCCCAAATTTCCTAGGCCCGACCCGGCTCGGGTCCACACGTAATTAGGAGCCTAACAGTGAGCATCATTGAACTCTGCTTCATACCTTATATATCACTTTCTGTTTATTATTTTTTCGTTTATTAAAAAGTCTTAAGTTATGTCTATAATCAATTTCAATATGTGAATCTATTGTAGTATGATATGTTTGAAATGTGCAACCTTTTAAAATGAGCATAAAGCACTACCAAATGAGTATACATAACTTACAAAATGAGTATCAAAAAAATAAAAAAATGCATTTGTGTGTTCTCATTCATTTTGGACGTTTTACTCATTTGAATTTAACATAAAACTCATTTCTAATATAATATGATATGTCTGAAATGTCCTACCTTTTAAAATGAGCATAAATCGAATCCAAATGAACATACATAACTTACAAACTGGGTATCAAAAAATTCAAAAGCTCATTTGTGTATGCTCATTCATTTTGGGCGTGACACGCATTTGAGTTTAACATAAACACTCATTTCTTATGTGTTCAATATTCATCTATGTATATTCGTTCATTTTAGACATTATAGTCATTTGATTTTAATATTAAACTCATTTGGATACAATATGACAGATCCACAAAGAGCTTTCAACCCCTTTCCCTTCTTCTTTCTATAAGATAGCTCGGAAACAGGGGGTGGGAATAATCTGAATCTCAGGTCAAAAGCGAAGCCATGTTTCGCTGCACCAATCGATCTGAGTATGTGGCAGCTTGGGCTGCTTCGCGAGTTGGAGACCTGGGCAGTCGATGTTCCGTCTTTGTTGATGTCCTTCTTCGTCTTTGCAGATGAGTTGCAGCCGGGTTCGTGTTCAATATTCATGGTATAGCCAGCTGTACCGTGCGCATGGTATAGCCAGCCGGGTATTACCATAATTAATTAACCATATTAGTTACATATTAATATTAATCATATAAAAGTTGTTAGATTAAAATATTAATCTAGTTGCATTTTAGTTAATTTTACTATACTTGTTACATTATCATTTTAATTTACCATATTTGTTACATATTAATATTAATCATTTAAAAGTTGTTATCTAAAAATACTAAAGTGGTTGCATTTTAGTTTATTTTACTATACTTCTCACATGCATTATCATATTAATTAATCATATTTGTTAGATATTAATATTAATCATATAAAAGTTGTTAGCTTAAAATATTAAAGTAGTTAGTTGCGTTTTAGTTAATTTTACTATACTTGTCCCATTATCATATTAATTAAAAAAATATTTATTTCATATTAATATTATTCATATAAAAGTTGTTAGCTTAAAATATTAAAGTAGTTGCATTATAGTTAATTTTACTATAGTTGTCACATTATCATATTAATTAACCATATTTGTTACATATATTAATCATATAAAAGTTATTAGCTTAAAATACTAAAGTAGTTGCATTTTAGATAATTTTACTATACTTGTTAGATTAAACTATTAAAGTAGTTGAACTTTATTTGTACTCACAATTCAATATTTTATGGACTTGTAGACTAGTCACATTTTAATATAAAAGTCACATTTTTGTTAAATTATCATACTACTTACATTTTAATATAAAAGTCACATTTTTATTTTAAAGTCACATTTTAATTGTACTCACAAATAAGTATTTGTTACAAATTACTTACATTTTAGGTACATTAAACTCATATTTTCTTACATAAAGTGAAATTTTAGTTACCTTTTATATTAGTTGCATTGTATTTGTACTCACATTAACATATTTGTTAGAATTTAATATTTGTTACATTTTAAGATGAGTAACCTCGCAATCGAAAGAAGGAGATTGCGAAGAAGCATCCTAATTCGCGAGGCAAAAGTTAAGGAAATGTCGGGTCTTCTTCTCAAAGTCGATATGATTTTGAGATGACTTACAACCAGAGAGATGCAATGTCCGACGAGCAACTATCTCAACAACAAGACATTGCCGAGATTAACAAAGAGCTTGAGGATGACGACGATGAGGAGCCGGCGATAGCCGAGGAGGAACAAGACGACGAGCAAACCCCCAATGAGGACGAGCCTGGTTCATCCCAACCCGGTAAGAAAAATGAATCTCTCCTTATGAAAAATAATTTCAAAAAGTGGAAAGAAACGGATAGCGAGAAGTGATGGGCAACTTGCAACCATTGTAACAAAAATATAACTTTGGGATTTCACATAGGCATGTAAAGGCTCGTCACCCCGTGGAGTATACGAAACTAAAAGGCAAGGGAACGCAAACACATATATCGAGCTTTGCAAATGGCTTACCGTTTGGTAATTTCTCTTATGATGATTCCAAACATTTAAGTATTTAACTGCTATTTTGAATTAATTGTTGAAGAAAATTCACCTTATATATTTTCTAAAAGTCTTGCTTTACGTGCTAATGCTCAAAGTTCATTAAATCCTCAATTTCGAAACTACAGTCGCAAAACCATTAAAAAAGAAGTTACAAGGCAATATGTTTTAGAAAAGGATATATTAAAAACTTTTTTCACAAACTTTGACGGATGTGTTAGTATTTGTAGTGATATATGGGAGGATACTTATCATCATTTGTATTATCTGGATGTGATTGTACATTATATTGATGCTAATTGGGATATGCATAAACGTGTTATCACTTTTCGAGAATTTAATGACCGACACACCAGTGATAATATTTATATTCTCATTGAGCGTATTATAACTGAATATAATTTGATTGATAAAGTTTTTGCTATTGGTTTTGATAATGCTAGTAATAACATTGCTGTTATACCTAGATTGCGTGAATTGGCCTTGGGGAAGGTTGTGGACTTGACTATTTTTCGAGTACTCAAGTTCTGCATAAACAATTGCAATTGTGGCACCAACATGACAACTTTCCAGGGTTGACGTCACCCGGATGGTAACACACAGAAGATTCTAGGCTTACACGTTGGCTTCCTTATGCAGTCCAGTACAAAAGGAATCAATTCGGTTATCCATAGTACCAATCAACCGGCTGTACATGTTCTCTTACCAATCAAGCTTAATTTACACGTGTCACTTTACTATTAGACTAGCATATTTTTACTTGTTGCCCAAATATTACACTTTACATTATAAATATTACCTTCCAACTTGTGAAAAGGGATCGCCATTCTCACGTTCAAGCTGACTGTTACTCTTCCCAATTTTATACTCAATCTGTATGGAGTACTTTTCAGTCTCTCCTTCTCACTTTTCCGCTACCCCGGCCCTAGGGTCGGTAAAGCCATCAATAAGTAAGTAAATAAATAAGTATATACACATACTCTGGATTGATTATTGAGTGTACAAGGCTGGGCTTATCGGTGTAAACATGCCTACACCCTTTTTCAAGCCCGCCCATGTATGATAACGGGCCCGATCCAATCCATCGGTGGGCCGAATGGGTTGACATATTTTTGTACAGATCCACAATTTACGTGTACATTGGTTCACATTGATTTTGATGTAAGTTCATCCGCCTTTAGTTGGTCATTACAAGATACTCCGCATTAGATATATAAATGATGCGATTGACAATATTGTCTTCACGTTTGATTTAAATATAATACGGTTGATCACATTTCCATTCACCATTAATCATCTTAAATCATAATGGTAGGCGGATTAAAGCTATGCATGTCTTCTAGTATACTGCGGGGCTACGAACCAAATCCATGTGACGAAATAAACATACATATACTACAAGTTTAGGTATTCCTATGCTTTTAATTTGCTATATATCTGAATAACTATGATTGGAACAAATTTTCTCAGATCAATACAATAATCGTTGAATCAGATAAATACATACATATACGCATAAACCATCACAAATACAAATATTAAATTGTTTCATTCTGCATTATTGCTCCAACAAAGACTGATTCTCGATCGGTCTCATATCCAGAAAGCTAAAATACAAAACGGAGTAAATAAATTAAAAAAAAAATCCCGACATATCAAAGTATTATTGACAGGTGCATTCTAGTTTCTACTGTACGAAAAGATGAAAACGAAGAATGCGACGTTAAACAATGAACCATAAGTTATTATTATTAATTATTATTAATTTATTATTTTTATTTGACAAGTCAAGTGGGAGGCAATATATATAAATATATATAATAATGGTTAGTGGCAAACACCAGTACATTTAATAAAAACCAGAAATTTTCTAGCTGCCGTTTGACACCGTTTGGGCGGATTATTTTTTTTATGGAGTTAACTTTTTTCGATGTGTGTTTAATTCCGGGAAGCAAATAACAATATCGTAAATTTCGTAGGCAGCGGTATTATTAGGCACCATTTAAGGAGTAAGGAGGAGCACCAGCTAGCATAAACGCATGTTTAGAAACTAATGATTACTAAAAAGTTTAGCCAGTGTCAAACATAGTTTTAAATCATGTTCAGCATAATTAATTAGCTAAAAAGATTTTGCGAGCTTTTAAGTAATTATTACTCCGTAGTTTTTAATGACTGAAAAAATCTTGAAAGTAAAAAGGTGACAACTGTTTGATAAAAGCATGACTGTTTGATATAGTTCTCAAAACAGATCTTTTATTTTTTATAGGAAAAAATTGAAAACAATTATCTTAACTATTCTCGATTTGATGTTAATAATCATAATTATCGATTACGCCTGGATGGTCCCAACTATATGGACCATTTGTTTTCAAAATCGGGTACATCTGGTATAGCATGTCGATTTTAAATGCGAACTATGCGTAAACTATAATCGATCTATTTTTATTAATCCCAATTATCAACTATCAATTTTCAGAAGATAACGAAATATTTTTATAAATTTCTGAACTTAATATTTTTAAACATGAAAAATAATTATGAAAGTTTTACATATGTACCAAAGTTACAAAAATTATCATGCAAAACATGACGCTTTTAGAAACTTTTTAAATAGTAGGGAGTATACATATTTTATGATCTTTTACCATGACTTCCAAATATAATTATCTCAAGGGTCAAAACTTTAGCTTGTCGTGGCCGCCCCTAAAAGGTTGGTTTATGCATGAAGGGAATAATCAAATTTTGTTTAAAAGGCTCGTTGGAGGCCTTAAGGCAATATGCCTTGCGCAGATGGACCCAATTGAAATGTTAGGGCCTCAAATTTGGCGAAAAAGTGGTCTTTTCAATAAGATATCGTTATTCTTTTATTGGAGGCTCTTAAAATATTAGAGTATCAGACACCCTATTTTATTGCCAAAGCATGGTAGATATGCCAAATCCTTTCTCTCTATCGGCAATAAGTGTATTTAATGTTCCAAAATGGTTGAATCCTCAATCCCAAAGGGCTCCCTATGTTCCGACCGACAACACACTTGAGAGGATGCAAGTCACGGTGACTCAGTCAGCTTAATGGTGATAGACCTTGTACTTGTGCGAACCAGAAGTTCAACACAGCACATCGGAGCTGTAAACTCCACACGGCAACCGCATGTTACGATCCTTGATGAATGTTCCAAATTTCCTACCACGTCACTCAACGAATTGAGCTATCCAAGTGGGTACTATACAATACGAGTATGTGTTTTTACTGGGTGCAAAAAAAACTGTGGCTGCAAAATAAAGTCGAAGACAAGTTATCACAGTGACATCAGACAACAAATGATACACTGAATTCTCCAAGAAGACTTAAAGACTTTGATGTCTATGAAGTATTTGATCAGGGGTGGTCATGACTCATGACAACCCTTAGCTTGATCCCTTGGACACCATAAATATTAAATAACGAGCCCATTATATACACCACACGAGAAAAACAAATGTGCATAATAAAGCAAGCATTACATATAATTTAGGCGAATTAACTGTTGAACTCAGACATGCACGACGACCATGCAGCTAGCTAGCTAGTATATGAAGTACATACACCCGATTTTGGAAACTTTAGTATCTTTTGCCCAATTTTTATACTTAAGTTATCATGACATGACATTATAGTAACTATTAGTCATATTTGTGTAAATAGGTTTTATTTTAGTAATATTTTTGGGAAAAAACCCTTTTAATATAGATGTTTTCCCTAAAATATTACTAATAAAAAATTTATGGACAAAAATGTGACTATTAATTACTAAGTGTAAGTTTATAGTCACTGTGATGCAACATTTGGGTGTAACTATAGTCACTAAGATTAACATGGTCACATTTCCGTCCACGATTGTTGTTTTGGTTATATACTGGAAATTACTTCTTAAATATATAGACGTTTTACTTTAAAAAAAAGTGGATAATCATTTTGGAACAATAAAAAAGAAAGGTTTGCAAATGAGGTTGGGATGAAGGGAGTATACAATTTTCAAGTTTTAGATAGTACTTGCATATTCAATTCTTTGCGACATTTCCTTTTCAATTAACATTTTAATCTTTGCAATATTTTCTTTGTACCGAAATTTTATCAATCAAAATACAAAAACTCCCTTACTTTTTAGCTTTAATTACTTTCGATCCCCTACTATATCACTTTATCATCGATTTGTTACTCTATTACTTTAACACTTTACACTATCTCTACTTTTTTTCCATTAAAACTTTTCACAAAACCTAATGTTGCAAACAAAAGAAACGGAGGAAGAATGATTTGCAAAACCTAATGTTGCAAACAAAGTCATCACTTTTGAATACTCAGCAATGAATTACGGGACTCACAATATATCAAATCGAATGTACTCCAATACCCTCTTGGCTTCACCCCTAGCCTCAGTGGAATGGCGCATTGCCATGTGAACAGTAGGGTCTGGTTTTCACGTGCCAAGGTGTCTTGGATTGCTTGTCAAGCTACAAGCCTAGCAGGCTAAGCTACAATCATGAATGAGTAGCTAGTAGCCAATTAAACAGCGGTTGAACGATAGATAGATCCATAGGACCCAAGCGGTATATATGACTGAAGTAGTCATCAAGTGGCTGCCGGCCCGGAATTAAACATGACTGACTGACTAGACTGGATGTTAATCAAACCCTGGAGGCAGGCCAGTCAGGTGCTGAGGTGCATGGCCAGTATTCTTTGTTGCTAAACTTGTGGTTTATTAACTTTTAATTAAAACGCATGTTCACATGGGTAGACGTGGATGAACCCATGCATAAAAAGCTAGATAACATTATATTTGTGGTTTGTGCATTGCATGAACCCAACAAGCAATATAAGCCATTTTGTCTATACTTCCTTCTTCAATTCAATATAAGCCTACATTTAAGTAGTTGTCTAGACAACGTTAATTACCTACTCTCTCTCTTCTTCTCTATTCCTATTTATCTATCTAGGTTAAAAGGAATGTTCTTGTTCCTCACTGTCCGTCCTTTATAAATTAATGTTAGTATATATATGCACATCAAATATTATCTTCGAAAATGGCCCAAATAAGACTAAATCATAGCGAAAGTACAAAAATAGGAGCATGACATTTTTGTATAGCTCGTCAAGAGTAAAATCTCGTAAAGTTTCAATGCAACGACATCGCGAAACAAGAATATACTCCCTCCGTTTCGTTGGACATGACTTTGTTAACTTTTTCTTTTTGGTTACCCAAAAAAATTTATCACTTTCCCATTAAAGTAATTAATATGTTGTTCTTCTCATTTCTCTCTCCGCTGAACAAATCTCCTTTGCAATTTCTTATTCTCATTTCTCATTTCCCTTTTTACGCCACTGTTGCTAAACTATGAGATTGGTGGTAATTAACATGCACAAGGGGAATGTAAAACATCACACAAAATGTTTAACATAGATAGGAGGAGGTCTAAAACGAGAATCAAAGATAAATACTCTTATTTTGGTATCTAACACTATAATTTTTAGTGGTATCAAACTAGGACCATTTCTTATATTTTTCCCTCTTTCTCTTTCTGCAAATTTGTTCTTTTCCTCTCATCTAAATACATAGACCATAGTAATTACATACGGAGTATATATGGTCGGACTCTTTTTAACATCTCATCTAACTTTCCCTCACTTAATGATCAGATTTTAACTATTATGTTATCATCTTTCTATAATAGATGATATATCACTTAGTTAAATTAAATCACTTAGAACAACTTCTATCAGGATTAACTTTTGAGGATGAAACATACACGTATATTTGAACTGACTAAACTTGAATTAGCAACTACTATACATATTTAATAAGCTACAATAAAATAAGTGAGCAAATATCATAATAAAGACGATACTCATTGGGTTTTTTTATTTGACAAAAAAGGTGAATTTTATTGATAAGAAAGAAAAGTACAATGCAGAGGGAAATAGGAAAATTACAGAAAAGAAATTAAAAATAACAAACTACTCCTAGGGAAATTTTTAGACTGGATCTAGTCCTCATACTATGCCGCCTTTTATTCTTTTAAGGTTTTTTGTAAAGTTTTAGTTGTGTATTCAGATTCTCCGTTGGCAGGCAATTATCTGAAGTGATGAACTTGGTTTTGTATGAAATGAATTTTTGAGTATGTATTATTGTTAATCTACGCATGATAAACTGATAATAATTGTTATTTAGTGTTATTTCCCCTAGTCGAAATAAACAAACTATTGCAATTTTTTTAAGGAAAAAGGATAAATAATATTATAGCTCAACATTTCAGCTATCAGTGAGAGAAACACTACAACACATACTAAAATGTCAATGTTGGCAGAAAACTAAAACAAATAACGGAACCAGAAAAAAGAGCCCTTCAAGGGTAAATAGTACTTCACAAGTCCTTTAAAGGTCTCGCACACTCAAACCCAGGCCCGGTCTTGAGATTTTATGGGCCTGGGGCAGTATAAATAGAGTAGGCCTTAGAAATAACGTGTGAATGTTTATACATTTCGTAAAAACCAAGTAAAATTAAGCAATTTTGCTATCTAAATACAAGTATAACACATTAAAGAAATTAATAAATGAGACGGTTAGAAAAATTATATTTAAATATTTGATAAGTGACATTCGAGAATACTATGTACCTAAATCGGTCAAATGGAAAAGTAGTACAGTTATTACTTGCTATAAAGAATTTTGAATTTGGGAAATATGTGAAAGTTATATCTCATATGAAGTAACGTTTTCATATTTCAAATTACATTCTCACTAGACTAAAACAAACCGCAAATTTATAAATTCTTTTGATCACTTACATGAGAGAATCAAAGAAAATTATTAGAGCATCTCCAATGCTACAATGTGCACGATGCACATGTGGCATGAGAGACAACCACATAAATATTACGTTGTATCAAATAAACTATCTACCTATCTCCTTATTGGAATGATCTTATACAAATTTGGTAAGTTTTTCTCTGCAATGTCTGCCACAATGTCAACATCTAGACGGTCTTCTTCCCATTGTGGAGAAAACTTACTAAAATTGTATAAAATCATTCAAATAAGGAGAGAGATAATTTATTTGCTAATATTTATGTGGCTATCTCTCATGACACATGTGCACCGTACACATTATAGCATTAGAGATGCTCTTAAAATATTATCAATAGATCATGAGTTTGTATGAGGGAAGTAGATGAAAAGATGAACATTTATGTGCTAACTTTTAATGAATCAAAAGAAATGGTGAAGTTTGTTTCGAATGAATTCCAGTGTGGATGTTTAATTTCAAATTTTTAAACTTGAATATTAATTTTAAACTTGTAGATGTTGTTGAATATTGAATTGAAAGTATAAAAGATTATAAGTTTGATTTTATTTTTAAATTTTTATAGATATATAATGTATACTATCATATATTATTAAAAAATGTACTACGTATATATATATACAACAGGGAAACTTATGGGCCCTAGGGGAGCAATGGGCCCAGGGCGCATGCCCTGTTGCCCATGCCCCAGGGCAAACCTGGAGGGAGAGATTGCTTCAACTTTTCAGCTTTCTCTGAATCAAACATACACAGGGTGTAAAGATACTTGGAACAACGAACCTTGAATTTGACTACATCCTTTCCTCTCTTGGTCTTCATTGATCTAGCATCTTTCCTTTTATAAATCTTTAAATCTTATGTGTTCTATAAAAAAAGTACCTCAAATTTAACATCAAGTGTATGTTCTATGTGTTATACATAACGATTTTACGTGAGGTTACATTAACATTTTGCCTACAATTGTGAATTGCCGAATTAGCAAATGTTGATTAATATTTGGTTTCACTAGTTAATTAAAGAAAAATTATCCAAATGCGTGTAGAAAAGACATACAGCAAAGCATTTCTTAACCCTACAAACGGAAAAATCCAATAGCCACCTCTTACAAGTCACATTTTTATTATTAAAAGGTCTTGGGGCCTACATTAGTTTTAGATCCTAATGTTTATAAGCTTCCACAAGATTGTGGGGGGGCCAATTTGAACACAGCTTGGGCGACCTTTTATAATTGTAATTGAATTACAACAAAGACGACACTATTAACTAATGTACTCCCTACTTTACTAATTTTAATTATAATTGTCGAAATAATTTTTTAAACAGAAATTACTTAACGTAGGATTATAACATAGATAATCAATATATATATATAAAAGAGGAACTTTTTAAGAGCATACAATGTACCACATAACCTTGTCATGTCATCATTTATAATTATTATTTAATTAACTTTTTAACTTTTTATTGTTATATTACATGTTGATATGAAAATCCATCTTATTTGGTATGTTAATAAATCTTCCGATACATACGTATTTAACTTAGATTAGAACTAATCTATAAGTTGGAATGCTACGTAACACAACTTTTTAAAATACTTCTTAAAATCATGCAATTCAAATAATAAAATCCTATGTTTATTTTAAACTAAAATAATTTTTTTATTTGTACTCTTATTGTTACAAAAAATATATTAAATTTCATAATTTTTTATTATCTTTCATATGACATCAATATTGAATATATAAAAATAAAGATAAAAATTAACACTTTAATAAACATATGTATTTTAAAGTGATATATCTGCTTTACTTGTACTCTGATTGTTACAAAAAATATACAAAAATTTATAAATTTTTATAATCAATATATATATATATATATATATATATATATATAAAAGGAACTTTTTAAGAGAATACAATGTGCCACATAACCTTACCATGTTATCATATATAACAATATTTAATTATTTTTAACTTTTTATTGTTATATTATAGTTGATATGGAAATCCACCTTATTTGATAACTTTAGCAACATCCAAACCTACGTAAAGATGCAAGCTTTATTTTGAATTTTCAATTTAAGCATTTGGAAACATAAAACCTACATATAGATGTATGCTATACTTTACCATATTTAGATTTAAATATTTATGACAAAGGAAACTTTACATGTTGATTACAGTAGCAAAGGAATCAAATTTTAGTAGGTCTCCAAACATAAATTCAGAACTTCTCAACATTAAAATCACGTTCATGTAGGCTTCTTGGTGTTTCTAAAATCAGAATTTAAAAACATAAAAATTCCGTATAGCACAGCTATATGCTATTACACTTTACATATTGATCATCATATAATTGAACACTTGCTATTATAAAAAGGAAGAGAATGTAAACTAAAGTATGTTTTCATTATTCAGTTTTATAAATTTTAGTAATTGATAGAGTTTCTCCTTCGTTTGGAGAGTTCCATTGTTTAGAGTTCATACATCAAGAATGTCATCACAATAAGTTTCTACAGTATTTTACTAATATATTATTAAAAACTATATACATTAGTATATATCATACTTTGCCATTAATATGTTTATGATGCTTGATATTATGCATTATACTTGATTGATTAATACTATGCATG